>OW240914.1:303778415-303984655 GCA_933207985.1 Pelobates cultripes
TCCCTATTCTGATCTGTGTCAGTGTGTATCAGGGGCTCTGAGGACAGGTGTCAATCCATATCTGCCATGTGACCCTATGTAGGAGGAACAGTCCTATTCTGCTCTGTGTCAGTGTGTATCAGGGATCCCTAGGACAGGTGTCAATCCATATCTGCCAAGTGACCCTATGTAAAAAAGGCCTGATGAGATGAGCTGCCTTGGGCTAAAAATGGTCCACACGCTGCTGTATTTAGCTCTGAATGCCTGTTGACTTGCGTGACTTATCCGCCACCAACTAGGTCTGCCGCCATGTTTTTAGGCACTTCTGCCTGTGAAACAAACATCATTTACCGCTGCTACAGCAGCGCCGCAAATGTAATACCGCTCGAATTTTTCAGGTATGTGTACATGCCTAATTTTTAGGCCCTCTGGTGCTGCACTGTGGCTTCAAAACTTTTTTCACTGTTATAGATTGAATAGCAGTTAGTTGTCTGCAAGCGTCAGAAAGTCACCCCCTTGCCCGGCGTCTGACACCTGGTTTGTCTGAACTATTAGCCCGCCAGCTTTTACCATAC
The DNA here is from genome assembly GCA_933207985.1 of Pelobates cultripes. NCBI lineage: Eukaryota > Metazoa > Chordata > Amphibia > Anura > Pelobatidae > Pelobates > Pelobates cultripes. The sequence goes on from OW240914.1 coordinate 303,778,970, forward strand.
AATCTGGTGGAGTCTGAGGCGTTCAAAAAATTTGTAGCTATTGGGACACCGCAGTGGAAGGTACCCGGCCAAAATTTCTTTGCACAAAAGGCAATCCCCAACCTGTATTTGATTGTGCAAAAGGAAGTAATGGCATGTCTGGCACACAGTGTTGGGGCAAGGGTCCATCTGACCACTGATACCTGGTCTGCAAAAGCAGTGTGTACTTTATAAATGGCTCCACCTGCCACCCGTATAGCAACACAGTCTCCAGTTAGGAGGACCAACCAAGCATCTTCTTCCATCTGCCTGTTACATAAATTACTGCCGTGTACACGACCACTGATAGGAGACGCGGAAGGTATTAAACTGATTAAAATAGTACTAAATACACCACTCCTATCTGGTGTCACATTAGCTTGACCGCGCAGTGCCCCAAATTTGCAGTAAGAGGACCGACCAAGCCTCTTCTTCCATCTCCCTGTGCCAAGCAGAAATCAATTCCGTACATGTCCACCGATAGAGACGGAAGGTATTAAACTGATAAAAATAGTACCAAACACCACTCCTATCTGGTGTCACATTAGCTCTTTAGACCAAGCAGTGCCCCAACAAATTTGCAGGTAAGAGGGACCTACCTCGAAGCATCTTCTTCCATCTCCCCGTTACAGAAATCACTGCCATGTACACGTCCACTGATAGGAGACGCGGAAGGTATTAAACTGATAAAAATAGTACTAAACACACCACTCCTATCTGGCGTCACATTAGCTTGACCGCGCAGTGCCCCAAATTTGCAGTAAGAGGACCGACCAAGCCTCTTCTTCCATCTCCCTGTTACAAAAATCAATGCCGTGTACACGTCCACTGATAGGAGACGCTGAAGGTATTAAACTGATAAAAATAGTACTGAACACACCCACTCCTATCTGGTAAGCGTCACATTAGCTTCTGATCACAAGTAGTGCCCCTAAATTTGAAGTAAGAGGACCTACTCAAGCATCTTCTTCCATCTCCTGTTACAGAAATCACTGCCATATCCATGCAAATTGTACATAATGTCTAGGATGGTTTTCCAGGGACAAATGTTGCACGCTTCGTTGAACGTAGGTGACCTTGCTCGGGTCCCAGGTGTGCTGTGTTCCTAAAATGGCTGCCAGTTATACACGTCCACTGATAGGAGACGCGGAAGGTATTAAACTGATCAGAACAATACTAAACACACCACTCTTTTTTGGTGAGGCTTTACAGGACAGAGTGCTTCTCCACGGGACATGTTAACTCACGGGCAGCTGGCTCATCAAGGAACCACAGCAGCTTTCCACGTACAGGTAAGACACGTGCAGCCGGTAAGGGTTCAGGCTCTTCTTCCTGGAGGATATGCTGCAAGCCTGTTGAACGAGGTGACCTTGCTCGGGTCCCAGGTGTACGGTTCCTAAAATGGTTGCCATATACACGCCCACTGATAGGGAGACGCTGGGAAGCGTATTAAACCTGATCAGAACAATACCAAATACAATTCTGCATACAAATAAGGTTTATCTCCCGTGTGGTTCTCAAATGATGCTTAAGATTAGAAGCTGCTGAAAAGCATTTCCTCACACCAACAAAAATATATTTTTTTAACATTCTCTCCACTTTGAACGAAATGACGTTTGGGAAGAGATTAACATAATTAAACACAGGTAGTAAAAATACAGTTTTTAGCCATACAGTGTAACTTTAAAACTACACATCCCATCTTCATAATTACATATTTGGAATCAGCACACTTAAAACATAAACAACCAAAAATCAGCCAAATACAGCCAGGGGTTAAAAAGTTAGCTGGAGGTCCCTTTATGACCGACCGCAAGCACATTTTCCTGCCCAAAACAGTTCCATAGATTTGGGCTGTGAGGTCGGTCTATTTCAGGCTGAAAAAGCGACTAAGTCCCATCGCGAATGGGACTTAGTCTCTGCAGCTGTAAAACCAGTAGGGGAGTAGGGGCAGTAGAGTTTTGTAAGTCACACGATTTTAGCTCCACATGACCTACACATACCGCCGTGGACCTCGCTAATGATCAAAGATGGCCGCCACCACGTGTTCGGCAAACGAACAAAGGCCACCCAGCATTGTCAATTAAGCTGTGGTTAACCGCAGCTTCTGGGAGGTAAATTGCCTGCACACTTCCACTTCTGGGTGGTCTGCCTGTGTGGTACTTGGTTCAGTAAGCCCCATTTACTGAACCAAGTGGGAAATAGCCAGGCAGGCACAAAGGGTTTGCACCAGGTCTAGGGACACAGGGGACACCGGGGACACCGTCTTAAAGGGGCAGTGTCCCCAACAAGTCTGGGGACATGGCCTTAAAGGGGCAGTGTCCCAATCTTCCTGATGTCCCCAAAAAGGTGTTTAAAGGGCCAGCACCAGTCACATAAAGAGTCCATAAGCCCCAATATGCCCACGACAGTCTTAAAGGGCCATACACACCAAATAAAAGTGCATACATTTTCACAATCTCCCAGGGGCCATAGTCATGCGGGAGGAGGCTGGCAAATAGGCTTCTCCACAACCCAGGGAAGCAGGGCAATTTGCCATTTAAAGGGCCAGTTACAAATAGCAGTTTGTAACAAGGTGTCAATCCATATCTGCCAAGTGACCCAATGTAGGGGGAACAGTCCCTATTCTGCTCTGTGTCAGTGTGTATCATGGTCTCTGAGGACAGGTGTCAATCCATATCTGCCAAGTGACCCTATGTAGGGGGAACAGTCCCTATTCTGCTCTGTGTCAGTGTTTATCAGGGATCCTTAGGATAGGTGTCAATCCATATCTGCCAAGTGACCCTATGTATGGGGAACAGTCCCTATTCTGCTCTGTGTCAGTGTGTATCAGGGATCCTTAGGATAGGTGTCAATCCATATCTGCCAAGTGACCCTATGTAGGGGGAACATTCCCTATTCAGCTCTGTGTCAGTGCGTATCAGGGATCCTGAGGATAGGTGTCAATCCATACCTGCCAAGTGACCCTATGTAGGGGGAACAGTCCCTATTCTGCTCTGTGTCAGTGTGTATCAGGGTCTCTGAGGACAGGTGTGAATCCATATGTCAATGTGTCAATATGTCATATGTCAGGTGTCAATCCATATCCATTGTGATTTAGGAATGTTAGGTGATTTATGCCCTTTATGGATTAAGACCAGACTCTGTATCAACTGTGTAATTTTCCATGGGAGTTTTGCCATGGATCCCCCTCCCGCATGCCACAGTCCAGGTGTTAGTCCCCTTGAAACAACTTTTCCATCACTATTGTGGCCAGAAAGAGTCCCTGTGTGTTTTAAAATTCGCCTGCCCATTGAAGTCTATGGCGGTTCGCCTGGTTTGCCGGTTCGCGAACATTTGCGGAAGTTCGCGTTCGCCATTCGCGAACCGAAAATTTTGTGTTCGCGACATCACTATTTGCAATATACATTGCTGATGCTCTGCAAAACACGGTATGGGTCCCTGGGGCGGAGTATTTGGAGAGCTGGGTGGGCCAATGCTCCAACAGCACTAGTTGCTGTGTAACAGACCACAATTTGGATTTAACTTCAGAGTTAACTAACTGGCACTCACCTGTAGCTAGTCAATTAGCAGTCAGGCCTTTAAAAGAAGAGATCAGCCTGCTGCAGAGTGAGAGCTGAAGGAGAGAGAACAACAATTGTGTTTATTGCAAAGCTATTTCGTTTTTTGGGAAAATTGGTAAGTGGGAAAGCCACCCAATTACAAATAGTGATTTCTGTCTAGTAAGAGCTCAAGTAAGAGCAAGGAATTTTGTTTTGTTTATTATTATTTAAAGCAGCTGTTTTTCCTATCAAATAAAAAAGGAAAACCGAACTGAATGTGTCCTGGACTTTGTATACCCTAGAAGGCTGTGGTTTATTATAAGATCTGTGACAAAATCCTACCTGTAAAAGAGGTGGTTTGTTACAATACACACATACTGCCTAATACATGCATCCATATGCACATACGGCTTAATGTGTATATCCATACACACATACTGCCTAATACATGCATCCATACACACATACTGCTTAATGAGTACATCCATACACACATACTGCCTAATACATGCATCCATATACACACACTGCTTAATGCTTACATCCATACACACATACTGCTTAATACCTACATCTTCCACAATTACTGCCTTATTCATGTATCTATACACACATACGGCATAATGCGTATATCCATACACACGTACTGCTTAATACGTACATCCATGTACACATACTGCTTAATACCTACATCCATACACACATACTGCCACATTAAATACATAATTTATCGCTGTGGTAAATTTTGTATTCAATGCATTTGGTGAATTTAATTTATAAGACTAGCACAGACGAGCACACACACTGACAGACAGACACACACTGTCAGACACATACTCAGTCACTGACAGATACAAACACTTACTGACAGACACACACAGACACACACTCACTGACAAACATGCACTCACTCACTGACACATACACTCACTCACTGACACACACACAGTCATACACTCACTCACTGACAGACACACATACACAGACATACACTCACTGACACACATACTCACTCACAGACAGACATACACACACAGACAGATACACTCACTGACAGTCAAACGCACACTCAATGACACACAGACTTAAACAATTGTATTTTTGAGGCAAATTCAGCCTCCCTATCTCCCTAGGGTCCAGTGTAGGGCAGTGTAGGGCAGCTTCCCTAGGGTCCAGTGTAGGGCAGCGTCATTTCCCGTCTCCCAGCATCACAGAGGGCGCGCGAGGGAGGGAGGAGTGAGAAGCTGCAAGAACAGCCTCCCTTGCCACCCACAATACAGCCGCCTGCCTCCTGTCCCCTTCTCCTCCAGCATTTCTTGGCAGAGCAGGCACCTGCCATCAATGTAAGCAGGTGCCTGCTGTGTCATACTGAAGGACAGCTTCAGGGGCGTCCTGAGGTGGCCAGATGGCCACCTCCTGGGCACCCTATGACAGGGCTCCTCTGGGCACCACAACTTTCGGAGGATCAGCCCAAGACAGGGGCAGCCCACCAGGAAATATATTCCAGTGGGTGCCCTCAGCAGGCCAGCGCCCTAGGCGAATGCCTAGTTCACCTAACGGTGGCGTCGGCCCTGCAGATAAAACAATGGATACAACAATATTTTAAAGCAAATACTACTTCTGAATAGTCTCCAGCAGTTGTTTGGGCAGCCTTTAAGTGTATCATAAGAGGATATTTTATTAAAATGGCATCACAAGATAAAACATGCAAGGAAAAAAACAAACCCTCAATTAATATTTCTAAACAGATTGAGGAAATAAAAGGTTTAATAAAAGAACTGTTAATAAAAAACACTAATAGAATATTAGAGAAAATGAAAATTAACTGGTACTATAAAGGTAACAGGGCAGACAGTTTTTTAACATCAATATTAAGAAATATATACATAAATCTAAAATTATTTCTAAAATTGTTAATGAAAGTATTACTTGCTTATAGCCAGAAAAGATAGCTAAGGCTTTTGAAAATTATTACTGATAACTATATAATTCAATAAAACAAGCACATACATAAACACTATTTTCTAAATAGAATTACAAAAAAATTGACCAGACTTCAACTGGAGAAATTGAATATGCCTTTAATAAATAGGGAAATCTCTAAAATAATTGAAAATTTACAGTTTAAAAAATCTCCTGGTCCAGACGGCCATCTAGGTTTATTTTATAAAATCTTTAATGATGATTACTCCACACCTGATTGCCGCCTGTAATGATTTCGCAAAAGTTGGCTCAATTCTTAAAGACCTTTTGAGAGGAAATATAATTACTATATTAAAACCAGATAAAAATCCAGAGGATGTAAGGAGCTATAGACCTATTTCACTTCTTATTGAGGATATTAAACTATACGCGCCGTGTGAAGAAAAGAGACTTTTCATTCAAGACTTTTTAGGGCTATTTGTGACTTTTATGCTTTATTAGTTCGGTAGATAAAACTACCGAACACTGACCACCAGGGGGCTCATTATCTACAAAGGAAATTATTGATTGAGCACTCTCCTGGGTGGCTGCCGTTCGTATAGCCGAACGCCATGTGGAAGATAAAACGGCAGCCATCTTGTTTGCACGAAAGGAGGCAGCGGGACTTGGTCGTCGAGTGTCTGGAACAAAAATCGGACACTCGACTTCTCGAACACCAGTAAAAACAAACGAACACCTGCTTCCTTTTCACGAACAGCTAGGAGAGCCGTTCGGTAGTTCACTGCCCATGAACAAGGGGAACAATTGCTTATATAAGGGGGCTCCATTCGTGTTTTCATTCGTTTATTTGACTTTATTGAAATAGACCGACCACACAACCTAAACTAATGGAACTGTTTTGGGCAGGAGCCTCGTGTGCAGTCGGTAAAATGAGACTTCCATACAATTCGAAAACCCCTGAACTGATCTGGGTGATTTTTTTATATGTTGGTCACCCAGATCAGGGCTATCGGGGGATATATCATTTATGGGGATGTGTTTTAAGGTACTTTCCAAGTTTTGGGGAAAATATGTTTTTTCTGCCTGGAGATAATTGGGTTATCCTTTAGTTTACTTAATTATCGCACAGGCAGAGAGGAAGGGATTGTATGTTTGTCATGGGAGTGTTTCACTTTTTCAATGTAAAATGATTGGTTGTAACCTTTGTGTCCTGGTGCTCCACAAGGTCCATATGGGAGGTCCCCTTGCTTGGGGACTTGCATAAAAGCCAGTGTGGCATCAATAAACAATTATTCCTGTTGTACCTTTCATGAAGTCTAGGCTCATGTTTGGATAACTATCTACTGGCTGGGGAGAAACTACTTGGAAGCTGCATTTGTCTAGAACTATTCGTATCTACACCCAAACTGCAACTAAAATCACTAAGGCTCAGCAGTTCGGGAGGAATAGGTGAGCAAAGTACTATAACTACCAGCATTTGTAACATGGCAGTCATAGCAAATAGGATTAAGCAGGTTATGCCTGATTTAGTTCACATAGACCAAGTTGGCTTTATGTCCGGCAGATCCTCATCTAATCATTTTCGTACTTTGATAAATATGTTTGAGATCTCCCAACGCCGACAGACTCCTTTGCTGACCCTGTCATTGGATGCAGAGAAGGCCTTTGACAGGGTCAGCTGGGAATTTCTAGAAAATACTCTAAAAACTCTTTGGGCTCACAGGTATAATTTTAAATGCCATAATGGCATTGTATTCTAATCCTTCAGGTAAAATAATGAGTATTGGTTTCGCTTCAAATTAGTTCAATCTGGCAAATGGTACAAGACAAGGCTGCCCACTATCACCACTGCTTTACATCCTGACCATTGAACTATTAGCGAGTGATATAAGAAATAACAATAAAATAAAAGGGTTTAGAGAGATTGAAGAGATTAAAATAAAATGATATGCAGATGATATACTCATTACAATAGAAGATCCACTGAATTCAGTTGAAGAGCTAATGAAGGTCATTGAGCAATACTGTCAATTCTCGAATTATACGTTGAACTCTTCTAAATCAGCCGCTATGCCACTAATTATGGATTATCAGATGAAAGCATATATGGCAGCAAGATTTGACTTTATGTGAAATAAAAACTACTTATCCTATTTGGGTATAAAGATATTGACAAACCCACAAAAATGGTGAGAGCTAAACTTGTTACCTTTAATAAAAGAGATCAATTCCAATTTTAAAAAATAGAAGAAAAAAAAGAGATATCCTGGTGGCGGGAGATTAACTCTATTAAATACTATGTTTTACCCAAAATTACTTACCTTGTAAGCTTATTACCTTTTCAAATTCATTAACTAATTAACTCCTCAAAAAATGGAGAAACAAGTTTTTCCCAAAGCTCTAAGAAAATGGGAACAAGATCTGGGTGTGACAATCCTCATTAAAGATTGGACTAACTCTATGATTATTCTTAGGAAAAATATCCATTGTCTTAACTTAAATGGACTCCATTATAAACTTCTAAGTAGATGGCACTATATCCCACAAAAACTAAAAAATATCTATCCACATTTATCCTCTGCCTGCTGGTAATGTGGTAGACAAGAAACAGACTTTTTACATACATGGTGGAAATGTCCTTCTATCGAAACTTTGTGGAAGGAGGTACGGGATTTTTTTTTTTTTAAATTAGCGAACTATGATATTGACTTTAAACCGGAGATACTTTTATTACAACAAAAATTACCCCTAAAAAACCCCACTTGTTTAAATTATTGTAACATATACTATCCGCTACAACAATAGTTATAGCGAGACATGGAAAAAACCCACATGCCCTATTTGGAACTTTATTAAAGTACAAGTAAGTCATCAGTTAAAAATGGAAAAGGGAATATTAACTTCTTGAAATATAAAAACTCGACAATTAGGACTTTGGGAAAAATAAAAATTGGAATTATTATAAATTTTAAAAAAACTAGCAGGCGAAAATTCCCTGCATGGATACTTATCCAAGGGTGGTCTCTCTCTCCTTCCAAGAGAATCCGTTATTGCAATACATTCTTATGGTTAGTTTTTGTATAGTTTTATGTAGTCTGTTTTTAATTTTTTTCTGTTTTTGCTCTGTGTGTATCGGTTGGTGTCTGAAATCATGTCGATTAATACAAAAAAAAAAGGGGGGGGAGTGAAAATAAATAAAGAGGGAATAACGATATGAATGAAGGTTCCAACAGATATGTATGTCTTACATGTGAAATTGATGTTTTATACTGTTAAAAATCTAATAAAGTTTATAAAAAAAAGAAGCAGGGAAAAAGGGGGAGTTTACATACACTAGTTAATGTACCTGACCTTAATTAAGCTGACTCCATTGACCCTGACACTATATATATATATATATATATATATATATATATATATATACACATGTTTAGTTTTGCTTTGTTTTGTTTTATTTATACATTGTACACATAATTTTAATCTCTGTGAGGGACCATCTGGCATCCCGACCGGGTACCTCCATCAATTGCTGCTTTCTAATAATCCTTGAGTACCATAAACACTGCACTGTAACACCATAACCACCATAAACCCCACAAACTACCGCAGCTTTGTTGGGGTCTCACTGTCCTCCACCTACCCTGGACCCAAGACCAGGATCCAGCCTGGGGTAGACTTCTCCTAGTCCATAGAGCTAAGCAGGCTACTCTTACAAGAGCAATCATTGTGATCCAAGGGAGTATAGTGATTATAGCAATCCTCAGAGTGAATATAGCTCTCCAATCCCCCAAACATGAGCCTAGACTTCATGAAGGGTAAAACGAAGAGTAAAACAAAATCGGTTTAATAACAGCCACAACTGGCCTTATATGCAGGTCCCCATGCAAAGGGAACTCCGCCCTGGACCTGAGAGCAGACTACAGACACATCACCAGACGCTGGGTTTCATCCCTGGTGATGCTCTGCCAGGCCTCTACTGCAACTGTCCTCAGTTCCTGCTTGTTCTTGGGGCATTTTCCCTTCAGTTTTGTCTTCATCAAGTGAAATGCATGCTCAATCGGATTCAGGTCAGGTGATTGACTTGGCCATTGCATAACATTCCACTTCTTTCCCTTAAAAAACTCTTTGGTTGCTTTTGCAGTATGTTTTGGGTCATTGTCCATCTGCACTGTGAAGCGCCGTCCAATGAGTTCTGAACCATTTGGCTGAATATGAGCAGATAATATTTCCCAAAACACTTCAGAATTCATCCTGCTGCTTTTGTCAGCAGTCACATCATCAAAAAATACAAGAGAACCAGTTCCATTGGCAGCCATACATGCCCACGCCATGACACTACCACCACCATGATTCACTGATGAGGTGGTATGCTTTGGATCATGAGCAGTTCCTTTCCTTCTCCATACTCTTCTCTTCCCATCACTCTGGTACAAGTTGATCTTGGTCTCATCTGTCCATAGGATGTTGTTCCAGAACTGTGAAGGCTTTTTTAGATGTTGGCCCTTTTATACGGTTTCACTACACTTTCTTAGTGTGTATACTTCTCTTTGTTTGTATTTTTTAGATGTTGTTTGGCAAACTCTAATCTGGCCTTCCTGTTTTTGAGGCTCACCAATGGTTTACATCTTGTGGTGAACCCTCTGTATTCACTCTAGTGAAGTCTTATCTTGATTGTTGACTTTGACACACATACACCAACCTCCTGGAGAGTGTTCTTGATCTGGCCAACTGTTGTGAAGGGTATTTTCTTCACCAGGGAAAGAATTCTTCAGTCATCCACCACAGTTGTTTTCCGTGGTCTTCCGGGTCTTTTGGTGTTGCTGAGCTCACCGGTGCGTTCTTTCTTTTTAAGGATGTTCCAAACAGTTGATTTGGCCACACCTAATTTTTTGCTCTCTCTCTGTTGGGTTTGTTTTGTTTTTTCAGCCTAATGATGGCTTGCTTCACTGATAGTGACAGCTCTTTAGATCTCATATTGAGAGTTGACAGCAGCAGATTCCAAATGTAAATAGCACACTTGAAATGAACTCTGGACCTTTTATCTGCTCTTTGTAAATGGGATAATGAGGGAATAACACACACCTGGCCATGGAACAGCTGAGCAGCCAATTGTCCCATTACTTTTGGTCCTTTGAAAAGTGGGAGGCACATATACAAACTATTGTAATTCCTACACCGTTCACCTGATATGGATGTAAATACCCTCAAATTAAAGCTGAAAGTCTGCAGTTAAAGCACATCTTGTTCATTCCATTTCAAATCCATTGTGGGGGTGTATAGAGCCAAAAAGATTAGAATTGTGTCGATGTCCCAATATTTATGGACCTGGCTGTATTCACAGTTATATTGGCTATCAGGGCCAGGACACTCCCATACAAAATAGGTCAATCCCTCCCCTATGCCTGGGAGATAATTGAGTCAAGCACTGTATTAAACTCAATTATCTCCAGGCACAAAAAACACACATTTTTACAAACCCCCCAAAATACCTTAACCCCTTAAGACCGCAGGGCGTACTATTACGTCCTCTAATAGGCGGCTCTAAACGCCGCCGGGCGTAATAGTACGCCCTCCGGTCTTTCTGTACTTACCCGGTCGCCGGCGGTCCCACGCCGGCGATCGCGGTGGGGGGGACTCCCAGGGAGCCCCCCGCGGCACGACCGTCCTCCAGGAAGCCCCCCGGCCGTGTGAGAGTGGGGTCCTAGCGAGGACCCCACAATCACATGGCCGGGGTATAGCTGGCTTCTGTATTGCCAGCAGGGGGGCTGCCTGTAATTACAGGGGGTCCCCCTGCTGGCTGAAAATAAAAGTAAAATAAGTTAAAAGTGTAAAAAAATAAAATTATATATACTTAGATCATATATATATATTATATATATATGATCAAAGTATATATATACACATATACATACACACATGTACACCGTCTAGGTGTATTTTACTATTAATATATATATAATTATATATATATATTAATATCAAATTACACGTACACTGATACTGATTAAATATATATATAATTATTGTTATATATATATTTATATATATTATAAAAAAAATTAAAATGTAAATACGTTAAAAAATAAAATTACAAAAATAATTAAAAATAAATAATTAAAAAATATATAGATGTGTGTTATTTCGTTCTAACTGTATTGTGAAATTAATATATATATATATATATCAAAATACACATAGAACGAAATAATATATATATTTATACACATAAATATATACGTATATATCACTATATATATACCTATATATAAATAAAAATATTTTTTAAAAATTATATAGATATATACATATATATACACATACGTATATATATACATATATTGATTCTACATATATATTTATGTAATATTTTTACATAATTAGGTATCTTAATTAATTACAATTAGCAGGACCTGCATGACAACCCATGCCGAAAGTAAAGGGAATTTAATTTGCTAGCACTATATTTAACCCTATAACTTTCCAAGACACCATAAAACCTGTACATGGGGGGTACTGTTCTACTCGGGAGACTTCGCTGAACACAAATATTAGTGTTTCAAAACAGTAAAATGTATTACAACGATGATATCGCCAGTAAAAGTGACGTTTTTTGCATTTTTCACGCACAAACAGCATTAAACGGACAATATTATTGCTATGATACTTTTTACTGTTTTGAAACACAAATATTTGTGTTCAGTGAAGTCTCCCGAGTACAACAGTACCCCTCATGTACAGGTTTTATGGTGTTTTCAAAAGTTACAGCGTCAAATATAAGGCTTGCGTTTCATTTTTTTCACATTAAAATTCGCCAGATTGGTTACGTTGCCTTTGAGACCCTATGGTAGCCCAAGAATGAAAATTACCCCTATGATGGCATACCATTTGCAATAGTAGACAACCCAAGGTATTGCAAACGGGGTATGTCCAGTCTTTTTTAGTAGCCACTTAGTCACAAACACTGGCCAAAATTGGCGTTTTTTGCATTTTTCACACAAACAAATACTAACGCTAACTTTGGCCAGTGTTTGTGACCAAATGGCTACTAAAAAAGACTGGACATACCCCATTTGCAATACCTTGGGTTGTCTACTATTGCAAATGGTATGCCATTATGGGTGTAAATTTCATTCCTGGGCTACTATACAGTCTCAAAGGCAACGTAACCAATCTGGCGAATTTCAATTTCAAATGTAACGTGCTATATTTGACCCTGTAACTTCCCAAAACGCCATAAAACCTGTACATAGGGGGTACTGTTTACACGTGAGACTTTGCTGAATACAAATATGTGTATTTTATTGCAGTAAAAGCAAACAGTATTATGACACTGACCGTTAAAATGTCATGTAGAACTAAAAAAATCCAAATAAATCGTATTTTCTCCCATTTTTTTCACATTAAATTATGTTTCATAGCTAAATATTTGATATTAAATGAAAGCCCTGTTTCCCCTGAATAAAATGATATATAATAAGGGTGGGTGCATTTACTATGAAAGAGGTGTATTACGGTTGGACAGACATGTAGCGCAAATGCCAGGTTTTGTTTACATTTTGTTTTGTTCACAACGTGTACATTTGGCTCCGTCCTTAAGGGGTTAAAACACACAAAATCCCCACAAAAGTTACATCCCCTGATAGCCCTGATCTGGGTGACTAACATACCCAAAATCACCCATATCACTTCAGGGGTTCAGGAATTTCCTGGAAGTCATAATTTTACCTACCATCCGCATGGTCCCATGCCCAAAACAGTTCCAGAGAATCAGGGCTTGTGGTCGGTCTAGTTTGGTAATTTAAAAACGAACAAACTACCAAATAGAGTCAATAGTCTTGCCCTGGAGCTTAATCCCATTGTTCGTGGGAACGTTTCCACTGAACAGCTCCTTTCTAAGTGTTGTAGAACCGAACGCAGGCGATGCTGGAAGTCCAGCGGTGTTTGGGAGTTTCTGTGTCCGTTTTCAGTTCCATGAGATTCATGCCCAAACACCGCTGCCTGCTTTCATGCGAACAAGATGGCTGCCACCTCATGGTCATCCATAGGAATTGCGGCCACCCAGAAGAACACTGAGGTGGAAATTGCTACAAAGTAGCAATTAGTCTTAACAAGCTCCAGAGTGGTCTCTGGTTCGTGTGGCTGTTCGGTTCCCGAACCAAATATAAAATCCCATGAACCAAGTCTGTTCACATGTTTTAAAAGGGCCCATAGTCTTTTGGTAAGAGGCTGGCAAGCAGGCCCCTCCAAGCACCTGTGGCATGTGGCTTGTTGTCACATGCTTTCAAATTATTTATGTCACATTTGTTTTACTGATCATTTGTTTGTTCATCATTATGTAATACACAAGAGTTGAGTTATGTGCCCATACAAAAATCGGACAGAGAACTAACTTAACTTGTAATTATTGACTTATAGATATCATTAACTGGGTGAATTTACCTCTTGTTGCTTTCTCCTTGCCAACTTGAATTTGCTATTACCTTAAATCAAACATACCAACCAAGTGTTTATTTTTCAGATTGTATTGTTGATGATATTTCAACAGATATAATTTTCAAGTGTAGCATAACTTACCCTTGTAAACTGCCTCTGGGAGATCTTAAAGGGAAAACCCTTTCCCATAACGTCTTCTGGTCACTGACATTTTTATAGGGGCAAGAGTGTCTTGGGTGCCATCTTGCCTTCGGGGGTTAAACCATACTATTTCTCTCATTGGAGGGTCATGATAGGCTGAGAGAATAATCTAATGTTCTCAGCCTATTACTAATATTTGATAAAACCATCAAGGTTCGGAAGCAGAGAGGAAGGAAGCTGTGTGGGCACCGGAGGACCAACTTTGAGGTTGGTCCTCTTATGCCTCTTGATAACCTCTGCACGATGGTTGATAACTTTTTAATCCACACTTTAGATTCCTGAAATCTCTTGCTGAACTCAAACCTGCGCAGTCTGCCATTTGTGAGTGATGGTCAATCTAGATCACTTTCAGCAATATTTCTGATTGATGGTATTTTAACTGCTTTACAAACTTATAATCAACGTTTTATTTTTCTATTTTATTAACTATTCTGGTAATAGTATTAAATCTTTAAAAATAGAACATACTTTTTTTTTTTATTCTTCTCTATATCCTTTCAAATTGTGTATAGCCTTTACACCTTACCATTTCTTTAAACACAGACACATTTGGTTCTATTTTGTGTGTTTCTGTAAGCAGTCAAATAAAATCACCTTTCATGCAGAGACACTGATAACAAAAGCCGGCTAGCATAGAAATGCTCTGCTGGATTCACAGTTGGTCTTGTAGAATTGAATAGTTTGGAAATAAATGTAAATTACTTAATGTTTCACTGAATTATAGATTTTAGGTGACTGTTTAATAGGGGTGGAAACACTTAACACAGCTTCTATTGAATTTTTAAATCAAAAAGCAAAAATTCAAAGTTGGTTAATCCGTAGCATTAAAGTGTTTCTTCTTGTTTATACACACTTTTTAATGTATGTCTAGACTATAATTTCTCTAAGAGGTCCTGTAGTTATGGTATAATATAAAGTGAAATTAATATGATTTTCTACATAAAAAAATGTTTTTGTTTCAGTATGGTTTCATTGACAATGGCCATTTCTGTAACTATAAGGTTTTTTTTAAAACTGTTAATATAAAATTCTTTAATTCTAAGCTTCTGTGTTGTGTATTCCACAAAATCCTTAAATAAAGGGTTTTGGTTTGTTGTGGAAATAATGAACGAGTCATGTTATTGCATTGCATGCAGTTATAAAAATGCTACTTGTACTATATAATGCATTTACACAGTATGTTGTAAAAGTAATTTCAACTGTAGTAAATATAAATTAGAGTATTTTTTATGTGAATATCTCTTTCATTTACTTAGTTGTAGTGAATTGAAAGCTGATTGACAGCCAGCAGGGGGTAACAAAAGACTTTTCTAAAATCTCCTTTTTCTCTTGAATTAGGCAATTTTATAAAATAAGAGAGAAGGGATCTTTAGTTAACCTCAAAAGTAGGTCAGCAAGTTGAAGTGCATAAGGAGACTAGAACGTACCTCTAAATTTAGAAAATTGAGTTTTATTTATTCAGTTTTTATTTCCTTGACCTGAAGACCCAATAGTTCAGAAAATATTTTTAATGCCGAGCAATTATTATTTTTTTTTACAAACAAATAGAAATTGTGCATTTGGTTTCAAAGAAATTGCAGTTCATCATTATTTTGGCTGATTGTCGGGTTGTTTGAATTGTGTTACTCCGAAGTGCCACATTGATGTATCACAAAATAAACGACTTGCACAATGGACGAGCAGTGTTTTTTTTATTTTATGATTCGTAGCTATACCCATGACTCCAAAAACACAAAATGACTGAGATTAGAGGAGGAAGAGAGAGAAAGGGAAAAAATTGAAGAAACAACAAAAGTATGAAGGAAATAATAAATAAATATATTAAGGATCAGCCAGACCGATAACTTAAAATACACAACCGAATGCTCAAAAGTAAACAAACTCTCATTTTCCCAAATCATTTGCATGGCTAAACCTAGATAGTGACAAAATACATAAGTCTATAAACAACATAAGCGAGTGGAATATCCAGTGATGGTAGCAATGATGTCACAGGGAATTCTGGCCTTGCTGTTAAATACTAATGTAATGCTAATTTCCAATGTAATGTGCTGCTCAATATGATGTAGCAAAATAAATAATAATACAATTAATAATTTAAAAAAGTAATAATAACAATATGGAGAAGATGAATCATAATGTGGTAGAGCCTCGATATGTGTTCACCACTGCTAGAGTGGAGACCAAAGCACTGATTGATACCTTAATCTTCCCTATACAAATAAGACCAAGTCATGGAACCTGTTAGTAAAATTAGGCACACATTATAGTACTGTTCTGTCAAAGGGTATTAAACGGTTACTCCAAGCACCATGCCCATTTCAAAACTCTGAAGCAATCATGGTGCTTGTTAGGTAAATGTATTCACAACATGGAGTAGATTGCAAGGCTTAGTTGGTATTCTTAAAAGGACATCAAAGTCAAGTAGACACCTTCATCTCATTTAAAAAACAAACAAACAATATTTACATTGCAGGGTTAAATTCATGCCTAGTAGCTGTCTTCCTGACAGCTGCTAGAGGTACTTCCGCTACAGTTACTGCGTAAAACATGGTCATGTGATGCAGAAGCCCATAGGAAAGCTTGGGTGCACGTACCGAGCATTCCGCGCATTTGCACGAGGTCCCCAATGCTCCTCATGAGCTGGTGAAGGCCATGCCTCCTTAAAGGACCACTATAGTGCCAGGAAAACATACTCATTTTCCTGGCACTATAATGCCCTGAGGGTGCGCCCACCCTCAGGGTCCCCCTCGCGCCCGGCTCTGGAAGGGGGAAAGGGGTAAAAACGTACCTTTTTCCAGTGCTGGGCGGGGAGCTCTCCTCCTCCTCTCCGCCTCCTCTCCTCCTCTTCAGCTGAATGCGCATGCACGGCAGGAGCTGTGCGCGCATTCAGCCGGTCTCATAGGAAAGCATTTACATTGCTTTCCTATGGACGCTTGCGTGTTCTCACTGTGATTTTCACAGTGAGAAGCATGCAAGCGCCTCTAGCGGCTGTCAATGAGACAGCCACTAGAGGATTTGGAGGCTGGATTAACCCATTTGTAAACATAGCAGTTTCTCTGAAACTGCTATGTTTATAAAAAAAAAGGGGTTAATCCTAGAGGGACCTGGCACCCAGACCACTTCATTAAGCTGAAGTGGTCTGGGTGCCTAGAGTGGTCCTTTAATAACGTTGAAAGAGGTGAGCAGTGCCGGGGGAGCTTTGTCACTTTAATAGGTAAGTAAAATCTTGATTATATTAGGTATTATCTGTATACCTAGGGACAGGGGCACAATAGCATTAGGAATAATTTTTTTGTATTCCTAATGCTATAGTGTTTCTTTAAGTCTCAAAATAACGCTAGCACCCCTTGAAGTCATATTTAGCTCTTAAATCTAGAACCCAATTCTGTGTAACTTTATTGAGGTGATCATTAATGCTCTTCCTTCACAACTATTTAACTCTATATTTTTCTCTTGTTCTTTTCCCCTTATTTTTTTCCTTTTTTTTGTTGCCTTGACCTTTGTGCTGATGCTATGTTATTATCAAAATATATTTTGAGGGGACTATGATCCCTTGTGGTCATTTTTTTTTTTTTTTTTTGCTTGGTTTTTGCTTTGCCTACATTTGTCCGTTGTTGACTATCCATTTGCTCGGTTATTAGGTACACATTTATCAGCCAATATTCATTCTATATTTATCAGTATCTACAAAGTTGTTTTTTTCTTTCTTTTGCTCTTTATCATATGATTTTATGGTACGTACAATGCCTGTTTTGTTTATTGTATTTGTGACTTTGTTATTATGTTTTTGTCCGTTCATTAATAAAACATATTTAATATTTAGGAAATATAGGAAAATTGGGTTTTCTGTGATTTCTATCATGCCTTTTCTGTGTTCTGAAATGGTGATTGACATGAGAAAGCTTTAAATTCATGGGCACTGTTGTATTAAACAGACACTCTGTTTGTATTGAAATTGAGTGCTTTTATGAGCTTCAAAGTCTACTTCAGTTTTATATATTGATGGTGAAAAGCATATATTTATTTTTCTTTTTTTTTTTAATCATGGTATATTTGAAGAAGTCTGAAATACAATAATGAATGAAACATCAGAAGGATTTCGACAGATCAAGGCTTACATTTTATAAGTCCAAAAGTGATGTTTAGGGCCTTCATATTGTAAAAAATTACTTATAAAAAGCAATTAAATATATAGAGGTTTATCAAACACTTGTGCAGCATATTTTATTAAAGTAACACTATAGTGTTGGGATCCAAAACTGTTTTCCTAACACTGTAGTGTCCACCTGCCTGTGCCTCCATGTTTTTGCCCCCTGCCCCCACACTCACTTCTCAGGAAAGGGTTAAAATCCTTTTCATTCACTTACCTACTTCCTGCTTTGAGGTCCCTCGGAGCTGGACGGTATTCCCTTCCCACAATGTCAGAGATGTGGAGGGCCTAATGCCCATGAGCGGCGAGCATCACATGCAGGGCCGGCGCGTCCATAAGGCGGCACAGGCGGCCGCCTTAGGGCGCACCGGCTCAGGGGGCGCAAAATTCCAGTGACCGGCAGGAGGGAAGTGCTCCCTCCTGCCAGGTCACCTCCTGGATCCCCGGCGCGGCGTGCGGCTGAACTGGATGCCGAGGTGGCGAGGGAGCTCTGATCTCTCTGATCTGCTCCCTCGCAGGCTGTTTACTGATGACGTCATATTCCGGCTCCCGCGGCATCAGTAAGCAGCCTGCGAGGGAGCAGATCAGAGAGATCAGAGCTCCCTCGCCACCTCGGCATCCAGTTCAGCCGCACGCCTCCCAGCAGCCCCACTGGACCACCAATGAGAGACCCACGCCAGCTCTCCAGGTAGGGAGGCTGGGTGGGAAATTTTAATTTAATTTAGATGATTAATTACTGTTAGTGTGTGTGTGCATGTGAGTGAGTGTGTCTGTTCAGTGTGTGTGTGCATGTGAGTGAGTGTGTCTGTCAGTCAGTGTGTGTATGTGTGTCTGTCAGTGTGTGAGTGTGTCTGTCAGTGTGTGAGTGAGTGTGTCTGTCAGAGTGTGTGTATGTGTGTCTGTCAGTGTGTGTGAGTGTGTGTGTGAGTGTCTGTCTGTCAGTCAGTGTGTGTGTATGTGTGTCTGTCAGTATGTGAGTGAGTGTGTCTGTCAGTGTGTGTGTGTGTGTGTGTGTGTATGTGTGTCTGTCAGTGTGTGTGTGTGTATGTGTATGTGTGTGTGTGTGTGGTTCTGTCAGTGTGTGTGTGTGAGTGAGTGTGTCTGTCAGTATGTGCATGTGTGCATGTGAGTACATGTGTCTGTCAGTGTCTGTGAGTTTGTGTGTGTGTGTGTTTGTCAATGAGTCTGTCAGTGTTTGTGTGTCTGTCAATGAATGAGTGTCAGATAAGTGAGTCTGGCTGTCAGAGATGTCTGTGTGTTTGTCATTGAGTGTGTGTGACTGTCAGTGTTTCTACACCCCTGACTGTAGCGTGGCCAAGCGGAGTGTACCGTGGTACAGGAACTTCTGTTTCCTGTACCTAGCAGGACTGACAGGAAAAGCTCACTGTACCGGGATTCGCTCCGCTCAGCCACGCTACAAGAAAGGTAGGAGGCACACCAGGAAGGGGAGGGGACCACTATGGGGATGGGTGGCGCACCAAGGGACATGGAGAAGAGGGGAGAGATACCCTAAGGTACAGGAAAAGGAGGGAGGGGGGAGAGGAACACTAAGCGACAGGGAACAGAGGGGGGAGGGGAGAGGAACACTAAGGGACAGGGAAAGGAGGGGGGAAGGGAAAGGAACACTGAGGAACAGGGAAAGGAGGAGAGAAGGGAGAGGAACAGTAAGGGTCAGAGAAGGGAGGGGACCATTAAGGGACAGGGAGAGGGGCTGGATGTAAAAGAAACACACAGCGGGGCTTGAGAAGGAAAGAGACACACAAAGGAGCTGGGAAGAATAAAAGACACAAAGAGGAGAGATAGGAGACACACAAAGGCAAAAATAGGAGATAAAATACACTAAAGGGAGTCAGATATTTAAAAGACGGGATAAGAAACACAAAAGGGAGGTTAAGAGGCACATGGGCGAATATGTTTTTTTTGGGGGGGAGGAAAAATGGATCTTCGCCTATGTACCCAAAATTCTTTGCACCGGCCCTGATCACATGTGTATTAAGGCTTCTCTAGAGGAAAGAATTACATAATGGTTTCCTATGGGATTTTTCAAGACACTGGATGTCTTAATGCAAAGAATGGGTAAAACTTTGTGAAACATCATGGAGCACTTGTTGGCTGACTTCAAGACAGCCACTATAGGAGGAGTTAATCCTGCAATATAAATGTTGTAGTTTCTCAGAAACTGCAATAACTAACATTACAGGATAAAGGGGACAGGGGCACTGCACTCAGACCACTTCAATGAGATGAAGTGTTCTAGGTGTCTATAGTGTCCCTTTAAGGCATGCACCCAGGCATATTTCCTTTCTACAAGGCAAATATTTATTGAATACTTAATCATAAAGGGCATTTATTTTAATTCACCACTCAAGTGAACATAAAACACATTTGTTTTTTAAATATCAGTTTTAAAAAGTTAGACACAAATGACAACTTTTTTTCATTAGTCTTAACCAGGCATAAGCAGAACCAGACATTTTTCAAGATTCATAATTTTTAATTTTAACTTTTTTGTAACCCATGCGCTGCTCTCCATTCTGCACAACTTTAATACCCGTTGTCCATGTAGGCACTTTCGGTCCTGAAAACACTATACTTGACATTCTTCTGCATTATCAAGCATGTTTAGCTATATGGTTTTACAAACTTAACTTTCAAGGTTATGGTGAAAATAGCCAAACTGAAAACTGAACGGATGTGGAGAAATTTTTCAATTTGGCTATTGTGGCCTAAATTTTCAAATTTTAATTTTAGTAAATAACTGATATTGTTATGAACTGCAGTTCACATCACCATCCTGTTTGTAGATGAACATGCCTGTAAATGACAGCAGGTAGCAATCCCTATCAGTGTGACATCTAAGTGGCACCTACTTCTGCGTGGGCAGTGCCAGTTGTCCATGTCATTAGCTGGGACACTATGGTCACCAAACAATGTTAGCTTAATAAAGCAGTTTGGTGTATAGATCATGCCTCGGAAGTCTCACTGCTCTATTCTCTGCCATTTAGGAGTTAAACTGTATGTTTATGCAGCCCTTGTCACACCTCCCCTGGCTATGATTTACACAGCCTGCATGAAAACAAATGGTTTCACTTTCAATCAGATGGTAGCTTACTTAAAAATAAAAGTTATTATCTCCTGTTCTCTAAATTCAACTTTAGTCACACGCAAGAGGTTCCTGCAGGGTCTAGCAAGCTATCAACAGAGCGGGAGATAAGAAACTCTGAATTAAACAGAACTTGCAATAAAGGAAGTGTAAAAATGAGATGTCTCTTTACAGGATGTTTTAGGAAGGCTGTGTAAGACACATGCAGGGAGGTGTGACTAGGGTGCATAAACAAAGTAAATTAACTCCTTAATGGCAGAGAATTGAGCAGTGAGACTGCGAAGGCATGACTACTACACCAATACTACTTTATTAAGCTTAAGTTGCTTTGGTGACTTTAGTGTCCCTTTAAGACAAACAAATACGATTAGAACTGAAAAATAGCTAGCAGATCATAATGTTTGCTTCCTTTTGTCGAAATTTGGTTCAGTGCATGATTCTCCAATATTAATTTACTGCATTGTACTCTAGGTTATTTTATTTTTTTCATTGACTGATGTATTTTATAAATTTATGTTGCACACTTTTTCCCCTCAATTCAGAGTCTAATAGTTATTTTTGCATGCTAAGTGACTGTGATAATGCAACAGCCTTCCTCCTTCTCAGACATCGAACTGCAGGCCAAAAAAACATCTTTAATTACATTTCTGCGTGTGGAGCATATTTGCTTGCCCTCCTTACTCTGCAGTTAATGATCACAATGTGAAGTGGAAAGTTCCTGAATTTGTTGTCCTCCAAAGCTTGATAATGTTATTCGTTAACCTGTTTTAATGCTTGTCAGACTGTGAAACTCATTTTATTTCTGTTCCTCTATTTTGTAATGTGTGCACTTACTTCTCACTACAGTGATTCTACTAGAAATGTCTAATGTGCAAAACAAATAAATAAATAATGAGTGTAAGAGACATAAAGGAAGAGTATGAGATCTCATTTAACTAAGCTTCCTTTTGGTTGAATTTCATTAGCAAGGTGTGAGTGAGGTTCCTCGTTGAGCAATCTGAGGTCCAGAAAACACAGAGTTATCGTTTAGTGCTATCAAAATCATTTAACCATCACAAACCAACAGGGCTATTCACTAAATTGAAGCTGTGCAGAAACTATTTCTTTTTATATTGTAAAAATAGTCATTATGGAAAAATTGGTCATCAAATTCAGAAATTCTGGCTTAAATAGATTTTTTTTCAAATATTGAAAATTTTAATATTTGTGAAAATAAAAAAGACACAGAAAGTAGGTGTCTGAAATGGGAAGCAATGGAAGAAGGAGAAGATAGTTCTACTTGCACATAAATTCATGAGGTAATCTGTTTACGTAAAACTAGAAACAGAGGACCGCACATTCATATAACCGGAACATTTCCTAAATAGAGATGTCGCGAACCGAGATGTCGCGAATCTCTGCTGGAGATTGGCCGGGACGTGTCAGCTGACCGGAGTTCGCCACGAACAGCTCGTGGCGAACCGCGGTGAACCATTCGCGAGAAGTTCGCGGACGGTTCACAACATCTCTATTCCTAAATAGTCTGAAGATGTGGGCTGTCTTCCATGTGGTCTCAAAAGCCTAGGGAACAGAAGGAATATAGCAAACGTCACAGACAGGAGTATCCACAGTTAGGGCAGGCGACATCAATTTGTAGCTAAAATATGTGAACCAATTAATTGAAGGGAAGAGGAACACATGTTTCTTATTGATTATGGACTTAAAGTCTATAACTCTGTAGTAACTGACCACAATAACCATGAGGTCTGGAAGTGGACAATAAAGCTAGTACTGTGGTCTTTTACGGGAAGAGATGCTGTATTGACACGTTGGTAACAAAATGTCTTTGGAGCTGATGTTTTATCAGTCAAATACTGTATATGATTGATGTGTCAGGAGAACCCACTCACACCTGGAATGGTCTCCATGCCTAATGAACTTTATGAATACACCCGAATGACACCATACAGTATGCTCAGTGATGCTGCTACATGCAATTATCTGAATTACAATTCTGCAGTTCAAAAACATCAACACATCTATTTGTTAAAGAACAAACAGATTAACCATGTAGACAGAGTAATCCCGAGTGGTCCTTATTAAGAATAAGCATATGATGGGAAGAGTGAAGAAAGCCATCATTATGGAATAATGTCCAATTTGTCAATAGGGATTAACTCTGAAAATGACAGCAACTGTGCAATGTCAATTATGTCTAAAAAGCTCAGAAGAAAAAGTTGTGTATCCGTGCTGACTACAA
The DNA here is from genome assembly GCA_933207985.1 of Pelobates cultripes. Classification (NCBI taxonomy): domain Eukaryota; kingdom Metazoa; phylum Chordata; class Amphibia; order Anura; family Pelobatidae; genus Pelobates; species Pelobates cultripes. The sequence continues at coordinate 303,802,582 of OW240914.1, forward strand.
CAGTGAAAAAAATTGTGTAACGCTTGAGTTGAGCTGTACACTGCATATTGTCTGTACAGCAAGAGTTTTCAACATATCAATCAAACTACTAAACCTGCTCTTCCCTAACTTTTAATGAATGTAAAAGCTTGTTACAAAATGTCTTACTGCTCTCAGATTGGTGTTATATATCATTTCCTGATAATAGTGGCAAGTGATAGTGGCTATAATTCAGATAATGATTAAAAGGTGGGAACTAAGACAATGTGAGTTATTATGGGGATAATGGTAGCTTAAAAGTATAAGAATTTTTCCTACTAGGCGGTTGAGGAACACACTAGTTAAAAACCTTTCCATCAATATATCTGTCATATATACTAAGACAAGGAGGCTATAGTACATCCTTCATCTAGGCGACATAATTAACTCAACATTGCTATACATATTCTTTGTTCTTTTAATATTGATTTTTTTTTCCACAGTATATTTCTTACATTGAATTAAATGGTCTTACAATTGGAGATGAAAGACTAATAAAATTTACCAAAGAATTAAAATCCTTGTTGGGGTATTCACTTAACAGTGAGTTGTGGTCACTAGTCAGTTGACAAATAAGTAGCCAAATTTACACGAAATATTTAAACTTTTCCTGTGTGATCATTTTTTTTTTTTTTTTTACTTTGTGGGCATCTCATCCCAATTCACCGGTTTTAACACAAACTCTGATACATTTTTTATTTTATTGTAGTCCAAATACTGCACTTTAAGCTAAATATTAATTTATGCCGTAAATGTGTGTTAATGATGACTGTACTTACTTGTTCAAATACTTGTAAGTATTAGATTACACTATTCTAGTTATTGATTTATTATCAGTGGGTCTTATTGCGTAGTCGGAGTAGTCAGTTGCAGTGAGATGAGAAATTCCATTGATTCCATATTGGGCTAATTTTATATATAGTTACCTCCTGATCCACCTATTCTTTTATTGCTCCCTCTTTGACCAATCGGTGAACTTTCGAATTCACAAACTTTGAGCCAAAATGAAGTTGAATCATGAACCAACCAAAACCAAAACCAAGCAATTGTTGAGTCTGTTCCTTTTGATTCATGCTATTGAATTTCCCTGTGGTGCCAAAAAAAGAGATAATTGATGGGAAAGAAAGATTATTGATGGTTAAATGTTGATTTTATTCATAGATTTAATCAAAGAGGGGAAAACAATGAGAAGCAGTAAAAAAAAATCTTTATTTGTATATTATTTATTTAATAAATATAAAATATATAAATATAGATTTATTTTACAGCTCCTCTGCATTTTCTTACTAATGGTTTCTTTTTCTGACTTGATCTATGAACCAAAAGGCTGGAAAATTTGCCTATGAGTGTTAGTATATACATAATATTTACATAATTTACATAATTTTGCAGTACACTTATTGGCTATTTTTTGCAATCTTTTGGTTTGTCTGATTTGTTTTCCCAAATATTTTTTATTAATGAAATGTGGCTTAGTCGAACAGCCAAAATGAATTTTTTTATTTTTTTTAGGCAGAAGGGATTTGGCCAGGCACAAGTAAATCTGTGCCCTCAATTTATTTCTACTTCATATTATCAAAATCCCATTCAATCATTTCCTGTCCTCTTCTCTCCCCATTTACTCAATTTCTCCGTTTCATTCAATATTCCTCTAGCCCCTCACTCAATTTTCTAATCCCCCCTTCCCTTATACTACACACCATTACTTTATAGCATTTAGAAGCATTTTGTGTGTGTGTTTAGTCGTTCAGTCGTGTCCGACTCTCCGTGACCATATGGACCATAGCACGCCGGGTACATCTGTCAGTCACTGCCCCTCTGCGCTCCAACAACTTTATGTTCGTGGCTTCAGTGACCTCATCTATCCATCTCCGTCTCTGTCATCCCTTTCTCTGTGTGCCTTCAATATTTCCCGGCATCAAATGCATTTTAGCTCTCCCTTATTATTCAGTGTCTCTCCTCTCATTTTTCTACTTTTACTCACTATTTTCTAATTTTATCTAATTTCCACCATTTTGGGCCCTAACAGCTTGAAAAAGCAAAGTCAGGGGCATAGCTGTGTCTGGTACACAGGAACACTGAACAGGACAAATTCGAAGTAAGAGATGTAGCTGGGTCTGGTACACATGAACAACAAGACTTATCGAGAATAATGTGCTTCAAGGCTGTGAAACCACAAAAAGGCTTTGAGCTGAAGATGAAAGGAGGTTACATAGACTTAGGCACACATGCCACATTTGCGTGGACACCAACAGCAAAACCCAAATTAGTTTAGAGACAGAACTACACTACTGTGACATTGTGAAAGTGATTCTGTGTTGAAATTGCCTCAACTTAAATGGTAAAGGTGCATCAATATGGGAACATTGACCAGCTGTCTGTGGTTGAATTGATGTGGCTGTGTCATTTTTGGTGAGTATACTTGGTTTTTGATGCAAATGTCTAGAAGGACATTACAATCTTTACACAGGGGTATCAAAGTCGGAAGGTGTCCTTACAACTTGATGTTCGCAAATGTCTACATCAGATTGACAAGATTTGATTGCAGTCCTCTGCCTCTTTAAAAACATTTTTCTACAAATTCTACCACTACGTCCATGGATGTAGTTAGGATTTGTCTTGTCCCAGATCTGGTTTAGGGAATACAAATTAATCACTCTCCTATCCCCAACTTATATATGGTGACATAACAGTGCATCCTGTCCATACTTCTACCTTCAACTACAGTCCATGTACATAGATATTTTCATACACTCAACATTTTCAGTGACCAGTGTTGGATGCTTATTTGTAAGGATGTGGTTAGTTCTTATCTGTTTGGATGGATATTTCCAATATATTATTTTTAGTATTATAATTACTAATACAGCACGCACTTACTTTACACAATTGTAATCTGTGACCTATAGACCTCTGAGTTTTATTACTGTGTAATTCTTAGACATTCAATGCTTCTCAATGGAAAGCATTTGCATACACAGGTGCATGCTTGGCCCTTGCCAAAATGTGCTTACAATTCCTTCATAGAGAATCTTTGTGCTCAGTGATTCTCTATGGCCGCCCACAAAGGCACTGTGCATGCGCGTGACATGATGGTATGTTATGGAATGAGAGCCATAAAGTAAAATTCCAGGCTTTCATACACAGAGGGTTTAGAGGTATGGCTTGAAGCCACGCTTCCAAGCCTTCTATATAGCTAGATATTTGGTTTTGTGGGGTAGAAATGGTTGCCAGCACTGAAGGAACTATACAACTTTAATAAGATGAAGTTGTTAAAGTGCCTACAGTGTTCCTTTAATGCAGCAGTTTTCACTGTTGTTGAAGTTTTTTCTGCCCTATTCATCTCTCTTTTAATATTTGGGGTGTTTATGGGTATACTGAATAAGCCTTAATGTCTGTTTGTGGACTACAGTGAATGCCAATCAGTTTGTTTTTTTTGTCTTTTTTTTTTTTTAATTTAATTTTTTTTATTGTTTTTCACCTGTCTTTTTGTAGCAATAAAAATAAACAAACAAAAAAATAAAATAAAAAACAATAAAAAAATAGAACATTTCTAAACATCTATTTTAACAAAGCTAAATGCATTTTTAGCATTGGCGTTGTTGAGAGGAATAGAATTCTTGACACCTGGTATTGATTACATGATTGAAAAATGCTATATCCTAAAATGTATATAACAAATAAAATGAAAGCCTGGCAATGGAGAAAGGTAAAAGTTTAACCCCTTCCTCCCCGTTCAGCCCAGCAGGAGTTGGAACCTGAGGGTGGGGGGGACCCAAAGACCCTATAGAGCCAGGAAAACGAGTTTGTTTTCCTGGCACTATAGTGGTCCTTTAAGGTGTGTTACTACAGTGTTTGCCTTGTCGATAAATTAATATTTGGTTTAATTTTTCAATATGCGTTTCTTAAAATTGCCACTTATCAATTCAGCTTATAATTTTTTAATGAACGCTTTTTAGTAAACACGAAATTACTACAAACGGGGACAAATCAATCTGCCATGCAAACTGTTTTGTGAATACATAAAATTTTGCATAAATACTTAGCATAAGGACAGAAAAAGAAGGCTACAATATGATTTTAAGATAATTGTGCCATTAAATGTTCTTTCTTTATTTTAAAATATGCAGTGATATTCCCAGTGCGCTTCCACTGAAAGGGAAATATTAAATAGAGACACATTATGCGGTATCCTGTTTCTGTTGCTCTACACATTGAGATATATGTTTGCACTCACTTCCACCCCCATTGTCTGCTAACAGTGTCTGCGCCAGCTTAGATGTCCCACTTTTGCAAAACACAAACAAGATAACTTTCCCTGTAGAATTTCCCTGCCACCTAATGTGGTTAAATAGATATATTTCTCTCTCTGTATATAATTGATTTGGGTTCACTGATGTATACTCATCAAAATGCTATTCTTTGCTGCTGCAGAAGCACAAAATAAATTTATTTCCCATCACATCACAGTGAAATAAAAAAGATACTTTTTTTTTTAAATATTGGTTCTGCTCCTTACTTCCTATTGAGCTTTTTTTTTGTATGAAGAATAGTCTCTGCTGGATATATGTGTGGCTTTTAAAAATGTGAGGCTTTTAAAAAAAAATGTGTGGCTTTTCAAAATCCTGCATTAGTTAGTGTTGGCATCTGCAAGAGAACGAGAGGGACACATGACCACTGCAGCCTGTAACTCATATATGGACTAGGATTTTCAACTATATTTGTCAAAAAAAAATGTGAATTGATTGGCACAGATCTCTATGAATTTTTTTTATGTTGGGACTTAATGAAGCAGCATTCTGGGATAAAATATCATAAAGCAGAACACTGTAAGGGACTTGTGCCATCAGAGCCACTGTCATCTGCTTCCTAAGTTGACCACCGAGGAAGACTATACCTGTTCTCTGCCAAGGAGGACATATTTCATGAATAGTAATCCAAATTCAGACATTATAATGGATGTTTATCTTGATTAGGCAATCACATAATGAAACCTTACATGCGGTAAAAGGCAGCTCCTTCGCACAAGACCACCAGTAATGGTAAAGGCATGCCCAAGTGAAGCCAAATTCAGGCCAACAGTTATGCCAGCTTGTTCAAGTCAAGTTCTACCAACATTTGTGTAACCTCCATGGGTGTTGTTGGGTGGTTGCTGAAGCCTTAAGTGGAAAGCCCTAGGTGTAATTTTGGAACCATGTTTTTATTAGCCCCAAGTACCCTGTAATACTGAGAGAGAAATAACATCTCAAATGGTATTATTTGTAACAGTGCCCCTCCAGGGGGCTCGTCTGCCCTGCGGACCTCTGCGACCAGGTGCTCGCCGCCATGTGTTGCGGCCCTGGCCCACACGGTAGAACCGACAGGATCGCACGTTAAGGAACCCATCGGGTGGCTCATGCTGTTAGGGCCACCCGATGGCAGTGAAAACCCAGGGGGCCCAGTTAGCGCTGCGGCGCTTTAACAGCGCGACTGAGCCCCCTGTGATGACGTCAGCTGCTGGGAGGAAGTGCCAGCCCCAGTTACCCCTCCCAGCAATTACACAGAGCCTGCGCGGGAGGAAGGAGGAGGGAGTCAGGCTGAGCCACCATTGGACCCCAGGGAAGTCAAAAAATTTTGTATATGTGTTTGTATGTTTGTGTCTGTATGAATGTGTGTCTGTATGTCTGTCTGTTTGTATGTGTGTATGTGTGTGTCTGTCTGTATGTATGTGTGTATGTGTCTGTATATATGTGTCTGTATGTATGTATGTGTGTATGCATGTGTGTGTGTTTGTATGTGTGTGTCTGTATGTATGTGTGCCTGTATGTGTGTGTGTCTCCGCATATGTGTGTGTGTCTATATGCCTGTCTGCAAGTGTATCTGTGTGTCTGCATGAGGGGGGAGGGAACGTATGGGAGGGGGAGGATAGAGGTATGGTGGGGTGGGGAGGCAGGGGGGAACATATGGAAGTGGGAGGATAGGGGTATATTAATTAGATATATATTAATTAGATATTTTCCTCTACTGCTTTAGATTACAGGAACCCGGTTTTGTAAATTAAAAAAAAAAAAAGAATTATCAAAAAAGTACAATTTACATTGTTATCTAGATCTAGGACAATCTCCTCAATGCAGTCCATTGCTTTTATTGTCATCATCAAGCTCCATGTACGCTCAGATGTTTCTGGTAGAGAAGCAAGGAGTATAAGTGTTCATTTATAGAAGCACTGGATGCACACAAAGTAAATCATCAGCATACTTTGCAAGTAGATGCTGGACATCAAATGGATTCAATAATTTCATCTATCCAGACCCCCTAGTAGGCATTGAAACTGCAAAATACAAACAGTGCTCTTTCTCAGAAATAACACCATTATCATTAACAAGTCTGCAAGTGCAGCATCTCTGCACCAAATTCACTTCAATTAGACAAAGTGATTCTGGTGCTTACAGTATCCCTCACTCAACTGATCTGGAAAAACCCTGAAAAGCTGAAACGTAGTCTACACATTATAGTAGCCACACAATATCTGCTCCAAATATACCAGTGAGTGTTAATGTACACTGGCAATGTGACCAGTGTAATGAAGGAACATTCATCATACAGGTGATGAGTTTTATCATCAAAGATCTGATGTAAACTTAGAATAACAGACGTAATCATTTTTAAAGAACTCTGCATTGACTGACATTTTTAAAAAACTCTGCATTGACTATATTATGGTGAAAACCCAACTCTTTGATTATTATGAGCATTCATCTAGCACTAACATATTCTGCAGTGCTTTACATTCATTGAAAGGGGATGCTTGAAAATGAAGAAGGCCCTGTTCAAACGAGCTCCAATCTCCGATTGAGGCAGATGGATATATACCTTACCACTTACTGGTGATTAAACCTGGGTTTCCTACTGCTCAGGCAGTGAAGCCCCACTGGTTTAATCAGCAACATTGCAGTTCGAAGACACAGACTGGAAAGGAAATGAAGGGCAGAGCTGACAGGTACCAGATTAAAGTCTTTGGGGTTAAACCAATCCGGCACCCATAATCTCCTCACACCATAACAAGTTCATTGCAATTAAATTATTATGGTGTCTGTAGTCATCCTTTACGAAAGGTTGCAAAGGACCTAAGACTAGATAGAATGGTTCATCTTAAAAAACAAACAAGGATAATGACCCTAAAGCCAAGACCCTGAATGCCTAGAATTGCCAAGTCAAAGCCCAGACCAGCCTTAAACTCATAATTTAATATTCATTTTCAATTCCCAACAATTTACACTTCAGTAAATAAACAATATTGTAGTAAAACCTTTTGCACATTTTATGTTGATACAAACACTACAGCAGTAAAAGAGCTAAAAAAAAATTCAAATATATGTTGGATTAGGTTTTGGATGGGTTATTGAGGTATTTATTTATTTGCCATGTATTTATTGCTTTTTCATCCATCAATATATAGTAATTTGTCCAATTAATATTAATTGATTTGTGTGACTATAGGTAAAATGCTACCAACCATCACCAAAAAAGTAGTGCCCCATCACCCATGATTCCCTATTTAGCTATTTTGAACTAAAACTTTCTATTCTATTGTCAGTTACACACAATTCTCAGTTTAGTAACTGGACCCCAAAGTGTAGTGGCTAAATCTTGCCTACATGTGCAAACAATTTAACTGAAAAAATATGAACAATCATTTGCTTTCACCCGTTCGTAGACAAAAAAACTCACTTTCTCCTTCTGGGGAAAAATGTAATGCAGGCTGATGGACAGAAGTTGCATAATGGCATCACTCCAGAGTAGATATCCAAACAATTTGGAATTTGGAATCTCAAAAACAAACCTTTTTCATTAACACCCCCCGATTCAGTGAAGAAATTAAATTAAGCTGGTCAGCAGCACAACAATGGTTTAACCTATCAGTGAGCCACTCCAAGAGTGGGAAGAATTTCCTCTCCAAGCTGGTGCCACCACCACATCACCACCTTCTGAAGGTCCTTTATCTTCTTGGGAATCCCAAGGTGCTGTCTTTTTTGTTCTGAACATAATACAAGACAATGGCTAAGGGCTAAATTATTTTTATCTCAAGTCTGCAGTTACCATATACATAACAGAAAATTATTTTATTTCCTTGATGTTTTTACATAATGTCTGTTTATCATATTGTACATACTTTGTTTTGCAAAGTAGCGCAGGTTTTGTTTCAAGTTTCAGATGGTTGGGGGTTGTGCTTCCAGTTGATGAATATGTAAGACAAAAATCAAACAGGACCCAATGGTGGAGCATATATAGAAACTGGATAAAAGAAGTATAAGGATTAATTTACATTTCTTGTGATCATAAGACACAATAATGGCTATAAGTTGTATGCAATAGCAGTGAAATAAGCATTGAAAGATATGCAGCATGCATGCAATTCATGTGTATATTGGTAAAGTGCATTCATTTTAGTATAACATTAATTTGTAAAAAGTAACAGTAACCAAAATACGATCTATAACAAAATGGCCTTAGAATTCAGGCTGGAATATATAAAAAAAAATAAGCCAATCAGACCAAATATTGTCTAAATAGCTTCCTCTTTAGACAAACAGGTGCATAGAGAGCTGAATAAAATAAAAATAAACCTATGTTCGGTATGAGAAAACGGCTAACACACCACGGAATATGTAGTTTCTCACTCTGGCATGTGATCAGGCCAAATAGCGATCATATGATCGGAACTTTAACAAGTTCCTTCACTTTGGCACCCCTGCATGCCATATTATTACATTTCCCATAACTGCGTGCTTGTGAAAGTTCTAATCAGTGATCGCTAGTCGGTCAAAATTACATTATATGTAAGAAAAGAAATATACAGGCAATGAGTCATATGCGTATACTGTTTGGACCACAAATTGATGTCCTACAATACTTCTGCTATACTTTAAGATTTGTGACATCAATACCTCAATAAAAAAAATTATTGACAAAAAAAATGTAATGCAGGCTTTTACGTAAGATATGAATAGATATTTTTTGTTTTTTTATCGGCATACATTATTTTATCCAAATAGTATACATTACACGTTGAAATAAAACCAGAAAAGTCAATAGCATTTTTAATAGATTTAGCTAATAATGGTATCTCTTTTTATATTGTTATGGCATTTGTTTTTCTTTTATATCACCGAATATAATTTTAGCAAGCTTAGTGTAAGATAATGATTATAACAATAATAAAATAATAATACACGAGAACACCAATATTATCTTTGTTAAATATTATAATGACAAGGAAATAAAACCTGCAGACAGTTATTTTCCAAAGTTTTTGATTTCTAGCATAGACTTATTTAGACTCAAAGTTTTTGTTTGAAGGAAAAAACGTCACTCATCAAAAAGTTTTCATGTGAAATACTTGTAACTCAGCTAAATGTCGCCCTCTGTTGGCTTAGTGATAGAATTTATCTTAGCTCTTCCTTGTTGACAATAAAACAGCTGGTTGTATATAATAGTATTCTTGTACTATTGTAATTTTATCAATGTACTACAACACAGGTACACGGAAAACATTATAGAAATATTAATCTGAGATTGTACATATTTAATACCTGTACATTAAACTAGAATTAACAGATTTGCTGCATTCTTCGATAACAAGTATATGCCACCGTTCTCTGATACTGAATACACTAAAAGAGTTAATCACTAAAGTTAGAAATCAAAGTGAATTTAACATTTAAGGTCAAAGTAGCCAAACATGGTAAAATTCTCTAAGTCAGCTATGCTTTCTGTTCAGCTACTCTGGTTTTTTATTTTTCAATTCCTTATTTTATTTGTGCATAGCGTGAACAATCATGTTTGCACTGCCACTATAGCTGGTGCAAGCTAATATGTAAACATACATTAACATTGGTATGGCATGGAAAAACATTGCACTTTTTTTTTTTTATAGTCAGAATAAGAAACATGTTAAGGGTTAAACAAGCTTATATGATTCGACGCACTGATAGCCTGAGATAGTAGTTGATTGCCTATGGGCTAATTAACCTGCTAAAATCTTAGTGCTTCATGCTAGATTGTCGTGTGAAAGGCATGGTGAGATGCTACATGCTAAGAGCTAGGCACAACAGAGTTAACAGCAGGGGTAGGCAACCTTTTAGCAGCACTGTGCCGATATAGGATTGTGATTTTTTTTTTTAAATGTAGGTGTGTATGCTGCCGTATTCTGCTTGTGTTATTTATACTGTAATTGCTTTGTATCGTTTTATTTGTGCGTATATGAGCTATTATATTGTATATGTTCATGAGTAGATTGTGGTATCGTGTATGATACATATGAATGTGGGCTGTGTTTGGGGGCAGCTTGTGGAATTGTGTGTGTGTGTGTGGATGGATATGTCACATTGTGTGTTTGGTAGGTTGTGCATGTGTGGGGGCTGTTTGGGGTATAGCATGTGAGAGGCTGCATGTGGGGTTGTGTGCATGTATGTGGATTTTTAGTGGTGTTGCGTTTGTGCGGATTGTGTGTATGTTTGTGCGCATTGTGTATATGTTTGTGTGTGGGCTGTCCTTATTATTTGTATGAGGGGAGGGTCTTTCTGCATTTCTGCGTACATCTAGCAGTGTGGGTGGCTTCCCTGGGTTCCAGTGGGGACCAGGCCGGCCAGGTACAGGTCAAGGACAGGAGCTGCAACAGCAGCTGCAGGCTGCACTACTACTGTGTGGATTCCCATTCACAAGTGCTGGAATGAAGTGATCTGAGATTGCTTCCTCTATGTGCTGCAATGCATAAATTGAGGATTGTCCTTCACCACCTCTTTGTATTAGCAGATATCTGAAGTTTTACTGGGACTCCAGATAGGCCAGAGCCTGTTTGGCTCTAGCAGCCTTGAGTGCCATGAAAAGGCACCTCGAGTGCCGTGCATGGCACTAGTGCCGTAGGTTGCCTACCCCTGGTATAGAGAGGCTTAACACATACCAGGTAGTTCTGCACAGTACAGTTGAAATGACAGAGTGTGCTATGTGTTTGCATGTTGTATGTACTGATGCGTAGTATGTTAGTGCCTTCAGTGAGTCAATGGGAGCAAGGCAAAATGTCAGGCATGTTGGGCACTATACGTAAGAGGGAAAAGTGAAATATGAGTCAGAGGATTATATTATACCAGGCTGTAGTATGTCATTAAGCAGGCTTTGTTCCAGCCAACATTGCTGCATAGTATAGCATAGCAAAACATACATATATATCTTTACTCCAGGCTTTACTTCAGAAACACTATGCTTGGTTCCATATAGACTAACTGCTTAGCTCTAACGGGTGAGAGGCCTGCACTGTCATACTCGGTGACTACCTAGCTAGATAATAACAAATAACAGAAGTACGCAGATATATAATGAGTCCCGCAGACCGCAAGCTTTAACAGCTGCATAAGGGGCTGGATTGTGTCCATTGTTACAGGAGGGACATACCCTGCACCTGGGCTTTCCCCTCAGTCTCAGCGTTTAGCCGATTCCCTTGCTGATGCACTGTACGGTTCTTCCTTTGTGGTCTGCGAGGGTATCAGAGTAGTGCGAGACATCCCTCCAGCCCTCTCGGATGCTCAGTAAGTCCCGGACCTTCTCCCTTCTGTGAGGGGGCCGCTGGGTTCTCTGAAGGAGCGCCTTCATGGGTGGGTATGAGTAGTGTGGGAGCTTCGATGTGAGGCTCGCCGTCGAGTGTCCTGGTTCCTGTCTGGAGCAGCGTTCCCTATCTTGAGGGATCAGGTGAGTTATTACCCCTGGATTTCCAGGCCCAGCTTGGGTTAATGCTGATTTCGGCACCTTTCCCGGTCTCCCAGATCCTGATGGGTGAACATCTCCATGTTCTTGTGTAAGCGGCAGGCTCTTGTTTGACTGCTTGTTCTACCGGCGGTGGTAGCTGTCAGCGGTGTTCAGTGCCTCCCGGCAGACTTTTGGCCCGGTTAAGTATGAGGGCTTGCCAATGGGTGTTTGCTCGCCTTCCTTGTACGGAGGGGACCCGCTCACACTGTGCAGTGTAGTTTGTTGAGCAGCAGTCTCTTGTTGGGAGGCTGTAGTCACTGCTCGTGCTTCCAGTTTAGCCCAAAAGCTGGTGAGTATCGCCTCCAATATCTCCATGGAGCGTTCAACAGAGAAGCTGAGGTCACTGCTGGTCGGTGATAGAGTCAGCTCTGCTGGGGGATGTTTGTCTGCCATTTTGGAGGGTTCCGTTGAAGCAGGTGACTCTCGTGAACCACAGGGTTTAACTTGGCTAGTCCACTGGGGACCGGGATAACCCCCATCGGTCCAGAGGGGGGGGAGGAGGTCTGAGGTAATGCTTGTTGATATCCAGGAGAGCGGGGAAGTTGGCCACCCTTCCCACCACCCGGTGGCTTGTAGGCTGCAATTTGTCTCTGTGGGCCCTTGGGTGCTTGAGTGTTATATCGATGCAATCTGCAACTCGTCCCCAGGTAGGGTGGCGAGTGTGGGTGCTCGAATTCAGGCTGGAAATGGGGATATTACCCCAAAGATTGTCGGCTAGTAAGGGAGCTCGTACGGCATGTGACCTCTCAGCTCAATGTAAAGGTCCGCCGGCAGCTACTCTGGTTTTAAATTTGAAATTCACTTTGAATTCTCACATTTAGTAAATAACCCGGTATATAAATCAGTATGCACACAGTACACTTACAAATCTTTTAATGCTACTTAAAGATCTATCTCACGAGATAAATAAGAGGGCTCAGGGATACCATGCAGTTATAATATGCGTTACTCCCCACTACATCAAGAATACCCAGTTATGATAGATTGTGACCTTCTTTTACCATGGAAAATAAAAATGTGATTTACTTATATTAATGCTCAGTCTGTTTCATGAAATACTTCTACAACTAACTTGCTTTTTAAGACACTCATTATGAGGCATCTGCATGTAGGGGCGGATTGACCCCCCGGGCACATCGGTCATGGACCGAGGGCCCGAGTCAGTCAGGGGGCCCGGCAGCACAGTCATGCTTCTGTTGTTGAGAGCAAAGATCTCCTCAGGCAGAGTTCCCCAGTGCCGAGGGAGCCTGGCGCAGGAGAAAGTAAGTGGCTGAAGTGTTTTAACCCCTTCAGCTCAGCGGGAGGGGGGGGGGGGCTGGCACTATAGTGGCACTATAGTGCTTCTTTAATATTTTGTCTTCGAAGGGCCCTGGATCTAATTATGTCCGGGGGCCCAGAAGGCTGTCAGTCCATCCCTGTCTGCATGGGCAGAGTGAGGAACTCTAAGGGAATCTGTTAGTCACTTACCCTGCTCCCCCAACACAATCTCCTTGGAGAGGTTGGTGTTACACTTCTGCAACACCTACCTCTGATCCGCCCGCACTCCTCCCACGATCTTCACTGATTTACACTACTTGGGGATACATTTCAAACAAGGCAACCCTCCTCCTCAATGGTGCAGACACACTGGCTTCGTTGTCATCATGCCGGAGTGATTTTAGTCCCTTTGTTTTGTTTTTTTACTTTTTTCCTCCCAATCCATACATTTGATATCAAAACTGCTAGCACAGTGTATGGATTGCATGTCATGATTGCTTTGGGAGGGTGACAGGTCACCTTTAACCCAAAGAGCATGGTCAGGATTCCAATTATATGTATTTAAGAAGATATGGAAAAAACTGCTAAGAACATGCATTACTTAACTGTGTACTGCCGAGATTACCTCATTTTATACAAATATACAAAAATCACCTATAGCACATATAAATGCAGCTTAAAAATGTTTTACGTTTACTTAAAAACACAAATATAATGAAAAGATAAACCAAGCTGGTCATGCCATATGACCATTTTGTGTTTTTGGGCTTGTTCCTAATATAGTCTTCAAAATACACCAACAGCCAGGAATTTCATAATTTCGTTACTACAGGGATACTCTGGGAACCTGGACTGTTGGTATGCTTTTGAGACTGGGTTGGAAGCCACTGTATTAGACTGAAATATATGTGTAACGTTTCTGGCTCATTGCTGTTTCAGTCTACAGATCAGAAAAAAATAAATATATGAGAAAGTGAAATGGCAGCATGACGTATTAGTAGGAATGTGACTATGAATAAACAAAATGTTTGGATTTCTAGTTTAGAAAATGCATTTCATTAAAGGGGATCTCTGCATATTTTGACTTAGAGTCCAATGGCTGTGGGGTCCTTGTTGAAGGTTGGTTTACTTACCTGGAGCTCTCCCTCGTGGTCACTGCCATCTTCTTCATGTAGATCTTCTACAGCTCCTGATGCTTTATCTCCCAGGAGCCCAAGTCAATGTTCTACTCTCATGCATGTACAGGAGCATAACACTTAGGTCTATGGAGTCTCTCACAAGACCACAGGAACCTTCATAGATCTCATGTTGCGATGATCAAGACCATGCCTTAATTCCCCAAGCCATAAATTGTGTTAGCTGGAATTGGACCAAATTTGATGGAAAAGCTTTGCCTTTTCGTAACCATATATACTATGCATAGATTAATTCCATTTGCTTGCAACGTAACATATCAAAATTAAAAATGGTAACTCTGGCCTTAGTGTCTTTAAAGGGTGTTTCTAGTCATCTACCTAACGTATGTATCCATTTATCTGCAATGGCAAGTTCTGTCTAGTTCCTTAAACAATTCCCATGTGACTAAAAATATCGGTATTACGCTTACCACGTTGAGCATAAAGAAATCAAATGCAATTAAAATCATTTATTTATAACTGCTGAACACCGACCATGCTTTATTTGTTGGGATTTTGCGGTTCCTTACTGAACATTTCTTTCACATTTTCCTTTTGTGACTTGGCTCGTGTTCTGAACTTCTGACCTCAGATTTTGACTTGAGCACGATCTTATTATTCTGACACAATGACCTGACTCCTTCCTTGACCTTTGCTTGATTTCTGCCTGCTCCAAATCTTATTATTCCCTTCATTTCCATGTCTCTGCTGCCTGACTGACCTTTGGACTATCCTGATAATGCTTCTGCTTGACTCTTCTGTTGCCTCGGCCAACCTCTTGTATCTTGTGTAATGGCTTAAACCTTAGGGGACAATTGGTTATGTTCAGATAGATTTGGTGTACGCTTTCTTCCATCAATGTTCCCAGATGATGTTCAAACATAACACAGAATTCCCCGTACACAATACAGCCTAATTAGAAATTAAAAACAACTGCAATATAAGTGCAACAATTTCCTGGTAAATCCATCTGAACTTTTAGTATGCATGGGCAAAGCCGTCAAGATATTTTAAGGCAAAACATGTTTTACGGATGTAACTGAGATTTCAAGGCTAATTTCTTGAACAAATAGTCATTTTGTCTTCCTTAAAGAACTTCTTAAACAACACTAAGTCAGATGTATATCCTTCATACTAATTGCACAATTGGTTAATTAGTAAACTCTTTTGGAAGCATCCATAGAAGCTAATCTGTCCATATATCTGAAAGTGTCTCATTTTAATAAATCTCTTCCCGTGTTAAAGAAATAATATAGAAATCTGCATATATTGATGATGCAATTGCAATTTAGTTTTCTATGTGCGTGCATATGGACTATTATGCTATGCAAACATTATTATTACATTTTGTTTTAGAATTTTATACAATGGGAGATGTACTAGTGTCGCAGACAGTCTTGTGCCTTTTTTAAATCATTTTGTTGGTGGTTTTTGGCACACTTTATTAAATCTGAGATTTTTTGGGCTGCCTCTTCTTTCATTCCCTTATAATAATTTCTGTATGTTCAAAATCGTTTGGGAAATGCAACAGATTTATTCATCTTTACGTCACAATTTTTTTTACCTGAAAAATAATCTGTTTCACTTTTCTTTTTTTCTACCACTCAAAATTGGTCTTTTCTGAAAAGGCTACTTGAGAAAAATGGCAGAATTTATGCAAAGAAAAGCCAACTCTTTTTTTAGGCCATTTGTAGAATAATTTAATAATTATAATTAGACAAAAAATAAAAGACACTTTTCTGAATACTTTTTTAAATCCCCCACACCCCTTCCAGTATGTTAAAACATGTACTAGTTTTACAACAGTGGCATATAAAATGCCTGCGTTAGTCATGAGAATTCACTACTTTGAACTTTAGGAGAAAATTGTTGGCACAAATAGAGTTCATCATATTAATTGCAAAATCAATTGGCATTTAATAGCCTGAAGAGCTACTTAAATTACAAATTAACAGAGGTGTTCTAGCACGAATCACATGAGATGCCAAACAGGAGGAATACGTTAATGATACTTAAATAGGGACCAGGATGGATCAATAATACAATTTAGGGATTGTTGCTGTTCTTTAAATGACACTTCAAATGTACAGAACTTTGACTTTTCTTACTTGTTAAAACCAGCATACAAATGAAATAGCTACATTTAAGCTGCAGAAATGAATATCAAACAGGTGTTTGCATAAATGGGTCTGACATGTGTACAGAATTTTAAACTAAAGTGATTTGTGTAAATAGTGTGATTACTGCACTGATCAATGGCTTCTAGCTTTTTAAAGTTATAGTCTGTTGGTGCTTGGTGGATATATTACTACTGTAACATTATTGTGTTTGGTTTTAAGAATCATTACATTGCATTCAGCACACATTGCTTGCACACTTGTACAGCCTTCCTACACACTTCCTGAAAAATAACTCTAGCAGGGCTATTTAATAAAGTGAGTGTAACTATTTGCTGTGAATGGCCTCGATATGCAGGAGATAGCAGAGAGTAAAAAAAAGTCTCTTAGTTCCTAATGCATCAAACAGGTAGGGATAGCTAAAAGAAAGGTCAGGCAGGAGTGAGGCCAGTCCAGGTGGCATAGGTTCAGAGTCAAACAGGCAGAGGGTCAATACATGGGTAAGCAAAAACTCTAGGCAATAAGGACTTGTAATACTTTGAGAGCTCATAAGATATCTGAGCACTGAGCTTTGGGACAGATAGGGTTTCAGTAGGAAGAGATGGTGGGGGGAGTAAAACTCCCATGACAGTGAGTTAAAAGTAGACTTGGAGATTTGTTACTTATGAACTGCAATTCATCCAAACTTCGGCCAATCTGGTGATCACCCAAATTCACACTTTCCAAACCGCCATATAGAGTAATCACGAAACAAAAAACTCGTACAATGAAAGAGCATGTTCAATTAATTCATGATTATGAGTTCCACCCAGTAAACCAAAAAAAAAAAGAGATAATTAATGGGAAAAATATGATTGATGGCTAGGGTACATCCACTAAATGTTGATTTTATTCATATATCATATATGTAGAAATATATAAAATATAGATATTTTTACTGCTCCACCTCTTTTTCCTTCTATTGGCTACTTTTTCTTAATAAATCTGTAAACCCAATGGCGGGAAAATGGGAAAATTCACCTATCAATGTACTGTAAAATCTACAGATAATATTTATATTATCTGTGTTACTTACTAAAGTGAGAATCTCACATGTAAAGCCAGAGTAACTGCCCTGGAAGGATAGCTGACTTGGAACCACCACATGTATGAAATTCTGCCATTCAAAAATGTTTTTATACCTGGAAAAAGTGGATTTCAAATTTAAGATCAGTATAGCCGCACTAAAAGCATAGCCGACTTAGCAATGTTGACCTTAAACTTGAAATTCACTTTTTATCATCACTGTAATGAATAACCTGTATATATTTAGCTTCCTTAATTGCACACTAACAAAGTTATTCACTAAAGTGAAAACTGCTGGGAATTCAACGTAAATTTCAAAATATAAGTCAAAATAGCAGATTTACAACAATTCTCTAAATCAGGTCTGTTTTTATTTTTTATTTTTTTTATTTATGTTGGTGTTACGTTTGAAATTCACTTTAAATTACCAGCAATTTTCATCTTAGTGTGTTTGATGTAGAATTTCTAATCTTCTGCTCTGTTAATTGCCTGTTAGAGACTGCAGCAGTCCATTGTTTGTGATTAAAGTTCAATTGAGTGAGCCGAGGATAAGAATTTCTAAACTAAACACACTGTGCTGTAAAATTGAAGGCTGTGTGAGTCAGAACCCACAGCATGCCCTTCTGAATAAAGAATTCCTATCTACTATTTACTTAGGAATTTATTTTGAGGGAAGCTGATTAAAGATAGACTATTCTAAACACAAATTATAAAATCATATTGCTTAGATCTCTCATTTTCTTTTCTTCATACAATTGCTTTCTGTGTTAGTTTGCTTTCAATAATCCCGATGACCATATAATAGGTTTTATGTTTATATTTTGAAAACGAAAACTGGGAACATGTAATTTACATTTTATCGTACTTCACAATGTTTCTTCGTTTTAGCTCTATGGAACATAAACATGATAAATCAAGCAAATGAATAAAAAACTGTAAAGCTACATTATTAATTCAATATAATCAATTACTTTATTGACTTTTTTATGATTTGACAACATAGTAGAATGCAATATAATAAAACGTAAACAGTAAACTTGAAATTGCTTTGCCAAGCATTACAAGTTACTTAAAGGGACACTTCAGGCAGAGTAACTGTTTCATCGCATTCAAGTGCTTACGGTGTCTGGAGTCTTGGAACAGTCCTTCCATTCAGTGTTAAATTGTTTTAATGTTTTATTGCTAAATGAGAGTTCCCAGCAACCCGCTGTGCTATTGTGGAAAGTAGGTTTGCAATATATATTTCTGTGTTTGCCTGGTACATATTAATTCATAAATGTTGGGGGTGTTACATTTATCATTAAATATTATTAAATAATAAGTATCAGGAGAAAAGGGTTAAGATGTTTACTTGGAGCAGAGGAATTATCACATAGTGTATGCAATTGATATAACATTTGCAATACTAGCACTTGACATATAACATTCCTACACGCCTTCATTTAAGTAGATTAACCTTGCAAAGCCCCTTCATAGTGTTCATTGTTACTTGGATCCTTGGGAGCCCAAAACACATATATGAGAAATGTATTGCTCAATGAATATGTCGATTTTGTGGCATTCTTGACTGATAATTATTTGTTTTTGTTTTCATTTATTTATTTTTTTGGTCAATAAAGATTATTGAATGGAAAAAGATATACAATTCCTCCCTCCCTAATGAGGTAGAACTTCCAGAGCCATGGGAAGATATACTTACTGGTTTTCAGAAATTGTTGGTTATACGGTGTATACGACCTGACAAGGTAAGTGAAATCAATCAATATTTTTAAAATGGATAATCGCTTGAAATGTGATTTTCTATATCCAGAACGACTGATATTTCGTATACTTTCTTTCATTTACACTTTTATATTGTTTTGCTGTCGGTATGAAGCTCTCCTTGTTAATATTTCAAAATCGATGTTTCTAAATTTTGAAAACCAGGGGCTTTTCGAAGTTTCAAAACTTACTGTTTCTTCAAACCAAAGCAAAATCTGCTGTCGTCAGTACCACCCTTTCACGTCTACAGTCCTCTATCCATCATATCCTTTTGCCCAACTTGTTTTTCTCTGTTTTACTGTCCCTTAGCCTCTCCTAAACCCCCTTGTGTCTCCTTTCCCATTTCCTTTGAAGTCCATTTGTCTGTTTTCCCAATTTTACCTAACCCACCCTTGGGTATTGATAGATCACAGTTTTTTTGTCAAACTGTTTGGCATGGTTTACTATTGCCTCATTGTCTTATATCCATTACAATAAACTGTAGAGGTCATGGTGTTTAAAGGGTCATTTTAAAATCCCCAAACTGTTCGGAATTCTACAATACTTTTAAAAAGTACTTTTAATAACGTGATCTGAATGCCGGTGGCCCAGATTCAGATACAGATTATCTATTAAAATTCTGTTTCATTAGCAGTAGTAAAATCGGCTTCTCACAGTGGAACCTTTTTTCCTTAAAAAGTAATAAAAAGAAATCTAAATGATAATTTGATGCACGGGTTATAGAAATCTATCTGAAATGAGCTTTTGACAAGAGAAAGCAGCAGGTTATTTTTAAGTCGTGCCAGTCCTCTCTGCCGGTGAAGATTGGCACTCAGGAACTGTTGTTTGCTTTCATTGTACTTTCCAAAAAAAAATATTACAGCAGGGAAGAAACAGCAGACGTTGATTCCCAATATTTTATAGCAACTCTGCAGTAACCCTGTCCAAAGTAGCCAGGATTACACTGGGGAATATTTGTGAGGAGTAAATAATTAGGTCAAATCTATTAAATGAAAGCAGATCTTATTTGAGAAAGCTTCAGACTGTGTGATTTTGCCGTGCCCAGTTTCTGACTAATATCATTAAATTAACTATATGGGAAGGTGGTTTGATAGGAAAGTGGTAAGTGACTTTACATCTATACTATATTTGGGTCACATCAGTATTTTATTTATTTTAATAATACTTATATTTTAATCTTGTTGCTTAATGTTTATCAGGTTGCTATATATAGGATTTCTATTTTGGCATGTAAGTAGTTTTCCTAGCAGAAAAAAAATAAATAAAAATTTTCCCAAACAGTACTGAATGTAAGCATTTTCATTGCAAGCTTATATTGAAGGAATAATACATTAATAAAGCATTTTTAGTGTGCAGATCATGACCCTTAAGTATCACTGCTCAATTCTCTGCCATTTAGGAGTTAAATCACATTAGCAGGAGATAAAAAAAAAAAAAACATCTAAACTAAGTTAAGACCTTTTTTATGTATGCCATGTGATTTACAGCTAGAGGCAGAAAAAAGTGATTGAACTCCTGATTGGCTTATAATTGAGACTGCAAAGGCATGATCCAGGCACTAAAACTGCTTAATTAAGCTAACATTGTTTTGATGCCTACAGCCTCCCTTTACGACTGTTTCTTGCCAGTTTTATATTTTTGAATATGAACACATTACCATTTTTATTTATTTATTTTTAAGGTCATTCCTGCTGTTCAACAGTTTGTCACTGATAAAATGGGTCCATCCTATGTAGACCCTCCTACATTTGATCTACAATGCAGTTACATGGACTCTACATCCAGCACACCGCTAATATTTATCCTTTCTCCTGGAGCTGACCCGTTGGAGATACTGATGAAATTTGCAGAAGAACAAGGTATGTCAGAACAAAAATAAAGGCTACATTATTTAAAGGATCACTATAGTGTCAGGAAAACTAAGCGGTTTTCCTGACACTATAGTGCCCTGAGCGGTCCCCCTCCCGTGTTAAAACCCCTTCAGCAGCTTACCTTTTTCCAGCGCCGGGCACCTTCCCCCCCCCCCTGCCGATGTCAGCTCCCTCCGACGACGTCAGCGGATCCGAATGCGCATGCGCGGCAAGTGCCGCACGCGCATTCAAGCTGTCAATAGGAAAGCATTTTTTAATGCTTTCCTACAGACGCTCTGCGTGATGGAGGCATAATATGCCTCCAGCGACGCAGATGCGCCTTTAGTGGCTGTCCGGAACACGGCCACTAGAGGCTGGCTTAACACTGCAATGTAAACATAGCAGTTTCTTTGAAACTGCTATGCTTACATCTGCAGGGTTAAAACCTGTGGGACCTTGCACCCAGACCACTTCATTGAGCTGAAGTGGTCTGGGTGACTATAGTGTCCCTTTAAGAGCTATGCCTGTCTTTTAGTCAAAATGTATCAGAATGATTTGGATAACAACACATTTATTGGTTTAAAAAAGCTGTGTTTAAAACTTTGTATATTGCTAAGGGTCTGCCTATGCACATTTGTACGTCAAGCTTGGAACTCTAGAATTGTTGTGGTGTAACGATTTCTCGAGTCTGTGCCTAGGGACTAGCAGGTGATGCACAACTTATTTCACTCTCTCATATATATATATTATTATTATATAATTATGTTGTGTCATGATGAAGGTTCTAAATTAGGAACTGAAATATTGACCATTCGTGACAATAAAACTACTTTACTGCAAATCCAGGAGTGATGGCAAGTTTTCTATTTTGCTATATATAATATTATATATTACAATAGACTCAGAGATTAGTTTTTCTGCAGTTTGACTGATTTTAGGATGATTAGCAGAATTCCCAAATTCCAAGTTGAAATAAACCGGAATTACTAACTAAAAGAAATGCGCAATGCATGACATATTCAGGGGTATCAATATTATAAATGCTACTCGGGGCACCAAAAAATAAATGATTGATGGATAAAAATATAAATATTGAATTTTTCTGCTTTTCCCTCTATTTGTTACTTAGTTGGTCTGTGAACCAAATGGCAGGAAAATGTTCCTATTAGTGTACTGCAAAATATGTGGAAAGAGAGCGAAAAAGCATTATATAATTTAATAGTCACTACCAGGATTTATTTGCGTAAAGTGTCTTAAAGCTTCCTACATATCCCTATTTTAATTTTAAGAAAGCTGCCAGTAAACGATGTTCCTTCCTAGAAAAATTGTTCTAGAAAAATATGTCTAAAGAATAGAATATAGCACTCTGTAAAAAAAACATCAGAAAGGAAAACTAAAATGTCTAGATTTAAAAAAAAAAATTTCTTACCAGATACCACTACACCCACCAAGTTCTCAGCCAATGACAAGCTCGAAACCTACTAAACCTATACACAACATTGTTAAACCACGTTCCACGCCAGCCACATTAACTACCCTGTTCTTTTATGAACTAAAAAAGTACCTTTTCCCCCTAACCTGCGCCTCAGCCAGATAAGCTAACTAAAACTGATCAATTACAAAATCGGTGCCCTATTTATACCAGATCCACTCCATAATTTCTAACTCCCATTCACCTACTAGCTTCCACCTAAGCCCAACTTCTAGCTCTGTCAAAGCCCCTTTCCACTAAGCTGCGATTGTTACCTGGGGCTATACTCTCTTCGATTGCTCCGAGGTTCACTATATTCACTATCAACTAAACTAGAACCACATTGAGAAAAACATAATCCTGCAAACAACTGAATATGGACAACTGATCAGCATTAGTCACTGAGTTAGACCACTCAGACCACTCAGTTTTACATCCAACGATTCTACATTGCACTTATTTTTAGTTGAGACAATCTAAAAAGGAAGTTGCCTATAAACGTTCAGAAATACACATCTAGAATAATTCAAGCTAAGCTTTCCTGAAACAATTAATCATAAATGTCCACTAACAATACGAGATTTACTTTGCCCCTGGCAGTCTGATCAGGTCTCTCATAATATTATCTCTTAAACATTGAATTCTTAAAGAAATTGAGTATATTGGTGAAAAGCTTGTATGAACCTGAAAATAGGCTTGTTAAGTATAGGACAGAATAGTAGAATTGACCAGAAGTGTCCATCATACATATTGCAAGATAATTCTCACTCTAAGCATCATTATTACAGCAGCTCAGTGTTTTAGTTATCGTGCAGAGAGGTTATAGCCTATTTGCAGTAGTCAAAAAAAAGGCAAGCCATGGGTGCCAGGGAATGCACTGTTTGTCAACAAACTGCACTAAAACAGTTCGAAACAAAAGTGAGATGTTGACGTTGGCTATTTGCACCATAACCACTAAATTGAGCAGTAATGCTTATGATTTTTAGAATTCCCCTTTTAACGATACTTTCTGGAACTGCGGGGGGTATTCAATAAAAGTAAGCTAAAGTGTCTTCACAACTAACCCTTTATATGTGAATCAATGGGAAGCAAACATGGGGTACAACCTAGAAGGAGGTTAAAAATAATTCTTAATACTGGTCCTGCTGTGAAATATATATAAAATACATTGTAAGGGAAGAACGCACAACAGTACAGGTTTAAATTAAATCCCCTATCTTAGCAAATACATATTGGGATTTAGTCACACCATATGGCCATACCATGCTTAAACCCACCCTTGCTAAGTTTAAAGTACGCCAATACTAATGCTACACTAATCTTAACATGGGAGATAAACTTGTTAACTGCAACACTTGCTGCTTAAACTACTTAATGAGAGAGAGAGAGAGAGAGAGAGTGTTTGTGTGTGTGTGTGTTTGCGTGCCTGCACTGTTCCCTTAAAATACTTTTTCTAGGCCAAAATGTGCTCATTTGCCGAGATACTATTCAAATGATTCATACCTGAATGGACAGACATAACTATGTACTAAATATACTCGTATGGTTTATACCTAAATAGTATTGCATTATATTGTACGTTCTAAGCACATTGTAATGATACATCAATCAAGAACATGGCATTTTATGTAAGCTGACATTTTATTGATCTTAAAACAGCTCTACTTAGGGCTGTGTTTAAATACAAATAAAGTGCTAACAAAATTTTAACTTCTCAGATATTAACACTTCCATATGCAATTATCTTTCTTTTTTATTTGACCTACACGTTTTTAAAATTGGCCTCTGACTTTATATTGTAGTTCCATAATTACTCAAAACAGTTTGTTCTTTTTAAAGCTTATTGGCAATGAAATCCCCTGCTTCTCCTTTAGGAAAATAATAGCACCACTTTAATATCCATTAGGAACCAAATTAGATGTCTTTATAAATAGCGGTAAATTGTTCTGCAATGCAAATTCCTATTGTTTTAAAAGTTTTCACCTTCAAAGCAGACACAAAGATATAGTCAACTTCAAAAATTACAAATAAGATGAGAACTCTCAGATCGTCGGAGGACCCTAATAATAAACAATCGCAAGATACTATGGCCATATTCTTCCTGACAATCTGCCAAAAAAAAAAGAATCTCCAGCTATCAAAGAAATTATATTAAAATAAGCCAAAAATTAAATTACAATGTAATCCAAGTAAGTGTCATTTGAAGATGTGATGATTTTCAATTTAAGCCAATTAAAGAGACATTATGAGAAAGATTAACATTAAGCCTGGTAAAATAGCCATTATGGCTTAAAATAATAACATATGCTATTCACAAACAAAATCTGGGTATATTTATTGTTTCAACCCATGGGTTCAATTAGTACACTTAGGTAATAATGGTAAATGGACCATAAAGCTTATAAACATACATCTATAAAAAAAATTATAAAAAAAATAAATAAAATTAAATTAAAAAAAATAAAATAGTGAGTAGGCGCTTCACTGAAATTATGGCAGTTTTGTATATAATTAAAATATACAATAAGTGGTGTGACCAGTACCTTAGTGCTTCCCTTTTGCACCAGATAAAAGTAATGTAATTTAAAGAAACATGTACCAGTGTATACACCTCCCCAATGTGATCACAGCAAAAATGAGTAATATTACCAATATAAAACTGTAATACAAACAGCGTAGAGCTTGATTGGGATATAAACTAGAAAAAAATAAAAAACAACATAGTGCAAACTGTATAATGACTGATGGAAAATAAATGAACATATGACTCTCACTCACATGCTCCAGAGCCGTACCAGGCTCTGTAAATCAGGCTCAGGGGTGCCAAGTCCTGGCTAACTATCCAGGTGAATCAGGTAGATGAGACTCCAAGATTAAGTACAAAATATTTATTGTATAAAAATGTATAAAAGTATATGCACTACTGGGCACTATGGAGGGGGGGGAACCCACAACAGACAATCATGTAATATAGAACAAAATTGGAATTCCACTTACCCCTATTTGTATAGTAGCCCAGAGTGTAAAAAATACACATAAAATAATAAATAACAAATGTTATAAATACAAGCAGACGCGTTTCGGCTAACAGCCTTCCTCCAGTGCTTGTTATAAATATACATGCCTACCTCCTGTTGAGTCCCTTAAATCGAAGAGAAATACAAGTCAGAAGTTCTGCAAAAAAAGGCTTCCATTTCCAGTAATGCAATAGTTTAAATATGAAGGGAAGATTGAGACTGCTCTATTCTATACCTCAGTAATTAGTATGTTCTACTCTGTGAGCGTGATGATGGAATATTCAACTATATGTTCACCCACTTTCCCTAGGATTTACACTGTGTTTAATGTAATAATTAATGGGCCTGAATATATCTAAACCTATCTCCCAATATACAGAGGCTATTCACTACACCGAGAATCGCCAGTAATTAAAAGTGAATTTCTATTTTAGACCAAAGTAGCTGAACAAGAACCATAGCTGACTTGGAGAAAAAAAATTTAAATTTAATTTGAATTCACTTTTAATTTCTGACAATTCACACTTTAGTAAATAATGTTGACGGTGTCAGATGGATCAGAGGAGGTCCAATAAGAGAGTCTTCTTTTTGGAAGTAGTATTTTTTTTTTTTTTTACTAGATATTATTTTAGATGTTTATTTAGCTCAGAACTTGATCACGGTTGAATAAATTCCAGTTTATTAATGGTATTCAAGTAATCCAATGGATTTAAAATAAATATAAAAACATTTGTTTTACTTTCAGAAATGAGTGGCATTAATCTTCAGACAATATCACTTGGTCAGGGTCAAGGACCTATTGCTCGAAAAATGGTTGAAAAGGTAATGAAGAAAAAAAAAATGAAATTCTGCTTGTGTTTATTACTATGCACTTGTATAAGAAGCTTATCACATCTCTAGAACTCTAGGTAGGGTAACTGAGTTTATGTTGCCGTTTGTGAGCACTTACATTGACGCAATATATAGGTAATCTATTTGTAAACATGTTATTTATGATAATTTCAATTTATAGAAACATATTTAAAAGAGAAACGCAGAATAAAAACTAATTCTTAAAAATTCAGGCATCATTATTGGCTTCTCCATAGGCAAAACATAGTCCACTTTGTACCAACACACACACAGACAATTGATGGTACACTTAGTGCACTTGGTTAATTAAAAAGACAAAAGTGTTCTTTTCTAAGAATTACTGCAGAAATGTAAAAGGGAGGCATCTCAAATTAAATGTGCCTGCTAGTTCCGCTGGTAATCGCCTCACTTTGAGTACTTTAGACCATTTTTTTAAAGATTAAATACTTTGATACATATCCAATACCAATAGTGTATCAATTTCTCATAACACCTGAAATCTAACACTATAAAGGCTGCTCTTATATGATACCTTCCTTTACTGATTTGGTCTCAGCTAAATTACTTGGTCTACCCAAAAGATTATTATATCTTTTACTTATAAAGGATTATGATATCTCTGCACACTAAACACTGGATGACATTCTTCTTCTTCTAAATAAGTAAACACTTAATACAATGAGTCTATTTTATATACACAAACTATGTGCATTATAGGCCACCTTCATTCATACATGCTTATATTATTTCTCAATACATTTTCTTTTCAAATAAATTTTATTTAAAATTTAGTAAATTTTATACATACACAATTTTGTTTAATAAACATAAGGAGGTAAACGAAAAAAAGAAAAGAAGAAAACATCATAATAATGATAATTAATCATACATGACTTTGACTGTTATTTTTCCATTACAATAAAAGACAAATTTTACATTTTCAGTGACAATGACCTATATATATAAGTTGAAATTAACAGGAATTATTTACCAATTAGTATTCTAACATGCATATATTAGCTATACAATAGAAATAAACATTATATAATCTATTTCAGTTAACCACATTTACCTAATATGCCTCTTTTTAATTATTTCCCACTAAGAATCCAATGTTTGACCTAGATGTTCATAAAGAGAAGACTATTGTCCTATTTTTGCATATACTTCCAATAAACAATTAAAAACATAAACCTATATTGTGGAATCTTGATCTTTACTATTTAGTTTACCAGCCTGACTAGTTTCTTCTAATTTTTAATTTCTCATAAATATTTTATAAATAATTTCCACGAAAAGGCCAAGCTTTCATTATTTCTTCTCCATGACACTCATTTAATAGCCATTAAAATGCAAATACATCTATGATTTTTAAATCGGCTAAATTAACATTAACAGTTGGGTGATTGATTAAAGGTCACAGCGACTGTATAACTTAATTTCCTGGATAATAATTGTGTTTGGTTTTCTCCAGATTGTTTAGGATACTGCGTTAATTTTAACTGTTGACAAGTGAATAATTGGCTTTTTATTCTCATTTCAGGCGGCAGAAGATGGCACGTGGGTAATTCTCCAAAATTGCCATCTAGCCACTAGTTGGCTTGCTGACCTTGAGCAAATTTGTGAAGAAGTCATTTCAGATCCTGAAAAAACCAAACCCACATTCCGCTTATGGCTGACCAGTTACCCGTCACAAAACTTTCCTGTATCAGTTTTGCAAACTGGAATAAAAATGACCAATGAGCCCCCAAAGGGATTAAGGGCAAATCTGATGAAATCCTATCTCAGTGACCCAATTTCCAACCCTGTTTTCTTCAATGGATGCAATAAACCTCAGGTATGATAGCTTTACTGTTTATACACCTGTCAATGCTTAATTTAAATGGGACAAAAATGTTCACTATGCTTCTTTACGCACACGTCTGTTGACATTAAATGCTGTCATATAAATCACCATTATCTAAATTGAAATATAACAGGTGTTGGCGATGTCCTTTTCTATATATAAAATATGTATATATTTTTTTAATATTTTTTTATATTATTTATAATAAGTAGAAATTATGTACACATGAGGCACATAATAATTGAAGCTATTTTGCTGAATTTCACTGTGATTGATGTAGGAACATAATGTATAGCTAATTAATTCATCAGGTTCTGACATATTGTAAGCACTTAGACAGTAACTGGAATATCCATCTTAAGCCTTTCTTCAATGTTTGATATAATGAAAATAGAGGAGAATTAATGAGACAACAAGTAGGACTTTTGATCTTTTATGTATATGGATGTTTAAAGGAATAAAATTATGTATATAAAAGCATATGCTCAGTTTACTTTACATAACATAATCTCTGTTGCATAAAGAAGAAAATGTAAATAATATTGTTGTCTTCAAGGACAAACTAGAAATACCCTCCTGCCTTCTTCACAATGGCCACAGCATATAATTAAGTATTTCTAAAATTCTTTAACTTTGCTATTATGACCTAAATCTTGCCAGCCCAGGGAAGCCGTCAAGTTTAGTTTAGTTTTACTTCCTGTTTTGATATTTTTCTTTTTTTCTTTGTAGTTTGCTTGCATTATATTTTCCCTTTTTCCTACCTACGTATATCCAACCAACTTTCACAAAACGAAGCCTTCAGTACACATGGCCACTCAGTTTTAGTGAGTAGAAGGTGGCTTTTGTGAAAGTGGAGACTGAGGATGGTTCTAGGATTCATGACCATCCTCATTATGTCATTTTAAAAAGAAGAAGTCGACATCGACGAAACGCGTTGAGCATTGACCACCTTCAAGATCCCTGCATTTTTTTGGTATAGCAGTCTTTTTCTACAAGTTTTACATCTCATAGTATTTGTGCACTTTATGCTGTTTTTGTACCATTGGTACTTTTGTACTTGGCACTTGCACTTTTACTTGTATGATTTTAGCTGCCATCCATAGGGGTTCTTGATTTTGATTATTATTGTTTTTATTACTGTTATTTTGTGCATGTTGCACTTTTGGCTATTATTGTTTCAATAAAGTGGACCCCACACTTCCACAGTATACTCTGCATTTATGGGATTATTCTATACCATATCGATATTTATCTTAGTGGTTGTGGCGCCCTGTAGTCTGCACTAGTGTTCAGACTTTGTGTTTATTTTATTTATATAGAGGTTTAGAGTGACCTCAATACAGTGGCTTGCCTGCACTAAAATTTAGACCTACTATCACCCACATCATCCTTTTATTTATTTTCTAAAAAGGTTCTTGGACTGAGTTGTTTATGATCCCTGGCCCATTTCCTAATTTTATTCTCACTTGAAGAAAAAAACAACTAATTATAAATTGAGGAAGCAGTATAAACTATTGTTGTATATATCTGTGAATGTTTATATACATGATTTAAAAGCATGGTCCCTCTGACCTATCCCTTTGGTCTAAAACTAATGTTAACTCTGCAGAGAAAGTAATATTTCTGACATAACCCAATATTGTCCCTCTGCATATCTGCAGATGGATTGTAAATGGTAGCTATCTTCTGCCCCTCAAATTTTGCTGCACCTTTTTAAGCTTAAATTGAATGGTTGCATTTTATTAGTTAAGTAGAAGAATATATCACATAGATTCTTTGCAGGCTGACACTCAGCTAACCTTGAACAGTCTTATGTAGGGTATGATGGAGAGGGGGTGAGGCTGGTAACTCATGGATGAAAATAAAGTTGTTACACATGTTACTTTTTAAAAAGGTCTTCTTGGGAAATAGTAGAAATAGAAAAATAGGCTTATATTAATAATTCAGTAGCTGTGAAATTCTCATTACTCCTTTTTAAGGCTCATTGATGCGCGTGGGGTGCGAAGGTTAACCCATCTGGTCTGATCACTTTGAAGCTACTGTAGTTCAAATTGCTGAAAAACTTAATGCTGGCCATGATAGAAAGGTGCCAGAACATATAGTGCATTGCGGTTTGATGCGTATGGGACTGTGCAACTGCAGACCAGTCAGAATGCCCATGATCCTGTCCACCTCCGATAGCGCTTTCAATAAGGACGTGAGAGTCAAAACTGGACCATGAAGCAATGGAAGGAGGTTGCCTGGTCTGATGAATTCTTTTAAATCAGGTGGATGGCTGGGTGCGAGTCCGTCGTTTACCTGGGCAAGAGATGGCAACAGGATGCACTATGAGAATAAGGAAGGCAGGTGAAGGCAGTGTTATGTTCTGGACAATGTTCTCCTGGGAAATCTTGGGTCCTGGCATTCATGTGGATGTTACTTTGACACGTTCAACCTACCTAGACTACAGGCACCCCTGATGGCAATTGCCTCTTTCAGCAGGATTATGCACAAAAATTGTTGACAGGACATGTTCAGAGGTCTTGTGGAATCCATGCCTCGACGCAGCAGAGCTGGAAACACGAGGGTACCTACACGATATTAAACAGATGGGTTTAATGTTGTGGCTGATCAGTGTATATATATAACGCTAACATATTTTATTTTATTACAGTTTATTTCTATAGCTGAAGAGCCCACACTTGTCCAGACACTGACATTTACACACTTTATTTTATGCTTTGAGAATTAATTTGCTGTCGCAGTTCTCTTAATTCTATGGGAGGGAGGGAGAGATACTTATAGTAAACACGTTCATTTTTTTATTTTATTTTTTAAATGTCAGCATTTGAACAGTCTACATCATAACAGCATGTTCAAAATGTTAACTGATATGTTTAATGCTAAATTACTATGCTATGTTTATTTAATTTTGTTTTACATTGTGTTGCTGTACAAAATTAAATTAACACAGGGCATACTACGGAGGTGGTAATGAAAGGGTTAAATGCGGTTCCGTTAGCACTATATCTGCTAAAATTACACTATAGAACAAATTATCGAAAAAAGGTTCATATATCGTTAATAAAGCATTTTACAACAATGTAAAAAAAAAAAGTAACATGACAAAGGAAAGGAAAAAAATTACATTGCATCTATTTTCTGTTAATTATATTATTATTTTATTATTTTATGGATTAATTATACTGTTCTCTTCATTTTATTGTATAGATTGTCAAGACTATACCAGAGAGCTTTCATGATATATCTAAACACAGTCAAATCGAAAAGCAAAGCTCTGTAAATTGAAAGTTTAAAGCTACAGTTGCAAGAATCTATATTGGAATCATGACAATAAATAATAAAGTGCAGTGCTTTTAATTTATATTAGTGACCCATTAGAACTGGCAAGATCCATACTGAGCACATGAAGAGGAATACTAATTGTAAACCACTAATCCATTGTTTTATGTGCTGTCATCAAACTGTCAACTTAAATGATAGCACGTAAATGATGGCGAATTTTCTTTCTTGTTGCTGTGCTGAGGAATCTTTTGACATGTATGTCAAGAGAAACCCAGGCTTATCACTCAGATTTCTCATCTCCGAGTTCATTTTGTTGTGTGACTTCGGCAGTGCAACCTTGTCGTGGTTGAAAGATAGCTGAACTACTGCAAAGATATCCTGCTCACTCTTACAACTTACTCAATGTCATATTTCTAGTTACATAAATGTACAACGGTACGTGGATGACATTTCATTTGTCATTTAGAACAAGTGAAGAGGCATGCACTATTTACAAAGTTCATAACAATATCGGAATTATGGCTTCTAAAAGACTGGAACCGACGTGATTTATTTATTAAGATATGCAGAAGGGTGTAAAAGTTGCTAGCAGTAGCAAATATAAAACCTAAAATAAACAATACAATATAAAGAAAATGCTAAATCAATGCTGTATGTCCAATACTTTGCTACCAGAATGTAAAATTCCCTTGTTGACTTCAGCCAATACCAATAATGTAGCTTTGGCAGATATCAATTTATAGCGGCATTAGGTCCAGAATAACCATTAGGCAAAATAAGCACCTGCTTAAAGGTGGATGCTAAACTTGCGCCACAGGTGCCCTGTTCATAGTAACCAGCTTTGGTGCAGTGGTAAGGCTGCAGAACCACTGTGTTGCATCTAAGACTGTGTGTTCTCTGCATGCCCTTTCCTTCTCAGACTTAAGGCAATAAACTCCAGTAAAGATGAGGATATGGACTGGGGACAGAATGGCCCTACTGCAAAAAATGGAACATGACAAATAGTTCAAGGTGTTGCCTTGACCTCCAAATTCCCCAGATCTCAATCCAACTGAGCATCTGTGAGATTTGCTGGAACAACAAATCTGATACATGGAGGTCCTACCTTGCAACTTGCATGACTTAAAGGATCTTCTGCTAATACCTTGGTACCAGATTCCACAGGACACGTACAGAGGTCTTGTGGAGTCCATGCCTTGAGGCATTAGAGCTGTTTTGACAGCTTGAGAGAAACCTACACAAAGTTTCATTTTCATGCTTTCATCTCCTTCCATTTGATGCCATTGGTTTTTTAGAAAGTTTTTAAACTTAAAATTTAAAGGATATAACAGGAATTAGACAGATAGCAGACGGGAATTTGGAAGTGATGGCCAAATTAAGTTAATGGAGAGTTGTAGCTACCAGTAAAAAGGAATAAGAGAAAGTAAAGGGAATGAGACGGTAAGTTAGACAGATCTGATACAGATGAAGGGGCGTGCTATAAATTTAGTAGGAATGTGGATGGGTGGAAGTGCTTAGAGAAAATGGAGAGATTCTGTATTGCTTGGATCTGGGTGTGTGTAGTGAGGACTAAGGAAAGGAACATGGAGAGGAGACACAGTTCTATGAAGGCAACCAGATGTGGCAAAGGATGGAGAGAGAGGGGGTGGGAAAAGCAAACATTTTTTGTTTACAATTGAAATGTTTACCACCAAATTCTATCTCCAGAAATATTAATAACTATATGTATATGAAAAATTGGTGGAATACATTCAATGAAAATAGCAATAAAAAATGCATGCACATGATATTCCTGCTTTTCAGCCGAATCCTGTAGAGGATAGAAATCAAGCATGGGACCAAACCTCTTACACACCCCTATCCAATCAAAAAGGAAAGAACAAGTTGCTGAAGCTAGTAAAATCATTTTAGCAGGGTCTCAGCACATAACTTGCTGGACTCATACACAGTAATCCAGTGGCCTAGCAGATTAGGCTTTGGATGAGACTAGGCCGTCCAGGAGACTTTCGCAAGTTAAGTGTGGGAGCGTTGGGGATTGCTCCTGTTACACTATTTGTAACTAAGCTACATGATTTGTTCTTATTCTCTGAGCAGTTTATCAGCCAACATTGCATATGCTCTACTCTTTTCCTCCTCTTTTGTTGTATTGGTCATGCACTGTGTTTCTCTTGATATAATTTACCACAACAAAAATATGCTGTTAACCACATGTATGCATTCCTTGATGTGAGCTTTGCAAATTACTGCATATATGTACCGTTATTCTTGACATTAACCTGCACATCAAAAATAAAGAATTTTAAAAAATAACAAAAATAAAAACAAAAAATGCATGCACGGAAAGTTACAGTGGCAAACTACAGGTATAAATGGTAACAGTGCTAGAGCAACAAATAATAATATGGGAACAAAGTTAGAATAAATGAGGGCAGGGCCGGACTGGGTCACCGGGATACCGGGAATTTTCCCAGTGGGTCACGGCACCTGGGGCCGGCAGGAAGCCCTAATATTTTATTTAAATTATTTTTCCCTTGGACTGTGACAGCTTCTGTCAGTCCGAGGGAATTCAGGAGGCAAGTGCTGGGGGCTGGTGCAGCTGCATCAAGGCTAGTGAAGGCCAGAGGGATTACTGAGTCTCCCTTCCTGATTCCCAGGCAGAGTCTGGTTTTCAGCAGAACATGGTCCAACTTACCAGAGATCCCATCAACGCTGATAGGACAGGCAAAGTTCTAACTTAGAAACCCATGGAAAATTCCTGCTTATTGTTCCACATTTAGAACATTTCCCCAGAATTACTGTATACTCCTATTTACAGCACTGTAAACACTGCTTACTGCCTCCACTTTATATGCAATCATACAGAACTGTATACACAAACCTACAGCACAGTACACGCTGTATCCAGGCCACTGTACCAGTTTGGGACTTTTCTCAGGACAACAGAAGTCCCAAACTGGTTCTGAAATGTTGGCCATCTATGCACTTCTAGCACTTTATGTAAGTGTTATTTTTTTATATGTAGAAAGAGTGCAGACTACTTTTTGGATTTGTTTGTATATATATACTGCTCAAAAAATAAAGGGAACACAAAAATAACACATCCTAGATCTGAACGAATTAAATATTCTTCTGAAATACTTTGTTCTTTACCTAGTTGAATGTGCTGACAACAAAATCACACAAAAAAATTAAAAAATGGAAATCAAATTTTTCAACCCATGGAGGTCTGGATTTGGAGTCACACTCAAAATTAATGTGGAAAAATACACTACAGGCTGATCCACCTTTGATGTAATGTCCTTAAAACAAGTCAAAATGAGGCTCAGTAGTGTGTGTGGCCTCCACGTACCTGTATGACCTCCCTACAGGGTGGCAGATGGTCTCCTGAGGGATCTACTCCCAGACCTGGACTAAAGCATCTGCCAACTACTGGACATTCTGTGGTGCAACGTGACGTTCGTGGATCATGTCCCAGATGTGCTCAATTGGATTCAGGTCTGGGGGACTGGCGGGCCAGTTCATAGCATCAATGCCTTCGTCTTGCAGGAACTGCTGACACACTCCAGCCTTATGAGGTTTAGCATTGTCTTGCATTAGGAGGAACCCAGGGCCTACTGCACCAGCATATTGTCTCACAAGGGGTCTGAGGATCTCATCTCGGTACCTAATGGCAGTCAGGCTACCTCTGGCGAGCACATGGAGGGCTGTGCGGCCCCCCAAAGAAATGCCACCCCACACCATTACTGACTCACTGCCAACCGATCATGCTGGAGGATGTTGCAGGCAGCAGAACGTTCTCCACGGTGTCTCCAGACTCTGCCACATCTGTCACATGTGCTCAGTGTGAACCTGCTTTCATCTGTGAAGAGCACAGGGCGCCAGTGGCGAATTTGCCTATCTTGGTGTTCTCTGGCAAATGCCAAATGTCCTGCACAGTGTTGTGCTGTAAACACAACCCCCACCTGTGGACGTCGGGCCCTCATACCACCCTCATGGAGTCTGTTTCCTAACGTTTGAGCAGACACATGCACATTTGTAGCCTGCTGGAGGTCATTTTGCAGGGCTCTGGCAGTGCTCCTTCTGTTCCTCCTTGCACAAAGGTGGAGGTAGCGGTCCTGCTGCTGAGTTGTTGCCCTCCTACGGCCTCCTCCACGTCTCCTGATGTACTGGCCTGCCTCCTGGTAGTGCCTCCATGCTCTGGACACTACACTGACAGACACAGCAAACCTTCTTGCCACAGCT
The DNA here is from genome assembly GCA_933207985.1 of Pelobates cultripes. Lineage (NCBI taxonomy): Eukaryota > Metazoa > Chordata > Amphibia > Anura > Pelobatidae > Pelobates > Pelobates cultripes. Next base: position 303,838,319 of record OW240914.1, read on the forward strand.
CGCATTGATGTGCCATCCTGGATGAGCTGCGCCACCTGAGCCACTTTTGTGGGTTGTAGACTCCGTTTCATGCTACCACTAGAGTGAAAGCACCGCCAACATTCAAAAGTGACCAAAACATCAGCCAGGAAGCATAGGAACTGAGAAGTGGTCTGTGGTCACAGAACCACTCCTTTATTGGGGGTGTCTTGCTAATTGCCTATAATTTCCAACTGTTGTCTATCCCATTTGCACAACAGCATGTGAAATTGATTGTCACTCAGTGTTGCTTCCTAAGTGGACAGTTTGATTTCACAGAAGTGTGATTGACTTGGAGTTACATTGTGTTGTTTAAGTGTTCCCTTTTTTTTTTGAGCAGTGTACATATATATATATATTTATATATACACACTCATACACATTACGTGGCACAAGGACTTATGGGGCTTGCATACATTTTTATTCTAGAGCTGCATTGCATTCCCAGTCCGGCCCTGAATGAGGGAGAGTATCTTCCCAGCTTTAGTCAGTACCTTGGGATCTGGGTATGTACAGTGTGGCCTGAAAATCTTATGCCTGGCTCTTCCCCTCCTGGATATCAATCAGGAGGTCAGGGGTCAGCCGCACAATTGACAGGCTATTCAGTTGTGGAAGGGTCTGGAGCTGAAGCTCCACACACCCCTATATCAATCCGGCCCTACCCAACCGTGATGGCAGCGTGGGAAACAGTTGTCTATAATAGGTTTTTTTTAATTAGTTTTGTATCTTTGTAATCTTTTATCTGCTTACTGAAGCATTGTGAAAAAGATGATGTCATTTGGAATAAGAGATCAAAAAACTTTGATAAACTGAAAAAATCCAAAATTGTACCATACACTAATCATTATATTCCCAAATACTAATTTATTTATTTCTATTTATTCTAATTTGGATTCTTGATGCACTTGCCAAGTTGGTTTTAGGAAAACAAAATCAAAAACATTGCACTCTACTTGTTTTGTAGCCAACAATACAATGCAAATGAAATGCTCTTTTGTCACATATATTGCCAATTAAGACTTGAGCATTCCAATTAGCAATTCTACTTTTTTTCACCACTTCTGTGCCTTTGTTGAGTGAGTATCTGTGTTGGCTGGGAGGGGGTGGGGTTCTTATGTACTACCATCTCTCCTATTGCTATACCTTTGGCAAACTTGGTCTAGTTGCAATGTTTCTGCAACTGCTTATCAGCCGCTGTTTGACTACAACACCCCTAATTATGAGCATACCTGAGGCCAGGGGTCAAGTCCTGGGGAAAAAAGTGGGAACCCCACCCAAAAAAAAAAATGATATGCTCATATGCATATATATAGCTGGGTGAAGGAGTGACAGTGTATGGGGCCTGCAAGTGATTGGGGATGGTGAAATTGTATGGAGGGGGTGTCAGTGTGTGTATGAGGATAATAGAGTGTGTGTGGGGGGGAGTGAGATGGGGGTGTGTGGGAGGGTGACAGGGTGTGTAAGGGGGCTATGACAGGGTTTGTGGGGGAGGGGCTGTGACAGTGTGTGGGAAGACAGGGTGGGGACAGCTGTGACAAAGTGTGGGTAGGAAGGCTGTGAGAGGGTAGGGAAGCTGTGAGAGGGTGGGGGGCTGTGAGAAGGTAGAGGGGCTGTGATAAGGTAGGGGCTGTGAAAGGGTAGGAGGCTGTGAGAGGGTAGGGGGCTGTGAGGTGGGTAGGAAGCTGTGAGGTGGGTAGGAAGCTGTGAGGTGGGTAAGGGGCTGTGATTGGGTAGGGGGCTGTAGGGTGGGTTGGGGGCTGTGAGTGGGTAGGTGGACTGTAAGGTGGGTAGGGAGGCTGTGAGGTGGGTAGGGGTTCTGTAAGGTGGGTTGGGGGGCTGTATGGGGGTATGAGGACTGTGAGTGGGTAGGGGGGCTCACTGACATACAGACACACTTACAGACAGACACACACACGCTTAAAGCCAGACACACACACACACACACAAACACAGATTATTATTTTATTTTAATTTAAATCCAGCCAGCCTCCCTACCTTTGGGAGAGCTGGGTGGATTTTTTACCTGGGGCCCAGTGGGGCTGCTGGCCAGGTTGTTTGGGCAGGAAGGTGGGCAGGAAAGCAGGCGGGCAGTCAGCTGCCACGACCTCATATTCTGGCTCCCGGCATCACTCAGAGGTGCGTTGCCCTCCTGGAGTTCAACTGGCCGCTTACCTCGAGTATAACAATGCAAACGCCTTGTTTGCCTTGCGGGCAGACAAGTCCTGCAGGACTACTATCGTGAACTAAGTGAATAGACAGAAACCTGGCTCTCCCCCTCTGACACTGCCACCCCTGCATCTTTGTCCTTCGGTGGTCTCCAACTTACCCACACCCCAAGAAACTCTGAATGTAAAGGTGGTGGTGTTGGGTTTCTCCTCTCCCCTCACTGCTCTTTTAAACCTCTTCCCACCCCCCCTTCCCTCTCTTTCCCATCATTTGAAATACACTCAATTCGCCTTTTCAAACCCTTCGCTGCTAACATTGCTGTTATTTACCATCCCCCTGGTTCCCCTCTTCTCTTCCTTGACCATTTTGCTGCCTGGCTACCCTATTTCCTCTCTTCTAACATCCCATCCCTAATTCTCGGGGACTTCAATATTCCTATAAACCCACCTTTGACCTCTGCAGCCAATAAACTACTTTCAATTACTTCCTCCCTCGGGCTATCACAGTGGGCAAATTCTCCCACCCATGTAGCTGGCAATACCCTTGACCTAATCTTCACTTATGCATGTACAGTATCTAATATCTGCAACACTCCTTATCCTCTCTCTGATCACCACCTCTTATCGTTTGCTCTCACGTACCCCCTCACCCAACAACCTCCGCCTAACCAGCCTCAACTCAGGAGGGACCTTAATTCTCTTGATCTCCAACAGTTGTCAGCTGACATTGATTCACAACTGCTGTCCATCCCTTCCCTATCCTGTCCTTCACTGGCCATCTCCATATATAACTCTACTCTTACATCTGCCTTGAACACTGCAGCGCCACTCCAAACAAGCACCTCAAGGAGGACCCGCCCCCAACCATGGCATACTAAATCAACGCGCTACCTGCAAAGATGCTCCCGGTGTGCTGAACGCTCCTGGAGGAAGTCTCGCACCCAGTCAGACTTTCTCCATTATAGATTCATACTGTGTTCATACAGTGCAGCCCTTGCCCTTGCCAAACAGTCCTATTTTTCCTCTCTCATTAGTTCATGTTCCCGCAACCCCAGGCGTCTCTTTGACACCTTTAATTCTCTTCTTCGCCCCGCTGTGGCCACCCCCCAAACCAACCTTACTGCTGATAACTTTGCATGTTACTTCACTGACAAAATTGAACAGCTAAGGAAAGAATTCTCCCCTCCTTGCCTTTCTGTTTCTCAATCACACATTGATCATGCCTTTCCTACCCTTCAGACATTCTCCCCAGCCACTGACCAAGAGGTGGCTGCTCTTCTTTGCTCCTCTCGCCCCACCACTTGCCCGCTCGATCCTGTCCCGTCTCACCTTATCAGATCTCTCTCCGCTTGTCTCGTGCCTTCTCTAACACACATCTTCAACTGCTCGCTCTCTTCTGGCATCGTCCCTGCTGACCTTAAACATGCCACTGTAGTACCTATACTAAAAAAAACATCCCTCGACCCGTCCACCCCCTCTAACTACCGTCCCATATCCCTGCTCCCTTTTTCCTCAAAGCTTCTGGAAAGACTTGTCTTTACCCGTGTGTCTCATTTCCTCAATTCCAACTCTCTCCTTGACCCCCTTCAATCTGGCTTCCGCCCTCTCCACTCTACAGAGACTGCCCTTATCAAAGTTACTAACGACCTAATCGCAGCTAAATCCGAAGGCCACTACTCCATACTAATTCTTCTTGACCTCTCGGCGGCCTTTGACACCGTTGATCATGCTCTCCTTCTTCAAACTCTGCAATCGCTTGGTCTCTGTGACTCTGTCCTCTCGTGGTTTTCCTCTTATCTCTCCCAACGCTCATTCAGTGTCTCTTTTTCTAATGATACCTCCTCCCCTCGCCCTGTCTCGGTTGGAGTCCCCCAAGGCTCCGTCCTTGGTCCCCTTCTATTTTCTCTTTATACTGCCTCTCTTGGCAAACTTATTACCTCATTTGGTTTCCACTACCACCTGTACGCTGATGACACCCAGCTATATCTCTCCTCCCCGGACCTCTCCCCTGCTGTCCTGCAACGTGTCACTGCTTGCCTTTCTTCCATCTCTGACTGGATGTCCTCCCGCTTTCTGAAACTCAAGCTCTCAAAAACTGAGCTCCTTGTCTTTCCTCCTCCTAATACTGATCCTCCTCTTTCGCTCTCCCTTCAAGTTTGTGGTACCAACATCAGCCCATCCTTGCAAGCGCGCTGTCTTGGCGTCATACTTGACTCTGGTCTCACCTTTGAGCCTCACATCCAGCATGTTGCCAAATCCTGTAGATTCCATCTTAAAAACATAGCCCGCATCTGCCCCTTTCTTGCACCAGATACTACCAAGGAGCTTGTCCATGCTCTAATAATTTCACGCATGGATTATTGTAACCCTCTCCTGCTTGGTCTTCCCAAAAGCCGTACTGCACCCCTACAGTCTGTAATGAATGCTGCTGCTAGACTGATTTTCCTCTCTAGTCGGTTCTCTCACACCTCACCCCTCTGCCAGTCCTTACATTGGCTTCCTGTGTGCTATAGGAGTCAATTCAAGGCACTAACTCACACCTATAAAGCACTGAACAACTCTAGCCCCTTTTATATCTCTTCACTGATCCACAGGTATGTCCCTTCTCGGTCTCTCCGCTCTGCCCGTGACCACCTCCTGTCCGTTGTCCGCACCCGTACGGCCAACTCGCGCTTGCAGGACTTCTCGCGGGCGGCTCCCTTCCTATGGAATAGCCTGCCTCCCGCCATCCGACTCTCCCCTAGTCTTGCATCTTTTAAGAAGTGCCTTAAAACCCATCTCTTTAGGAAAGCTTATGGCCTCCAAGACTAAACCCTACCTCACATACCCGTCTCTTGCCCTCTCCTAAAGAGCAGCCCACCTTTTTTGATTGCACATTCCTGTCCTAATGTGTCTTACACCCCACCTCCTATAGAATGTAAGCTCGATTGAGCAGGGTCCTCTTCAACCTATTGTTCCTGTAAGTTTATTTGTAATTGTCCTATTTATAGTTAAATCCCCTTTCATAATATTGTAAAGCGCTACGGAATCTGTTGGCGCTATATAAATGGCAATAATAATAATAATAATAAATAATTGTAATATACCAATAAATATTAATACAATATTAATACAATTAAAAAAAAACTTTTGTTATGAAATTTCTGGTTATATACCCAGCACCATAAACTCTTTACAATACCATAAGAGACAATAAGGGACATTTTTCCATTTTTTAAATGCCAGTTTGGGAGCATATTGTTAACTGTTAAGAGACATTCTTTGGTTTGCATTATAATTGCTCCTTATGTAGTACTTTGCCCTTAGAACAGCTCCTGGGTTTGGTTTCCAAAATATCTACCAATGGTAGAGAGGGCCCTCATGCAGAGAGGACCCTCATGCAAGAAGTTATTTGGAGCCCACTAGCAGAGGGGTGCCCAAAGGGTATATCCCCTTCTGTCGTACTCTTCAACAATTGCCAGCTGTAGATTGACCATTTGCACATCCCTGCAGGGTTGTATTTAGCACTGAGTAATGCTTGTGTGTGTCTGTGTGTGTAGTGCTGGCGTTTGAATGCAGACGTGCATTTGTGTGTAGTGTTGGTTTATAATGCAGAGGTTTGTTTATTTATAATGCTGGTGTTTTAAAACATAGGTGTGTGTGTGTTTGTATGTAGTGTTGACATTTGAATGCAGTGTTGACATTTGAATGTTGATGTGTATGTGTGTGTAGTGTTGGTGTTTGAATGCTGGGATGTGTACACAAATACACATACATTGCCAAATACACACTGATACACATACACTAACTTATACACATGCAGATAAACAGACACACGCATACAAACACTGACACAAATACACACATGCAGATACACTGGCATACAGATATACCTATTGATACACGTGCAGATGCATTGATGCAGATGCACAGACACACAGATACAAACAGTGATGCACACACACAGATACAAACACTTACATATATACAGATACAGATACAGACACACAGAAAAAAAGACACACATACAGATACACAGACACACAAAAATATACAAGGACACACATACAAATACACAGACACACAGAAACACACAAATACACACATACAGACACATATGCTGGTCAAAACTTTAGCCACCCTCCATTTACCTACCCTTTGGTTGCAGGGTGGCTTCTTCTGGTTGAGACTGTTGGGAATTAAGGGCTTGCTCTTCCCCCTTTGCCTCCTCCTCTCCCTCCCACGCGGTTAGCTGGGAGGACAGGCACTCACTTCCTCCCAGTGATGGCTGCTGATATTACATAGGGCCAGCTGTTAAAGCACCGCAGGCCCCTGATGAAGCATGACCATCGGGTGACCCTAAGTGCATGGGCCACCCAATGAACCTCCTCAGACTGGGGGCCCCAGTGGAGGTGCTATTCTGGTGGAAAGAGCTTTAAAAAAAAAAAACATGGATACCAATGGAATATTTCTCTACATTTAGCACTTTCCACCCAAAATAGCACACATTCAGTCTTGATAATATTTTTCCATTTAATAATGTATTAAATAATAATAACATTTGGCAATATCTTACATTTGCCCACATACTGTTGCATGTTTATATCTTATGTTTTGCCTGCTACTTTTGCAATGCAATAACCAGTGAATAGTACATCTACATTCATTACAAATAAAAGCATAGTGTTGTGAAAATATTTGCCTGCCCATTTTTCTCTTGTACCTACTCTAAACTGGTTTGATTGTGACACCAATCACAAAATAATTATTATTCTAAAAACATAAGCAAATCACAATAACACATACACAAATACATGCAACTCTTGAGCTTAAAAACATAGTAATATATGCTAGTCACGCAAGCAAGAAAATTGCAAATTACTTTGTATTTTGAATTCACATAATATTATTGTGATTTTCATGCCACAGTAGTGGTTTAATAAAAGCCCTGGATGTGTGAGTATTTTTTACCTTTAATTATACATTCAAAATGTGTTATTGCTTATGTTAATTGTGTGAATATGCTCCTTACTGTAAAATTAATTTCAAATGTCAGTTTATGCTGGACCAGTGTAATAAATGATAATACTCTATTGCTTTTCTCCTTTAGGAGTCTTAAATTATTTTAGATTTTAACTGAATCAAAAGCTAATTAATGCATTTTACAATTACTCAACTTAGCTGTATATTGATGACCTCAGTAGCTCAAAAGACTCACGAAAATCCTTGCGACCCTGAGATTTGAATATATGTTACATGTAGTTAGTTAACTAAATAAATTATCAAACCATCATTTATCCTCACCAAACAGTTAATGGTCACTCTCAATCGGCAATATAATTTTGTAATGTAAGATTTTTTTTCTAGTTAAAGAAGAAACAGTTAAGTCTCTTTGTCACAGATGGTATTAGTCAACTATTCCACCTTCTTACTTCAATAAACGTGATTTAATTTGACAAGAGAGATTCTTGTCATTGTCAGACCACCACATAGTCAATTCTCCCTGCAGCTCAACAAAACAGCAGGAACTGTGTTAGAGAAATTAAAGCCTCGGAAGTGGGATTGTCTGGAGGACATTTCATTATGTCCAAAGTTAGAGAAGATAGCCTACACATTTAGGGAGGTGTCGATCTAAATTTAACCAAACAGGGAAAAAAGAATGGATTGATTTATCTGACAAATGAAATAGATTTTTGAAGAATTGGTTTTTAAATGAAGTCTTTTCTTCCAATGGGATATTTAAAATATTGGCTATTAGAGATGTCAAAAAATTAAGATAATTTTAAGTGAATGTCACGAGAAACTTGATTTAAATTCCTTTCTGACAAAATATGTTTATACTAATGATATCAGAAGTTAGATATTTTTTTAAATATGGTGTGGCAACTGAGGGTGTACATTGGAATATAGAAAGTAATATACATATGCTCTCAAAAAAAGTCGCTTAATTTCGCAAATATCATTTCCACACCAACTAGATTCTTTAATCTCTTCCTAACAGAACAACATGTCAGATCCATCATGACATTTTCAGATTTTCCTAAGCACATATTTGAAGGGGTTAAAGGGACACTGGGAGCACTGGTTATAGGGTTTTCACTGCATATAATATGTGAGAGCTATCTTTCAAGCCATTTTCAAGGTGATTGCTAAAAACAAGGGTCCTGTGGGCACCTAAAGCACGACCCCACTGCTAGGGCTGGAATGCAGAATTGACTGCTCTTATCCTAGCTGTGTGGCTCTTTCATTCAATTCAACATAGACCTTGATTCATCAAGCTCTTTCAAATTACTCAATAATGTTAGAAATACTGTCCAAAAGCTTTATCTACAGAAGTCACCATTAACGTCTATGGGAATTTTTGTACATAAATAATTTGGAAAAGTTTGTTAACAGAATTGAGTTATTTTGGAAAGCTTATGAAATTGAGGCCATATGTTTTTCTAGGTTTTGGAATCAACGGGATATTAGAACTGAGAAATCATTTGAAGATTTGTTTGTGCATACAGGCACAGGTTAAAAACTGATTTTTAATAATACAATAAGCAAAGCACAAATGGCAATGTAAAACAGAATGTGTAATTTTATAAGTTGCATTGAGTAGGCATTGATGGACTGAAAAAGTATGAGCAGCCAGTAGCATACGTTCTGTCTCTTCTATTTAGAGCTCATAGGTACAGCACTGGGGTAAAATCTTTACATGTGTTTATACAAGCTCTGTCACTCAGTATTAATAAAATTCAACATTATATATCTGTAAGTGGTGTTGATAACGTAGCTGGATGCATAGGCAGTCTGACCAAACTAAGTGGTCACCTTCCTACTTAACTTTCAAAAAGAAAGGACATGTACATTTTACGTTGTCTGGTTATTCTGGGATAATGGACCTAGATTACTTTAGTCTTACATATTTTTATCTCATTTTATTGCTACTGATGAGTAACAAGGTGTCATCCCCCTAAACAAACAGAGTCGTATTTGCTTATACTATTAGTTTCTTTACAGCATGGCCCTCAACCAATCAGCCAATATGCCAACCTCCATACACAAGGGTATAAAAGATGGTTCTATGAAAGATTCTGCAAAAACATTGGTTCCTACACAGATAATTGTGCACTTGTAATAATATGTCATCGCCAGCTTTTACACATTATGCAAGAAAATGCCTGTCACCATTATTTATTGGAAGTGACAAATGAGGGGAAATAGCAACACGGCAGCGAAAGCCATTTGCCCCATGTTGCCAAAAACCCCACTCTACGTAAGACAAAGTAGTCTCTAATATGTCTTATGACATCTATTCATTGCATTTTAATTTCAATGAAATTCCAACACAGTCTTTACAAGTTTTTCATTAAGATTCTATGTTTATGAAAATCTGGTAAGCTTGAATTTTTTTCCAACAGGCCATAAATATTTTAAAATTCCTGTGCGGCACACAGATTGTTGTTGTCATTAGAAAGCATAAAGCACTGTGTTCCTGACACTGTGCGATCCTGCTCCTGAAACTGATATGACGAGACGGGGGCTCAAGATTCAGGGAAAGTGCGATTCTCTTTCCGCAGCAACTTTCTTGGCATATCAGTGATCACTAAAGGATTGACTGTAATAAATGGCAGTAGCTGCCCAGGGGTGTAACTTCCACCAAACACAGGCAGACCAATATCCATGTGGTTTCCTAAGATTTAAGGTATACAAACGCTAAACCTAACAGTAAATTATACACATACATATATACATATATATATTTATATTTAACTCTGACTCCTGTATTAATGAAAAATAATAGCATTGAAAAGTTCTGGGCAATCCGCCTGACATTACTTTTTCACATTATTCACTTGATTTAGTATGTTATGCATTTTTGTGTATTTTTGTGCACACATAGATTGCTGCTAAAGGGGTGGTAAAGGGGCGGCCATGGTTGCTAGATTCCTGTCTTCACATATAGACATATTAGTTATTGTGTTCTTTCTTTGAATACAGGTTTCTCAACAATGTTTATACCAAGTCCCCTAGAGTTCCCCTTGTACTATTGTCATTGTTTTGTCTACTTTGCTACACAGTTAATGCAACCCAGTATCTATTATTGTAGACTTTTTGCTTTCTTATTATTTAAGGTAGTTATTTTATTTTTTGGGGGGTATTTCAGCCTGATTATCACCAGAAGAGCGGTCTCTTTGTTTAATATTCAATCACTCAGTGAGACCATTATAGCTCTTATTGACCTTGAGGTTAGGTTAGTAGACGGCCCTGGTGAATTGCTCCTCTCTTGAAATACAAATTAAATTGTAATTTGGGTTTAGTTTATTTTGTCTACTCTGAGTATTTTCCCTGAATAGCTTTTGTTTCTGGGTATGCATTTACTCTATACTGATAACACTATTTAGGTACCAATGTTGTCTATCTCCCCTTTAGTCAGCTTTCAGCCGTTTTGACTTTTTGTTGAGGCTTTTCTTTAGTGTCCCTTAATATATATATATTTTATTTTAAAATTTTTGCAATAAAGCTGTTTCCTTAAATTTACATACTTGTCGCAATGACCTTTCTGTATTTAATGGGTCTTAGGGCTCATTAGACATTTGTGTTTCTCTTCAATTTTACTTTTTTTAGGGGTTACCCCCCTAGTTAAGGTTTCCCTCTTTTGGGGACTAGTTTTTCTCAGAAGACTTTCTTTCTCGCTCTCTCGCTCTCTCTTTGTCTCTCTATCTCTCTCTCTCTCTCTCATATATATATATATATATATATATATATATATATATATATATAATGTTTGAATAGGCTGAAATTAGTTAGCACAGTGGCATAGTTGCTAGGATATAAAATAATACCAGAAAAATCCCAAGCCCTGTGTTTCACTCTGCCCCTTTCATGTTCTCTAAAGCCATTTGTAGTTACCTCTTACATGACATTCCAAACTGTATCCAGTTTGGCAGTATTAAAACAGAAAATGAAGATACATGCATGTTTATTCTGACAATAGCTTCTGAACAAAGTATATGAATTGTGGGGTATTGCTCGTTAAACCAGCTCATCATGCAAGCTTAGTGCTCAACAGGTGATACAGATATTTCCGTATAACGAGCACCCAGTTTTGACTTCTGTCTTAATTAAGAGATGTTTTCTCCTGTTTGGTCAGTTCATGAGAGGATTATTGTTTTGCCGCAAACCTCTCTCCTAACCTGAGAATGGTATCTATCATGCATTACCTCAGGAAAAAAATAAAATAAAAACGAAAACTTGTGAATTCGACTGACAAGACAGGTTGCTTTGGAAACGTGGGTAGTTCCCCCCCTGTCCCCCACCCCCCTTTCCTTCCCTCCTCCTAACTCCACTATTCACAGTTTCTATGGCAGACCACTTGAAACGTGTCGTATCTGAATGAATATTAAATCAAAGCTCTTCGGTTTTTCCTTTTTTGAAAAAGAGACCTTCCGATTAACAATGTACTGCTCATTTAAGATTCCCAGCCCATGCCAGTGTTTACTGGGTTAAACATCGCAGGTCAAGCCATACATATTACATCAATGCACCTATAGTATATTCATGAGAAGCAGAATTTAAAAAACTACTAAGGAAGTTGGCGTGGAATTGTAAAATGTAGAAAGAAAATATATTATGAAGTGTATAGTATATTAAAATTATTGATTTTCTATTTACTTTTTAAAAAAAGCTAAAATAGAAAGCCTCGAATGTAATATCTAAACTATTGTACATAGTAATTGACTTTATAAAATAACATTTTATGACATATTATTATTGTGTATTCTAGATTTAAAAAAAATAATATATTGTTAAAATAATTTCATTCTTAAATCATGATAGTCAAATGGTCAAATGATTTGCTTTTATAATTAAATTTAACATTTAGGCTGTTTTTAGTTGCAGCCAAGCCATGTAGCATAATGCATGAAAGTTCCATAGGTGATAGTGCCTCACCCAGCATTCTCTTTGATCCATCCACGAGGAATATCCATAATGCATTGCTCATAGACCAGGTGAAGCTTCACACGGGTAGCAGAAGATGTTACCATGAGAGTGGTGTAATAACTACAGCTAGAGCTAATATATATATATATATTTGGTTTTTTTTTTATATGAATGTATAGGTCTGTTTTTTGGCATCTTAGTGAGAGCTTTGACTGGCCACACTTTTAGTAACAATAAGTGGGAGCTTTGACATGTGCACAATTTTAGTAGTGGATTATAGTGAATTAACAAAAGATTCTAAGACTTTAATACTCTAAGTTCCAGAATCATTACAGCTTAATGCCGTGATTTTGGTACCTGGCCCTCTTAACCCACAAACACTGCGTTTTCTGTGAACAGTCAGTTTTTCACAATTGTTTGTTAGGACACGTCTAGTTACTCAGAGAGACAATACAGATGCTTCTTATTACAGGCCTACAATGTTTGCAGGACCAAAATTCAGCATCCTCACACTCTGTATGAAGACAACAAATGCTTCCTGTAGAGATACGTTTGTATAATGCATACCTATGAGGATACACAGATTTCTGCAAATGTACAGTTGGCCCTCCAGTGGTTCTCTATGGAGAAGCATTGGATTGTCAGTATTGATACTCTCAGCCAGGGGCAAAGGAATGACCAAAGATAAGCCAAAGTAGGGAGGGATGAAAGGTAAGCAAATAACTTTATTTGAAATGGACACTGTAGTCACAAAAACTTTAGCGTAATGAAGTCATTTTGGTCTATAGATCATGACCCTGCAGCAGTTGCTCAATTCTCTGCCATTTAGGAGATGGATCACTTTCTTTATGCAGCCCTAGTCACACCTCCCTGCATGTGACTTACACATCCTTCCTAAACACTACCTGTAAAGTGAGATATAATGTTTACACTTCCTTTATTACACAGTCTATATAATTTAGAATGTCTTATCTCCTGCACTGTCAATAGCTTGTCAGGCCTCCCAGGAGCCTCCTGTGTGTGATTAAAGATCAATTTACAGACATAACAATTTCTAAAAAAGGTAACATCTGATTGAAAATGAAATTATTATTTTTTATGCAGGCTGTGTGTGTGATAGCCAGGGGAGGTGAGGCTAGGAATGTATTGTGACGAGACCAATCTCGCCACTGTGCATTGGAGGAGCCTGGTTGCCTGCCTGCTGCCTTTTGACTATGGACCGGCATTTAAATACTTTATTTTCCTATGCAGAAAGGTCTATTCCTGTATTTCTGCCCTGGCGTTCGGTAGATTCTCGGATTTACTGAATGAACTCCTTTAACCCAGATAGCTATGCCATGGAGCCTATTCGTGTAATAAAAGACTTTGGCTCCATGGCGATTGAACTGTATGTGTGTGGTCTGAGCGCCATTCAGTAATAATGTGCACTCAGACCTAAGCTATCTGGGGATATGTTGCATGTCTGTATTTTATGTAATAAATGTAACCTTGTGTATTTTATTGTATTTTACTGTCTTTTTACTGCCATGTGCTTAATGGAGTTTTGCCTCTGTCCTTGGAGATAATTGGATTACTTCTCAATTATCTCCAGGATAGAAAACTCTGTGGAACTGGTTTTGGGCAGAAAAGCCATGCTTCATTTGGTCACAAAGGACTTCGATCTATCTTTTGAACCAATGGACCAATTTGGATGATTTTGACATATGTTTGTATTTGGAGTATGCTGATTCTGTAAGTTTTATGTGAATGTGATGCATACTTTTCAAGTTATGAATAATGTGGAAAAACTGTATTTCTCTGCCTGTAATAATTACATTACCCATTGTGTAAGGTAATTGTATCACAGGCAGAGGGGAGGATTTTGTGTGGGAGTGTCTGAGTGTATTGTACGTGTTTATTGGTTGTTTTCCAAAACCCTGTGGGTGGTACTAATGTGTATATAAGAACAATAAACCCACAGCTCTGTCTGTTCCTGCTTGACCCTCAAAACGGAGCTTTGTCTCGTTCTTGGGGGGATTTATGGTATTCTGTTCCAGTTCGACTGCTAGGAGTGTAAACCTATTCGTATGATTTTTCCTATTCGGCTGTTTACAGCATTCATATGGTTCCGGTTCGGCTGTTTACAGCATTCACATGCTTCTCCGGTTCGGTGGATTGGTGTCTACAGTAGCTGTGCCTGTGTCTCTGGAAGGGAATATCTACTAAACGGCGTTTTAACCCTTTTATGCCTGGGGGTGCCATTACATGTATAAACAGAAATAAAAAGGTATTTGACTGCAAAATGGCAGAGAAATGAGCAGTGAAACTCCAGTTCACGATCTATCACATCAGAACTTCTTCATTAGGCTAAAGTTGTTTTGGTGACTATAGCATTCCTTTAACTTCTAAAGGGGGTCATGAATCTAGAACTGAAGGAAATAATTTTAATGTTAGAAATACATGGTTTTATCTCTAACATTAGAGTTTCGTTTTATAAAATTAATATATAAACAAGCACGCACACACACACACACACACACACACACACACACACATATAATGCCTAATGTAACTAAGCTGTTAAGGTCTCCTAGTTCCTTCCAAGTTATTTCTAAAGGCAACAGAGCTAAGAATCTTCACACAGTGAATGACCTTTACAATAGCATTAAGATCTCCCAGCATAATAAAAGAACAGTGGGTTTCGGAGAAGTTGAGCTCTGTGTGAGATTTTACAAAAATGCTCCCTACTCTTAACTGACAGTTTTTATTCTGTATTAAGGTCAACCAAACTACACAGAGAACAATGTTTCCTATTTAATATCAGCATTTACAGGCAGTTAGACTAAATAAACTTTGTGACTTAATTCATAGAAAATAATGTTAGTATAATGTTTGATTGTAGGTAGGTAATAAATGGAAATGGGGAGAAGCAAACAAAAAAAGTCACTTATTTTAATTCAGTAAAAGGAAATAAAGCAACTGAGTTAATAGTGACTTTTATAACTAATGTTAACAGTTGAAATAAAGTAAGTTTGCGAAAGTGTTTAATTGCAGCGTTAAATAATAAATTATATTTGGATTATTACATTTTAAATAGTAAAAATGTTGAATTCATTGTCACATAGAGCAAAAAAAAACTAACATGTCAATTTACCTCCATGTCAAAAAAAGTATCAATGTGTATCTCAAATAAAAAAATAAAAAAATCTTAGAGCAAGTACCAAAACTACCAATAGACATGCATCAAACTCACATTGCCAGTTTGTATTTAATACATAAATTAAGGGATATCTGCAATGAGATACAAAGCTGATGTGCAGTAAATCCTACCCCTGTGCTAAGCATTCATAGAATCTGGCAAGACTTAAGGTATCCAGCAAATGGTCGATATATCACCCCTGAAATACCAGTTCAATATATGTTAAATCACGTATTGGATTCATTCTTTACACATCAATTTGCAGCAAATTAAAAACTAATGTTAGGTCTCAATTTAATATTTGAGGATAAGCTTTTTGAATTATTGAATATTCTTGGATAAACTTTTCAAATTATTTTTGCATAATATCAGAAAATATATAATATTAAAAAATATATCTATATATAAAAATATTGCCAAAATATTACATTTTTTTTTAAAGTTTATTCAAAATTATTCAATCATTTGTAATGCTTATCCAGAAATATTCAAGTGAGGCCTTAATGGCCAATTAGGCAACAATAGTCAATCTGTGACCAATAAGTTGTTTCAAGTTTAGTAATGTTGGTTTAGTTTAGTGACGTTTAGTGAATTCTTCACTGTCAATGATTAACACTGATGAAATTAACATTGCAGTTTACTGGAATACACAGTATTAACCTCAAATCATATGCTATATGAGTACAATGAGAGTGATGAGTGTTACCATAAATAAGGGTTGTCTTTAACATTGATTGGACCCTGGGAAAGCATTTGCTTGTGCCTCCTGGATCCTGCTTCCCCTCCCCACACAGACACACACTTCCCACTTCCACCCCCTGGCATGCAATCACCCCCTCCACCCCAACACAGTGGCAGAACTAATGTAGAGAGGGCCCTAGTGCAAGACATTTTTTGGGACTCTCCTCTAGGGTGGAGATAGATCCTCATCTGTTGTACAATTCTTATGATGCTATGCCATCTGGGGATCAACCATTTAGCCATTCTTGCAGGGTTGTATTTGTGAGCAGTGTTTTTTTACATTTGAATGTGAGCATGTTGTTGTATAGAGTATGTGTGTGCATGTAGGATGTAGTGTTGGTGTTTGAGTTAAGGGGTGTGTTTCTATATACTTTTTGAGTTTGAATTCAGGGGTGTGTTTGTATGTAATGTTTGTGTTTGCAGGAGTTTGTTTGCATGTTGTGTTTGATTGCTCGGATGTAGGAAATACATTCACAGATATACATACACATTAGCACACAGATACATGCACACATCTGGACACATGCACACACTGACACAAACAAACCAGCATATACACACAGAGACACATACATACACACACACACATGCACACACACAGAGATAAAAATACTGGCACATCCACACACAGAGATATACATTTACACACACTGACACAGATATGTACACACATTAAGATACACACAGACACACGGGTACACATGCAGGGGTGTATCTGTGTGCAGTGTTGGTGTAGGAATGCTGGGATGTATGCATTGCCACACACAGGCACATACTGAAATACACACAGGAACACAAATACACATTCAGTAGTGTATTTGTGTGCAGTGTTAGCTTTGGAATGCAGTGGTGTATTTGTGTGCAGCGTTAGCATTGGAATGTTGTAGTGTATTTGTGTGCAGTGTTGGTACTGTAATGATGGGGTGTAGGCATTGCCACATGCATAGATACACACTTACACAAACTGACACTCATATACACACAAAGGTACACATACACAGATACGCAGGTACACATACAAACTGACACACAAGTACACAGACACAGGTATACATACACACAGATACACATAAACACTGACACAAAGGTACACATACACTGACACAAACACAGCCAGATATACACACACTGACACAAACACAGCCAGATACACACACTGACACTCACACAGCCAGATACACACACAGCCAGATACACACACTGGCACACACAGCCAGATACACACACTGACACACACAGCCAGATATGCACACTGACACACACAGCCAGATACACAGACACACGCAGCCAAATACACACACTGACACTCACACAGCCACATACACATACCCGGATATACACACACACACACAACCAGATACACACATTGAAACACATACAGTCAGATACACACACTGGCACACACAGCCAGATACACACACACACAGTCAGATACACACACAGACACAAACACAGCCAGAAACATACATACAGTCAGATACACACACTGACACAAACACAACCAGATACACACACAGCCAGATACACACATACAGCCAGATACACACACCCAGTTACACACATACAGTCAGATAAACACACATACAGTCAGATACACACATACAGCCTGAAACACACACCCAGATACACACATACAGTCAGATACACACAGATACAGTCAGATACACACACACACACAAATATCAATTTACATAGTTTAGCCACCCTCCGGTCTCCTTACCTTTACAAAAGGGTGGCTTCCTTGGGGTCCAGTGGGAGCTGGATGGCTGAGGTTGATGGAAGAATGAGGAACATGGCTACCACAGCCCCTCTCCTCCTCCTTCTGATTGGTGTGTGCCTCCTACTTCTACATGTGTGGTTCCTCCTCCCCAGTGGCACTCTGTTACTTGGAAGAAAGTGATCTCACCTCACTTCCTCCTAGCAGGCAGGAAGAAAGGGGCTCGCTCCGGAGCACTCTTAAAGGGCCAGAGGGGCCCTATGTACTTCACCTGCCGAAGCCCTCCTCGAAATTTCTCAGTATCCCGTGGGCTGTTCAGTCCTGGTTGCAGGCAGAGGCTTCACGAGGCAGCTGCTTTGGGCCCCCCGGGAGTTATTGGGCCTGGGGCAGCTGCCCCGTTTACCCCGTGTTAAAGATGGTCCTGCCATAAATCATTGGCTAAAGAAGCACTTAGAAAACACCAAGTGTTATGCATACAAATTCATTTTCCCCTTTTAAATTCAGCCCTGTGAGTTGATTTCACAAAGGTTGAGAGTCCTAGTTACCGCATGGAAACATTTTTCTGTTTTTTTTTTTTTATGCGAAAAGAAGAATGCTTTTGATAAATATTTGGGCTTTAGCAGCTGTAGTTAAAGAATGTGGTGTCCTGAATTGGAAAAGCACACTAACAGGGTAATGTACAAAGTGAGAATTTGGAGTATCTGAACCAAAAAATAATTGACTTAGAGCATTTTTTTAAGTTTGGCTATTTTGACCTGGAAGGTTTACTCCGACCACCACGACCAGTGATTTGAAGTTGTCATTGTGGTAGGAATCTGTATGTGCAGAGATACCCATATCACCTACAGCCATATCTCGTCTAGAAATATCACCTAACTTAAACCTGCATATTTAGTAATACATAAAAAGTTTTATTCAAAGGGCACTTATATAAAACATCTGTTGTGTAATATCATCCCCTATCATGCCTGGCAACTGCAATGGTGAAAGAGCCTCAGGGGAGTTGACTTAACACAACAGTTAGACATTTATATTTAGGAAACACTGCACAATAATAGTTAAAAGCTTGAGAGAGTCCATAGTACCAACTTGTTTGAAAATAAGCAATGGTGACTTTGGTGTTTCCAGCAGGGCCGTCTTTAATAACGAATGGACCCTGGGCAAGTGTTTGCTTGGGCCCCCTGGGCCCTGCCGCTCTCGCCCCTCACTCCCTGGTATGCAATCACGGCATCCATCCCAACGCAGTGGCGGTACTAAAGTAGAATGAATTTTATTGGGACCCCCAATTGCAAGGTTGGACTAAAGGTGGAACCCCATCTGTCGTGCAACTCCAACAATGCTTTGACAGCTGGGACTCTACCAATTTCCCATGCTTGCAGGGTTGTATTTAGCACTGAGCCATGTTTGTATGTTTGAATGTGAGCATGTGTTTGTATGGAGTATGTTTGTGTGAATGTGTTTGTATGTGGTACTGGAGTTTGAATGCAAGTGTGCATTTATGTGTAGTGTTTGAATGTAGGAGTGTGCTTGTATGTAGTGTTGACGTTTCAATGCAGGAGTGTGTTTTATATGTAGTGTTGAAGTTTGAATGGAGGGGTGTATTTGTATTTAAATTTGCGGCTCAGATGCACAGGTACACACTCTGACGCACAAGCAGATACACAGATACATACACTGACTACATACAGATAAACAGGCACATACACTGACAGACATACTGACACAGGTACATATATTGACACACACACACAGACACATACACTGCTAGACGTACTGACAGACATACTGACACAGGCACATATACAGACATACTGACACACAGACACATATACCGACATACTAACACACACACACAGACACATACACTGATCAACATACTGACACACATACACTTTCAGAAATACTGACAGATATACTGACACCCACATACACTGAGAAATACTGACACACACACACAGGCGCATACACTGACACACACAGACTGATATACTGACACACACACAGACATACTGGCACACAGACAGATATACTGACACATGCATACACATGCACTAACAGACATACTGACGCACTGACAGACATACTGACACACACACATATATACTGACACACAGACAGACAGACATACTGACATGCACACACAGACATACTGACACACACACAGACAGGCATACTGACATGCACAGACAGACTGACACACACACACAGACATATTGAAACACACACACACAGATATACTGACACACAGACAGACATACATACTGACAAAAACACACACAGACATACTGACACACAGACAGACATACATACTGACAAAAACACACACAGACATACTGACACACAGACAGACATACTGACACACAGACACTAACACACACACTAACACACACAAACACACACACACTAACACACACACACTAACACACAAACACACACTAACACACTAACACACATACACAAACACACACTAACACACATTTTTTTTTAAATGTAATCCCCCCAGCCTCCTTACCTTTTGGAGTGCTGGGGGGATTCCTTGGGGTCCAGTGGCCCTGCTGACCCCGGCGGGCGGGTGGCCGGTCGGGCAGGAAGGCGGGCGCGTGAGGGAGCACTCACTGCTTCCTCTTCAGCTCCCTCGCGCGCCGCGTAGGGATGCCGGCGCCGGAAGATGACGTCATCTTCCGGCTCCGGTATCAGTGCGGTGCGCGAGGGAGCTGAAGAGGAAGCACTGAGTGCTCCCTCGCGCGCCCACCTGCCCGACCGGCCACCTGCCCACCGGGGTCAGCAGGGCCAGCCTCGGGGGGCCCTGGGGTGGCCGCCTCCTGGGCCCCCCCAGGGGAAGAGGCTGGCCCTGTGGCTACATACCAGGGTCGCAGCCGCGACCCTGGTATGTACGTCACTGCCCTAAGTGCATGGGCCACCCGGTGGGACGGGAAAAAAATTAATTGATGAGGCAGCGGGGCCCACGGGGCAGGTGCCTCGGGCCCCCCAAGAGAAACTGGGCCCGGGGCAGCTGCCCCGTTTGCCCCGCGTTAAAGACGGCCCTGGTTTCCAGACAGACTCACAGCAAGTAACACAAAAATATTTCATTTCACTGTGGGTTTGTAGACATTAAGCCTGAAACCATGGACCCTGGAGCTGTCAAGTTACACAGGTTCTGTTAACAGAAAGCCTTATAAAGACCAAAGAACAAGGAAGTTAGTAAGGCAAAGCTATTTGTCAATCATTTAACATAATGTAATGTTCTTTCACCCCACCATGACCTGAGTGTATGGAGAGGGGGCTACTCACAAAGCTGTCCTGCTAATAGATGCTGTTGAATGTTTAATGCTTGTATTTTTGGTAGAAGATCCAAAGCTTGTTGGTTCTTTCCCACTAGGGACCAAGGGAGGCCAAAAAGATAAATCCCTATTACAATCCAAATTATTCTATGCCAGACAAAAATATCATGGGAACTGTAGTCCCAAGGGCCCACTTTTTGGTGTACCCTGATATACACATTCAATAGTGTATATAAACAATACCTTGCCAGAGTGTGTGTATTCCATACAAATTTTCATTATCTCGGACAGGCTCCATCAATATTTTGGAATGGCTCTGTCATTGAGTTCTATGTATAAAAAATATTGGTAAGGTAATAAAACAGCACTAGTTTCATATTTGTTTCTTGAATGAGACTGTTTTTTACTGCAGAATTACATACCCCACAAATCCTTGAATGACACACTGAGAGGAAAATATTTAGATATATTTTATGCCACAATAGAAGACATGTTTGTTAAAGCCTTTGCAAAACGGTTTGTCCCATTACCTGAAAACACGACCTGGGTAGTTTTGGCATCAGCGGACTGTAGTGGTTAAGATGCTTGGAGTGATCCATCAATGCACTAAAGTGGCTTAATGGCTATTAGGACAAACAGATACAGATCTGGTGGGCTAATTTTTCAATTCATTCCAGTTACAGTTTTATGCTAAATTCCCTGAAATGTCAGTAACATAAATAGATAGACAGACAGATTGATCAATAGAAAAATCAGTTTCCTTTTAAGAGTGGTTCAGAGCAGTGGTTGCCAACCCAGGCACAACAAAAAGAACAGATTTTGTTTGCATCCACCTAGACACAGAACTCAGTAAATATCTAAATGCTGAACTGTCCGTGTGGCTTGACAACATCATTTTTTAGTTAATTTTGCTAAACAGTTATTGCTTAACGAGTAGAACTTTTTTCACTTGTTGCTAGACGAGACAGGGGGGATATGATAGAAACATTTAAATACATAAAGGGAATCAACACAGTAAAGGAGGAGACTATATTAAAAAGAAGAAAAACTACCACAACAAGAGGGACAAAGGTTTAAAAATAATATCAGGAAGTATTACTTTACTGAGAGGGTAGTGGATGCATGGAATAGCCTTCCAGCTGAAGTGGTAGAGGTAAACACAGTAAAGGAGTCTAAGCATGTGTGGGACAGGCATAAGGCTATCCTAACTATAAGATAAGGCTAGGGACTAATGAAAGTATTTAGAAAATTGGGCAGACTAGATGGGCCGAATGGTTCTTATCTGCTGTCACATTCTATGTTTCAACAAGAACAACGTGTGTAAAGTAAAGGCTATGTGCACAGCTCTGTGTGAGCATTAAAACCTTTCACTGCTTGATTGCTTATATTAGCACAGACAAGACTTTGAGATGTGGCAAACTGCACACACCATTATTTGGGAAACTCTTTGTCAGTGACAGTGAGGAAGTTTCGTTCTCAGCAAAAGTGATGACGCTGACAAAATTCAGGCAAGCTCAGTCAATTATCTCTAATAGCTCTTGTATACGGTACTTTCAAAACTTATTATGAAATTCTCAAAATGTAAATGCATATCCGTTATACATTGCTTATCAAGCTTGCAGAATAAATGTGTGTGTCGGGATTCTTTTTTTCAGGTGTGGAAAAAGCTCTTGTTTGGACTTTGCTTTTTCCACGCACTTGTCCAAGAACGACGTGCCTACGGGTCTCTTGGATGGAACATATCATACGAATTCAATGATGCTGACCTCAAAATCAGTGCTAAGCAGCTTCAGGTGGGTTTCAATAAAGAATGCAAAGTGTTACAAAAATCAATTATTTTCATAAAAATGCATAGATTTCAAAGGAGTGATGTTCAGAATTACTCTGCTGGCTGCATGTACTCAACCATTAAAAAAACAAAAAAAAATACTCCTAAGGATTTATTTACAAAAATTGTTTGTTTGTTTTTTAAGTCTGTACTCCACTGTGAATCACTTTAAAGTTTCTGTTTCTTTAGTAGCTCTTTGAACTTTTCTGCGGTGAATTATCTTGAGCTATCAACATACCTGAAAAAAATATTATAAAATAGAAGAGATTAAACAGACAATTACAGAATAACTCGCTGTTTTGCAGATAAATCCATCTTCGTTCCAATCATGTTAAATCACAAATTAAAACATTAGAAATAAAATAAGAAAAACGAAATCAGCAATAAAACATAGCTCCCTGAAAACATTTGTGACAGGCAGAACCGAACCAGTTTGCCTCCATTTTGAATCAGCATGCAGTCGTATACACTCTCTTCCCAACCTCTTATGGACATTATCCACTCCCAAAGCCTCATTTATACTACCCGCCACAAGATTCTTATTGAATTCTTGGTTCTCATGGCGCGCAACAATATGCCCCCCCAAGGAACTACTTTTCTTAGCTCCATTAGCAGCCCTTTCAACAATCTCACCAGACCTTCCCTTACACCAATGGTCGGTACAGGGCATTACCCATGTTCATTCCCTATTCAATAATAATGGTGTACTTCCCTTTCCCGAATTGCAATCCTCCCATGATCTACCGTCCAGAGACATCTTTCTATACCTGAGAGTGAAACACATCCTAATATCTAAGGTAATAGAATATATGGACCTAGCATCACTAAGCAAACTAGGACGTAAATGGTATATAACCAAAAAAACGCTACCCTCACCCAAATTACCATCACTCTGCTACTTGGCACAAATGGGCATTAGAGACACTAGCAAACTGCCTTACATGCTCAAATGGGAAGAGGACTTGGGAGTGATGGTCCCTATATCCGACTGGGAAATGGCCATTAACCACACCAAACAGTCCTCAAATTGTGTCACACATTGGGAAGCCTACTTCAAGATACTAATGAGATGGTATATGGTTCCTAGTAGACTCAGCACAATTTATCCCACAACAGATTCTATTTGCTGGAGATGCAAAATAGGAAAGGGCACATTAAGACACATTTTCTGTGACTGTACGAGAATACAGCCTTTCTGGGTAAACATACAATTGACAATACGCACAATGATAGGTCTAAAAATTCCGCTCACACCAGCTGGTTACCTCCTACATCTAATACCCAACCTGGGTGCTATCCCATCTAGAGCTGCTGTTATTAATACTCTTTTGGCAGCAAAAATAACTATTGCTTTCCACTGGAAAAGCGACATTTGCCCTTCTACATTAGAGGTGCTCAGCAGAGTCAAAACCACATACCATCACGAAAAAGAATGGGCTAAAAGGGGCAATGTGGAAAGTTTCCAAGACAAATGGTATGACTGGGAGCCTTTTTACAATCAATACACTACATAATTGGGAATATTAACTGGTCTCACTACAAAGCTGCCATCTCTGGCTCCAATTGGCACAAATAACCAGCATAACCAAACCTATTCTTTAGTCCTTTTCGTACTCTCCTGTTTCCCCTTACCTATCTTACCCTAATCCCACTTGCTACTCTAAGCCTCATAACTTGACGGCTCTCCCATCCCTCTCCCTCAATCCCATGTGGGGTGAATGAATGAACCCTAAATTTATATTAGTGAAACCATACGCTCTCCACAACAGGCCACAGTATCCCATGAGCATAGTCAAGAAACAGATCAAAACTGGTGCACAACCCAACCTATGTCCCTTCTAAGATGGGTTGAAGGGTGTACTATGTCACTACAACAGTACAGTTGGGAAATATATAAGGCACGCCAGTTGTTGGAATGTAATGATGGGTAAATTAGAATGCAATCCACAATATCGGAATGTACAGACACGCAACATCACGGTTACACAAAGGTCCAACAGCAGTTTAAGCTTGCAGAATCTCATGATAAACTGTTTGTAACCATATCTGTTTCTGTATGTGTGATATGTAATACACTATTACTAGACTATGTTTTGTTCATTTCATCTCCCTCACTGCCAATAACCTTTGCTGTTATGTTTTTATACATGCAAACCAATAAAAACTATATAATGAAAAAAAAAGAATAACTAACTTACAGTATACATTATGTTCAAGGACATGGTATATGTTTGGGATGTTGCACAGTTTAGAATTTGCTGGACAAGCAGAACACAGGGTAAACCATGACAAATGGATGACGAACATTACAAGAACATTTTTTAAAAGATTAGTTGAGAGTTAAAATAAAAAAAAGAAAGAAAGAGAGAGAAATATTTGTGGTGTCAAGCTAAAGTTATTACTTGGTAAACAGCGCCATCAGGGGGCAATTAAAGATTATTGCAATATCACGATTAACTTATTTTTTTGAGACACATTATAAAGCATAGCTCTGAGGGTTTTTGATAGTAAATTAATTTCAATTAGCTCATTCTTACGTTAAAGTTTATTCTTGTACTGTGCCCATCTAGACATACGGTATGCTTTACTGGTTTAGTAATGGAACAAAATTTCCATATAGTGATGCTATATCCAGTGTGTGAAAATGGTCTATGTTCAGTCTTCAATTTAACTTTACGTTGACATATTTCCTGTTGAACTATACTTAAATAGAGATGTTGCGAACTGTCCGCCAAACTGTTCGCAAACTGTCCGCCGGCGAACAATAGCGTGTTCGCGTTGGGCGAACATATCCGATTTCCGGTCCGCCCCCTATACGTCATCATTGAGTAAACTTTGACCCGGAACCTCACAGCCAGCAGACACATTCCACCCAATCAGCAGCAGACCCTCCCTCCCAGGAAGTGTCTGCTGACTGTGAGGTTCCGGGTCAAAGTTTACTCAATGATGACGTATAGGGGGCGGACCGGAAATCAGATATGTTCGCCCAACGCGAACACGCTATTGTTCGCCGGCGGACAGTTCGCGAACAGTTCGGCGGACAGTTCGCGACATCTCTATACTTAAACTCTAAATTTCCATTAAAGAGATCCAAGTGAATAGACCAAAATTTATGGTGTTTAAAACATTGTATTTATCCCCTAGGGAGAGAATGCAATCTAATCCATACCTTAATGTATAGATTTCCTAAACTAAGATGTATACTAATCAAATTTATAAGATTTATTTAGCCAAGAAGTCTGATGTTCTTGTTGTGACAATTTTGGTCAGTCTATTATTTCTTAAGTACATTGGAGTAGAAGTAGGTATTGTTTTATTATTATTTTCACATACATAAATACTTACCAAAGTATCATAGGTATGATTTAAGTATGTACTATATGTATCTATTTATTTTATATTAACGGGCAAATCAAGTTTTAGAATCCCATAAAGCATGGTGATATTATTCCTGCCATAATTGCTCATATTGAACCCCATGTAGTCTGTAGTCCCTAATCTTGGACTGAACTGAAACATACATATGCCAGGATGCCTGAGACTGTTGGAGTTACACTCTTGAGCATCGCCTACAATAATTTTAATGACAGCAGCTGAAATAGCAGTCATTTGGAAATATAACTCCCACATTCTCAGATAGCATTGGGACATGTATGTGTTGCGCCCAGTCTTAGAGTGACTTTCTGACTTGTGTTTTCTGATTTGTAGTTCGGCCATTAGTTCTTTGTTGTTTATACAACTGAACATTAACCGTATAGATAAGATCTCACAGTACCCAGGATTCCATTCCATTAACGCCGTTATTATTTCCCCTACCATCCCTCTCCATGATAAATTATAGTAATATAGCAGAGGCCTAGTTACTGGAGGAGCTGGGGTCACAATGACATGACAATCATCTATTATCTTGGAACAGAAACATTCTTAGATGCCCTACACATTAATGTAGTTTGTAAAACCACCACCCACAATACTCCAAAAACGGTTTCTAAGTCAAACCAAACCTGCTCAGGGTAAGAGTGGATAGCATGTGCACACATTGTAATGAATCATGAATACATGTGTTAGTGGGTGGTCTACCTGATATGATTCATTGGGCTGATGTTCAAATGTTATATTTGTTTTAAAAACAAATATGGGGGACAGGTATTTTTCAATAATGCAATATTATTATTTTTTTTACTGGGTTACTTAGATTGATGTATATATTTGCTCTAGATGTTTCTCAATGAATATGATCACGCGCCACTTGATGCTATCAGTTATCTTACTGGAGAATGCAACTATGGCGGAAGGGTAACAGACAATCATGACAGGCGCCTTCTTCTAAGCTTGCTTGACACATTTCTCTGTGATGCTGTGATTTCTCAAGACAACTACAAATTTTCTCCCAGTGGCAAGTATTTTACCCCAAAGGATGGAACTCATGAAAGCTATCTAGAATACATCAAAAGCCTGCCTCTTAACACTGATCCACAGGTACGCATATATCTTTTTAATTAAAAAATAAGTTTATAAACAAATATAACTACTGGAATTGTTCTTATGAATTATATCCATGTTTCAGTTGCATAGTTGCTCATGTTACAGAAGACTATATATTTAATATAGTGCTGTTTGCAAATGTTTATTTAATTATCACAAATGAGCACCAGTGCATTGATATGCATTCAGACTCAGAAAAAAAACACTTTAATAACAGACAATATTCAAATTATGTATAATATGTGGAAATTAACTTCCCTTTACTGGATACCCAATTCTATGTGAAACAAGAAAAGAGAATGTTTAGGTAGAGGCGTAACTAGAAAGCACGGAGCCTCCGTGCGAAAATTTCCCTGGGCCCCCTCCATATGTGTAACCTCCACCCCACACGTCCCCGCACCCTGCCACACATGCAGACACACACACACTGTCATGAAGACACACATGTGTAGACTCACATATACATACATACATACACACACACAAACATACAGACACACACACATACATACAGACGCACATACACACACATACAAACATACACACAGAGACCCATACATACAGGCACACATACATACATACATACATACAGACAGACAGACACACATACATACACACAGGCATGTAGACACACATACATACATACACACATACATACATACATACATACAAACACACACATACACACTTACATACAGAGACACATACAGACACACACACACACACACACACACACATACACATAGACAAACACCCACACATACAGACACACACACACATACACACAGAAACACATACATACAGACACACACACAGAGACACATACACACAGACACACACACATACATACAGACACACACACACATACACAGAGACACTTACACACAGACACACATACATACATACATACATACAAACACACACACACATGCAGACACACACACACACACACACACACACACATGTAACATGTTTAAGTCACCCTCCTGTTTCCTACCTTTTAGATGCAGGAGGGTGACTTCCCTGGGGTCCAGTGGTGACTTAGCCTGATGGGAGTCAGCATTCCCACTCTGACTCCCTCCTCTCTTACTTCCGTGCGGCTCCCGGTGGTTGCTGGGAGGAAGTGACAGGGGCAGTCACTTCCTCTCTGTGCTCTGATATCATCTCAGGGGGCCCGGTCGCGCTGTTAAAGCGCCACATTGCTGACTGGGCTCTCTGGATATTCATTGCTATCGGGTACAGTGGCGGATCCAGGGGGGGGGCAACGGGGCAATTGCCCCCCCCGAGAAATCCGCCGGTCTCCCTCTCCCTCCCCTGCCAGCATGGCAGGCAATGTGCTGAGAGCCGGCGGGGGAGGGAGGGGAAGTGAGAGAGGACCCGGAGCTCAGTCTGCAGCTCCTCCGGGTCCTCCTCTCGTGAGATTTGAAGCATTGCCGCGGTTACCACGGCAACGCTCCAAATCTCGCGAGAGTGAACTCTAGCCCGGGAGCGCGGGCTAGAGTTCACTCTCCACACTGGGACCACCAATGAATCGCCCACCGGACCACCAGGGATCGAAATATGTCCCCCCTCCTCCCCAGTAAAGGTAAGAAGGGAGGGGGGACATATTTCGGATAAATAATTAAATTAAAAAATTAAATTCGAATTAAATTAAAAAAAATATATATTATAAAAAAAAAGCCACAGACACATACATTGCCCCCAATAATACTGCCCCCCCATACACACACACTGCCCCCCCATTCACACAAACTGCCCCCCCATACACACAAACTGCCCCCATACACACCACTGCCCCCATACACACAACTGCCCCCACTACACAACTGCCCCCATACACACACACACTGCCCCATTCACAAACTGCCCCCCATACACACACACACTGCCCCCCATACACACACTGCCCCCCATACACACACACTGCCCCCCATTCACACACAAATTGCCCCCCATACACACAAACTGCCCCTATACACACAAACTGCCCCCATTCATGCAAACGGCCCCTATACACACACACAAACTGCCCCCATTCACACACACACACTGCCCCCCCATACACACACACTGCCCCCTATTCACACAAACTGCCAAGTTCCCCATACACACAAACTGCCCCCCCATACACACAAACTGCCCCCATTCACACAAACTGCCCCCATTCACACAACTGCTCCCCTATCTACACACACTGCCCCCCTACACACACACTGCCCCACATATACACACATATTGCCCCCCATACACACACACTGCCCCCATACACACACACTGCCCCCATACACACGCACTGCTCCCCCATACACACGCACTGCTCCCCCATACACACACTGCTCCCCCATACACACATACTGCCCCCCATACACACATACTGCCCCCCACATACACACACTGCCCCCCATACACACACACTGCAACTGTTACACACACACACTGTCCCACACATACACAGCATCCCTGACATACACTGCCGCCCTCACTCACACACTACAACCTTCACACACACACTGCACCCCTTACACATTGCACCACTCACATACACCACTGCTCCTATGCCCTACTACAGCCCCATTTCCCAGCAGATCTCAGGTAAGTTGTCAAACTGTTCTTAACCAGTTTGACTACTTACTGTGGGAGGGGGTCCCGGCACTATTGACACCATAACCACTACACTGAGCTGTAGTGGTTATTGTGTCTGGATTATTTCTTTAAATAATCTACAAGTGCCCCCCCCGAGATCAGGCTCTGGATCCGCCACTGATCGGGTAGCCCTAACAGCGTTGGCTAACTGATCGGCCCTTTAACGTGTGGCCTTTGCGGGTAAACAGGGCTGCCAGGCACCCTGGAGTGACGGGCCTAGTCGCAGCTGCGCCCCCTGCCCACGCCGTAGTTCAGCCACTGCTTTTAAGGGAAAATTCTAAAAGTGGAACAGTCAGCAACTTTAGGGTGGTAAATCAGGACTGCTTTATAAACACAACCTATAGGTATGAAATACATTACAGCTAAACAGATATTATTGTGAGTGGAAAATGTTACAAATTCATAGACATTCAGTTAGTTTCAACGGCAATTACCCCTTATTTACTTCTTTTCCCCAAAATTGCATCTGATTTTGTTGCCATGATTCAGATGTGTGGATATTGGGTATTTAAACCAGTTGTAGCACTTTCTTCCCTGAATTCTTTACCTTGCTCTCCTAGTAAATAATTTGCTTAGCTTGGGAAAAACAAGAACGTTTCCCAAAGTAGAGTAACCTCACCATGATGTAGGCTTCTCTGCTTACATGGTACATTGACATTTGAACATAGGCTCATGTGTCACTTTGAACATAGGCTCATGTGTCACTCGATTCCTAGATAAAGTGGAAGGTGCTTGTGTTCCATGTATGAATTCTATGTATGAAAAGATAAACAGAAAACCTGCAGTTGGCAAGTAGTCATTATTTTTCACCATCAATTAGTCCTTGTCATACAACTGCAATTATTTACATAAAAGACACCATTAATCTACATATTCAAGTGAAGAGCAGTACTCTTGGTAGCTGAACATTTCCAACATCAAAAACTCTTTAAATGTGCCTGTGTGTGGCGCTGTGGGATAAGAAAACAAAAATATACACTTAAAGCGAAAATTAGATACTGTATACAAACGTATAAAAAGTATGCTTCTGGGTGTACTATTTTTATTTTGAATATTCCATTTATTAGTGCATTCATATTTATCCCCTGAAACACATCACATATATGTATGTGTGGGAGGAAAAGGGGGAGGGGTACAAACATAACCAATACTTAAAAATCCAAACTGTAGCAAACTGATATCCACAAGCAAAATTTATGTAAAGATTGTAGATGTGGAAAAATGTTCCAACTCATCTAAAGTTGCAACGTGGTTATTTGCTCCTGATTTCTGCTATTATAACTTTATTTACTACAGTTTGGGCCATAGTGAATAACTCTAAATACTCGTGTACCTGAGGCAAAAGTATTTGTATCGTAATTAATATGTTTTCTACAGGTATTTGGACTACACGACAATGGAAATATCACTAAAGAGCAGAGGGAGACAGCAGAATTGTTTGATGGGATTTTAACAACATTACCAAAACAGGTAGTTTTTGCATTAGAATATAATTTTGTCTGAACTCAATATAGCACAGAGGGGCTGTTGAAGGGGCAAAAGAGACAGACTGGGGCTTGCGAGAGATACCTAGAGGAGCTAGGAGGACACAAAGTGACACAGAGGGGCTGGGGAAGGGGCAAAAGAGACAGTCTTTAACTAAACCCATTTGATTGTAGTTGTGTCGACTAAAATCTACTGGAGGTTTAGTCGACTAAAATCTACTGGAGGTTTAGTTGACTAAAACTAGACTAAAACAAAAACAAACCGGATCACAAAAATACGACTAAAACTAAAATGGCGTTTTAGTCAAAAGACTATGACTAAAACTAAATTTAAATATGTTACCATATTTAACACTGATGTACACGCCAAACAGTGAAAATATTAACTTCTAATGACCTTTTTTCACGTCATGCTTAATTTTCTTATAAAGTTATATTAATATTTTAGCAAATTACTTCCCAATCCGGTTAAGACCAAGCACAGCCTGGGTAAACACTGTAAAATAATAGGAGAAACAGTAACATTTGGGAGAGATTTATGAACTTGAATAAATGAATATAAATGAGTAAAAGTGGGACAATCAACTTGGAAACAAGTAAAACCAGCAGTTTCGATTGGTGACTCTTCTCCTTGAAAATGTTTTGCACCACTTTTTAGAACAGAACATTTCTTTGATAAATCTCACCTGTTTTATTTCTCAACTTCTCAGTATGCTTTCTGTATGCTGACTGTCAGATACAAAGGGCAGAGCTTATAAAAAAACTGCAAGAAAAAGAAGTGTGAATTTCTACATTTAATTTTTCAATTTTTACACCTCAGTGTCCATATTTGTAGGGTAAAGTAAACATGATACTAAATATACTGAGAAGGCATAGTTACCCTTTAACCACTTAGGACATTATGAAGTTCCATGCTGTTGTCTACAGAATGGACTTTAAAGGACCACTCTAGGCAGCCAGACCACTTCAGCTTAATGAAGTGGTCTGGGTGCCAGGTCCAGCTAGGGTTAACCCATTTTTTAATAAACATAGCAGTTTCAGAGAAACTGCTATGTTTATGAATGGGTTAAGCCTTTCCCCTAATCCTCTAGTGGCTGTCTCATTGACAGCCACTAGAGGCGCTTGCGTGCTTCTCACTGTGATTTTCACAGTGAGAGCGCTAGCGCCCATAGGAAAGCATTGTGAATGCTTTCCTAGTGACGGCTGAACGCGCCAAGCTTGCCGCTGTGCGCATTCAGCCGACGGGGAGGAGAAGAGGAGGATCAGAGGAGGAGAGCTCTCCGCCCAGCGCTGGAAAAAGGTAAGTTTTAACCCCTTTCCCCTTTCCAGAGCCGGACGGGAGGGGGACCCTGAGGGTGGGGGCACCCTCAGGGCACTATAGTGCCAGGAAAATGAGTATGTTTTCCTGGCACTATAGTGGTCCTTTAATGATGTTAGGACAGCATGGACAGCCCCAAAGTTTTTAGTGTGTGCAGGGATAAATTCCTGCTCACACTACATGACAGCCCGGAAGCATCACACACGCAGACGGAGGGCATTCAGCCGCCAGCAGCAACAGTACAGCAAGACCCTCCACTACTCCCAAAATGGGAAGGATTGGGACTCCCAGGGTTTCAGAGTTCATGGCTCGCTGAAGCTGTCCTCCAAACAAACCTGGGGCTGGAGGGTTACCTTACCTCGCTCCCACTGTGCCACTACATGCAACAACTACCTTCCTTCCAAAGAATTCCTCCCAAGTGTGGGCATAGGTTGACTCTGGACTTGTCCTATTACATGCCGCTGGTGCTGCATAGCTATTTATGAATGCCGTTTTCCCCTCCTCAGGCATTTGCAGCCCAAATTCGGCAAGCATTATTATCTTTACTTTCTTTCCCTTTCCTTTTTTATTAATATATTCCTTATTTAGGGTGATGTAGAATCTATCTAAGTCACACTCCACACAACATATGTTAGCACGTTACAACTCACTTGCAATGTAGGAGACATTGCATGGCAGTTAGTATTCTTATTCTGTGACTTCTGTTATATCATATGCCATGTTAATGTTTTTTCTAGAATGCTTACATCTGCTTTTGTGGCACTGTAAACCTAACTGTATCTCTTTTGGACAAATATATATATGTACATTATTTTTGTAAATGTGTGAATTCGGTTTTATTTTTCAATTCTGTGGTTTCTGTTGAACACTTTCTCTGTGTATCACACACCATCTAGGCAAGTGCAGCTGGAAAATCATCATCGGAAATCGTGCAGGAACTTACAGCTGATATCCTGGAGAAGATCCCGGCAGATTTTAATGTAGAAGAAGTCATGGTATGAAACATGCCTTTTAATCGTTTTTTTGTCTTTCACATTTTATATGAGTATTATGGCACAACACCATTCTCCTTATCTGCTGTTGATGAGCAAAATGTCTTATGCAGACCCTAGTTCAGTAATGGTTTTTCTTCGACATTCCGAGCTGTATGGTTCAAGCGAAACATGATAAATAGAGAGTGGCAATGTAGCAATTCAAAGGGGAGGAGTTAAGGAAAACTTCAGAAATATATTAGGATGTACAGTATATGTAATGCTGATGCCTGGATTTACTAATATAAATCATATTTATTGCATGTATTTAGTAAATGTGTGCATTGTATCCACAAATAGTCATAATGTTAATATCCTGGTAGCATTTTTAGATTCTGCATTCCCGAAAATACCTGCACATTACATTTGAATAGTTTTATAGCTACTAGAAAAGTTAGTGCTAATAAAAACTAACACTTTATTAGTAGCCAGATAAAATGATAATATCTAAAAAAAAAAATCCTGCACAGTAGCAAAAGTGTTCCTAAATAATGATATGATTATAAAATACGACCACAAAAAAACACTTCTATAACTCAAAGGGGAATTAAATTAACCAATAGCAACAGTACTCACCAGAGTTGAGAGTCCACGTGAAGGCACTCTGCCGAATCGTATTATCGGATCAGAGAGTATGCTGGTCCTTGAAACAGCTTGTGTCTGATAAAGTTTCTCCTAGTAGCTGTTCTCAAAAGAAAATTGTTCTATTCTTTTAAAATTGCATTTTCTCATGTGTGCTAAGTTTTGTGAACCTTGAAAGTATGAAAATGTATATTATTTAATCTTTAATACTTGATGGACTTCACCCTTTCTACAAAGAATAAAGTAATAAAACACTGTCAGGGTTCTTCACTAAAATGAGAATTGGAAGTATAACTGGCTAAGATAATTTTTCCAGTTCAACTATTTAGGCCTTAAAGTTGAAACTCACTTTGAATTCACACCAAATTCTCACTTTAGTGAATAATTCTGTAAAATTCTGCAAAGTTATATTATTAACTCATTTATTTATGTAATGATAATTGCAAATCAAGTATACCAATATATATAGTTGTAAATTAACAGACATCCAGACAGCTGGATACAAAACTGTTCATTAATAAGACTGGACAATATGTCACCCATTTAGACTTGACAAAAGGAGATTTCACTTATAAAAGGGGAAAGTTTTCTTTTCAGTAAGAACAGTACATTTGTGGAATTCAATGCCTAAAAAGTTTGCTTTATTGCATTGTCTACAGATTTTATTTTAAATGTTTGGATGCTTTGTTGGAAAAGCATGAATTCAAGAACAGTTAATATGCGGGATAAAGTGGATCAACAGCAATACAGGCTGACAGTGATGTATTCAAGTCTTTTATTAAGCCTAAATTATCATGTAACTATGTAAACATGATGAGTAAAAGGGGAACTGTCCCTTCTCCAATATTTACGCCATTAACCCCTAAGGACACATAACGTGTGACATGTCATGATTCCCTTTTATTCCAGAAGTTTGGTCCTTAAGGGGTTAAATAAAACATTGAAAATCACTTATGACTTGTATTAAAAGAAAATGTGTGAGATGCTCTGGTTTTTGTTTTATTATTTATGTTGAAGATTAGGTAAATTACATCATAATCCAGTTCAGACAAGGCAAAGCCAGGACAAAGATTGCAAATTGCAAACATAGCAAATAAAAGAATTGAAAATGTTATAAAAATGTTAAATATCACTATTTTGTTTTGCTTCAGATCAGATATCCCACTCAATACACAGAATCTATGAACACAGTTCTGGTTCACGAGTTATTGAGATTTAACTGTTTGACCTCTACTATTCGTAAAAGCCTACAAGAATTAACAAAAGCCATATCTGGCCTATCTGTGATGTCACCCGAACTGGATGATTTGTTCAGCAGCATGATTGTTGGTAAAGTAAGTTATTTGTGAGCTTCAGTACGTGGGGCCTACAATACGGCTTGGCATTGAAATTAATATGCAAGTGCTGTCATAGTACATTTTGATTCTCATTACTCATCTACCAGTCTTTTCATCGCAAAGAATCTTTTTCACTCTTTCGATTCCCCGTCTTCCATTCCCCAGAGATCTGTCATGCTTGCTGCGTAATTGGTTTTAAATATATATTGTTGCCTCTATCTATAGCAAAGGGTCTGCCGATATATAAATTAGGATTCTTTGTAGTTAAAAAAAATAAAAGCAAGAAAACACACACTTCAATTTTCTTAGTACAATCAGAAGAGAAATTGCTGGATGGATGTGTACATTGAATAGAAGGATCTGTCCTATTTCAAGAATGTGTTAACATATGTTATTAAATCAGGATAAACTGTTGAAATCACATAGGTATAAAAGCAAAAAAGCAAAGAGACAAAACAACAAATAGGCAGAGAACAGTTATTGAGCACATTCAATTATTGCAAGCTCTGTTATAGTTAAAATACAATACACGGCTTTTATGTGGATTCTATAAGGTTAATATGTGCAATAAAGTGATGTATTACATTTTAGAAAGATGTTTAAACAGCAGTGTGACACATTTCTTGTAAATCAGGCTTATTCATACAAAGAAACAAAGAGTCCGACCTCTTTGATATTTCTACCCACTTAGTCTAAATTTTTCAAGCTTGTCTTTAGTTTTAATAAGTCAATTTACAATGTAGCTTGCTTAGAAAATGTAAAAAGGTTGGGCTGTAATAACCTTAAGCATGTCTATGCGATGCTTTAATTAAAGGGACACTGTAAATTTGGGTGACAGTGTATATGTGACTGTGTGTGACTTTATCCAGTTGCGAGTGACCATGTTTATGACTATGTGTGACTGTGTGTTACTGTACATGTGACTGAGTCCATGTGGCTGTGTGTCCATGACTATTTGTGACTGCATACGTGTGTGACTGTGTGTCTTTTGTATGTATTTGACCGTGTGTGTGATTATGTTGTGACAGTGTGTGATTGGGTGTCTGTGCATGTATCTGTGTGTCTACAAACGCGACTGTGTCCATGTTGGTATGTGACAGCATGTATGTTTGCATGTATGTTTGTATGTATTCATGTGACTGTGTATGTATGCGTGGGGGGAGGGTAAGAGGGTTAGGAGGTACAAAAGATATGGGGTGTTAAGAGACATGTGAGAGATACGTGGGATAAGGGTATAAGAAATACACAAGAGGTAACTTGGGTTAAGGTGCACACAAGGTGGAAAGGGGGGATTGGGAGAAACACACAACGGTCAGGAGACACATAAAGAGGTAAGGGAGTGCAGAGTGACACAGCATAGTTTATTATTTGCAGGGGGTGCCAACATACACATCTGCTCTATGTGCCAAGTACACTCACTCTGGCTAGTGAGCAGCTATTAATTCAACCCTTCTCCTAATAGTGATTTGTACTAGAGGAGTTAAGTATACAAAATAGCACTGATTCTGTCTCCTCGGTTTCTCTGTCGGCATCATCTACACTCTATAAATGTTTGCCATACATGCACTTAAATATATGTAAAAAACGTATTTTTATTAATATTGCATACTTTTTATGTCACAATCAGGTCCCTGCTTTGTGGTCTGCTAAATCCTATTCTTCATTGAAGCCTTTGGGCAGCTATATTACAGACCTTGTGCAAAGACTGGATTTCTTTAAGGTAAGATTATTGGTGTGATTTAAATTAAATAATATAAAATATTGAAGCACCTAAACTCTTTGGTGACAGGGTGTGAGCTGTGTATGGCTCAAGACAGCTCATTACCATCAATGGGATGTAAAT
The DNA here is from genome assembly GCA_933207985.1 of Pelobates cultripes. Taxonomy (NCBI): domain Eukaryota; kingdom Metazoa; phylum Chordata; class Amphibia; order Anura; family Pelobatidae; genus Pelobates; species Pelobates cultripes. The sequence goes on from OW240914.1 coordinate 303,875,879, forward strand.
TCTATTTATGAAAAAAATCAAACTGTATAAAGATAACTTCCTGTGTTGCACTAATATTTTGTATAAATGAAACACCACGTAGTTGATTCACTAAAAGCTCCACTCAAGGCAGCAGTTCAATTCCTTGTTGATATGTTTAGTTAGTTTAACAAAACATTAAACGTGTGCAATTAGTTTCGTTCCGAATGTAAATTTGTACGAATTTCATGCCATTCGGACAATCGGATGCTTACGAATGTCCAAAGTCCCGAAGTTCCGAAGTGACGAAGTTCGGTAGTTCAGAGGTGACAATGCTCCAAAGTGATTTGGATTTCTGAAAAGTGGCAAAACAAGAGAGAGGGAGGGAAAATTCCATGAATTTTCCTATTGATTGAATATTTATATGTGACTTAATTCTGTATTTCTTCTCTAATAGTTGATTTACAGCAATTTTGCTATATTTTTCTCCCTAACATTTAGATGGTATTTTGTCAAGTAAGTGCTAATTTTATGCATTTTTAAGATTTTGTTTGTTTAAAGTACATACAGTGAAATGTAATACTTATATTTATCATCTAAAGGGTATCACAGAATAGAATGTATTCATATAATAATATTTCCATTCTAAAAAATACTTAGAAGTTATTGCTCAAGAGTGAATTCTCTTTCTTTGTGAATTAGGAATGGATTCAAAAGGGAACACCAAAGGTCTTTTGGATTTCAGGATTTTTCTTTACCCACTCACTTCTAACTGGAGCACTGCAAAATTATGCTAGGAAATACAAGACTCCAATTGACTTGCTGGGGCTTCAGTTTAATGTGACACAGTATGAGAATACTCATGAAATTGACAGCTCTCCTGTAAGTTCATTTATTTATTTATTTTCATTCTTGTTTGTTATCATTGCAAGATATTTTTGTTCTATTATTAAGGGAACACTCAAAGCGCCTATTCAATGCTATAGTGGCCATGGTGTCAGGAGTGCCTTGGTAACTCTTCCATTATATGTAGTCAAACCATTGTAGAACTGTTTGACTTCTTACCTCGGGTCCATCTTCTCTGCTTCCTAAACAGGAGTTTCCGTTTGCTCTCCTGAGCTACCTCATTGGTTGAGATTGTCAGCTTATGGCCAATAAGCTATGCCCTGCACCACTGGGCTTAGCTCAGATAGAGAGCTTCAGACTCCCCATAGGAAGTAGTAGAGGTGTAGAGCGGTAGCTCCAGTCATTGAAGTCAAACTGTTCTAAAATGGATTGACGCCTTGGTGAGGTGCTAGAGCACACCTGGTACTATTACCACTACAACTTGCTTTTTTATTTGCTTGCCTCTTTCTCTAATAAGCAAATCCTTGGACTCCATTCATCCTAATGGAACAACCTATTCCACCATGAAGTGTCTGATCTCTTGTCCTGCCAACCAGCTTGTTTACATTGGAGAAATGTTTACATAAACCCCTGGATAGCAAGAAAGCATAATGAAATGCAAAATAGAGGTGCTTTACTTTCATGTAGAAAAATTAATAAGAACCATTGGCACCCAGTAATGGTTGCAGCTTCATTTTATATTTACGATCAATAAAAAACCATGAGGGCATGTGATCCTTATTAATTTTAATGATACAGTAACTTATTGAATTACACCCTAGGTGTCTCACCACTTGCTCTTGGGTGGAAGATAAGTGAGGTGGAGTTAAGCTGTTTGTTTTTTTGTTTTTTTATTCTAATGTATTTAAAGGGACACTATAGTCACCTAAACAATTACATCCAAATGAAGCAGTTTTGGTGTATAGATTATGCCTCTGCAGTCTCACTGCTCAGTTTTCTGAAATGTATTAGTTAAATCACTTTGTTTATACAGCCTTATCGTGCCTCTCTGCAAGTAATGTGAACTGCCTTCCTAAACACTTCCTGTAAAGAGTCATCTAATGTTTGCACTTCCTTTATTGCAAATTATGTTTAATGTAGAATGACTTGTCTCCTGCTCTGTTAATAGGTTGCTAAACCGTGCAGGAGCCTCCTGTATGTAATAAAAGTTTAATTTACAGAGAACTAAAACTTTTAAAGTAAGTTACATCTGACTGAAAATGCAACCATTTTGTTTTTCATGCCGGCAGTGTCAGTCACAGCCAGAGGAAGTATGGCTAGGGCTGCATGGACAAAAACAAAAAGTAATTTAACTCTTAAATTGAAGAGAAGTGAGCAGTGAGACTGCAGGGGCATGATCTATATATTAAAAGTGCATCATTAAAGGAACACTACAGGGGTCAGGAACACAAACGTGTGTTCCTGATCCAATCGTATGAAAAAAACTAAATTTAGGTTGCTTACTCACCCCTCAGCCTCCTTAAAAGGTAAGAAAAATTACCTTATTTCCAACATCGCGCGGGTCCGCCATGGGTGACCCCACCCCAGATCTGCCTCCTTGCTGACGGCAACAGAATTTAGGATTTCAGCGGAAATTGGCAAGGAGGCAAGATAGAGGCGGGTCAAACGCTGGTTCAGCCAATCAGCACCTCTTTATAGAGATGTATTGAATCAATGCATCTCTATGAGTAAAGTTCAGCATCTCCATGCAGAGCGTGAAGACGCACACTGTGCAGCACTGCCCCAGGAAGCACCTCCAGAGGCCATCTGAAAAGGCAGTGTTTGCCTGAAAATACCTGCAGGGACTGGTTGTACTCACCAGAACAACTACATTAATCAGTGATTGTTCTAGTGACTATAGTGTCCCTATAAGCTATTTAGGTGACTATAGTATACCTTTAATAACAAAATATCAATTAACTCTATTATAAGGTCTATTTAGCTTTTTGTTGGTTTGCAAGTGTAAGGCTTCACCCAAAAGTTTAAGCTCTAGTAATAAGGTCTGAGTTAATAAATTTGTCAGACTAACCGTAGAGTATATTAATCCAAACAAGTTAGGAAAGGCAGTTACAGCATTATAATAAAGTGTGAAAAAGAAGAAAAAAGGCTGCGCACACAGATAAAATTGGAAAAAATAAAAAAGTTATTTTTAAATAAAATAAAGTCCAATTAGAAAGAAGGAAAAGTCCAATGTTATTGTCCTTACAGATAGTCTTTGCTGTTGACGTCTTCTACTTTGTAGTGAGTCCACTTATATGAAAGATAAAAAGAGAGAGGGGGACAACCAATAGTGTAGTATGTAGAGTTCTAATATGGATGTGTAGAAATAATAATATAAAACTCACATTTATCAGAGCTAATGTCCTAGCTCTGGAATAAAGCGCATACGGCGGTTTGATCCCCGCTTATGGGATATAGATGGGTTCCTCTCTGTGATACGTGTCCAGTTTCTCGAAATAAAAGAGACAGCCAATAGTGCTCACTGTATAGCAATATTGATAAAATAATAAAAGAATGTACTTACAAAACCAGAGCAGACCAACTGCTCCGTGATGACAGCTTGGGTGGATTGATCCCCACCTTGGATTTCTTTAAATGCAGGAAACTTCCAGGGGTTTTCAGGTTTTTTTTTAAAACCAATAAAAATAATAATTAAAAAGCCAGGGTAAAAAGAGTATTATGTGTCTATAAAAAAAGATTATTGGCACAAACAAATGACCAAAAAATACTTTAATATATTTACAAACACAATAATTAAATATCCATAACGCGTTTCGTCTAAGACTTTATCAAATGGAATAACAGATGATACCTGGCTTGTAGGTGTTATATAGGAACATAACTCATTTGAATTTGGCGCCAAAAATTGGTCCGTCCAATCAGAAACAGAATCACATTTAAAACTTAAAATATGTTCAAAACTTAGTCAGTATATAATTTATAGTAATATAACTTGTTTCTAATGGTTAGAAATCAAAAACGAGGGTTGGAAAGTATAATTTAGAACATTTTAAAACAATCACGTGACATACGGCACTTCCGCATTTCGGAAGTTTTCGCCGCAATGCCTTATGGGAAATGTAGTTAAAAGTTAGCCGCGACCGGCGGCCGCATACAGAAGTAAAAAAAACGATAATCATACATAACCTAAGAAGATTTAGTGCCTTGGAGGCATTTTCATTGTAGAGCATAGATTTTAAGTTATAAATAAAACAGGTAGGCAGGGGGGCACATAACTAATACATTACTTCCTCAAAATGGAGGTTTTTGCCCAAGTGCAACCTGGGAAATGTAGTTATCTTTAAAAATAAATAAATAAAAATGAAGTATGGAAGTTTCACCATTGCAAATTAAAATAAAGGTATACAGAATAAGAACTTAATTTGTAAAATACTGGCAACATTAATACAATAAAAATAGATGTATAAAAAGGGATTGTATACATAAAAAGAATATATAAGCCATTCATATTATAGACAGCAATAAATAATACAAATATTATTTAACATAAAAGTCATAAAAAATTGTGTAGATCAAAGTCAGCATTAAGACCATGGGGTATAAGAGTCTGAAGTTTATACACCCATTCCATCTCGGTTTTTCCAAGCAGTTTTTTTATGTCACCTCCACGCCAAGAGGTAAAGCATTTTTTTATACCAATGCATTTTAATAGGCGTGGGTCCTTATTGTGCATAATAAAATGTTTGGATACTGTATGATTTAAGTATCCATTTTTAATATTTCTGCAATGTTCGCTTAGCCTTATCTTTAAGCACCTTGTGGTCATCCCCACATATTGGAGGCCACATGGGCACTCAAGCAGATAAATAACATTTTTCGTGTTGCAGCATATAAAATCATAAATATTGTACACTTGTTTTGTCTGATTGGACATAAAACTTGAGACTTTTGATGAAATAGAATGATCAGTGGTTTTGCATACAATACATTGTTTACATCTATAAAAACCCTTTGTCTGGGGAAAAAAAGACAGATTTTTGGGAGGAGATTTTTTAGTAAAATTAGTAGTTAAAATAGATTTAAAATTGGGTGCTCCTCTAAAAACAATATTTGGATGAACAGGTATAATAGAGCTAAGTATCTCATCATGTTTGAGTATATGCCAGTGTTTTCTTATTATTCGTTTAACATCTTTACTTTTATTATTAAAATTAAAAATAACTGGGAGTACTATTGGTTCATTGTTTTCTTTGTTTTTGTATGTTAAAAGTTCTTTTCGTTCTTTTTGTTTGACAGTATTTATAGTAGTGTTCAATTCTGATTCTGAATATTTTTTTTCCATGAATTTATTTTTTAAAAAATCCGCTTGTTCATTAAAATCTGTAAGTTCTGAGCAATTTCTCCGGAGGCGTAAAAACTGGCTTTTTGGAGCACTTTCAAGCCAGGGCTTATAATGGCAACTGGATCTGTCTATAGCCGTATTTACACATACTTTTTTAAAAAATGTTTTTGTTTGGACTTGTCCATTGTTGATAAAAATATTAAGATCTAAAAAATTTATGGATTCTTTACTAAATTCGTGTGTAAGAATAATGCCCCTATTATTGGTATTTAAATGATTAATAAAATCAATAAGATGGTTCTCAAGTCCATCCCAAATAAAAAAGAGGTCATCTATGTATCGAAAATAAGAGACTAGGTTTGCCCGCCATTGGTGATTACCCCAGATGGCTTCAGATTCCCAGTTAGCCATAAACAAATTTGCATAACTGGGGGCAAACCTAGTCCCCATAGCAGTACCCCTTTTTTGCAAGTAAAATGAATCTAAAAACCAGAAATAATTGTTTTTTAAAATAATATTTATACCTTCTATTATAAAATCTATTTGGATATCGGGAATCCTAGCTTCATGAATTAAAATTTCTTTTATAGCTTGACAGCCAATGTCATGAGGAATAATAGTATAAAGAGACTGTACGTCGCATGTGACTAGTATAAAACTATTTTTCCAAGTAAAATCATTTAAAAATTTTAAAAGTGACATAGAGTCTTTTAGATAGGATTTCATGAGTTTGACCGAAGGCTGAAGAAGGGTATCAATATATTGGGAAAGGTTACATAAGAGAGAACCTATCCCAGAAACAATAGGTCTACCTGGGGGGTGTTGCTCATTTTTATGAATTTTGGGGAGAAAGTAGATGACAGGAGTAATCGGGAATTTTTTGTTTAAAAAATTAAATTCATGTTTGTTTAAAATATTTAGATTAAGACCTTTGTTTAAAAAATTAAGTAAAATAGTTTGTATATTTTTAGTAGGGTCAGATACAAGTTGTTCGTATATTTTAATATCTTTCAATTGTCTGTGAGCTTCATCAATGTACATTTTGCTAGACTGGATGACTACTCCACCTCCTTTGTCGGCTGATTTAATAACAATGTTTTTATCATTTTGGAGTTCTTTGATTGCCTGTCTTTCGGCATTTGTGAGATTATTAGTATCATATTTCTTATATTTAATTTTTTCTAAATCTTTGTGAACAAGTTTCTCAAATAAAATCAAAGGGGCTGATTTAAAATGAGATGGGTAAAACTTAGATTTTTCTCTAAGGTGTGTATTTAAAAATTGACTTTTATCTGTGTTTTGTAAAGGGGGTGAAGTGGTTAAAATTGGTTCTTTGTCATCTTTACTTATAAAAAATCTTTTAAGTGTAGCCTTTCTAACAAATTTGTTTACATCAAGAAAGGCTTGAAATGAATTAAAAGATGAGGTAGGGGCAAATTTAAGACCTTTACTTAAAACAGACAGTTGTGCAGCTGTTAAAACTTTTTGAGAGAGATTAAAAATGCCATTGCACGAGTTGGTAGAGGGTATTATTGTCTTTCTAGTCTTTCTCTTTTGTTGCCGTCTTCCACTTCGTCTTCCTCTAAACTTAAAATTCTTTTTTGGGAGCGTGATGGGTGTGGTGTCTGGGCTAATGCTGGTTGGTGAGTACGTATCTCTAAAAAATGATCCTCGTTGTCAAAGTCTGAATCGACTGATAGTAATTGATACCTATTAGTGTGATTTGGAATAGTAGGTGATTTAGAGTAATTGGAATATGTATTATGATCATTGGTATACCTGGGTCTTTGTGGTTTTGGTGAAAAGTTGAAACCAGAAGAATTTTGATATTTAGGTGATCGGGGTGCAGGATTATAATTTCGATGAGGAAATTTTCTTTGTTTGTGTGAGGGTAGTTGGTATGCATTGGTGTTACCTTGAAATGGAAATTTGGAAGAAACGTGAGATTGATGGGGAAAAGTTTTTAATGTGAGTGGGGATTGGTGATAGGATCTCCGTGTAGTGTTGTTCTGATAATTTTGGGGTGGGTGTTGTGACATATTGTTGTAAGAATAAGCATTTTTATACGCATAGTTTTGGTGATTAGGTCTAGAGGAGTAATTTTCTGAAGTATACTTTTTTTTGTAATGGTAAGTTCTTACTTGTTTGTTAGAGTAGTCGGTTTTATCTCGAATGTATTTTTTGATTTTTAGGTGTTTTGTGTCAACTTCAACCTTTTCAATTTTATTTTGAATAAGTATGGAGTTTTGTTTATAAGCCTTAGTTTCGGTGAATGGTAAAAGTTGTTCTCTAAGTTCGTTTATCTCGATGTCTAGAACAGACAATTTTTTACTTTTCTTGACTATTAGTGTTTCCATTAAACCAAAAGTGCATAGCTCTAATTTATTGTTCCACTCCTCCATAAACTCAAGATCATCTTGATCAGAAGTGGGTAATTTTAGAAGCCTTAAACCACGGGGGGTAATTTGCTCATCTATATATTTTTTAAAAGTGGCAATTTCCCATTTAAGCTTTATTTCTGTGGATAGGGCTTTCTCTAATTTCATAAAGAGATCTTGTTGGTTGGAGTATTGAGGAATTGTTTGTATAGTATTAATTATCTCTGTATTAAATACATTATTTACATCAATAGTATATTTGTTTCTGAATTCAAAGATAGACATTGTAAAAAGTTAAAAAGCAGCTATCCCAAAAGGGAAATTGGAGAAATGGTAACAAGGAAAAAGAGAAAGACAGCGCTAGATAACTTATAGGCAGCAACCTTTTAAAGGGGATCCCTCAAACCCTTTAATTTGGATAAAATAAGAAAAAGAAGAAAAAAGGCTGCGCACACAGATAAAATTGGAAAAAATAAAAAAGTTATTTTTAAATAAAATAAAGTCCAATTAGAAAGAAGGAAAAGTCCAATGTTATTGTCCTTACAGATAGTCTTTGCTGTTGACGTCTTCTACTTTGTAGTGAGTCCACTTATATGAAAGATAAAAAGAGAGAGGGGGACAACCAATAGTGTAGTATGTAGAGTTCTAATATGGATGTGTAGAAATAATAATATAAAACTCACATTTATCAGAGCTAATGTCCTAGCTCTGGAATAAAGCGCATACGGCGGTTTGATCCCCGCTTATGGGATATAGATGGGTTCCTCTCTGTGATACGTGTCCAGTTTCTCGAAATAAAAGAGACAGCCAATAGTGCTCACTGTATAGCAATATTGATAAAATAATAAAAGAATGTACTTACAAAACCAGAGCAGACCAACTGCTCCGTGATGACAGCTTGGGTGGATTGATCCCCACCTTGGATTTCTTTAAATGCAGGAAACTTCCAGGGGTTTTCAGTTTTTTTTAAAAACCAATAAAAATAATAATTAAAAAATTATCAGAACAACACTACACGGAGATCCTATCACCAATCCCCACTCACATTAAAAACTTTTCCCCATCAATCTCACGTTTCTTCCAAATTTCCATTTCAAGGTAACACCAATGCATACCAACTACCCTCACACAAACAAAGAAAATTTCCTCATCGAAATTATAATCCTGCACCCCGATCACCTAAATATCAAAATTCTTCTGGTTTCAACTTTTCACCAAAACCACAAAGACCCAGGTATACCAATGATCATAATACATATTCCAATTACTCTAAATCACCTACTATTCCAAATCACACTAATAGGTATCAATTACTATCAGTCGATTCAGACTTTGACAACGAGGATCATTTTTTAGAGATACGTACTCACCAACCAGCATTAGCCCAGACACCACACCCATCACGCTCCCAAAAAAGAATTTTAAGTTTAGAGGAAGACGAAGTGGAAGACGGCAACAAAAGAGAAAGACTAGAAAGACAATAATACCCTCTACCAACTCGTGCAATGGCATTTTTAATCTCTCTCAAAAAGTTTTAACAGCTGCACAACTGTCTGTTTTAAGTAAAGGTCTTAAATTTGCCCCTACCTCATCTTTTAATTCATTTCAAGCCTTTCTTGATGTAAACAAATTTGTTAGAAAGGCTACACTTAAAAGATTTTTTATAAGTAAAGATGACAAAGAACCAATTTTAACCACTTCACCCCCTTTACAAAACACAGATAAAAGTCAATTTTTAAATACACACCTTAGAGAAAAATCTAAGTTTTACCCATCTCATTTTAAATCAGCCCCTTTGATTTTATTTGAGAAACTTGTTCACAAAGATTTAGAAAAAATTAAATATAAGAAATATGATACTAATAATCTCACAAATGCCGAAAGACAGGCAATCAAAGAACTCCAAAATGATAAAAACATTGTTATTAAATCAGCCGACAAAGGAGGTGGAGTAGTCATCCAGTCTAGCAAAATGTACATTGATGAAGCTCACAGACAATTGAAAGATATTAAAATATACGAACAACTTGTATCTGACCCTACTAAAAATATACAAACTATTTTACTTAATTTTTTAAACAAAGGTCTTAATCTAAATATTTTAAACAAACATGAATTTAATTTTTTAAACAAAAAATTCCCGATTACTCCTGTCATCTACTTTCTCCCCAAAATTCATAAAAATGAGCAACACCCCCCAGGTAGACCTATTGTTTCTGGGATAGGTTCTCTCTTATGTAACCTTTCCCAATATATTGATACCCTTCTTCAGCCTTCGGTCAAACTCATGAAATCCTATCTAAAAGACTCTATGTCACTTTTAAAATTTTTAAATGATTTTACTTGGAAAAATAGTTTTATACTAGTCACATGCGACGTACAGTCTCTTTATACTATTATTCCTCATGACATTGGCTGTCAAGCTATAAAAGAAATTTTAATTCATGAAGCTAGGATTCCCGATATCCAAATAGATTTTATAATAGAAGGTATAAATATTATTTTAAAAAACAATTATTTCTGGTTTTTAGATTCATTTTACTTGCAAAAAAGGGGTACTGCTATGGGGACTAGGTTTGCCCCCAGTTATGCAAATTTGTTTATGGCTAACTGGGAATCTGAAGCCATCTGGGGTAATCACCAATGGCGGGCAAACCTAGTCTCTTATTTTCGATACATAGATGACCTCTTTTTTATTTGGGATGGACTTGAGAACCATCTTATTGATTTTATTAATCATTTAAATACCAATAATAGGGGCATTATTCTTACACACGAATTTAGTAAAGAATCCATAAATTTTTTAGATCTTAATATTTTTATCAACAATGGACAAGTCCAAACAAAAACATTTTTTAAAAAAGTATGTGTAAATACGGCTATAGACAGATCCAGTTGCCATTATAAGCCCTGGCTTGAAAGTGCTCCAAAAAGCCAGTTTTTACGCCTCCGGAGAAATTGCTCAGAACTTACAGATTTTAATGAACAAGCGGATTTTTTAAAAAATAAATTCATGGAAAAAAAATATTCAGAATCAGAATTGAACACTACTATAAATACTGTCAAACAAAAGGAACGAAAAGAACTTTTAACATACAAAAACAAAGAAAACAATGAACCAATAGTACTCCCAGTTATTTTTAATTTTAATAATAAAAGTAAAGATGTTAAACGAATAATAAGAAAACACTGGCATATACTCAAACATGATGAGATACTTAGCTCTATTATACCTGTTCATCCAAATATTGTTTTTAGAGGAGCACCCAATTTTAAATCTATTTTAACTACTAATTTTACTAAAAAATCTCCTCCCAAAAATCTGTCTTTTTTTCCCCAGACAAAGGGTTTTTATAGATGTAAACAATGTATTGTATGCAAAACCACTGATCATTCTATTTCATCAAAAGTCTCAAGTTTTATGTCCAATCAGACAAAACAAGTGTACAATATTTATGATTTTATATGCTGCAACACGAAAAATGTTATTTATCTGCTTGAGTGCCCATGTGGCCTCCAATATGTGGGGATGACCACAAGGTGCTTAAAGATAAGGCTAAGCGAACATTGCAGAAATATTAAAAATGGATACTTAAATCATACAGTATCCAAACATTTTATTATGCACAATAAGGACCCACGCCTATTAAAATGCATTGGTATAAAAAAATGCTTTACCTCTTGGCGTGGAGGTGACATAAAAAAACTGCTTGGAAAAACCGAGATGGAATGGGTGTATAAACTTCAGACTCTTATACCCCATGGTCTTAATGCTGACTTTGATCTACACAATTTTTTATGACTTTTATGTTAAATAATATTTGTATTATTTATTGCTGTCTATAATATGAATGGCTTATATATTCTTTTTATGTATACAATCCCTTTTTATACATCTATTTTTATTGTATTAATGTTGCCAGTATTTTACAAATTAAGTTCTTATTCTGTATACCTTTATTTTAATTTGCAATGGTGAAACTTCCATACTTCATTTATTTATTTATTTTTAAAGATAACTACATTTCCCAGGTTGCACTTGGGCAAAAACCTCCATTTTGAGGAAGTAATGTATTAGTTATGTGCCCCCCTGCCTACCTGTTTTATTTATAACTTAAAATCTATGCTCTACAATGAAAATGCCTCCAAGGCACTAAATCTTCTTAGGTTATGTATGATTATCGTTTTTTTTACTTCTGTATGCGGCCGCCGGTCGCGGCTAACTTTTAACTACATTTCCCATAAGGCATTGCGGCGAAAACTTCCGAAATGCGGAAGTGCCGTATGTCACGTGATTGTTTTAAAATGTTCTAAATTATACTTTCCAACCCTCGTTTTTGATTTCTAACCATTAGAAACAAGTTATATTACTATAAATTATATACTGACTAAGTTTTGAACATATTTTAAGTTTTAAATGTGATTCTGTTTCTGATTGGACGGACCAATTTTTGGCGCCAAATTCAAATGAGTTATGTTCCTATATAACACCTACAAGCCAGGTATCATCTGTTATTCCATTTGATAAAGTCTTAGACGAAACGCGTTATGGATATTTAATTATTGTGTTTGTAAATATATTAAAGTATTTTTTGGTCATTTGTTTGTGCCAATAATCTTTTTTTATAGACACATAATACTCTTTTTACCCTGGCTTTTTAATTATTATTTTTATTGGTTTTAAAAAAAAACCTGAAAACCCCTGGAAGTTTCCTGCATTTAAAGAAATCCAAGGTGGGGATCAATCCACCCAAGCTGTCATCACGGAGCAGTTGGTCTGCTCTGGTTTTGTAAGTACATTCTTTTATTATTTTATCAATATTGCTATACAGTGAGCACTATTGGCTGTCTCTTTTATTTCGAGAAACTGGACACGTATCACAGAGAGGAACCCATCTATATCCCATAAGCGGGGATCAAACCGCCGTATGCGCTTTATTCCAGAGCTAGGACATTAGCTCTGATAAATGTGAGTTTTATATTATTATTTCTACACATCCATATTAGAACTCTACATACTACACTATTGGTTGTCCCCCTCTCTCTTTTTATCTTTCATATAAGTGGACTCACTACAAAGTAGAAGACGTCAACAGCAAAGACTATCTGTAAGGACAATAACATTGGACTTTTCCTTCTTTCTAATTGGACTTTATTTTATTTAAAAATAACTTTTTTATTTTTTCCAATTTTATCTGTGTGCGCAGCCTTTTTTCTTCTTTTTCTTATTTTATCCAAATTAAAGGGTTTGAGGGATCCCCTTTAAAAGGTTGCTGCCTATAAGTTATCTAGCGCTGTCTTTCTCTTTTTCCTTATTATAATAAAGTGTGTTTGCTTTGCTAACATATATGTTATGTCTTTATAGCTTGATGGTATTTACATCAATGGTCTTTACATAGAAGGGGCAAGGTGGGATCGAGAGAACCATGTGATTTCCGAATCTTTCCCAAAAGTACTGTATGAGAGTATGCCAATTGTATCCTTTTACACAATACCTGTATACATTTCTTCTAATGTTTTATATTGGTTTAACATGCTAACATTCCAATTTATTTCTTTGTGAATATCTATTTATATTAATTATTTCAGCATTTTAAAGGAACTCTCTGAGCATTATAACCTTGTGTAGAGCTTACAAAATTGACATACACCTACTGATGATGGTTGGCCAGTGATAGGAGAACATCAGCTGACACTAGCAGAGCAGCAGAGAAGAGGCAGTTGATGAGTGCCTGGGTTCACTACTTCTGTGTTAAACCATTTGAAATTAAGATAAAGTGGTTATGGTGTCCAGAGAGTTCCTTTAAATGAGTTGAACCTATTGGGGGGCAGTTGTATTCCTTGCCATCATCCCATTGTGCATCTTGATGGCCTTATTCCAACATTGAATGTACTCCTTATTATCAGGGGAACATCCACGTCATTACATTTTGAAAAATGGTCAACAACATTCCATGTTACAAAAGGGTCTTTAAAGTATGAATTGTTATAGGTCCTTTCAGACATAAGCCATAGGTGACAACATGACAATTCATGTATTATGTCTAGTTGCCACAAAGAAAATTGCTTTATATTTACATGGAAGCATTTATTATAAAGTCACTAGTTTCCAAAAACATACGTTATGGCTACCAAGCAATGTGAAGGAAATAATACATTTTTATTTAAATGCTAACCAATATCACCTTCATAAATCTGATGACTTTTTGTTTGAAAAAAGACCATTAAAGCCATATGTATTCCCACGGAATCTTTGCATTTAAAAAAAAATCATACCATTCAAAGTAAAACATCAATTACGTTTAAACAATCTGTTGGTTTTAATACTGTTTCGCTTAATTTCATTTGTATTATTGCAATGTTATTGTCATTTTACCAATATTGATAGTTTAGTAAAAGGAAAAATCATACAGTATCAATGTAATTATATGTTTACATGATATTTAAATACATTTTAGGATATTTTAATGTGCTGATTGTATTCCTTCACACACTTAATAAGATTTGGTTAATCCCGGGTGAAAAAAGGACTGAAATTAATTCGTTCTATGCTTGTCCAGGTAAGAACCTCTGACTTTTACAAATTATTTATAAGAAAAAATTTGCTGTAGATATAATGCTTTATTAAAAAAATATATATATATATATATATATAACACATTTTTTAATTATATAAATAGAGTGAGTTCAAATATATGACAGATCTCATGACCCCTCCCACTACGCCTTGCGATACCTCATGTCGGTTGCCTTGCTTTACATGTTTGTCATATGGGAATTAGGGATAAACTGTCAGGATAGAAACTTGTTTTCTGATATGTATAGCCATATCATTATGTTTGATGCATACAGCTTGTTTTTTATGATTAGTGTATTTGCTCCCTTCAAAGGACTAATAAACCTTGATTTACAAAAATATATAATTGGCTTCCCACCTCTGACAAGGAAAAAAGGAAATGTAAGATGAAACCTTTAATGACTAATTAAAATTAAAGTACACACTTTGAAGAAAACGTGGGTCTCATCTTTATGCAAATATATTACCAACTTACCTTTATTCATTGTTTAGAAAATAAGCCATTGTGTTTTTTTCACTTGAATGTTGCAACAGAACACAATAAAATATATACAAAGAAATAGTATATAAAGTAGGAGCATGCAATAGCAAATATTAATTAAATGTTGGGGATGTACTTGTTAAGCTGTTTTTTTACCTTGCTAAGCTGTTTTCTTATAATAATATATCTTTTTTTTTTTTTTTTTATTGTCAGTTTACAAGACAAGTGCTCGACGTGGTGAACTTTCCACGACTGGGCACTCGACAAACTATGTGTTAACAATACACTTAGCAACAGAAGAACTTCCAAACCATTGGGTGAACAGAGGAGTTGCTTGTCTCTGCCAATTGGATTATTAGGTGTACATCTAAAATACACAAAAAATATTCTTGTAAAGTTGGACCAATATGTTAGTCATTTTATATTCTAAATGCAGTTGATAATATAATTTAATGAACGTGAATATTTTACTAATTAAGAACATGTATAAATATTGTTAACTATTTAGAACTATTTTGTGAGGAAATATTAATATTGTGTCTAAATTTTTATTCATCTTTACATTATATTACATACTTTTTACAAAATGCAAAGGGACTGAAGGGAAGTCTATCCCACTGTACAGCGCTACGGAATTTACTGGCGCTATATAAATAATAAAATAATAATGATATATGACTGTTACAAAGGGACATGAATAATGTAAATATTAAAATAACTGTACTTTTACTTTTCACTTTAAAAACAGCTTAGACTGTGTTTGGCTACTTCTATGTCTGCAGAATTTTTACAGATTTTTTTTTTTTAACCAAAAAAATAATACCAAATTTTTATCTAACTTGCACTTACCATTGGCCCATTGAACATTCAACGTTGATTTCCTGTCTGCTACATGGTGGAATGCTGTGAACTAATCAGCTCATTTTATTAATCTTCGATTCCGATTGGCGAATGGTTGTAGATGTGTCTGAAACAAATATTAGAATATGATGTGTGCTGGCAAGTGTGTGTTGGCAAACAATCAGGACAAACATTAGATGTCTTGATTATCAATTCTTCCTTAGTTTACTAAACTCTAAAATTGTCCTACACAATTTTAACTTGTACTTGTTGGGAACTACAAATAAGCAGCATATAAGCCACCCACCACACTTGTTTTATGTCTACATAATAGACTCACCCTAGAGCCATATTCTAAAACAGACTAGTTTTAACATATTTAAATATATATTTCTACTGAGCATGTAAAAATGCTCTATGAAAATGTGTTTCAATTTGTATCTAGTATAAACACAGATGGTATAAGCATTTTCTCTTATATAAATTCTCTTATATATACATACTCTAATAACACAGTTTTCACACTCAATGAAGTTTCCTATTTCAAACCTTGAAGGCCAATTCTTCAATAAAGTAAATATGGTTGGTGGGAATTTCTATTATAACTTTAATTTAATATTTTTGGATGATATTTTTAAATGATTTAATATTTTGTTTTAGAATAGCCTTTAAAATGATTTAATATTAAGAAAAAAATATTTTAAAATCTTGATATTTTTTTTGTATATTATATAATTTGTATTTATTATTGTGTATATATATATTTTTATATTTTCATATTTTTTAAAAAATTTTTAAAAGTTTATCCAAAAATTTTAAATCATTGCAAAACTTTAACAAAAATATTAAATCAAGGCCTTAGTCTGTGGCATTAAACGTAATTACAAAACAGAATGTTCTGGAAATATTTTACAACATATTATCTTCTTATATAAACACTATTACAACTGTTATTTTTTTAGTAGGGTGTTCAAGGGATAATTGTCACAATGTGCAATGGACTTTGGGACAGAGGGCTCAATCACTTGTTCTTCAGTCTAGTCTCTATAGCTTTAAATGTTCTGTATATCTCCAGCTCCATAGAAGCATCAACATGTACAACATCAGAGCTTCATACAGTAGCCAAGCTGTTAGCAAATAAAAATCATTTCACTTTGTGTAAAAACAAAAATAAATGAACAGTCCATTAATTATAAATAATTAGCTAAATCCGCATCACTTATGTGTATGTTACATATTAAAAACGTACTTTAAAAAAAATGACAAAGTAATAGCATATAATTGTAATGTTTTATACAATTAGATGTTTGAAGTATCAGCACCTGTCTAATTAATTTATGCAGAACAGGATGTTGTTGATTACATCATTAGCCCTGTTCTATGGATGTGCATCGAAATAATGAATATAAAGCTACGGATGAAGAAATAAAGATGCTGTTGCAAACTAAACGGTAGACTATTCTATCTTTCCGCTTGTATATTTGACTTTATACATAAAGGTAATTTAATATTGGGGGATTTTAGGGGGAGGTTTCAATACCATCTTGCAACATGCATTTATTCACGCATTGACATGAAATTTGGTTATACATAGCATCGTACATCAATACTACTTTTCAAATGTTATATCAAATTGCATAATATTGACATTGTATTCCTTTTCAGTATATACATTAGGGAGCTTACCTACAGCATTTGGCACTCATGGTGGATCCTGTGTTTGCCCCCATCCCTCCCCCTCATAAAAAATGTTTTAAAAAAATTATTTCTAATGTTTTTTTTTATTTATTGTCTTCTACAAAACACCTGCCCAGTCCACCTTCTACAAAAACCCTGCATCACCCTCTACAACAACCCTGCACCCCCTCTACAAAAAACCTGCCCAGTCTCACTTCTACAAGCCCCCCCTTTCTACAAAACTCTTGCCTCCTCCACAAAAACCCTGCACTCCCTCCTCTACAAAAAACCTGCACCCCCTCTACAAATCCCATGCTCAGTCCCCCTTCTAGACACCCCATCTACAAAGCCTTTGCCCAGTCTCCCTTTTAAAAATCCCCTACTCCCCTATAAAAAAAACCTGCACCTATTCCTCTACAAAAAAAACTGTACCCCCTCTACAAATCCCCTGCCCAGCCCCCGTCAAGACTCCCCTTCTACAAAGCCCCTGCCCAGTCTCCCTTTTAAAAATTCCCTGCTCCCCTCTACAAAACCCCTGCCCAGTCCTTCTTTTACAAAATCCCCTTTCTACAAACCCCTGCCCCCTCTACAAAAACTTTGCACCCTCTCATCTACAAAAACCCCTGTCGAGTCCCCCTCCTACAACCCCCTTCTACAAAAACCCCTGCCCTGTCCTCCTTTTACAAATCCCCTGCACCCCCCTAAAAATCCCCTGCCCACCTACAATCCCCCTGCATTCTCCATTCACAAAAAACCCTGCCCTCCTCCAGGGCCAGACTGGCCCACCGGGATACCGGGAAATTTTCCGGTGGGCTGCAGCACTTGGGGCCGGTGGAGAGTGCCCTAATACCTTATTATGGAGGGTGGGGCTTGGGGCCGGTGCGCCCGCATTGAGAATGCGGCAGCCGGAAGGAGCACTACAGGGAGGGAGCTTTCTGGAACCCAAGCTCTGCCCCGATCTCAAGCTCCGCCCCCGATCTCAAGCTCCACCCCCGATCTCAAGCTGCTGACTTCAGGGCAGAAAGAGTGCAGGAAATTAAGTTCTCAACTCCCCGGGCTTCCACAGCAGCAGCCTGCAATGCCAGGTAGACTTCAAATGCACTGCAGCTAGTGAGTGAGAGTGATCTTGTGTGTGGGTGTGTCTGCCTGCTGTTGTGAGCATGTGTGTGTGTCAGTGAGCATGTCTGTAGTGAGCATGTATATGTGTGTCAGTGAGCATGTCTGTAGTAAGCATGTATGTGTGTGTCGGTGAGCATTTCTGCATTAAGCATGTATGTGTGTGTCAGTGAGTATACCTGCATTATGCAGGTATGTGTGTGTCAGTGAGCATGTCTGTAGTAAGCATGTATATGTGTGTAAGTGAGCATGTCTGTGGTAAGTATGTATGTGTTTGTCAGTGAGCATATCTGTAATAAGCATGCATGTGTGTGTGTCAGTGAGCATGTCTGTAGTAAGCATGTATGTGTGTTTCAGTGAGCATGTCTGTGGTAAGCATGTGTGTGTCAGTGAGCATGTCTGTAATAGGCATGTATATATGTGTCAGTGAGCATGTCTGTAGTAAACATGTATGTGTGTGTCAGTGAGCATGTCTGAGATTGCCTGTCTGTGAACTTGTGTGCTTGTGTCAATGAGATTGTCTGTGCCTGCGTATGAGTATGCTTACTGTATTATTATTAAGTTTTTACCATGAAAGGACTAATATTTATAATTAAAAAAAGAACATACCAATAATAAAAGTATATATATTTATATATATTTTAGTGATAGTGTTAAATATTCCAGATTGACTAATTCTAATTCATAAATATATATTTATGAAATATGTATGCCAACCCTATAAGTCATTGTGCCACAGTAGGGTTTGTGTTGTGTGTATATGTGAATACACACCCCCATCTACAAGACCCCCTGTACCCATCCCCTCCCCTCCCTCTACAAGATCCCTACACAAAAAAACACTTTGAAACAATATTAGCAAGCACTCACCCTGCTCCTCCACCTGCTCGCTGCTCCCTGCTGATCCGGCACCCGGGGCGTACCACCCCCCACTACCACCTCCGTATTAGTACGCCACTGCATACATTGTACTTCCTTTGTTTGACCAAGGACCAATGACCTGTAAACTATGTAAGTTTTTTAAAGTTAAAGCAGTTCTGTCAATCCCCACCCCCCAAATCATAAAAACTGCCAGGGGTGTTCACTAAATGACTAAAAATGACCCAATTCCAACCACAGTGGCAATTCTCATGTTTTCTAAAGCGAAACACAGTCGGACAGTAAAGCTGACTGAATCAAAAGCCCGGATACATCGGGTGTATTAAAGTGTTTCACATTCAAATCCTATACAAACTATAGAAATTCAGAAAATTCCCTAAACATATATTTAAAAATAATCAGAGCTGAGTGTGTCAGTCAGGATGTACATTCACAAATTATTGTTCTCTTGCCTTTTGCAAGTGAGTAATAGCTTCAAGTTCTATTTACCAGATAACAGCACTAGCAGCCACCAGGTGGGGGACATATCTACTAAAAACTACTTTAAGTCTAGCAAATATTAGGGCCCTTTTCACTAGAAAGGCCCCATCCCTTATGATAGGGCATGTAAAATAATAGGGAAGGAACGTAGCAACCCCCCCACAATCCCCCACTCATACACATACATTTCCACTCATGACCATCAAGTGGGATCTAGTTATTATTTTATTTTATTTTTTCTAAAATGTATGGGGACATTCTAATGTCCCACCTGCAACCACCTGAGTTCAGCGGGTAGGGACTACTAATTTTAACAATTTTATACCAATCGAGTCACTATCTCCACCAATGCTCCCATACATTGGTGGGGGCTCTAATAATATTCTTGTGGACCTAGTGTTCAAGCTTCCACCCATGGGTGTCTGGTGGCAGCTCTAAATGATTATACACTGGGGCATAGACACCTCCCCCACAAATGTCTAGGGGTACCTAATCACCTAGTCAACATCCCTTAAAATAAAATAATCCTAAACCTCTCACATAATTATAGTGAAGGGAACAATTAAACTAATACATGTAAAAAATAAATTATACTAACCTTGTGAAGTATTTTTTCTTGTAAATCTTATCAGTCCTAAAAAAGGCCAAATTTAAATCTGGAATATAAAATGCTAGTGAAATACACACAAAAAAAAAGAAAAAGTCAAAATGGCAACACAAAAAGTAAATCCATCTTCACCCAGCAAGGGCTCTGCACAGAATGAGGCTTCAAAAGTGGACAAGCATTTACAAAGTCATTCCCACACTTGGAGTTCTCATTAGAGTGCTCTTACTAATTGGTTTGTAAGCCAACCAATCAGAACGCTCTGACAGGCAAATCTCACATGCAAGAGTACAAGACTTGCGAGAGTACAGTGGAAAGTTCTAAAGAATCCCAGGCTCACCTAGTAGTTTCCACAAATAGGCAGACTTTATTCAGGAACAGTGCCCAACATTTAAGCATTGAAATGTGCGTTTTGTGAAGCCTACTTCAATAAAAGAAAAACCTGCATTTATAGCATAAACATATTAAATTAAGACATCATAATTAGAAAATTAAACACAATCCTTGCCCCATCAGGCCCAAGCATTCACAAGGCCAAATTGCCGTTGAGAGAACGACACCATGATGCCTGACATCACATGCAAAGGGTCATATCACGTGCAATTGCACCATGATTGCAATAGGTAAAGAAAAGCAAATTAACAAAAAATAATTAAATAGGGTGCATGTGGTGGAAGAAAAAGTCTTCCGAGAATCACCAAAACTGGGCTTCTTTTGAACTTTCCAGTGTGATTTTGTGGTTTTGGCTTCCCCTCTTTGAGCACCCTGGTAGAAATACTCCCTATGTCTGTGTGCGCATTTCTCACTACGTGTACAAATACTGGCATATGAAATTTCACAAACTGAAGAGGGCCTCGTGGCAGAAGATGACAGAGGTCACAAGGGACAAGTTCAGATAAGTAAAAACTACCTTCTACTGCAGCCCTGGATCAATGCACTGCAAGCAGAGCATTCGCCATCTGGAGTCCTTGCAAAATGTGCAAATATCCCAGAATGTTACAGACTGCTTTACAAACATAGAACATTTGACTACTTATTCAACAAACAGTTTGCCACAAGGTAAATGTCTGCATATTATACTTGGTACTCTGTTCGCAGTAGTTCAGTTTGACTTACAAATCAACAAAGATTTGCAGTGTATGAATTTTAAAAATGCAAATTAGTTTTACTTTCATTAATATTATCTTGTTATATTATGTTCTTTAATGTGTTTGTGCTTAAATGAAATTGTACACATCTGAATATTTCTCCATCCCATTATTATCCTGCTGCCAGTTATAAACTAGAATAATTTTGGCATGCAAAAAAATAATTATTCTAGAGGAAACATTTGGAAATGTGTTTATAAATAAACATAACATGTTTGTATGGCCAAATATATATAAAAGTAAATGCAAGGTATGAATTTTTATTCAAATTGGGTTTTAGCAAATTTTATTTCCACTGCAGTGGATTAGTAAAAGTTTGCCGAACTATTTTGAATTGCTACTTGCATTTCTGATTAGAATATGATCAAATACATTTTGGATTAAGCCATTTTTGACTTATGCTTCTTTTTTGTGTCAGGACTCACTATCACAAAATATACATTTTTAATGGGTAGTATAGGAGGGAGGAAAAAGGAATGAAAGATGTATACCAAATGAGTCATTAAGGCAACTTTTCAGTATATAGTGATGGGCAATACTTAAAACTTAAAGGAAACTGATATATGTTTTATGATTATTGGGAAAAAAAATTACTTGTAATATAACTTGAAAAGGATGTTAGGAGTTACGCCTCAGGTCAATCCCAATACATGAAAGAGAAAAAAAGCCAAATAGTGTAGTGATTTAAAATAGAACTGTAAGAGATAAATTGCATGGTAATGCACTTACACTTATTAGATCTATTTTAAGTTCGTCTTGATGCTTTTGAGTGGGTTGATCCGCACTTTTGGATATAACTTTGATCCATTTTGGAACACAGGTTTTCAGCTAGATATTCAATAAAAATGATACATAGAACTACATGTTGGAGTATATTTTAATAGCAGTGAGATGAATAAATATGCACTCACATGTAATGGAGCCTATAGTAGCTCAACTTTGACAGCATAAAGTGATACAATTCCCACTTTGGAATAAATGTGCTTTAAGTGTCCTCAGTGAGGATAAGCAAAATAAAACTACATACATCTAGTGCACACTATAAGTAGCTGTGAAGAAAAGCAAAAATAAACATACTTAAATGTTATTCTTAAAGTACCAACATACCAGAATTGTACACTATAGGGCAGTGGTGCCCAAAAGGTAGAACTTCAGATGTTTTAAAACTACAGCTTCCATGATGCTTTGTCATTCTAAAGGCATTCTAAAGACATAGAAAGCATAAAGGTAGTTGTAATTCAACAACATCTGGGGATCTACTTTTTTGGGCACCCCTGCTATAGGGAATCTAGAAAAAAAAATACAGATGTGTCAAGACAAAAGGAATGGAGGATCCGGCATCTGCAAGTGCATCTACAGCACATATATAAAACGTAAAAGCATGATAGCTTTTGAGCTGATGACCAAGTGAAGAAAGAAAGACTGAGACAAAAGATTGCAGGGCAAATTAAACATGATTGCCAGTTGGTATGACATTGCAAGCACTGTTTGGGCTGACAGTGAGTTAAGGAGATATTAATCTAAATTAGTGAAGATTACACACTTGGAGGATTATGTTATAAAGAGGATAACATCCATTGTGGGTGGCAGTTGTAGATGAAAGGTGGCCTGTGGTTGTCCATTGTCCGTAGTTGCAAGGGTAAGTTTCAGAGGAAGGATGCTGCTGTGTGAATTTACGTTAGTAAAGAAAATCAAAAGGAATTCACAAATATTACAAATGGTTATGAAGTGCACTGTGTTGGGGTGAATGGGCACGGGAAGCAGAGAAAGAACAAAGCAAAGTCACTTAACAAAAGGTCTCTGAAAAACAAGTCACAGTAGGCAGGATAATTTAGGGACAAGGCAATGCAGCACAGGTCCAGAACCAAAAGAGGAAGTATTTAGCAGGATAATCTAAGCAGGACCAGACAGGGTTAAGTTATGAATACAAGGCAGAATCAAAGTCGCTCCATAATAGTTTGATTAATTAAATAAATATACAGTTGTGGAGGTGGGGCTTGGCTCTAGACAGTGATGGCCGCCTAAACTCTTTCTGCTTCACGTCCTCGTGTTAATTAGCCCACTACTTCCGACTATACCCACACAAATGGGGAAAAATAATAGAACATCTGGCTCCCAGAAGGCTGCTGCACTTAAAAAGGGCTTGCTGCCCCCATGCCTCCACCAGTACCTTGCTACCCCGGCAGACCTTGCCACGCCGAGAGAGAGCTGTTAGGTACCTGGGGATATGGATAACTAGGGACCTCACTCAACTGTATGAGACAAACTTTACTCCAATGCGGTCCATGTTGTGGAAAAATTTGGCAGATTGGATGCTACCACACATATTCTGGCTGGGGCGCATCGCGGTGACCAAGAGGTGACCTGTTTCAGATGCTCCCCATCAAGATCCCCGCCGCGTACTTCACATCCCTAATATCACTCCTAATAAAATACATATGGGGCTCTCAGAAACCCTGCATACGTTACCAAGTTCTGACCAAACCAAAAGCGGAGGAGGGACTAGCAGTCCCTGACTTTCTACTATACTACCACTCAGGGCCGGTGCAAGGATTCTTGCCGCCCTAGGCAACAATCCATTTTGCCGCCCCCTCATGAATGCAGC
Source organism: Pelobates cultripes (assembly GCA_933207985.1). Taxonomy (NCBI): domain Eukaryota; kingdom Metazoa; phylum Chordata; class Amphibia; order Anura; family Pelobatidae; genus Pelobates; species Pelobates cultripes. The sequence goes on from OW240914.1 coordinate 303,899,810, forward strand.
TACATTCCATTTAGATGTTTATTCACTAAACTCTGAATTATAGTGAAGAGACATTTTCCACTTCTTAATAAATGATTGAACAGTACTGACTGGCATTTTCAAGGCTTTTGATATCTTTTTATATCCAGTTCCACCTTTATAAAGTTTGATTACCTTGTTATGCGGTTCTTTTGACAGTTCTTTTCTGCTTTCAATGACTCAGTATCTAGCCTGCTCAGTGCATACAAGTGAGAGCTAACAAACTCATTGACTATTTATACACAGACACTAACTGCAATTTAAAAAGCCACAGGTGTGGGAAATTAACCTGTAATTGCCATTATAACCTGTGGGTGTCACCTTGTGTGTCTGTAACAAGGCCAAACATTTAAGGGTATGTAAACTTTTGATCAGGGCTGTTTGGGTTATTTCTGTTATCATTTTGATTTAAAAAGGAGCCAAACAACTATGTGATAATAAATGGTTTCATATGAACACTATCCTTCAATAAAATAAATTATTTGCATGATCAGTCATATTTTCAAAATCAATGCCAAAATTTCACAATTTCTGCCATGCAAACTTTTGAGCACAACTGTATATAGTTGCTTGTTGTTTCACCCTTACTCCTGTTTTCCTACAGCTGACATGGAGTGCTACTACTGAGAAGAGAGGCCAACAATATGGCCACCATGCTCTTGGGTAGTAACTCCATGATTTTTAGCTTAAAGAGACACATGTAGATATATTGAAACAATGCTTAAAGAACTGCCATAGGCACATACACCACTTCATGTCTGTGTGCTACCACCACCATCCCCCTTTTCCCCCCCTTTAAACCCTGCAGTAGAAGACATTGCCATTCAGCAGAAATGGCAATGATAACATAGCAGGGTTAACCTGCCTCTAGTGGTGGTCAATGTGACAGAGAATAACTCTGCTATTGTAGTCACGTGGTCTCAGGAGACCGTCTGATTGGTGCAGTTCAGCGTTTTGCTGTGCATGCGCACTAGTCTGCCAATACTTTCCTATGGGAAAGCATTGAATTGGCTGAGATCATCAACATTGATGATCTCAGTCAAAGAACTAGAGCTTCCCAAAGAGACCAGCATGGCGAAGGAAAAAAGGTGAGTTAACTACCTTTTTTATTCCTGGCAGCGCTGATCTGGCTAACTAAGTGGTGACTAGGGCACTATAGTGTTAGGAATACATATTTGCATTCCTAACGCTATAGTGTTCCTTTAATATAAATAGTTTATACCTATTTTTAAATAGTTAAATAATAATGGGGCTACTCTGGCTTATGCAGAAATTAACTTTTTTTCTGGATCTTGAGGATCATAATTATTTAATTCCAATGTAGAAATGTTCAGTCCCTGAAGCTTACAGTGCCTACTAGACTAATGACAAAACATCCAAAACACATAATTATAACATTTTACAACATATACAAACAACTGGATGATGTTTGCAGAATTCAGACTATTTATGCATGATTTTTACTACTAGGAAAATTAGTGGAGAACATTTGTAAGTAATCCATCCCTCCAATCCATCAATGCCAGAAAATTAGTCTAAAAACAAATCAAAATTTTTTGTCTCATGCAAAAAAAAACCAGACTCAACTTTTGCTCAATTTTACAGAAGTTTGCAGTTTTTCAGAAGTGCAATCAGTTCTGAATCAAGCTTCTAGTTACCCCTTTACCACATTTTACTGTTCAATGTGTTTGGCATACCTCCAAAGTCAGAACTGTCAGAGGTAATTGCCTTTTATTTAAAAAAATCTCAGACCAGGTCCCTTGAAAAATGAAGCTAACGTTTCAAAACATTATTAATACTAACTGTGTGTTATAATACAATATATGTCCGGAGGCTAGAGAGTGCACTCCGTTAGTGTGCTCATATTATCTTACTTACGGATTTGCTGGCATAAAGTGAGCAGAGAAATGAAGAAAAGACCATTTCGTCAAGTATTTGTTCATTATTCATTCCCACATTTGCATTTTCAGAGTTTAAGATAAGGCATTGTTGGATCAACATGATCGCTTTTTGATGACTATGTGTGAGATATAATAAAAAAAGAAAAAAATGAAAAGAAATTAATTCTTAATTCTCGCCTAGAAGCAATTAGTCTAGGCATTATAATTACAGTTGTTTCACTGTTACTAATGAATCCTGTGATTATAAGAACATTTCAGTTTTCATTAATCAAGAAAAATTAAGTTTAAATTATCCAGTAAAACTCCACACACATATTATGAATATACATCTACAGAGAGTTAAGGGCTGAAAGTATATGTGTAACACAATAAAGATGGTATTACATGTACTTAGACTGACTGATGGGAGCCAACTAAACAACTTCTTCCGTGTATAATTACAACCTAATACATACACGTTTCTTCTTGATCTAACGAAAGATCTGACTGCCATTTCAGAAAGGCCTTTTTTTCCTAGTTTGTTGCAAAATTGTAAGTGCTTCAAACTGAGTTTTTCTTTTCAACAGCAAAAACAGATGTGAGAAAGGCTGAACTTGAAAGATGCATATCGCTTTTCAGCTATGTAACTATGTTACTATATATGTATATATATACAGTGTGTGTGTACATATATAAATACAGAGAGAGAGATTGGTGAAGGGAGTATTATATAGAAATAATGTTACTGATACTCTGGAGATATCAGATAACATAGTACACTAGTATGTATTTTTTATATTACAAGTAATGCATATTACATTACATTTGTTATCTTTTTTTAACGAAAAAAAATTTTTTATTGAAGTATTCTTCCATAGGAACAAAACTTCCAAGGATTGTTTGTTCCGTGCCATTAAAGATGCTGTGGAATACAGAACACACGCAGTGACTTATTTATGAAAACGCCCGTTAGGAGTGAGCATAGTGCGGCTGTCACGGTTCGGGGAACCCAACACGCTGGCATACACACACACACACACAAAAGGTGCCGTACCGGACCTTAGAGTGGCCGGGCTAAGCACACACAGAATAGTCAGGAAACAAGCCGAGTAAGGGGAACCAGAAGACAGAATAACGTGAAACGAGCCGAGGTCAAAGGGTAGGAGAAAGTCACAAAGTCGGATAAACAAGCCAGAGAGTACGTAACCAGAAACACAAGGTAAGTAGCAATACTAGCAAGCAAAGACCACAACAGGGCAGGGAGGAACAGGAAAGGTAAGTATTTAAACCATCAAGGTTAATTCTGATTGGATAATTTCCAATCAGAATTAACAATCACACGTGGGAGATATCTAGACCTCCCACTGTGATTGAGGCACTGTGCCTTTAACGCCGGGTCAGGTGACTGACCCCGGCGTGTACAAACTTGGGCGGTCTCCCAGCATGCAGCGTCATGTATGCTGCCGCTGGGGGACGTGGAGGGAACGGCGGGCGGCATCCGAGGCTGGAAGGATGCCGCTCGCCGGACCCAGGAGGAGGAGGGGACCACGGACGGCTGGAGGGTGAGTACCGCGAGCGGAGTGCAGCCTCCCCTCGCAGCCGCCCGCGGGATCCCGACAGCGGCAGGCCTCAGTGTTTGCAATATCTTGGTTGCTTTTTCAATTGGGCTGTTATGGGTGGCTATCCAGTCAACCTGGGAGTAATCCTCCTAATCTACTACATAGGCACAGCTTTATTGGCCAGGATAAGGGGGGAGACTGTGCATGTACAGTATATGCACACTGTTTTGGTCATAATCACCTCCCAAGGTTTGAAAGTCGCCTTCCCTCCATCCCTTATACTTTCTTGTCTGTGTGTTTTCAACCTCCCTTTCCATATTTGCCCTTTCCCACGATAGGGTAATAGCCCAAAGCTGTTTATAATCATGCTTAGCAGATTATTCAAATTTGAGAGCCTGCTCTAAGAATCTAATAAACCTTTATCTTTCATATACAAAAAAAGCTTACTTTAGCACCCTCTTATGCCCTATAAGGTGGTATTCTTTTCAATACTAGCAATGTTTTGCTGTACCTTACTCCTTTGGATAAGGTTTATGTATTGCCAGCTGGCAATATGGTTAAATTTTTCTGGTTAAAAAGTCTCCTTTTTATGCCAAAAAAATTAAAGTTTAAAATGGGGGAGAATAAAAAGGGGAGGGCAAGGACTGGAGGGGAGAAAAATTGGTTTGGAAATTCTTGTACAGAAGGTAATCTTTACCGTACTTTTATAATTACACAAACCATTATATGTATTTCTCGTCATTGTAACTACTTTAGCTAATAGAGAAATTGCCAAGAAAAAATGACTGTCATTCCAGATAAATATTTATGCACCAAATTTTGATGAAATGCAGAATATTATGCATGTATAATAGTTCTTTACTGTGTTTTCCCAAGCCTGACATTTCCTTAGAACATCTCCAAGATGCATAATCCATGTCAGTACAAACTCTTGTGATCTTTGAAACAACTTTGTCTATTTGTCTATAGGTGTCATGAAAAGTTTTTTTTTTTCTCAGAACCTCAAGCATTATTACACTATGTATACTATATCGTGGTATAATACTACTCTTAAAATGTTTCTATATTGTGCTCACAAAAAACAGGGTACAAGAGAATACTGAGAACGGACAACAGCTCAAATAACTTGCCCTACGGTTGGTCCCGCTCAGATCTCAAGCTGGTTTTAGCTCATTTTGTGCCATTACTTAAAGGTCAATTACATCTCAGACTAATTCCACCCAAAAGGGTGGAACAGATCCAAAATGTAGTCTGTCTCTCTCTGCATGGGAAATACAGCAAGCCAAATTGATCATTTCAAACTAGTTAGGCACCATCAGTGAGGTATAGAAGATACTTCTCTAGACATAGATAGAGGTTGGGTACTAGCCACATACCCAGGAAGGCGCTGGAGGAGAGTTAGGACCATTAGGAGGTTTATATTAGAGTGTCTCTGTCTTCTCCTAAGGTTAACAGTCCAGCACCTTGGGGGAATGTTTGATGATTAGGGGGGTTCCGCTCATCATCGCAATACACTATTTCTTTTGGCTACTTTCCTTTGTTCTCAGTTCTCCATAGAAACTAATGAAGTGTCTGTGTGTGTTTTTCATAGATATTAGGGTAGCCGCATCTGCAGACTTTTTACTTTATTTTTTCAGCCTACATCTATATATTCAGAAAAGGGGTATTTATTTTCCTTTCCACCCGCTGGCAATTTTATTTTGGTCCTCTTTAGACCATATATAGCCATACAGGGGGATTGTGATTTAGAGTTGCTCTGTCGGTTAACAAGAATCTAATAAAGACATTTGTCCATATTTAATTTATTTACTGCTGACAAGACACTAATCAGCATGATTAAATGCTGTTCCCCATATTGATGGTAACTATAACCACTAAGAATTTTTTTAGTACATCTCTACATCCATTGTCTATTTACAGCCTGAGATCTCCACTTTTCTTTGGAGGTTTTTTCTTTCGTTTTTTAGTTTACTTCTCTAGACACCCTTACCCTTCAAACTTAGGAAGAGTAAAAAATAGGGTGCAAGAGAGTACTGAGAACAGACAACAGCTTAAATAGCATGCTGGTTTTAGTTTATCTTGTGCCATTATATAAAGAACCAGGCCATTTACATATCAGACTGATTCCACCCAATGGGACAGAACAGTTTTTTTATATCGTAGTCACATTTCAGATATGGAAGGATGATATACTTCCATCAGAATCTATTGCATGTGCTAAGAGTCAGGCTTCTAGAGATAATAGCAGAAATTGTAAGATATTGACAGAGTTTGCGCTCTACCGCAATCATAACCCAACTCAACACCAGAACAAAGCCAGGAAACAAAGTAAGAAGGAAATTTAAAGGACCACTGAAGTCACCCACACCACTTCATCTTAATAAACTGATCTCGGTCATTTTAACCCTGTAATGAAAATCATTTTCGTGGGAGGCGGAGAGGTGAGCAACACTAAGGGAGTCTCTATGCTGCAAAAGGTAAAGAAAATGTTTTTTTATTATTTTATTTTTTTTAAAGATGTGGGACCTCTATATAACCAGGGTCTCTATAGCATTAAAAATACAGGTTTGTATTCCTATCACTATAGTGTTCCTTTAATAGCTTGTCAGAGGCAATCACATCTCAGCTCCAATCAACCAGAAAGGCACGTTCCTGCCTGGAACTGATAGATTCGCTTTTAATGCATTGTATGTATAATGCATTACAAAACATGTAAAAACATAAAAAGATATTCACTCTAAAACACTTTCCTTTTTTGTGCAAATCTATGCAGATCACATCACCAGTCACAATCTCTTCGCAGTCTAGGAAGTAGCCTGGCCTATCAGGAGCATCGCATTGTGTTTTAATGCATCTTACATGTTGGAAATGCTTTTTGATTTATTATTATTATTTTTTTACTTTTTATTAAAAAGTAAATAAAATATGAAAGTCAAACAGTGAGGGCATATCATCAACAAAGAAAGGTGTTATACAAAACCATTAAAGGATTACAGATAAAGTGGTATATATAGACCAGAAAAAATAACTACAAAAATACTACAGTTATCAACTCGGGCTACAAATTGTCCAGAGATGTATATTTAAAAAAGGTCATAGTGGTAGCGGCACACAATAAGAACTGTCAACTTAGTTCTGTGGAAGTCAACAATCAAGGTTAGGGGATTCCTACAAGCAAAGACGGCAAAGACGTCTAAGTCCTTAGGGCAGACTCACATGTCGGGTTATGTTGGATCTCCGGTCTATGACCGAGGGCCCGACACAGGAGGGGGCCCGGCGCCTTGCCCTTTATGCCGCCGGGCAGGGCTGTTTGAAGGAATTCGGGGGCCCAAGCAAAATGGACATGGAGGCCCCCCCCGCGCACACGCAAAGCCTACAGGAACCACAGCATAGCCATACAGTTTAAGTTCACCCACACTTTATATAAATATATAAAAGGTTTACAGTGCAAATACTGCTGTTGCATATACTGTGCATAAATAAAAAATGTTTATAGTTAAAAAATTTGAACATTTTCAACAATTGAACATTTGCAAAAAAAAGCACTGTACCGTAAAATCAAATATTAAAAAATTAAAAATTAAAATGAAACATTAAAAAAGTGCACAATAACTAAATCCAACATACTTAAAACACACACACACACATACATACATACACACTCAGATTAACATTTTTCAGTTCTCACAAACATGTGCAAATTATCTAAAACTGCTGTTTGCGAGCCTGGTTTTCTGCAAAGGCAATCACAATGTCCTCCATGTCCAAAGACTGGCGCACATCACGCTCAATTGACATAAGTGCCAGTCCTGTGAGCCTTTCTTGGCCCATGGTGGACCTCATGTAATTTTTTTTATCAGCTTCAAAGCTGAAAAGCTCCTCTCACCAGAGGCCACTGACACAGGGAGAGTAGACGCAAAGCAATGCTTAAATTACTGTACAAATCCAGTAGCTTCTCACTGTATATGTAATTAAGCATTTCAAATGGGGAAGTGGCTACATGGTCTGGAAAAGTGTACAGAGATGAATTGATCTCAAGTGCCAAGTCATCAGCATCAATGTCATGGAGGGTTTGTTACAATTTTTTGCATCGTTCATGAAGCTTTCCATTCTTTATTGTCTGCTTCATGTTGTCCTTTGAGAACAGAAAGTCATAAAGGTCGTAAACACCCTTCAATCTTGAAAACCTGTCACTTAGGCTACTGAGGGCTGTGTCAACCATGGGCAGAAAGAAGTCTCTTCTGAAAGTCTCGACTGGAGTAGACTGAGTGTCCTCTGTACCTTCATATAGAGACTGTCTTTTCTTTTTACGCTGCCTTTTCTCAGGAAGGGTCATTTCCATATGCAGATTTTCTGCAATGTCTTTTGCACCAGTTTGACAGGAAGCAATCCCATTTTCCCTGAAGTCTTCAAGGTAGTCTTTTACTCCTTCTGTTTCTGATCTAAGTGTTTCCATGGAAACATTTGGACTTTGTAGCAGCTTGCTGACATGATTGTACCAGGTCATTGTGCAAAGCAGAAAAGACCAGGTCTTCATCTCACCATGTAAGCTTTTAGCAGTGGACATGGTCTCTGAGTCCCTCTTCTCTATAGAAAACATCTGGAGTGCATACAATGCATCCAGGATCTCTGGTAACTGGTATCGCACCACCTTCACCCAGTCAATCCGAGCTTCCCATCTTGTTGTTGACAAAGGTTTTAAAGTGACCTGCATTACATGTTCCTTTGGAACTGCCCAGCGTTGCACAGAGGAACTGAATAAGTTATAGAGTCTCAACACACCAAAGAAGGAGATGGACAGCACTGAGGACTTGGCAGCATCTGCCACAACCAGGTTAAGTGTATGATTGCTGCATGGAATGCAAAATGCTTTGCTGTTCAATTGCAAAATTCTTGCCTGAACACCCTGTTTATCGCCCATCATATTGCTGCCATTGTCATAAGACTGACCACGGCAGTCAGAAAGACTCAGGCTGTGTTTCTGCAGGTGGTCAAGCAGGAATTCAGTCAGGCCCTTACCAGTTGTGTCTTCAACATCTAAAAATCCAAAGAAATGTTCTGCAATGGACACAGATGGTTCGCAATTGACAATTCTCAGAACAATGGAAAGCAGTTCCTTATGACTGACATCAGGAGTGCAATCAATAATAACAGAGTAATACTTTGCTCTGTGTACTCTTCTCACAATCTCTTCCAGTACCTTGTTTCCAATTAGTGCAATTATTTCATTTTGAATAGTTCCACTCAAGTAATGCGCTCTTGTCTCTTGGTTTTGTATCTATCTTATGTGTTCAGTAATAATTGAATCGAACTGTGCCATCAGTTCAACCATGTGCCATCAGTTTGTGCCAGAAAATTACCATTGTGTGGGTCATACAACTCACTTGTGGTCCCTCTTAAAGCCTAGTTGCGTTCTTCTAATTGACAAATTATAGCAATCACTCTCCTTATGACACCTTTCCAATGCTCAATCTCGATTTGCATCAAGTCTTGTTGTCGTTGACCTATGGTTGTATTGGTTTGCAGTCTCCTCTGCAGATCATGCCAGTTTGTCATATTGTAAAAATGCCCGTTTGAATATTTGTGTTCTTTTAAATGATGAGCTAGGTTCCTCCATGGATGGAAGCCACAGTTGCTTAAGGCATTGTCACGCTTACCAAAAACAGCGCAGGCAAAACAGAACACTGAGTCTGTGCTCATGGAATATAACATCCATGATCGAAGAATTTGCTCACCATTTTTCATGCTTCTCATGTAATTGTCATTTGCGAATATTCGAGGTGGATTCTCAGAATTTTGGGGGAAAACAATGTTTGTGACTTGCACTGGTCCTTTTTTAACAATTTGACAGCTCACACAATCAGTCAGGACTGCTGGCCACTGTGCAGGGTCATCAGCTATAATTACAGTGCTTGTGGTACCTTGAGCTGTAGAGGTAACCTCAGTGTTGGGAAGTGGTACAGACTCAATTTCTGTTCTGGGTGCAGTGTCTTCCACTGTGAGAGATGTTATTGACGGTGTAGCTGGGGAAAAATAATGTTTTTATTAATATAATCCATCTGTTCAGGTACAGAATGCATCACTGAGTGTCTGACACCTAGAAATTTGACAGGCACTATTGTATATTAAAAATTCTGAAATGTCCATGGGCAAAAGTGACTGGTGGTATTTACTGGTGGGAATTCAACAGTGATTTGCACTGTTTTTTTTCTAACAATATGACAGCACACACTTATCAGTTTAAACTCTGGGCTGTGCAGGATATCAGCTATAATTATAGAGCTTGTGGTACCTTGTGCTATAGAGGAAACATCAGCACTGAGAAGTGATGCATCTGTTGATGTTGAGGATGAAGTTTATGGTGTAGCTGGGAAAATCATTGAAAAAAAAAATCTGAAATTAGTACGTTTTACCATTTCACTGTTAGCAAATTGAAAGAGGTCACTATTCACTCTACCTTCACCAGTGGAGGTATCCTTAGGAAGAGCCTGAGGGCTGAGAAATTTAAGCAAAACACCTTGGAGAAAGAAAAGATGGTAACACTTTATAATAACAATCATTAATAGATGGTAAATTGATAGTTTATTAATCTTTAGTTAATTGTCATCAGGGCCGGTGCAAGGATTTTTGCCGCCCTAGGCAAAAGTAAAGTTTGCCGCCCCCCCCCCCCATATGACATCACAATGCCCCATGTTAACTAACGCAAGTGCTGCAGTGCCGCCGTATTTACATTAAAAGGCCTGCAGGGACAGGCTATAGACACCAGAACCACTACATTAAGCTGCAGTGGTTCTGGGGACTAAAGTGTCCCTTTAATGTGAGGTAAATTAGAGATTAGTGCCACGAATAATATACTAGATTGCCTACTTACAATCAGATGAGGATGGTGATGGGCTCTAGCTGCAGTCTGGCTCCACTCGTCTGGTGTAGAACAGGCTCTCTGGAGGCTGTTTGTGTTCTGGGAGAACGGTAAGCAGCTCCATTTTTTGGGGGCCCTTTACACAGCTCAAGGTCTGGGCCCCAGGGTCCACCTTCATGTTCCACCAATTAGTTTGTTCACAGGAGTAGGGGATGTCCTGATGTGTGTGTAAGGAATGCATTGTGTGAATCCGTGTTTGTATGTGTAAGGGCTGCAATGTGTGTTTCTATGTATGTACGGGATGCAGTGTGTGCGTCTGTAAGGGGTGCATTGAGTGTGTGTAAGGGGTGCATTGAGTGTGTGTAAGGAATGCATTGTGTGTTTCTGTGTGTGTAAGGGATGCATTGTGTGTAAGGGTTGAATTGCTTGTGTGTGTGTGTGTGTGTCTGTGTGTGTAATGCATTGTGTTTTTTTCTGTGTGCAAGGGGTGCATTGTGTGTGCGTGATGGATGTCAATCTCTCCCCCCTCCCTTGTCACTCTCTTATCCCTCTCTCCCTCCCTCGTCACTCTCTTCTCTCCCCCCCTTGTCTCTCTCTCTTCTCCCCCCCTTGTCCCTCTCTTCTCCCCCCTCTTGTCCCTCTCTTCTCCCCCCTCCCTTGTCACTCTCTTCTCCCCTGCGTGTCCCTCTCTTCTCCCCCCTCCCTTGTCACTCTCGTCTCCCCCGTTGTAACTCTCTTCTCCCCTCCCCACTCTCATTCCCCCTCCTAACCCCGTCAATTCCCCTCCCTGTCAATTTCTCCCCCCCACCTTGTCAATTTATTCCCCCCACCCTGCCTGTCCATTTATTCCCCCACCCTGCCTGTCCATTTATCCCCCCCTCCCTGTCCATTTATTCCCACCACCCTGTCCATTTATATTTCCTGCCTGTCCATTTATTCCCCTGCCTGTCCATTTATTTCCTCCCTGTCCATTTATTCCCCACCCTGCCTGTCCATTTATTTCCCCTGTCCACGATTCCCCCTCCCTGTCCATTTATTTCCTCCCTGTCCATTTTATCCCTCCCTGTCCATGTATTCCTCCCGTCCATTTATTCCCCTCCCGTCCATTTATTTCCCTTCCTGTCCATTTATTCCCTCCCGTCCATTTATTTCTTTCTGTCCCCTTATCTCCTCCCTGTCCATTTATCCCCCCTCCCCGCCCATTTATTCCTCCCTCCTGTCCATTTATTCCCCCTCCCTCCTGTCCATTTATCCTCCCTCCCTATTTATTCCTCCCTCCTCCTGTCCATTTATCCTTTGGTCCGTATTTTTCCCCACCTCCCACTTAGCCGAGGTTGCTGGGTTTGCGTTGTACTGCCGACAACAGGAAGTGCACACTCAGTGTTCACTTCCTGTTAGTCCGGCCGGGTACAGGAGACAGATGCTCCCTGTACCCACGGACCATACAGGGCTCAGCCACGCTACAGGGAGGGAGTGACAGGAGGGAGCGCTGAGCGCTCCCTCCTGTCAGCCCCTCTCCTCATGCTGCGCCCGGGCGGTGCGCACTCATGGACGCACCAGCCCGGGCAAAGCTGCAGCCGCCTGAGGCTCTCTACTGGCTGTATTGGGGCTGATGTGTACTATTGTATTTGTATTCACTTTTGTATCACACAGCTATGTTACAATGCTGCCGCCCATCCCATGTGTTCCTTAAAAATGTTTAATAAGCATGTAGGGGTGTATATAAAAAAATACCCCTTTCTGTCTTATTAGCAATATCTTTGCCAGAAGCTCAAAGAAGCAAGGTGAAAGGTTAGTGTAAGACCCACCTGAGAGGTTTGCCTTGACTAAATAACCTCCATTTGTTTAAATATTAAAAGGAATTCCTTTATTATGGCCAAGTTGCCTGTTAATATACACAACCCCCAGCAGGGGGTCTCCACACCATACAATGCAAGCCCCTCCCAAAGATCTCTGTGCCTGGGAGATAATTGAGTTAAAGACCGGTAAGCTAATTATCTCCCAGGAACAGAGTCAAACAAAATAACATAAAACACAAAAATACCCCAAAACATCATAAAAATATACAGTAACCCCACATAACATATATCCCCAAATAGCCCTGATCTGAGCACCCAAGTTCTCCAAATAGGGCTCAGATCCATGCAATGTAGGGGAAACACCACCAGTTCTGACCGGATGCATACGTGGTCCTGCGGCCGCAATACAGGGTGCTACACCTGGCTCTCAGGTAGCGTTTTTTTCCCCTTAGTCTCAGGCATCTTCCCTCCGAAAAGCTCTCTCTTGGCAGGTTGTCACAAGCACCTATTAGAAATAAAGAAGTATCTGAACATAACTAAACAATACTTATAGGATCCAAATATTAAAAATACTAATGTATTAATGCAATCATAGTGTTGTTAATTATTTCCAATGTCACAGTATACATAACCTTTTGGGGGGGGGAATAAAACTCCAATAGATTTGGACTCATTCACACTAAATATTCCTTTATCGCTCCATTAAATTTACATGTGAATTCATTTTTTTGTAACATAAAGTGCTTCCAAAAAATATTCAGTTATTACACAGTGAACAAAAGAGCAGACAGGGGTGTATTCTACTAAAATTGTGCATATTTGAGTCATCCATTATTAGGATATTATTTGCCTTAACTTATTAATTCCGAATAGAATTTGTACTTTTGTATAATTATCATTACGTAAAAAGAATACATAACTAGAAGTATTATCAGAGCACGCTTTTGATCCTTTAACTGTGCACAATTAGCCATTGCTATAAAATGTATCCATGGGGAAGGATGCTTTGAAGTCAGTCAGGAAAGCAGATGAGTTCAAGAGAGAAATGTATGTGATAATTCAACTAGGCATGACAGGATAGCCATTGTGAAGTCTTCTAACAGTGAAAGTATGTTGTGGCTATTATTTTAGAAAATCTGAAATTGTGAGGGAACTGTGCATAACAAGCAGGATGTATCTTTCATGGTGAAGCAGCGCACTCCAGTGGCCAGGACAAACACAGCAACTAGGACACTAAGCAGGAACTTATTATTATTATTATTTTATTACTTATATAGCGCCAGCAAATTCCATAGTGCTGTGCAATGGGTATACTAACAGACACGTAATTGTAACCAGACAAATGGACGCACAGGAACAGAGGGGTTGAGGGCCCTGCTCAATGAGCTTACATGCTAGAGGGAGTGGGGTAAAATGACACAAAGCGTATAAGTAGGGTAATGAAGTAGGTAGCTAGAAAAGTAATCTTAGTAGGTTAGAACTTAGTAGGTTATTTTTGACAGTTCCAGGAGAGAAGTCATGGGGGGTATGAAAACCTGCTAACAGTTTAGATGATTTGCTTTCCTGAAGAAGTGTGTTTTCAAATATTTTTTTGAAGGAGTAGAGACTGGGTGAAAGTCTAACAGAGAAGGGTGCAGCCCTGGAGAAGTCTTGGAGGCGAGCATCAGATGTGGGAGTACGGACAGAAGATAGACGTAGGCAAGGCCGTCTCTAAGGAGGGGCAAACGGGGCAGCTGCCCCGGGCCCAGTTGCTTCTGGGGGGTTCAAGAGCAGCTGCCCCGTGAGCCCCGTGATTTGCGCAGACCCCATGGACCAGGCCCGCACACTAAGTAGGCCCCCTGGGTGGCCCATGCACTAAGTGCCACCCGGTAAGCATGTGTCAGCAGGGGCCCGGTCGGGCGCTGTGATGCTTATACAGCATGACCGGGCCCCTTCCTGTTCGGCAGCCAGCTGGGAGAAAGTGAGTGCTGCACGTCACTTCCTCCCACCAGAGATCAGAGCCGCGTGGGAGGAAGGCGGAAGTATGTCAGTATGTCTGTGTGTGTCAGTATGTCTGTGTGTGTGTGTTTGTGTCAGTATGTCTCTGTGTGTATGTCAGTATGTCTTTGTGTGTATGTCAGTAGTATGTCTGTGTTTGTGTGTCAGTATGTCTGTGTGTATGCCAGTATGCCTGTGTGTGTGCATGTGTGTGTGTGTATGTCAGTAGTATGTCTGTGTTTGTGTGTCAGTGTGTCTGTGTGTATATCAATGTGTGTGTGTCAGTAGTATGTCTGTGTGTGTCAGTATGTCTGTCTGTGTGTGTCAGTATGTCTGTCAGTGTGTGTGTGTGTGTGTGTTTGTCTGTGTGTGTCAGTATGTCTGTCTGTGTGTGTGTCAGTATGTCTGTCTGGCTGTCTGTGTGTGTGTCAGTATGTCTGTCAGTATGTCTGTTTGTGTGTGTCAGTATGTCTGTCTGTGTGTGTCAGTATGTCTGTCTGTGTGTATGTCAGTATGCCTATGTGTATGTGTGTCAGTGTGTCTGTGTGTGTGTATGTCAGTATGCCTGTGTGTGTGTCAGCAAGTCTGTATGTGTGTGTCAATACATCTGTCAGTGTATGTGTCTGTGTGTGTTTCAGTATATCTGTCAGTGTATGTGTCTGTGTGTATGTATGTATGTCTACCTGTGTGTGTGTCAGTATGTCTGTCTGTGTGTATGTCAGTATGCCTGTGTGTGTGTCAGTGTGCCTGTGCATGTGTGTCAGTGTGTATGTGTGTGTGTGTGTGTGTGTCAGCAAGTCTGTATGTGTGTCAATGTGAGTCAAGACATCTGTCGGTGTATGTGTCTGTGTGTGTTTCAGTATTTCTGTCAGTGTATGTGTCTGTGTGTGTGTATGTATGTGTGTCTGTGTGTGTCAGTATGTCTGAATGTGTGTCAATATGTCTGCTAGTATATATTTGTGTGTCAGTGTATGTGTATGTCAGTATGTATCTGCGAATGTTTTAATATGTCTGTCTGTGTGTGTATGTGTCAGTATGTCTGTCAATGTGTTTGGGGATTAGGCATAATTGAGGGGGCGCGGTGAGGGGTGAGAGGGGAGGGGGGCACAGGGGGCCCAAGAAAATGCTTTGCCCAAGGTCCTATTCATATTATAGACAGCCCTGGATGTTGGTCTTCAGCAGAGCGCAGGGGCCTCGACGGGACATACTTGTGTATTAGGGAGGATAGGTAGCTTGGAGTAGCATTATGTAGGGACTTGTGAGCAAGTACCATAATCTTAAATTGAGCCCTATATCTAACTGGAAGCCAATGTAGGGACTGACAGAGTGGGGTGGCATGGGAGGTGCGGGCAGACAGGAAAATTAGCCTTGCTGACACATTTATTATAGATTGCTGGAGGCAAACTGGGAACACGTAAGACCACTGAGAAGGGGCTTTCAGTAGTCAAGGCGAGAAAGAACAACGGCATGGTTCAGCACCTTAGTCGCATCTAATGTTAAATAGGGGCGGATCTGAGCTATGCTTTTGAGATTGAAGTGGCAGGATTTGACAATTGACTGGACATGAGGGGTGAAGGAGAGGTCAGAGTCAAAGAAAACACCTAGGCAGCGAGCCTGTGAGGTAGAGGTGGTGTTGGCGCCATTGACTTGGAGGGAGACAGACATGGGAGTAGCAAATCTTGATGGAGGAAAGACCAGAAGTTCTGTTTTGGACAGGTTGAGTTTAAGGAAGTGAGCAGCCACCCAGTTGGAAATCGCAGAGAGGCAGTCAGAAACACGAGTCAAGATGGACATAGAGAAATCAGGAGAGAACAGGTACATTTGCGTGTCATCTGCATATAAATGATAATGGAAGCCAAAGATGCTGATGAGTTTACCAAGGAAGGCAGTATAGATGGAGAACAGTAATGGACAAAGGACAGAACCTTGGGGAATGCCAACAGAGAGGGATTGGGGAGAAGAGGCAAAGCCAGAGAAAGAAACACTGAAAAAGTGCTGGGAGAGGTAGGAGGAGCACCAGGAGAGAGCAGTATCTCGTAGACCGAGATTATGGAGAATGAGAAGAAGCTGTTGATGATCAACAGTGTCAAAGGCAACAGAAAGATCAAGGATAATTAGGATAGAGTAATGGCTGCGAGTTTTAGCAGAGATTAAATCATTGGATACTTTGGTCACAGCTGTTTCAACAGAGTGAAGAGCACGGAATCCAGACTGAAGTAGGTCAAGCAGAGAGCGGAATTCGAGGAAGTCTGTCAATCTTGCATACACAACTCTCTCATGGATCTTGGAGGCAAATGGCAGTAGCAATATAGGGCGGTAGTTGGATGGGGAGGTGGGGTCAAGGTTGGGCTTTTTCAGAATTTGCGTTATGGTTGCATGCTTGAAAGGTGAAGGAAATGTGCGGGAGGAAAGGGAGAGATTGAAAATTTTAGTGAAAGGAAGAGCAAGAGAAGGAGACAGAGTGTGGAAGAGATTTAAGTGAATAGGATCGAGGGAACAGGTGGTGGGGCGTGAGGACCGGAGCAGAGCAGAAACCTCTTCCGTTGTAGTAGGAGCTAAAGAGCATAGAACAGTGCAGTGAGTGGGGTTGGGTGATGTATTGGAAGATTTATTGGAAGGGGAGGGAGAGAGGTTAGAGATTTCTTCCCTGGTTATAAAAATCTTCTCAGTGAAGACCTTATACAACATTGTCAGCATAATTGCACATTTTAAGCCAAAAGTTTACTTGGTTAAGATAAAATGTACATATATATATATATATATATATATATATATATATATATATATATATATATATATATATATATATATATATATATATATAAACAGAGCGATAAACTATTTTCATAGCTCAGATAATACTGTTGCCAATTCTTCACAATTCATGTCCTTAGTGATAGAAATTGTTGGGGGTTTTTGAGATGTGGCTTTTCATTTCTGTGAATCTGGGTCCTTCAATGGAAATGTTGCAAAGCAAATAATATAAACCACGGGTGCCCAAAAGGTAGATTCCCAGATGTTTTAAAACTACTGCTTCCATGATGCTTTGCCATTCTAAAGCATATTAAGGGCATGCAAAGCATCATGGGAGTTGTAGTTCCACAATATATGGGGATCTACCTTTTGGACACCCCTGATTTAACCCATCCTGCATTATCAGCAGACGATTTTCCTGATGCACAGGCGTCTATTAACAGTGCCCATGTCCAGCTGATTCCACCTGCAACAAATAAACTAATTGGTAGAAACACAAAATGCAAACACAACATCAATGCACAATATTATCAAAAGCAGTATTGTAGGGGGAATGTCTCTCGTTAGTTCAGTACTATACTGCTAGTGCCCTCATCATCTTTTCCTGCTTCACTTATAACAAGCTTTTCTCAGACCAAAGTGAGACTGGAAACTCAGGGACTGGCATAGGTCTGCTACCTTAATCGCTAGGACTGTTGGGCATATGCAACAAACCGTTGTAGAAAAGAACTTCGTTTGTAAGGTAACCTCACTTCTCCGTAAATTACACGATCAGATAATACATGGACAATCACCAATAACTCTTGTTAACCTTTTTTTCATGATATGCTTTGTTATTTTTATCAAAAATTATATAAAATATTTAGCAGATGACATTATCAGGGATGAACATTTCCACTCAATGCTAGTTTTTGTAGAGTGAAAATCTAGCAGTAGCAACTTTAAGACTAGCTTTGGTATCATATTGTAAGGTTTTCCAACATTCAGCCAGTATGTCTTGGGTGCTCCCAACGCAATCATGATCCAAAATTCACAGACCAATTTACTTCTGGTAACGTGGTCATAGTTAGAAAAGGTAGTTGAAGAAAAATTATAAAAAAATGAGAAATTTGTTATGAAAGTTGTAACAAATGGAGGAGCCTAACCAGTTTTATGGGGACTTTTGCTAGGCATCTGTTCGGGATATTTGAAGCATTCCCCATACGAATGCTAACTACCGAATACCGGGCCACCCTGCTTCCTAATTATAGATAATTTACCTCCCTGATCCACAAGTGCCTTCGCATAGAAAAACTCACGAACACTTTGCGAAGTGCCTGGGTGGCCGCCATTTCGGGACTTACACGTGTTCGCGGCCATCTTAACTCTCGAACAGCGGTGTTTTGCCATCGAGTGTCTAAAATCAGACACTCGAGTAGGCGAACACCGCTGAGACCTCCATAGCACCAGGAAATCATGCTACAACTACCGAACGACAGGCCGTTCGGTAGATAGACTTAATAGCCTATGGGGATTCCGGTGAACATCGGATTACGCACGGATGGCAAGCCGTTCGGGACCTTTTACGCACGAACCAAGACCGTCCGCAAGGCCAGAATTCATGGAACTGTTTTCGGCTACTTTGCCCGTGCAGTCGGTCAAAACTTTCAAGCTCCATAACTCCCAAACCGCTGAACCGAATGGGCTGAATTTTTACTATGTTGGTCCCTCAGAATAGGGCTATCTGTATCTGTATTTGGCGTACATCCGAACTTTGGGGAAAAATGTGTCCTTGTTAATTGTGTTATTAGCTTATCTGAGGGGAGGAGATGTGTGGGATGTACCTTATGTTTTATTGGTTGTTTGGTTAATTATGTGGGTGTCTCCCTTGCATGGGCAGAATCACATAAAAAGAGAGTGCCTGTCATTAAAAGCCAGTTCTTCTTGACCCTTCAAAATGTAGCCTTGTCTTGTTCTTGAAAGGGGATTCTGCAGCATAATCACTTAGCTCTTTTCATAGCTCTACCTGACTCCTGCCTTGGATCCAGTGGATGGGAATAAGCAACTCCATTACTATACAGCGACTTGCCGGGAAGAAAAGGACGTCTCTAACGGCTGATACCCTCTCACTACCTGGGTAGCCATTACAAAAGTAACACTCCAAGCACCATAACTATTACAGCTCACTGTAGTGGTTATGATACCAGGAGTTCTCTAGCATTCACGCAATTTAAGGAGTCAAACTGTTTTTGACCAGTGTGACTTCTTCCCTGTGCTTCATCAGGCACCACTGCCCTCCTCTACTACCAATGACAAAGAAACTGAAGTTCCTAAGAAGGAACATCTGTTCCTCTCCTGATCTATTCTCTGTATAATTAAAAGTATCAATGTTTTCATTGTGGGTATAGCTACTAAATAGTGATTTTTATGTTCTTATTTGAGCAGTTGAGTGTCCCAGTAACCTGTCTGTGTTCAATAATGTTCTCATCTAATTCTTAGTGATCCATTCATGGAGTGCTATGCATATTAAGTTTAAAGGGACACTGTTGTGTTTAGATTGCAATTATGAATTCCTAATGCTATAGTGCCCTAGTCACCAGCACTGACAGTGTTAAAAAAGGTTTTTTAGTTACCTTTTCACCCACGCATCATCAGTATCATCCATGAGGCTTTGGTTCTTGGGGAGAGATCATCAGAGTTGATGATCTCAGCCAATCCAATCCAATGTCAATCCAAACCAAATGGGGGTTGCTAATGTGCATGCACTGCAAAATGCCACGCTGTGCCAATCTATGCCACTCTGCTATTTTACAGAAGCACTGCTAGCGGTTGTCATAGTGAACCCAGCACAATGGCAATGTTTTCAGCTGTAGGATTTAATGGGGTTGGCACGTGGCACCCCTTCACTGAGATGAATTGTTTCTTTAAGGAATGTTTTTTTGTTTGTTTGTTTGGCACACTATGTTCGAAAGCCAAGTTCCTGCATTAATTTACATCGAGCCAAGTTCTACAGTTACAATATCAAGAATGTTAATCAGAAATCAGGGCAGGACCATACAGGGTGGGTAAACATATACTTTTCTTTTTTACTTGTGCAGTGGTTTGTGTTTCCTCATACACTGGATCCTAAATACTGTTTTCTGTTCTTTATTGTCATGGTTCTATGGTGATCACTTTTATTCAATTTTTTTCAAGGTGGCTTTTATGTTAAGTGTGCTGCTTTTTGTAAGTTTTTTTATTTTTACATTTTTTTAAGTTTACAAGATTACCTGTTATTTTATCCTGGCAGTAGCAGCAGACTGATTTTAAAATCCTTCTCAAAGACTTTTCTTTGTGGATTGTTTTGCGATCTAGAGGACCTACAGAAGATTTACCCTGTACACATGGGCTGTCCCCATTATGTTTTGTTCCCTTATCGTATTTCTGCCTCTGGCTTCTATTTTTGTGGAGTGTAAAGTACTCTCCCATGCTGCTGTAAAAGGGCCCAGTCGTGCTGTTAAAGGACCACAGTACCCGACCGGGTCCCTGCTGAAACATGCTCACCCAGTGGCCCTAAGTATATGGGCCACCCAGTGGGCCCCCTTAGTGTGTGGGCCCCGGTTCAGCCGCAATACCAGCACTGCGGGCCCATGGGGAAACTGCTATGTTTTCACTGAGGGTTAATCCAGCCTCTAGTGGCTGTCTACCTGCTTTCGTGATTCTAAGTGTGAAAATCACAATGAGAAGACGCTGGACATCCATAGGAAAGCTTTGAGTAATGCTTTCCTATGGGCGGTTTGAATGCATGCGTGCATCTTGCAGCGCATGCGCATTTGGCGCTGACGTCGGCAGGGGGAGGAGAGGACAAAGTAAGTGGCTGAAGGGGTTTACAGCCCAGCAGGAGGGGGGCCACGAGGGTGCGGAGGACCTAATAACCCTATAGTGCCAGGTAATCGAGTTTGTTTTCCTGGTACTATCGCGGTCCTTTAACCCCTGGTAACATTACTGCCTTATAACTGGGAAATTCAGGTTCCCACCTTAACAGTAAGTGTCATAGGACAAGATGGCTAATAACATATAATAATATATATATTATTATATAAATATAATAATAATAATATGTTCAGTGCTATGTTATGGTTTCCTGTACTCCTAATAAGACATGTTCTGTCTTATTTGTGATTTTGACCAGGTTTGGCTTCATTTATTCTGTCTTCTGTTAGCCTTGACTAGTAGGAGCCCTAGATGAAGTAATGAGCTAAAGAAATTAAAGGGACACTATAGTCACCCAGACCACTTCAGCTCAATGAAGTGGTCTGGGTGCCAGGTCCCTCAGGTTTTAACCCTTCACATGTAAACATAGCAATTTCGGAGAAACAGGGTTAATCCAACCTCTAGTGGCTGTCTTCCTGACAGCCACTAGAGGCGCTTCTGCAACGCTTGATGCAAAATTTGCATCCAGCGTGCAGAACGTCCATAGGAAAGCATACCCACGGGAGGGGGACCCTGAGGATGAGGGTCCCCAAAGGATGACATAGTGTCAGGAAAATGGGTTTGTTTTCCTGACACTATAGCGATCCCTTAACAATTAGGGAAAAAGAGTAGAAATGGTTACGAATATCAGAAGGTCAGATCTGGCAGCTTAGGTTCACAGGTGAATATAAGCAAAAGGGACAAATACCAGAATGACAATCAAGACAATAAAGAGTAACAAAGACCTAAATACTACTGAAGCACCGTCCTTTATTCAAGACACCAAGCAGACCTTGGCACTTCTCTCAAACCTCACACTCCCCGAACCAGTTAACCTATGTAGTCTGGATGTGGAGGCCCTCTATTCCTCCATACCACACGAGGGAAGCATACAACACGTCCAGTACTACCTAGAGAAAAGAGGAACAAACTACACTGCACACTCCAAATTCATTGTTGAATTACTCAGATTTTTCCTTACACATAATTATTTTCTATTTAATGACAGATTCTACCAGCAGGTGTGGGGGACAGCGATGGGGACAGCTTGTGCCCCATCATACGCGAACCTACACCTAGGCTGGTGGAAAGAAACAGTCATCAAATCAGCCAAATTTTTACCTTTTGCTCCTATGATACATCTATGGGCGAGATACATAGATGACATCTTAATAGTATGGAAAGGTACATCAAAAGATTTCAACACTTTTGTGGCGCTCTTGAATGAAAATGATTTGAATCTCAGATTTACCTCTGAGTTCGGAGGAAAAACTCCTAACTTTCTGGACCTGACTGTGTCTATCGATAAGGAAACATCTATCCAGACCACTCTCTTTAAGAAACCTACGGCTTCAAATAGTCTGCTCGACTGAGATAGCTTCCATCCAAAGCCCCTAAAACAAGGCATTCCTATAGGCCAGTACTTAAGAGCCCGTAGGAATTTTAGTACCATTCAAGACTTTAAAATCCAAAAATCCGGATATACTGCGGCAGCAGTTTAGAGCTGCACGGAGACCACAGGGTCTTTCATTTCATAACGCCTACTATCTCGATCTGGACAGGATAGGATCGCAACATATTGGTATTAGAGGGGGGACGCTCTAGATATAACAGTTACGACTTAGCTTCTACCCGAGTCACTTTTTTTGCACTTAGGAGCTGATAGCTGTAGGAATAGTAGCAGTCTTTAACCATCTATACTATTTATCGGCAGAATCTTTTAGGTGCTGGGAGAATTGTGTATTCCATGATCAGGTATAGGATTATATCTAGAGGGGCTTAATACAGAGAATACACTATTATATAGGTGTTTACATTTAGGTCCGGCCAGACTCTTTCAATACGTGGTTTATCTTTCTCTTTATACCATTTCTATCTAGCAGCAATCAAGGAAGCCTCTTTTGGTGTATTATTATGGGCTTTCCTATTCCCTCTAAAATGATATTATAGTCCTAAAACAGGTTACCCCCACCTTTTACAAGTTACTAAGAATACTATACCTTAGAAGGGTGTTTTCACCCAGAGTAGGCCTACCTAGTGGCACCTGTCCCTTTAAAGCATGTTACCTCAGTGTATTAACTGTGGGAGATTCACACATAAAAGCTATACTACCTGCTGAGACACTGTTGCACAATTATTATTATTAGCAACAGTTTATATTCTATATCAGTTGCTACTAACAGGAGCTTGTTTGGTGTGATGTACATATTGCTTTACAAGTAGAATAGTAGACTTTTTTTATACACACAGTACTGTATATACACTTTTCATTTTTTTCATTTCCTAAGAGGGATTAATTTTTTTATTTTCTTTTTGTACCTATTTTTCTTAGTTCCATACTGGCAATCTATTTGCCTTATACTAGAGGAACAGTCTCCTTTTAGGGTATAGGGACTGACACTTGGGAAGATCCTTTCGGAGATTCCTCTTTCAGTCTCTTTCTCCTTTTTTACCACATATACAGTCCGTAGCATTAGCATGAGAAAAACAGCTCCCTACGAGCCCTATCAGCTTCTCACAACTGCGTCTGCAGAGATGACAGGTGTAGTAACACTGCAAGACTTGGCCAGGCAGGTCAAAGCCACTACAATGAAAGGCATTTGAAAAAAAACCACACAATTTAATTTAATTTTATTTATTATTATTATTATTATTATTATTATGTTATTTATATAGCGCCATCAAATTCTGCAGCGCTTTACAATGGGTGGACAAACAGACATGTAGTTGTAACCAGACAAGTTGGACACACAGGAACAGAGGGGTTGAGGGCCCAATGAGCTTGCATGCTAGAGGGAGTGGGGTAAAATGACACAAAAGGTACGGATAGTATTAGACTAGTGACAGTTGCAGAAGAGGAATCAGTGGGGAGCTATTAACAGTTTAAAGGGAAACTCCAGTGCCAGGAAAACAATCCGTTTTCCTGGCACTGCAGGTCCCCTCTCCCTCCCACCCCCCAATCCCCGGTTGCTAAAGGGGTGAAAACCCCTTCAGTGACTTACCAGAGGCAGCGACGATGTCCCTCGTCGCTGCTTCTTCCTCCGCCGCCGCTCCTCCCAGTGATTGCGTCGACCGGTGGGTGAGACTGATTGCGCCCACTGGCCGGGAGACCTAATGCGCATGCGCGCCAATGCTTTTCAATGCTTTCCTATGGGGAATTGAGCAACGCTGGAGGTCCTCACACAGCGTGAGGACATCCAGCGATGCTCTAGCACAGGTTTTCTGTGTTATGATGCAGGAAGTGCCCTCTAGTGGCTGTCTAGTAGACAGCCACTCGAGGAGGAGTTAACCCTGCAAGGTAATTATTGCAGTTTATAAAAAAACTGCAATAATTACAGTTGCAGGGTTAAGAGTAGTGGGAGATGGCACCCAGACCACTCCAATGGACAGAAGTGGTCTGGGTGCCTGGAGTGTCCCTTTAAGTTATACGCTTTTATGAAGAAGTGGGTTTTTAATGATTTTTTGAAGGAGTGGAGACTGGGTGAGCATCTAACGGAGGAGGGAAGCAAGTTCACTGCCAGATTTTAGAATACTTTTATACATTTTGAAACCACCTCTAAGGTCAAAGTGAGTGGACAATTGGATCTCAGTTAGCAGAAGATGAAGCCTCAAGTACCACAGTGAAGAGCAGGTAAGCCAACTTTTAGAGATTGAACTTGAGGAAGGCTATTTCTTCCATCACTTGTGAGGACATGTGTGAACATTGGGGAATCAGAATGTCCCTATTAAGAGAAACCACTTGCTCACTCTGTGAACATGACAACAGTTGCTGGGCGTCCATGCAAAGAGCAGGCCACATACTCTTTTTCTCACCCCAGCAGCTTGGAGGGTCCTCAGAAGGAGGCAAAGCACAGGTACCTTCTGATCATTCCACTCTGACATTGTGCTGCCTAGGTCCAAGGATGAAATGCTCCCTCAACCGTCACCAAAACCACACCCAAATGCTTTATGTTATGTTATGCATTGTTAATGTTCGTGTTGGGATTATGGAATTTTTTGTTGTTTAGACAGAGCTAGAATTAGCAAGGTTAAGTCAGGATAAGTGTTAGCTAGGGTTAGACCTAGAGTACATGTTTGACATTCGTCAGTATGCTTACAGAGATAGTATCAGCAAACAGAATCTATGGGAAGGAAGCAAAGTACAAGCTTGTCCAGAATGTGACCCCATAAGTTCTCCCAAAAGGTTTTGCTGGTCACTCTTGTGTAGCACTGTAATGTGGTAGAGGATTTTTCTTGTTGTGACGCGTTGCATTGCAAGCTGTAAATAGCTCCTGATAGGCCGGACAGATGGTAAAGAATACCCCTGCCATGGTCTACACAGCAAGAGCCACAAAAGGGAGGGGGAAGTGGTTCAGGAGGTGACCCAAAAGGGGGGAGAAGAATAAACACAGAAGATAGAGAGTAAGATATGCAGAAAGTGGGGATATGATACACAAAAGGGTGAAGAGATATAAGTGCAGTTACAAGCTGGGTAAGAGATCCAAGATAGGGGTTACCATTATATTCACTTTATTTTGATTCCGGGGTTCAGTGAGGGAGGGAGAAGAAGCCAGGGCTGGACTGGCCTACCGGGATTTCCTGGTAGGCCGTTTGCCCAGGGGACCGCTATGTGCTGCTATTAGCCTCAAGACAGTCTGCGCTCCCGTGGGCCGTGGGCCGCGGCCAGTCGCATGCTTTTGTGACCAGCTGCGGCTGCAAGAACATAAAGTATTGCCCACGCCATCCACCGGATATAAACAACGTGTGATGCCATCCACCAGCGGAGGCGCTTTGGTACCTGCTTGAGCAGAGAAGAGATTGTGCAGGCCGGGCTGGAACAGGTGGACAGCTCATCTTGAGGTAGGGAAAAATTAGCTGTAATATATTAAATTGTGGGAAGAGGGGCAGTGTATTAAATTGGGGGGTGGGAGACAGTGTATTAAATAGGGAGGAGAGGGCAGTGTATTAAATTGTAGGGAGCAGAGTATTAAATTGGGAGGAGAGGGGGCAGTGTATTAAATTGGGGAAAGGGAGATAGTGTTTTAAATTGTTTCCAGGGCTGGTTTTCATTCCCAGTCCCTGGAAGGAGCAATTAATATTGTCTACACTAGTCAGAAACAAAAGTCACTAGTCAGAAACTACCTCCATTGGGCTACAAGGGATTCATTAACTTCCCCAATCGGACCACCAGGGATTCATTAACTTACCCCATTGTTCACGAGGAATTTATTAACTCCCCCTATTGGCCCACCATGGATTAATTAACTCCACTGCTGGGCAACCAGGAATTAATTAATCCCCCTCACCAGGCCAGCAGGGATTCATTAACAGCCCCCATGGGCCACTAGAGATCCACCCCATCAGACCAGCTTATATTCATTAACCCCCACCGGGAACATAGCCACTGCTGGACAACCATACAATTTACCTCCCTCCGTGCAAAAAAGATAAACAGGAGAGACTATATTTAAAAGACGGCCAACACACACAAATTGCACATACAGGGAGTGCAGAATTATTAGGCAAATGAGTATTTTGACCACATCATCCTCTTTATGCATGTTGTCTTACTCCAAGCTGTATAGGCTCAAAAGCCTACTACCAATTAAGCATATTAGGTGATGTGCATCTCTGTAATGAGAAGGGGTGTGGTCTAATGACATCAACACCCTATATCAGGTGTGCATAATTATTAGGCAACTTCCTTTCCTTTGGCAAAATGGGTCAAAAGAAGGACTTGACAGGCTCAGAAAAGTCAAAAATAGTGAGATATCTTGCAGAGGGATGCAGCACTCTTAAAATTGCAAAGCTTCTGAAGCGTGATCATCGAACAATCAAGCGTTTCATTCAAAATAGTCAACAGGGTCGCAAGAAGCTTGTGGAAAAACCAAGGCGCAAAATAACTGCCCATGAACTGAGAAAAGTCAAGCGTGCAGCTGCCACGATGCCACTTGCCACCAGTTTGGCCATATTTCAGAGCTGCAACATCACTGGAGTGCCCAAAAGCACAAGGTGTGCAATACTCAGAGACATGGCCAAGGTAAGAAAGGCTGAAAGACGACCACCACTGAACAAGACACACAAGCTGAAACGTCAAGACTGGGCCAAGAAATATCTCAAGACTGATTTTCTAAGGTTTTATGGACTGATGAAATGAGAGTGAGTCTTGATGGGCCAGATGGATGGGCCCGTGGCTGGATTGGTAAAGGGCAGAGAGCCCCAGTCCGACTCAGACGCCAGCAAGGTGGAGGTGGAGTACTGGTTTGGGCTGGTATCATCAAAGATGAGCTTGTGGGCCTTTTCGGGTTGAGGATGGAGTCAAGCTCAACTCCCAGTCCTACTGCCAGTTCATGGAAGACACCTTCTTCAAGCAGTGGTACAGGAAGAAGTCTGCATCCTTCAAGAAAAACATGATTTTCATGCAGGACAATGCTCCATCACACGCGTCCAAGTACTCCACAGCGTGGCTGGCAAGAAAGGGTATAAAAGAAGAAAATCTAATGACATGGCCTCCTTGTTCACTGATCTGAACCCCATTGAGAACCTGTGGTCCATCATCAAATGTGAGATTTACAAGGAGGGAAAACAGTACACCTCTGAACAGTGTCTGGGAGGCTGTGGTTGCTGCTGCACGCAATGTTGATGGTGAACAGATCAAAACACTGACAGAATCCATGGATGGCAGGCTTTTGAGTGTCCTTGCAAAGAAAGGTGGCTATATTGGTCACTGATTTGTTTTTGTTTTGTTTTTGAATGTCAGAAATGTATATTTGTGAATGTTGAGATGTTATATTGGTTTCACTGGTAATAATAAATAATTGAAATGGGTATATATTTGTTTTTTGTTAAGTTGCCTAATAATTATGCACAGTAATAGTCACCTGCACACACAGATATCCCCCTAACATAGCTATAACTAAAAACAAACTAAAAACTACTTCCAAAAATATTCAGCTTTGATATTAATGAGTTTTTGGGGTTCATTGAGATCATGGTTGTTGTTCAATAATAAAATTAATCCTCAAAAATACAACTTGCCTAATAATTCTGCACTCCCTGTACTGCCAACAAAACACATGTCAAACACTACCACTACACATTACATCACATCACATTATTGTAAGGTTTATCACCTTAAAGCTCTGTGATACTGTCAGACAAAATTCATATTACTTTGTGTTATAGAGCTGTAGGCCTCTGTGATACACTACTATGCACATTACTGTGAGTTTTGAGGTGGAGAAACTGTGTGATACAATCATACACACTACACATTACTGCAAGTTTAATTGTTGTGGAGTTCCGGGTATTAACTGCTACACACCACAAATTACTGTGAGTTTTGCTTTTGCTGTAGAGCTCTGGGATACACTAATGAACACTGCACATTACTTTAAATTTACTGTCAATAGTTGTAGTTCACAATCAAAACATCTCACACAATGTAAATGAGAAAAATCCAGAGGTTCAAAGCAATACAACTCACAGGATGGTTTTGACAAGCATCAATAAGCGCCAAAGAAATAATCTATTTATTTGAATGTGGCGTCTCTGTGTAAATGTAGTAAATGCATGTTTTGAGGTGGTGGGGCTTGCAGCAATATGCGTCAATGTCAATGTAGCCAGAAAATTACCCGCACTGGCCCTGCTCTGGAGCTGCAGAATTAATAAAAATGTGGGGTGTTTTAACTCCTAGAACACTCAATACTTGTGAATTTACTTTTACATTTCTAAATTAATGTAAAGAAAAAAGTAAAACATCACATTTACAGCTTAATTTGGCAGGAATTGGTCTTGAGTCCGTTCTAACCTATATAATCTTTATTAACAAATTGCAAACAATAATGAGTTGGGGTGCTACAATGTCCTGAAAGAGACATGGGTCCAATAAATCAATAGGTGAAAATTTGAAATTTAAAAACTGATGTTGGCATGTCTGTAATTTTAACTTTTCATAAATCTGCTTAAGGTCTACATGGAATCATATTTGGGTACTCTTGGGCAGTAGCCAAATACAAATTTAGGAATTTTACAGCAGTGAGAATCCCATGGTCTGTTAAATTTCCAGTGAAAATGAAACATTTTGATTGCAAATTTGGCATAAGTTGGTGAAAAATTGGTTAAATAAAAAAGTCAAAATGCAATTAGTTACATACATTGAAAATCTACTCTATACAAATATATATATATTTATATATTTGTGTCGCAGTTTTAGGTTCTGTGACTGTTATTTGAGCTATATAGGTGCATTTACTAAAGTGAGAATTTAAAGTTATTTCAAAGTGAATTTAAAATATTAGTATTAATATATCTGACTTTTGATGTTTTGCCCTGAAATTTGAAATTCACTTTGAATTCAAAATTCATTGAATAGCCTTGATAGGGATCCAAGGCAGAACCTTTGCAATATTTGGTCTGCTGACAATCATTCACTCAATCATTTCAACAATTAGGACTAACAAGTGAACCAACTTTGAGTTTCTTTCCTTTAGTTGCATAGAAATGATTTATAATCCAAACTGGGAAATTTTACATTTTTAATTTAATTCTTTTTAAATATTTTATTCCTACTTATTGTGTTATGTATACATAGTGGTTTTTTTTAACAAAATCCCTCTCTGTCCTTTAAAAATGATATATAAAATGTCTGGGTACATGTAAATAGAAAGGGTTAAATTATAGTAGAATTATCATACACAAAAGGTTCTAGAAAGCCCTCTGTGACAAACACAGAATCTTTTAAAAGCTATGATCATGAAAGTGTTAAATCCTGCTACTCGGTGTTAGCTGCAGCTTTATTCCTCTGTCCTTGCATTGTGACATCATTAATTATTTCCTTTGTGTAGCTGTGGTGATGTCATGATGCTACAGATGACATCACTCCTAATCTGTCCTTTTCATTTCATACTTTCAGGATGTTCGTGGCAGACACTGCAACCATGAAGACTGTCCCGTTTTTCTTTTCATTATTAGCTTCATCCTCTGGATATTTGAGACCATTGATTCTTAAAGTAAGTATATCCTACACACAGAGAGCTGTAATTTACTCCATATTCCTATACTAATTTTATCTCTATACTCCGTCTTCTAACCTGAAATTTGGTTTTATACACTAGCCATGTACACAGTGTAGTAACGTGGGCTGTGAGGAAATCTGTTTTCAATCTCTGATACTAAACTCTCTGCCCCGTGGCTGCTCTGCGGTTTAATGTAGTCATATCTTAGTGTTTCATTATACAGAAACCGTAATATCTCTACAGACAGTGTGTAGAGCTGATCCGAGGGTTCTTGGTTGCAATGGAGAAACTGTGTTTTGCTCCCTCACCTTTGGCATACAGCCATGTATAATGTAGTGCCATTTATAGATAAAAGCTTTGTATCTATATATTATGTGCTGATAAAATTACATACATAGTGAAGTTTGCAACTGGTATTTCTGTGCCTATAGTATACAGATATAACCTAAACTATGCCAAGCAGTGGGTAAGTGTGCATCCCAAGTAATAAGCATTGTGTGGCACACATGGTGGGATCAAGCAATGGGCATCACATGGAAAGGACCAAATTCATTAAATCTATAGAATTTATGGATAAAGTACATATATTAATTAACCTCCCAGCATGGTCCGTAAATGCATGCTAATTGCTTTGATATTACACAGCCTTTATATAAGGCATCCACCTACCCATGTATTCTCTCTTCCTCGTATGGATTTATAAAATACATATTTTTGTCTTATTAGAGACATTGCCTTTGAACTGAAAGCAGCAACATTAAGTGTTAGACTAGGACTCACTTATGAGCTTTGCCACAATGTTGGCAGGTAAGCTAACGCTTTAACGACGTTCAGTTCTACTAAAAACCTATGCTGTGTAAAAGTGAACATTTTCTTGCTATGCTTTATTGATGTTGATTTTAGTAGCACAATATAATCATTGTATTGTACTTTAATAACGTGGGCATTGATAACAGGTCTCAACAACCTTTATTAAATTGCCTTATTGTAGAACTGATCACAATTTTTTCACTTGACACAATGCTATGCTTACTTCATCACCATGGAAGGTGTGGTAATGGTATTAAACCCTTCCACAGACTTTGCAGATAGCCTTTTGGATATATCTATCATTTAGAATCTTATAAAAAAAAAATTTTGCATCAATAGCTTCATGAAAACCATTGTTTTTATAACAGCTTATAAACAACTCACTTTAAGACACTTTCACATCCTTCTTTTTCAGTCCATGGAAACCAACTTCTGCCGGTGGATCTACATGGTGGTAGGAAGAATGCTCAAACTGACAACTGGCCATGGAGGGAACCAGGAGTCACTTGAAGGTGTATGTCAAGCTGTCACCTGAGTAACCTTTGGGCCTATGCACCAAATTGTAAAAAAAAAAAAACTTAATTTTCACCTCACCCAACAAACTTATAGAGAACTTCCATCCACCAAATCATCCAACGGTAGAAAAAAATAGACTTCACTAAGACTTCACTTCACTAAGCACTCACAAGCATTGTGCAAAGAAGATGATTCACAGCCTGCTGGATGAATCCAGGAGCCGATTGAAGATAGAAGAAGACACGTATGTGGAGCCATGACCTGAGTAACCTTTGGGTTCTGACAATTTCATATTTAGTAAGAATTTTAAGCTTTCAGTATTTGGGGCTAATTAATTCCATCACACATGGAGCACTCGGTAAATGTGTTTGTATTTAAATTGCAGAGACATCGTACCCAATAGCCATCTGCACTTGAAAAAAGATGGATAATAAAAATAAAAAAGGATAATAAAATCCTGCTGACTGACCATGGAAGGATGGAAGGGCGGTGGAAGATGGATGCAGACATGTATGCGGAGCTGTCACCTGTGTAACCGTTGAGATCTGACATCTACTTATTGAGTAAGAATTTCAATTTGTTGGTGTATGATACAAACAAATGGTTTACACTTAACAATTTATGTTGTTTAAAACAACCAATCTTTTGGTATTATTTGAGGTATCATATAAACAGTGGCGTACATACCAGGGTCGCAGGGGTCGCGGTTGTGACCGGCCCGGCCCACCAGGGGGCCCGGCCGCCCCTGCGACCCGGTATGTACCCACAGGGCCAGCCTCTTCCCCTGGGGGGCCCAGGAGCCGGCCACCCCAAGGCGCCCCGAGGCTGGCCCAGCTGTCA
The DNA here is from genome assembly GCA_933207985.1 of Pelobates cultripes. NCBI lineage: Eukaryota > Metazoa > Chordata > Amphibia > Anura > Pelobatidae > Pelobates > Pelobates cultripes. The sequence continues at coordinate 303,931,748 of OW240914.1, forward strand.
CACACACACTCCTGGGCGGGTGGCCGGGCAGGCGGGCGCGCGAGGGAGCACTCAGTGCTGCCTCTTCAGCTCCCTCGCGCACCGCACTGATGCCGGAGCCGGAAGATGACGTCATCTTCCGGCGCCGGCATCCCTACACGGCGCGCGAGTGAGCTGAAGAGGAAGCACTGAGTGCTCCCTCGCGCGCCCGCCTGCCCGCCCGACCGGCCACCCGCCCAGGAGCCCAGCAGCACCACTGGACCCCAGGGAATCCCCCCCAGCACTCCAAAAGGTAAGGAGGCTGGGGGGATTACATTTAAAAAAACATGTGTGAGTGTTTGAGTGTGTGTGAGTGTTAGTGTGAGTGTTAGTGTGAGTGTTAGTGTTAGAGTGAGTGTGTTAGAGTGAGTGTGAGTGTTAGTGTTAGAGTGAGTGTGAGTGTTAGAGTGAGTGTGAGTGTTTGAGTGTTTGAGTGTGAGTGTGAGTGTTTGAGTGTGAGTGTTTAAGTGTGAGAGTGAGTGTTTGAGTGTGAGAGTGAGTGTTAGAGTGAGTGTGAGTGTTAGAGTGAGTGTTAGTGTGAGTGTTAGAGTGAGTGTTAGTGTGTGTGTCTTAGTGAGTCTGTTTGATGTCTGTTAGTGAGTGTGTGTTTGTCAATGAGAGTGTATGTTTTGTAAGTGAGTGTGTATGTATGTCTGTCGCTGAGTGTGTCTCTGTTAGCTAGTATGTATGCGTCTGTAAGTGAGAGTGTGTGTGTGTCTTCAGCACTTACCTTTCTCCAGCGCCGGACTCCCTTGGCGCTGGGGATCCCTCAGCTTCTCAGCTCGGAATGAGACCGCGCACGCATTCAAACCGCCCATAGGAAAGCATTACTCAATGCTTTCCTATGGACATTCAGTGTGCTCCTCTAGCGGCTGTCAGTGAGACAGCCACTAGAGGCTGGAGTAACCCTCAGTGAAACATAGCAGTTTCTCTGAAACTGCTATGTTTTCAGCTGCAGGGTTAAAACTAGAGGGACCTGACACCCAGACAACTTCATTGAGCTGACGTGATCTGGGTGTCTGTAGTGGTCCTTTAAAGGACCACTATAGTGCCAGGAAAACATACTCGTTTTTCTGGCACTATAGTGCCCTGAGGGTGCCCCCACCCTCAGGGACCCCCTCCCGCCCGGCTCTGGAAAGGGGAAAAGGGGTAAAACGTACCTTTTTCCAGTGCTGGGCGGAGAGCTCTCCTCCTCCGATCCTCCTCTTCTCCTCCCCGTCGGCTGTATGCGCACGCGCAGCAAGAGCTGCGCGCGCATTCAGCTGGTCACATAGGAAAGCATTCATAATGCTTTCCTATGGACGCTGGCGTGCTCTCACTGTGAAAATCACAGTGAGAAGCACGCAAGCGCCTCTAGCGGCTGACAATGAGACAGCCGCTAGAGGAAATAGGGGAAGGCTTAACCCATTCATAAACATAGCAGTTTCTCTGAAACTGCTATGTTTATGAAAAAATGGGTTAACCCTAGCTGGACCTGGCACCCAGACCACTTCATTAAGATGAAGTGGTTTGGGTGCCTAGAGTGGTCCTTTAAGTGTGTGTGCATCTGCATGCACTGGCGTACATACCGCGGTCGCAGGGGTCGCAGCCCTGTAACCCCTGTGACCAGGTGCCCACCGCCATGTGTTGCGGCCTGGCCCGCGCGCTGGGGGGGGGCCACGGATCAATTTTCGCACCGGGGCCCCATGGGTCATGTGTACGCCACTGCATATAAATATGCTTTCTCTTAAGGAATTGCCTTTTGGGGTTTGAGACCAATTAATTCAATCACGCAGGGACCATATTGGTAGAAAAACACTCAGTAAAATGTGTTTATATTTGAATTGCAGAGACATTGAACCCATTAACCTTCTGCACACAAAAAAAAGAATAAAAAAATAAAAAAATAAAATCCAATTTGTGTAAAAAAGGAAGATTCATAGCCTGGTGACTGACTATGGAACAATCCGAGAGCTGGTGGAAAATGAAAGAAGACGCATATATAGAGCTAGGTAAGAGTTTCAAAATGTGAAATTTTTAGCATTTAACTCAATCATACATGGGATCTTAATGAATTCTGTATATGTTTGGGTTATTCACTAAGCTTTGAATTGTTGGTCATTCAGCAGGGAACTGCCAACTCTGCTTCCTTATGCTGTTCAGAGCCCTCAAGATGTGATCCATAAAACCCGTGACTTCAATCTTCAGGCCATGTTTAGTATGAACGAGTAGAGGTAGACAAAAAAAATAAGAAAAAAACCTTCTGATTCATTTTAAGGTTATTTAAAAAAACCATTAAAGGGACATTATAGGCACCCACACCACTTCATCTCATTGAAGTGGTCTGGGTGCAGTGTCTCTGTCCCCTTAACTCTGCAATGTAAAACAATGCAGTTTCAGAGAAACTGCAGTGTTTACATTAAAAGGTTAAGACTGCCTCTAGTCGCTGTTTACCAGAAAACCACGAGAGGCGCTTCCTGGCTGTTCACGGAGTTTAACTTTGTGAAACGATGCTGGACATCCTCACACATTACATAAGGACATCCGGCATCTTGCAAAACCCCATAAGAAAGTACTGATTCAATGCTTTCCTATAGGGAAGGATTAATACGTGCTTTGCACTCGCAGCGCCTGCACATTAGGTTCCCCCTTGCCATGACATTGGAAGAGGCAGAGGGACCTCAGTACTAGAATAAGGTGAGTATTTAAAGGGTTATTTAACCCTTTCATTGCTGCAGGGGGGACTGCAGGGGTAGAGGGGCACTATAGTCTTAAAGATTTGTATTCCTAACATTATAGTGTTCCTTTAACATATTCTGCACTGTAAATAAAACATACAAGTAAATAAGCCCATTCAAAATTTGGAATACAGGAAACACAGAAGGTTATAAAGACCTAGCCTATAGAATACAGTGGGTGAATTTAGTTACACAAAAGGCAATGTTCAATATATACCGAAGGTGGAGATTTATACTGGATGTTTGAAATGAAACCTTAAAAAATGGAAACGTTTTACTTTTTCAGAACGTGAGTTGGATATAATTATTTTTGAAAATCATTGCTTTTATCAGAAATTTCCATTATAAGTGTGTTTTTATAGTATGAATTTCTTACTAAACGTCCAAGTGGCATCTCCATTATAGAAGCATGTGTGACTTTGTACTGTTTTTGTTTTTTTTTGTTTTTTTTACTTTAGCCAATGTGCCATCAGATGTCCTTCAAGAAGGCCAATGATAAATGTTGCAATGACCCAAACTGTCCAAGAAAAAAAAGCTATTAGCAGTTATGAGGACCATTGATATTTTTTTTACTGGGTGAGGAGGAAAGGGAGTTTCAAGAAGTCAAGAAGGATTTTTTTCCCTTTTTTGTGGCATAATTAGCTCCAAATTGGATTTTTGCTTTCTTTTGGATCAACAGCATATAAAGCTTTATTTTTCGTGTAGCACTCATTACTGTGAAAGACTATTTACAAAATCAGTTTTATTCACTGCTCAATAACATAATTTAATTATATAGTACTAGAATGTCAGACAGCCTAAGTCAAAGTTTTTATAATGACACCTCAAAATTAATCCAAGGGATCTTTTAGTCCCTAGCTTCTCGGGTGGGGGGGCATTCGCCCCGGTTCTCCCCTTTGGCTCCACCACCGGTAACAGCGTGCGGGGCCAGCCACGGGCACATGGTGTGATGGCTGACTTCATCTGGGCTGCTTCCATGTTCCCTGTTCACTAGGTACCAGGGCGGGGTAAGTGGGGGCCTTCAGAGCGAGGCTAATCCTTGCCTGGGTCTGCTGCTGGAGGCTGCAGTGTGGTTACATGGATGATGAGAGGGATGGGGTGATAGTTCCTGCTGCTGCTTGTGAGACAGAGAAAGGCTCAAGGAGATGCCTAACCTAATGATGGTAGGAGGAGATGGGTTGCCTTATAGCAGTGGGAGTCGTGCCAGTGCATAGTGGTGGTGGGAGAGAGATGGAGAGATTGTCCATGAGCTGCCAACAGAATTTGAAGGGTCTTTTATAAAACCACTGACTGACACATTCTCAACACAATATCCCAGACACACACACATATTAACCCCCACATTCCCTCACATACACACTCTCTGCTAAACTTGCTTACATACTCACAAACACACACATATATACACATTGTGTGACAAACACATATAAACACATTGCCACACACAGATACACACTGCTGCACCACACACAGAGATACACTCCAGAAGCACACATACAGCAAACTACACAGATACACAGTGTCAAATACACACTTTTTTTTAGAAATACCCATTGCCATACACACATTCAGATACACACTGCCTGAAACACACAGTTACCCCACTGATGGCAGCCAAGGAGATACCTAATGGAGATGTAAGAGAGGAGGTCTGATGCCTACTGGTGATAGGATAAGGGATGGGTAATGGTTAATGGTGAATGAAGATCGGAGAGGTTGAGGGTGATGCATAATGGTAATTGTTATCAACATAAGCATCTACCCCTCTCTCTCTCCTACCACCATTAATCATCGCTCTCTCTCATCATCATAGGTCATCACCATCCCTTTCACATCACTATTGGCCATTACCCACTCCCTCTCCCACCACCATTAACGGGTTAATGTAAGCACCATCCCAACTTTGCATCATCGCAAAGTTGATGGTTAATAGACTATCCTGTAATTGCTCTAAGATCTGCAATTAGCTTAGAACTGCAGCGATTTGTAAAAATCACCCAGCTATAAGCCTGCCCCTCAGAGCTGTCAACAGAAACACAAGTAATGGTTCCACAAAGCCAGTAATTAAATAACGAAGGAGTTTATTACACCAGGACGTGAACTCTGCAAAATTGCAACCCGCAGAAAAGATGTCTGTTAAGCAAGGCTTGGCAAACACTCCTTCTGTGTGTTGAAACATTGCTGGGTCCACATGTTGGTGATTGAACTTTATTTAATTGCTGGTGTTGTGATTCCAGTACTTGCTTCCTCCTAACCATCATTACTTGTGTGCAGGCACTCCTTGTTTGTTTTTTTCCTTAGATAAAATTGATATCAGGAAACTGGAATTGAGAGTTCCAGCTGTCTGACATCAATCTCTTTTCGATTGCCAAATGCACAACTTGGACTGAGTTCTCTCTCATTCTGAGAGATTGAGAGCCGAGCTGGAGACCGTACATGCAGGGACTGTAACTCCACTGATTGCTGCATACAGCATTCATAATGGTACTAGGAGAGAGAAGGGGTTATCAGGGCTGCCATCAGAACTCATACAAAACACTGAGTGGACTTCCACACAACACACACTCTAACAAACACATACATAAACTTCCACATACACACACACACACAGACACACACATACATATATACTTGCAGAGACACAAACACCAAAACACAGTGTGAAATACATATACACAAACTACATACTGCCGCGTACACACAAATACACACACAGGTACAATCTGATGGATAAATGCACATTAAACACTACCATATTCACAGTGTTTTACACAAATACACACTCCAGACACACATACAAATGCACACTAACAGACACGTGCACAAATATACCCAGACACCCCACTGATGGCAGCCCTGGAGATGCCTAATGAAAATGTGAGAGAGGGTCTGTTGCCAGATGGTGATAGAGAAATCAGGGGTGATGTCTAATGGTGTTCAGAGAGGGTGAAGGGGATGCCTAATGGTGATTATTTACGTATCACCCCCTCCTCTCACCACCATTAGACTTCACTCTCTCCCATCATCATTAATCAACACCCCTCCATCTCACATCACTATTGGCCATCACCCACTCCCTCTCCCACCACCATTAAAGGGTCAGTCTAAGCACCATCACAACTGCAACATAGATGGTGCATAGAGGTCTGTGGGTTGCTTAGAACTGCAGCGATTTGCAAAAATCACACAGCTATAAGCCAGCCCTTCAGAGCTGTCAGTCACCAGCTGGATCTCTAAATTCCGGCCGCCTGATATCAGTTTTGTCCATATTGGACAAATATGGACTGAGCTCTATCTCCTACCCAGAGATTGAGAGCCCACCTGTGCACTGCACATGCGCAGACCGTGGCTCAGCCAATTGCTGCACGCAGAAATCTTAATGAAGGTGGGAGAGGGATGAGGTGATCGCGGCTGCCATCAGAACGTATACAAAACCACTGACTGGACTCTCCTGGACACATTCTCATAGACACACACACGCATACATAACCTCCCACGTACAAATACATACAAACATACATATTCGCAGCACACAAGCACAGATACACACTGTGAGACACACACAAATACACACTGTGAGACATTCACAAATAGACACTGTGATACAAATGCACACTGAGATACTGCCATACACACAAACTCACACAGACATAGACTCTGACAGACTCACTTTCAGATACACAATGCCAGACACACCCATGCTGAAACACACTGCCAGACACACCCATACAGAAGCACAGTGCCAAGTACACACTGACAGACACACTCATACAGATACACACAGATACACTGATGGCAGCCCTGGAAATGCCTAATGAAGATATGAAAGTGAGAAAGTGATGTCTAATGGTGATCCCCGCCCTCTTTCACAACCCATTAGCCATCACCACCTCCCTCTCACATCACTTTTGGCCATTACCAACTTTCTCTCCCATTATCATTAAAGGGTTAGTTTATGCACCATCACAACCTTGCACCATTGCAATGTTAATGGTGAATAGATTACCCTGAGCTTGCTCTCAGCAGTTTGAGTGGTTTAGTACTGCAATGATTTGTAAACAAATCACAGTTATAAGCCAGACACTCAGAGCTGTCAATAAGCAGCAGGAACTCTTAGTTCCAGCTGCCTGATATCTATTTTGACCACATTGTGCGTGTGGCTTGCATATGTCGCGCTCAAAATTCAGACTGAGTCTTCTTCCCAGAGGTTGAGAGCCAACTTGCCATGCTCAGACCGTGGCTTAGTCCATTGCTGCACTCAGCAATCTTAAAGGACCACCCTAGGCACCCAGACCACTTCAGCTTAATGAAGTGGTCTGGGTGCCAGGTCCTTCTAGGGTTAACCCATTTTTTAATAAATGCGTGCGCATTCAGCCGACGGGGCGGAACGGAGGAGGAGAGAAGGAGGAGAGCTCTCCGCCCAGCGCTGGAAAAAGGTAAGTTTTTACCCCTTTCCCCCTTCCAGAGCCGGGCGGGAGGGGGACCCTGAGGGTGGGGGCACCCTCAGGGCACTATAGTGCCAGGAAAATGAGTATGTTTTCCTGGCACTATAGTGGTCCTTTAATGCAGGTGGGAGAGGGATGGGGTGATCAGGACTGCCATCATGTAGCATACAACACCACTGACTGGACCTGCCTCGACACATTCTACCAGACACATAGATATAAAACCTGTGTGTACACACATATTTACATACACACAAATACAGTTACACACTGTGAGACAAATACATAGTTTGAGACGTATGCAACAAATAAGAGATACATGCTGCCACATCACACATAGATACACAGAGACAGACACTGCCAGACACAAATATAAATGCTGCCAGATACACACTATTACACACAAAGGCATACAGCCAGACACATCCATACACATACATCCAGACACCCACTGATGGAAGCCCTGGAGATGTCTTATTAAATTGTGAGAGAGAGGGTCTAATACCAAATGGTGGAGAAAGGAGGGTTAATGTCTAGTAATCAGGGAGGGCGGAGGTGATGCCTAACGGTGATTATTATCAATATACGTATCACCCCTTCCTTCTACCACATTAGACTTCACTCTCTCCCATCATCATTAATCAACAGCCATCTCTCTCACATCACTATTGACCATCACCAACTCCCTCTTCCAAAACCATTAAAGGATCAGTCTAAATACCATCACCACTTTGCATCACTGCAATATTAATGGTGCATAGAGTACATCTCTGTGGGTGGCTTATACCTGCTACAAGCCACCCCCACGGATCTGTCAATTGCAGCAGTTGGTGCATCCCTAACACACACAACTTGAACTGGGTTCTCTCTCCTCTGCTGAGTTCTGCTGAGTTCTGTGCAAAGCCCAATTCATTAAACAGTGTATAAACTGATAGTAATCGTGGTATGGCCACTATCAGTATACAGAGTGGTTCTGCTCATCACATGTGATATGGAATCCTGGGGGATAACATTCTTATCCCATAAACCCTGGCTAGGTATAGTCCAAAATGAGATGCTCCTGACTGGAGCCTCCTCCTGGTCAGAGAAGGGCCAGTCTGTAACTACAGTCTGTAACTACAGCAGTCATCGGTCACGGTAAGTATTGTTTTTATTAAAATGTATTGTTTACATTTATTATAAAAATTATTATAATAACTATTGGGGTAATTTTGGTCATAATAGATTTGGTTATAATAGATATTGATCGTTCAAGTATTGTTTTTATTTACATTTATTTATTTTACATTTATTTAAAATATGGCTTTTACCATCTATGGTATCAGATACCTATGATCGGATACTAGTAGCCATACCTACCCTGGGGTGTCTGAGGGTTCTAGGAACAGATTTTTACGTTTATTTATCTTAACTCTTTTATCTGTGGGGCACCTGTGTTATCTGTATTACCGTTTTGTTAACTAGTTAATTACCCAATAGCTGGTTACACTGTGCCCTAAGGAGTACACATCAAAACTCATATATCTGTGGGGCACAAGTGATATCTATATTACTGTTTTGTTAACTAGTCCATTACTCAACAACTGGTCACACTGTGCCCTTAGGAGTACACACTAACAGCTATTTAAACTGTGTCTACAATTGCAACTGTGTTTTGTTGCAATAGACATCACAGAGGCAGCCTGAAAACTTCAGAACAGGCCCTCTGTATACTATGTTCTTATGAATTTTCTCAATAGCAGCTGATTTTTTACCTACTGCTTTTTTGCTATGTGTTTTTGTGTAGATTTGGAGATACATTGCACGCTCAGCCAATTGAATCTCTGGACCTTCTGGCAGTAATACATATCCAGTACTACCCATTATTGGGTCACAGAGCACTCCTTTCTACTTTCTTTTTCGATTATATTTACTCTCTTTTTATCTTTATATTATTAAAAGTTAACTTTTATACGTATCCGGGGCACTCAGCCTGTCCTCCCCTTTTTTGTTACTACTCTGGTAGTTTATTGTGGGTTACCCCCACTATTTGAGTGCTTCCCTAAGCTTCCGTTTTCTTTTCTTTTTTCGTAAATGCCTTAGGGTTTTAATACCCCTGTCTAGGAAGCGAATGACCCTGTCACCATGACATCTTACTTAAGTAACGTGGTCAATCCAGATCTAAGTATGAGTGATATTAATAATGTTTTCTCTTTAGAACCTCTTATTAAACATAATACTAATGACATTAATGAGAGTTTTTTCGATATACAAAACATGTATAAGCAACAAATCAAGGGACACTGGGAGATTACTAGCCTAAGAAAATATGTAGAGGACAAATTGGTCCCCAGAGGACTCAGGTCAGACATCACCAGACCGGATAAAGTGAAAACTGATATCCAAATTAAAGAATGGAACAGTATCCTAATCAACAGCTCCATGAAACTAATGGAGTTCTTGATTAAACTTGAGGAATCCCATTTAGAGACGGTGAATCAGAATTTGCAGACAGAAATCAATAATATTAAGACTTTCCAAACTCATCCAGATTTCAAACTAATGGAAAATAAGTTGAACAATAATCTAGAGAACTTTAAGAAATACATCAGGGAGAAAAAACACTTAAAATACCAACGGGACCATAGGGACTTTGAGGAAGGGACTATCTTCAAATCCAGAACCATTAGGAAACGCTACAGCAGTAGACAGAGTTCTACATCTGGGGAAACTGACTGGTCCAGCTTGGAGCAGAGCTTAGAAAGAAAGGGCAGTTACCCAGTTAGAATTAGAAACTTTTCACAAAGAAAGAGTATTTTGAAACAAGCAGAAAAAAATGTATCCTTCCCAGACTCGTATAATTCCATCCCCTCCAACTCCCATGCCAATGTTCCAACGTCACTTATGTCCTCACAATCTGAAGCTCCCTGTGCTTCCTCTTCTTTTTTAGAACAGGAGTGGCCTCTACCCCAGAGAGGCAGACTCAGGGACAGAAAAAGATGGGGATACAAGACAAGCAAAGAAGGGCACAAAAACTAGTAAACCCTGACAACATTGACGAAAATCTTATTATCAACCTTTCCAATTTTGAACTGACTGAGAAGCACAAATCTCTCTTGAGTAAGGGCCTGTCCTTTGTCCCCTCGCCTACTACTAATAGTTTTGACTGGGCGAAGGACACTAATCTTTTTGGGCGAAAGCTCGCTCTTAGCATCACCCACAAAAGACAGGAGAATAAACGTGCTAGAGAACTAGGCCTCACCCCTGAGGACTATCAACATGTCCAAACCATGGTTTCCCTTCTAGACGAACAGAATGACACACAACCTCTTACTAAGTGTAAACCCCCTTCGTGGTACACTCCCAACTTTAAAGAGGTATCAACTGTAGATCTGTTTGTGCAGATGACCACTAAAGCCTTGGACTCTCTTCCACCCCCTATTCAAAATACCGACAACTTGACCAAAGCAGAACGAGAAGCACTGAGGGATTTGAGGGGTAACAATGACATAGTTATAAAACCCTCTGACAAAGGAGGAAACATAGTACTCATGAACCAGGACAAATACATAGATATGTGTATGAAACACTTAAAAGATAAGAGTCAATACCAAATACTCTCTCAGGACCCCACGGTCACTTTCTTCACCCAACTTAAGACCCTCCTAACTCAAGCTCTGGGGGATCAACTCATTACTAAAGAGGAATTTCAATTCATGTTACCAACCAATCATCCCACAATTTCAACGTTTTACTGCCTTCCCAAGGTTCACAAATCTCTCATAAATCCACCGGGGAGACCTATTGTTTCGGGAAACAATTCCCTAACTGAAAAAACTAGTAAATTCCTAGAACAACTGTTACATCCGTTTGTTGTCAATCTTGAGTCATACGTACAAGACACGAAACACACCTTGCTAGTATTGGAGAACCTGGAGGTTCCCCCTTACTCACTCCTTGCTAGCTTGGATGTGGTTTCTCTGTATAATAACATCCCCCATGATAAGGGTATTTACGCGACCTCTTACTTCTTGCATAGATCCACCAAATACAACTCTGAACAAATTCAACTTATTCTAACACTTCTAGAATTTGTACTAACACATAATTTTTTTGTGTTTGATGGCCTGTATTATCTACAACTTCGCGGCACGGCTATGGGTACTGCTTGTGCCCCGAGCTACGCGAACCTATATCTGGGGTGGTGGGAAGAAAGTCTCTTTAAGGACACCGACACTAATCATTTTCACCAGTATGTACATAAATGGATGCGGTACATAGATGACATCCTAATCTTCTGGACTGGCTCCTGCTCCCAGTTCATCAACATGGTACAGGTTCTGAACAATAACCACATCGGACTACAGCTGACACATGTTATCCACGACACACAACTTGAATTTTTAGACCTCAGAATTCTCCTGAATATCGATGGTACAGTAGATACTGAACTGTACAGAAAAAGCACGGCCTCAAACAGTCTCCTCCATTGGCGCAGCTTCCATCCACATCGCCTTAAAGCAGGAATCCCCTACGGACAGTACCTTAGAGCTAGGAGGAACTGTTCTAACGACACCTCATTTCAGGCTGAAGCAGATAAACTTAGGATACGCTTCAAGAACAGAGGGTATCCTAATAAAATCTTAAAAAAAGCGTTTCAGAGAGCCTCGGCCCAAGACAGGAGCTCCAGCCTCCACTCCACTAAAATCACTCCATCTAATCAATTAATCAGATGCATAGGGACATATGATAAACAATGGCAATCAGTTAAAGATATCTTCACCCAACACTGGCCAATTCTGCAATATGACACTGACCTGAAACCAGAGGCAGTAGCATATCCGAACATCACGGCACGCAGGGCCAAGAATCTCAGTGATTTTTTGGTACATAGCCACTTGGAGACAAAAATCCCGTCCAAAAATTGGCTCACCGCACCAGTGGGAATTTACAAGTGTGGACATTGCAAGGCGTGCCCTTACATCAACCAGTCCAAAATGGTCAAGTGTTCCAACACCAAAAAAGAATTCAAGATCAGTCAATTCGTGAATTGCTCCACCACACGCGTCATTTATGTCATTACATGCATTTGTGGTATGCAATATATTGGGAAGACCTATCAAGAACTTAGGAGGCGCATTCTCCAACATGTAAACTCAGTAAAGAATACAAACTTGAGCACCCCAGTCGCGAACCACATAAGAAATTTCCATGATGGCAATCCTAATTTTCTATCTTTTCAGATCTTGGAGAAGGTGAACCTTAATTCTAGGAAAGGAAACTTCAATCTGATACTTCTCCAAAAAGAGTCCAGATGGATCTATGAATTTAAAACTCTCGCCCCTGGGGCCTTGAACGAAGAATTCAATTTTACCCCTTTCATCCATTCACATTAGGGCTCCGTTACCAAGTAATTGGTGCATGGAACTAAATGTTAGCTTGGTTTGCACGCACATTAATAGTTTTTATCCACTGCGTGGTCAAGCTATACATACTTCAGTCTAGAACTAGGTACTCTGATATCCTTTTATTTTTCCTTGACATGGGAATCTTCGATACCACCCTAAATCTATAGGTAGATAGTAATCAGTTCCTTATGTCTTACTTTAGACCTCTAGCATACTTTATTCACTTTCTTGTACCCCCATTGGAAATTAATTATTATTGTTAAAAAAATTTTGGTCATCTAGATACCTTTCAGTATATTTAACACTCTCTATACTGGACCTTTTCTGTTATTTATTCCCTCTCTGTCGCTATTTAATCCTTTGTATACCCTACAGGGTTAATATTAAGATACATCTCAGGCTTTAGCAACTCAATCACTGTATGTTCCCTAATCGTAATGGTCCTCACCGCTGACCGGGTTTCCGTTTGGTCCCGCCGGGCAGTCTTTCTGTCCCCTCAGAACTACTATAATATAAGTCTTGACTCTAACCGGCTTCTATCACCGGTAATGACAGCAGCAGTGATTCTTTCCTCTGCAATACTATTACAATTTCAACTTACGCTTTCGGCCTTTTAATATGCCGACGCTTATTTTCACCTCTTTTTTATTTCATCATTTTTTGTAACGCTACGGAGGTTGCATTATGCTTCTTCCCTTCTCTCCCCCCCCCCCCACTTGCAATATCATACTGTCCACAAGGACAGTGGATAATGATAATGATTGTATACGGCATATATACCACCACTGAAACAACTCTTTAATTTCAACTGGGTGCAAATCTTTACCAATGCCAGCACGAATTAATCTATTTCCCGGCCCCTCTCTGGTAACTCAGTTAGGACAGCATCAGCTCCATTTACTTCTTCCTTAGGATCATACACGAGTGAATTTTTATTCCACATTTACTAACATTACAATATTCTGCACATGCTGATCGGCTATGGTTTATGCCGACCTACATGTCTAATGTGGGTATCTTCACCTTAAAGGGTTAACTATGGCTGTTTCTCTATTGGCCATACTCACCTTTGAATGAACAGGATAGGCTCATCGAAACCAGCGGTCTTTTTTGAACCCTCCAATCAGCTTTATCCTTCACCTGTAAATAAGCTGATACTCACCACACATCGGCTCCCCTCTGATGAGGTGTGGCGAAACGCGCGCGTCAGGGGACTCGGAGGATTCACTGCTATAGCTCAGAGTGTGGCATTGTGATCATGTGCACCGCCCTCTCCACATGAATCCCGAGCGTTTTTTCTGTTTCTACCTCAGCAGGCATCTTTTTCTTTTTTCCTCTCCTTCCCAAGAGGTCTATCTAACAAAATATGGCTTTTACCATCTATGGTATCAGATACCTATGATCGGATACTAGTAGCCATACCTACCCTGGGGTGTCTGAGGGTTCTAGGAACAGATTTTTACGTTTATTTATCTTAACTCTTTTATCTGTGGGGCACCTGTGTTATCTGTATTACCGTTTTGTTAACTAGTTAATTACCCAATAGCTGGTTACACTGTGCCCTAAGGAGTACACATCAAAACTCATATATCTGTGGGGCACAAGTGATATCTATATTACTGTTTTGTTAACTAGTCCATTACTCAACAACTGGTCACACTGTGCCCTTAGGAGTACACACTAACAGCTATTTAAACTGTGTCTACAATTGCAACTGTGTTTTGTTGCAATAGACATCACAGAGGCAGCCTGAAAACTTCAGAACAGGCCCTCTGTATACTATGTTCTTATGAATTTTCTCAATAGCAGCTGATTTTTTACCTACTGCTTTTTTGCTATGTGTTTTTGTGTAGATTTGGAGATACATTGCACGCTCAGCCAATTGAATCTCTGGACCTTCTGGCAGTAATACATATCCAGTACTACCCATTATTGGGTCACAGAGCACTCCTTTCTACTTTCTTTTTCGATTATATTTACTCTCTTTTTATCTTTATATTATTAAATGCATTATCTATATCAGTGGTATCAATCTCGAGTTTACCTGAGGGCCCATTGCAGAGCTCATATGGGTGCCGCTGATCTCTACTCACAGATCTATACTCCCAGACATATATAGATCCATACTTCCAGAAACACACACATACATATACACACACACACAGAACCATACTTCCAGAAATATAGACAGGTCTGTACTCCCAGACACACACATAGATCCACAATGACAGACACACAAACACATACCCAGAAACACAGATAATCGCTGACATACGCATGTACATGCACACTCACAGATAAACTCTCAGGTCATCATTCTGCAATGCTGGTCTGTGAGTAAGCAGCCAGCAGTTCAATTAAAAGACTGTCAGTTGCCAGGTGTCCGTTGTCTAACCAGACAGTCTGGAAATTGAGGTTCTGGCAGTTTCCTTCTTACACTTCGGGCCGCAAGAAGTTGCTTGGGGGCAACAAGTGGTCCACAGGCCAGTGGTTTAAGAACCCTGTTCTACATAATGCACTAAAAGGAGTGACATTTTCCACCTATGGTTTCTCTTTAAGCAGCTATCACCCCTTTCTCTCCACTCACTATCCAGCTCTTATCCGATACGTTAGTGATGGGAGTAAGAGAGAATTTCATGGAAACTAATGTTAGCAGGGGAGAGGGAGGGTTGCCTAATGGTGATGGGAGAAGGAGGACTTGATGTTTAATGGTGCTGGGAGAAGGAGGGGTTAAAGTTTACTCGTGATGGAATAGGGAGGGATGATGCCTAGTGGTGATGGGATGGAGAGAGATGCCTTGTGGTGATGGGAGAGAGATTGGGTGCTGGTTAATGAATGGGAGAGGAAATGAGCTGTGTTTAATGGTGATGGGAGAGGAAATAGGATACCACCCCACCTTCCATCACCATTTAGCACCATTCCCTTCCTTTCCCATATCCATTACGTATCACCCTCCAGCTCTCTTTATTCACCATCAGGTTCATGCACTCCCATCACCATTGGGCATCCATCACCCATCCCTTTCCTATCTCCATTAGGCTCACCCCTCTATCTCCCATCTACCATTTGCGGTGGAGAGAGACTAAGGAAAATACAGAAACTAATTCTGGCGATGGAAGATAAAGGGGGTTGCTTTATAGTGATGGGAGAGGGAAGTCATGGCTAATACTCATGGGAAAGGGAGGAGATTGGTACCTTCTGGTGATGAGAGAGGGAAGAGGTTTAAGACTTATGGTAATAGGATAGGGAGAGGGGTTATGCCTAATGGTGGTGTTAGAGGCAGGGGATGATACCTAGTTATGATGGACGAGTGCCCTCCTTTAGGTATCATCCCACTCCCTCTCCATAAGTCATCACCCCCTCTTTCTCCCATCACCATCAAGCATCACACCTTCTCACTCACATCAACATTTGGCATCTCCCTCTCACACCACTACTTGGCACCCATTACTCCATCCCATTGCCACCGCTACTTGGCATCTCCCCCTCCATCTGCCAGCAGAGGAGAGAGAGCAAGGCTCAGGGAGAATGCTATAGATAGGAATGGAAAAGGGTTTATTAGGGGTTTTAAAGAATGAGGGGGTGATACCTAACGGTGATGGGAGTGGGAGGGAATATAAATTATATTAGTGAGGGTTGTGGGGGGGTGGGAGGGTGGGAGAGGGGTGATTCCTAATGGTTGTGGAGGTGATGCCTAGTGATGAAGTGAGAAGGTGGTGGGGTGATGTCTAGAGGTGATGGGAGAGGGTGATGCCACGTGGTGTTGGAAGAGGGAGGATGGTGATTCTTTATGGTGGTGTTTACATCATCCTGAAGCATAATCCCTTTCCTCTCTCAGCACCATTAGGCATCACCCTGCTATCTCCCATCACCATTAGGCATCATCACTCTCCATTCTCCATTAGGCATCACAACAATCCCACCACCATTGGGATTTACCACTATCCTAACACTAATATTAGGCTAGCTTCTCTCTGTCCTACAATTAGCAGCATGAGCAGCCATTCCCACCTCCTCTTACTATCTACGTATCCATATAGCAGTCTCCAGCACAGCCTCACGGCTGGCATCTTCTAAGCTCAAGCGGGTTTTTGCTTGCTCTCCCTGTTGCCTGCTGGATAGCGAGCGTGTGGGTGGTTCAGGTGGGGTTAGCTGTTGCGCCGTGCGAACCTGCAGCCAGTCCTGCACACTGTCACCAGTGGAGGATCCAGGGGGGAGAACCAGGACAAATGCCCCCTTACCCGAGAAGTCATTGTGCAATTTGTTGGCTAGGGAGGACCATGGCAAGTGTCTCCCCCAAGATGCCAGGGATATTTATGGTCTAGCCATAAGCAGGAGCTGACCGAAAGGTACATCCTCACAGACCCTCTGGTTATTATTATTATTATTATTATTATTGCCATTTATATAGCACCAACAGATTCCGTAGCGCTTTACAATATAGGTTTATGGTGTTTAGATTGTTACTTTAATTTGATGTATTTTAAATCAAGTGATTGAACAGTAAATATAAATAAACATTTCAGTAACTGACACAGATACACAGTTAGTTCTCAAACTTAGGCCAGCTTTTTTTTTAACTCACATTTTTCTCAAAAGTCTCTGTTTATGGGTATTTTTATGAAAATTATTAAGTCTAACTTCAATGGAAAGCTTTGTTTATCTTTCCTTTTGCCACTCGCCTAACCAACAATTTATTTTAATATTTTTAAAAATCACAAATAAAGAACTTAAAAAAAATAAAAATAAAAAAGAAAGA
Organism: Pelobates cultripes; assembly: GCA_933207985.1. Taxonomy (NCBI): domain Eukaryota; kingdom Metazoa; phylum Chordata; class Amphibia; order Anura; family Pelobatidae; genus Pelobates; species Pelobates cultripes. The sequence continues at coordinate 303,949,074 of OW240914.1, forward strand.
ATTAAAAATATTAGTAGTCCTCTTCACTGCCAACAGGTTGGGGTTTTAATTTTTTTTCTTGCAACAAAAATTGGTGAGACGCTGATCCAAGTACTGCTATAGATGAGCCTTTTTTGCAGTTAGTTGAAAAATCGATAGACGAAGCATCACACTCTGCGGACTGAAGATCAAAGAATTTCTTCTGACAGTATCTGACAGCAAAAAGGTAGGTAGTCATATATTGTTTTTTTATAATCAGTCTGTAAGATGTATTTTGAATTCAGATTTAATTTTTATTTTCACTTTATTTGGTTTATCTGTTAATGACTTTTATTTTTAGTAAGAAAGAAATGTTACATTTTTATTTAATAAAGGTTTACACAAAGCAAAATCCAGTGTTTTCATAAAGCAGTGGTTTGGCTTGGAGTAGCCCTTTATGTGGTTTCCGCGTGTGCCCCAAATGCCAAAATATTGTTTTTTTAAAACTTTTTTCCCTCACCGAGGCAACGTTTTCCCTCAGCCCAATCTTCCTCCATTGACATCACTCCCCCAAGCCAGATGGTTAGAGAGAGCAGTGTAGACAGACTTAGGAGAACACTGGAGTGGCATGGAAGGGGGCCATGCTGCCATTTACAGTCTGGTGCCAGCATGGTGTGCGTACTGGCATCAGACGCCAAGTTTGCACAGAACTGATATTAGCGAGCCAAGTTCTCTTGTTCCCAGCTGGCTAGACACCCTATATGATGTTACTGGCAGCAGAGAGGTCTGTCCCCATATGTGCAGCATTTCATAGCATTTTCAACTCTACATATACAGAGTCTAGATACCATAGTATTCAGTGCCATCTTTCTGCATGGGCATACTGGGCAGTTGCCTGGGGGCCCCACAAGCATGGGGGCCCCACCACGCTGCCCATGTGTCCAGGCCGGCAGAGGAGATCCTTTGATCTCCCCTGCCGGCCCATGGAGAGCCGGCCCTGTTTTCTTCCCATGGGCCCTCTTGGGCCGGTAGGGAGATCAAAGATCTTCCTCACCGTCTCAAAAAGCCTCTAGTTAGTGGAGAGGAAGGAAGGACCCAGAGGCAGGGGGAGGGACCTGGGAGGAAGAGTGCTCCTCGTGCAAGCAGGCTGTGTGGAGCGACAGGAGACAGCCTGCAGCCAGAGGAGCTGCAGGCTATACAGAACTCATGACCACTGGACCACCAAGGCTGGCTGTGTCCTCCCTCCCCTTCTTCACCACAGGTTAGAAGAACTGGGGTTGGGGGGGGACATAAAGATTTTATTGATCATTATTTATTAGGATTTTTTTCAAAGATTTAAAAAATAAATAACATTTCCTCCCTGCACCTCTCACACTCTGTAACCCGCACACACACACACAACACCCTTCATACACAGCACCCCTCAAAAACACATACACACACACACTGCACCCCTCACACACAGAGCACCCCTTATACACAACACCCTCTCAAACACACAAGTTCCCTCACACACTGCAACCCACACACAGCACACTTCACGCACTGCACCCCTCACACACAAACACACTGCACCCCTCACTACAGACTGGGTTTATTCAGCAGTGTGTGTGTTTGTATTCAGCAGTCTGGGTGTATTTAGCAATCTCTGTGTGTGTATTCACCAGTGTGTGTGTATGCGTGTGTTCAGCAGTCTGTCTGTGTGTGTATTCAGCGAATTGTGTGTATGTATTCAGCAGTCTGTCTGTGTGTATTCCGCTTTCAGTCAGTGGGTATATTCAGCAGTCTGTGTGAAAGTGTATTCAGCAGTCTGTGTGCGAATGTATTCAGTAGTTTGTGACTATATTCAGCAGTCTGTGTGTATGTATGTATTGCATTTGTTGAAGGTACCAATAAATATAAGCTTAATTTTATCGATAATTTACATTTTTATTCCTGTGAGTTGTCTTGTAGACAGGGCCCCAGTGCACTGCTTTGCCCGGGGGCCCATAATGCTGTTAAGATGACACTGATAGTATCATATTATGCTATTACTAAAGCATTATGTTTGTCTTATTCTTGGGTCATACAAAGTCTGTCTGACATTCATCCGACTCTGTAATGTAAGTGGTGACACATTATATTATTATAAAAGAGCAGAAGTATCTAAGATATGTTTTACCTCCTGTTATTTATTTACCATTTTTGTATATATGGCCTTTTTCTCATTATTCTACTTATATATGTCGACCTTTAATAAACCCTTGACGTTTTCATGTTCTCTCTGACTTTCTAAATGCATGACATCATAGTTCTGCTGCACTTTCAATGTTATAGCTTTAGCATTATACACAAGGGTTTGTTAATGCTTTATTTCTCTCTTAGCAGTCAGTTCAAGTATGAACACCAGCGCCGATCATCGATACTCATCTCAACTGGAATTATTCACCTAATATGGACGTATTACAGATTTCTCCAAGTCTGACTTTTGTCTCAGCTACTGGTTTCTGACCATTGGCTTCCTACCGGCATCTGTTTTTGTATCACCAGTTCTGTACTGTGATTGCAGATTACTCATCTACAAACTCTGGCTTAATCTAATTATTGCATATTTCTCTTAATACCTCAATTGGATTTCCTAGTAAAGACCAGGACTTGGCTGAAAGACTAACTTCTATCCATTCCCTGGACATTGTTAAGCATCACCTGTTATCCGAGATTTGTTTAAGGACTTTCCTCTTGCTATCAGACTGGATTTCTGTTTTTTGGTACCGGGTCTGGCTAACTGGATTTTCATTCTCCTCGCTTTGTGGATTCTTATCAACATTGTGATTCTCGCAGCAACGGAGTATTAACTGTCTGCTTCTATATTATACCTCCTGCTAACAACCCATTTTTTTTTTTTTACAATTTTTAGTATCAATATTTAGTTTATAAAGTGCAGAATGTTACCCACAGAAACCCAGTCCACCTCATGTACTGGAAATATCAGGTGCCTTGACACTTCTGTTTTCAGTATGCTACGGACGCACGAGATCTGGTGAATTTCATGTGATTATGCAAGTCAGCAGAACAGCTTATTATTGCACTCTTTGTAGCACCTTCCGTTGAACCTTTTATTTTTTGCATCCTATTGTGATTTATCATTGCTAGAATATTTATAATAATTAATAAATAAAGTTATATTGGAATACAATTTATGTTCATTTTTCCTTTTCAAACATTGGACATCTGTAACTGTATATGAGAAAGAATTGAAATATGTACAGTGAACATATCCAAAACACACACTGCTTATATTTTAAATATTAGCTTGCTTGGACTATCTGAGCAGAGTAAGAGTTTATACTCTGCTTACATAATAGCAATGTTCCTATAGATTTCAATTGACCAGTCAGTATGCAAATTAAACCCTTACTCTGCTATGAGTATCCAGCCCAGTATGTTTATGTGATTTTTAAAAAAAAGTTATTGAAAAGAAGGTTAAAGCGGCACTGTCATGCCGAACTTACCTTTCCTCAATCTCTTCCTCTTCTCCCCCTCTCTCAGGATCTGTTCTTCTTTTCTTCCTGTCTTCTTTAGTTTTCTTTAAAATCATAAGACAAATTAGGGACTCTTTGCCTTATGGAGGTTTCCTCCGCTTGACCTGCTCTGACCAGCGGAGGAGCAAAGTGTGCTTCATTTCCGCTGCTCAGAGCAATTTTCCCATAATTCTTACCTTTCCACTGTGTTCCCGCGATGCTTCCTGTAATTTTAGACGAAACTGATGAATTGCGTTCTAACTGAATGAGAACAGTATGTTCGTTTCTTTTAGAACTCAATTTGGCACTTTGTTCGAATCGTAGGTCCCCCCCCATTATCATTATGGCCCCCACCCGCGGGTGGGGGCCTAGGGGGGAGGAGAGTAGGTTTCCCCCCCCCTCATTATGGCCCCCACCCGCCGCTCAAGGGTGGGTCTGGGGGCCTGGGGGGAGGACAGTAGGTTCCCCCCTAATTATCATTATGGCCCCCATCCGCTGCCCAGGGGTGGGGGGGGACAGTAGGTCGTCCCCCCCTCATTATCATTATGGCCCCCCACCTGCTGCCCAGGGGTGGGGGCCTGGGGGGGGGAGGACAGTAGGTCCCCACCGCCATTATCATTATGGCCCCCACCCGCTGCCCAGGGGTGGGGGCCTAGGGGGAGGACAGTAGGTCCCCCCCCCCTTCATTATCATTATGGCCCCCACCCGCCGCTCAAGGGTGGGTCTGGGGGGGGAGGACAGTAGGTCCCCGTCCCACCCCATTGTAATTTATGTTCCCCACCAGCCTCACAGGGGTGGGGGCCGGATAGTAGGTTTTTTTTTTTACAGTGAGCAGCCACAGACTTCTCACTGTTTAGTGGACATGCCCATACTCGCGGTATAGCGAGTAGGGGCATTGGGGAGATTTTAATCTCACTTATGCTATTATGGGGGTCATATTGACCCCCATAGAGTGAGGGGGGACATGGGGGACTTATGAAGTGGCGGGAAGCACTGCTCCCTGCCGCTTCTATCTTTACATATTACAAGGAGTGAGCTGCGTGCCGGTAGCTCCCGCTTTGTAATAAACTGAACGAACAAACAAACACTGATACACAGTGTTAGTTTGTTCGTCTGACATTTCTAGTCATTCATTCGTCTTTCTGATGAATGAATGGATTAAATTCCCGTTCACATGTCCAAGTGTTTCACTGGGCATGTGCGGGAATCTCACAGGCTATCTAGTGTGGGCAGATGACGTGTCCCACAGGGACTTCATATACCCACACCAAGATGGCGGCGCCCTGAATATAGATCGGGGCAGAAAATAAAGAATAATAAATAGGTAATATGGGGGGCTTAGGGGCATTTGGGGTGACTAGGGGGTCAATTGGATGTAGTGGAGGCGGGAGGTGGGTTAAAAAAACAGGATTCAGCATGACAATGCCGCTTTAATGCCAGGTATAACAATATAGTGAAATTATATATAATAATGTCAGAAACACACGAGTCTGCAATTATTAGGCATTTTGGAATGTCACAATAATGTCTTAGAAAATATTAGTGTGAATAAAAAAACGCCATAAGACTAACGCATTGCATGATAAAATAAATATAGTGCAGAATTTTTTTAGAAGGGACACTATAGTAACCAGAACAACTACAGCTTATTGAATTTGTTCTGGTGAGTAGAATCATTACCTTCAGGCTTTTTGCTGTAAACACTGTCTTTTCAGAGAAAATGCAGTGTTTACATTCAGGGACGTATTAGCCACGAGGCAAACAAGGCTAGTACGGGGGCATTTTCCAGGGGGCGGCAAAAAAAGCGGGCGGGCGGCTGGTGAGGGAGCACTTCCTCTGAGCGGTCTGCTCAGCTCCCTCGCACGCCGCAGAGTGAGGCTGGGAGCCGGAATATGACGTCATCAACCCGGCTACCAGCCTCACTCTGGCGCCTAGGGCAGCACAAAACCAGGATACACCACTGTTTACATTACAGCCTAGTGATAACTGCACTAGCCACTCCTTAGATGGCTGTTAGAGATCTTTCCTGGGTCATGGCTGCTTAAAATGCATCCAAACATTCAGTGTCTCCTCCCTCTGCATGCAGACACTGAACTTTCCTCATAGAGATTCATTGATTCAATTCATCTCTATGAGCAGATGCTGATTGGCCAGGGCTGTGTTTGAATTGTGCTGGCTCTGCCCCGATCTGCCTCTTTGTCAGTCTCAGCCAATCCTATGGCGAAGCATTGTGATTGGATCAGGCTACCCCTTCTGCTGATGTCAGCAGGCAATGGGCAGGTCAAAAGGAAACAGTGACAAAGCATGCAGCTGCAAACTTGAATACAAGTAAGATTTTACTATATTTAGGGAGGCATGAGGGGACCAGGGTGGCTAGATTGTGGTTTTAACCATACAGGGTCAGGAATGCATGTTTGTGTTCCTGACCCTATAGTGCTCCTTTAATGTGAAAGTGACAGAATTTGGAGTTATTTTGTATGTAAGGGGTAAATGATGTGTACATACACTGATGTGCCACCAAGTGGTGTATCCTGGTTTTGTGCTGCCCTAGGCATGACAAAACTCTGGGAACCTCTCTTCCCCCCCCCCCCCTCCAAATATCTCTCCCTGACAGACACATGCCCTCAATGAAACATGCACTTACAGATACACAGTCATTGTCACACACTGTTTAGCCAACACACACTTTCACTGAAACATACACATTCACAGAAATACACACCCATTCATTCACAGTTACACACATATACACTAACTGACAGACATGCATTCACCAACAGACACATACACACTTACTGACAAGGCACACAAGCACACTCACTGACAGAAATGCATATAGACTCATTGTCACACACACACACTGGGTCACTCTCTGACAGATACACACTGACAAACACATATACAAACTCACTGACAGACATATGCACTCAGTGTCAGACACACACACACACATCCACTAGCTGACAGACATACACTGACAGACATACACATTCACTGACAAACACACACTCTCAGTGACACACGCTGAAACATGCATACATACACTGACAGACACACTCAGTGACAGATCACACACTGACAAACACATATACAGTCACTGACAAACAAATATACACACTCACTGACAAACACATATACACTCTCATTGACAGACACACTTTTACTAACAGACACACACACTCTAACAGACACAAACACACTCACTAACACTTACTAACAGACACACACTAACAGACACATCCCTATGTTCAAAAGCAAGCACAAGTAAACCACTGCTTTCAAATGGCTACAGTACATAAAAACACACAACACTACACACAAGCTCCTACATTCACACACATACTCCATAGAAAAACATGCATTCATTCAAACACAAACACCGTGCTAAATACAACTCTGCAAGGATACGCAATTGGTAGATCCACACGTGGAAAAGAATTGTGGGAGATGTACGACAGATGGCTATCTACCTTTTGGCCATCCCAGAGGGATTCCTGCACCAGGGCCCTCTCTACTCTAGTTCCACCACTGGTAAGGCACAGGTGGCTCTCTAATTAAGCGATTTATGTGGCCACCTAAGGCCTCGCGATGATCAGGGCCGGACTGGCCCACCGGGAAATTTCCCGGTGGGCCGTCGGCACCTGGGGCCGGGCAGGCAGCTGGCTCACCTGCGGCCGCAGAGGGAGCTCTTTTGGTGGCCGCAGGGGGAGCTGGCTGTTCTGTGTCTCCTCCCCCTCCCCAGCGCGCTGTTTAACGAGACATCTTTGTAGCGCGCTGGGGAGGGGGAGCAGAGACAGAACAGCCAGCTCCCCCTGCGGCCGCCAAAAGAGCTCCCTCTGCAGCCACCAGAAGAGCCAGCTCCCCCATGCGGCCACCATCAGAGCTCCCCATGCAGCCGCCATCAGAGTTCCCCATGCCAGCACACAGGTAGCAATTATGTGTGTGAGTGTATGTGTGTGTGTCTGTGTCATGTAATGTGTGTCTGTCTGTGTCACGGTGTGTGTGTCTGTGTCAGTCTGTCTGTGTTATGGTGTGTGTGTCTTTTTTAAGGTGTGTGTCTGTCATGGTATGTGTGTGTGTCTGTCAAGGTATGTGTGTGTCATGGTGTGTCTGTCTGTCATGGTGTTTCTGTCTGTGTCACGGTGTGTGTGTCTGTGTCACGGTCTGTCTGTGTCATGGTGTGTGTCTGTATGTGTTTTTACTCACTTTTTTTCCCCCCTACATCGTGCTGGTCTCCCCTCGAATGGCCCTGCCTCTACGGCTGAGATCATCAAGCTTTATGATCTCAGCCAATCCGCACTGACACAGGAAGCACCTCTAGTGACCGTCTGAGTGTCTGTCACTAGGAAGCAATGTAAACACTGCCTTTTCTCTAAAAAGTCAGTGTTTACATTTAAAAGCCTGCAGGGACAGGCTATAGACACCAGAGCAACTACATTAAGCTCTGTGTGTGTGTGCGCGCCTGCTAGTGAGTGGGCTTGCTTGTGTGTGTGTGTGTGTGCCTGCTACTGAGTGAGCTTGTGTTTTTATGTCAATGACCTTATGTATATCAGTGAGATTGTTTGTCTATGAGGCTGTGTATCAATCAGCTTGTGTCAGTGAGATTGTCTGTGTCTGCATGTGATTATGCTTACTGTATAATTAAAAATTTGACTCTGAAAGGACCAATATTTTATATTGGAAAAAGCTATATATCTATCTCTCTCAATCAATCATCTAGGGTGGCAAGACATAGCCTTACATATTACATGCAATATATGGCGCAATGACTTATGGGGCTGGCATAGATTTTTTTTCCAGGGCTGCTTTGGAATCCCCAGTCTGGCCCTGGCGCTGACTGGGGCCTTGTGACCACCTACAACACCTTAAAGTGGACTGACCTTACGGTCCTTGGTCCATGACCAAGGGCCCAACGGCTTGCCCTCTATGCTGCTGGATGTGGGGCCCCTTTCCTCAACACTGCTGCTGGTCTGCAGCTCCGCCAGGTGCAGAGCTGCAGACTGAAGTGTCTCGCAATCTCCAGCCAATCAGAGCGTTGCCGCGGGTTACCACAGGAAACGCTCTGACACTTCTGGAGATCGCGACACTCCTATCACGTGCTCTGCATCTTTGTGGCAGACCGGAGAGCCAGCCCACTGGACCACCAGGGAATTGACCAACCAAAAAAAAAGGCATTTCTGACAGTACAACCCCCTCCACACAGACTTTCATCCCCACCAAACACAGTTTCACCCCACTCCACACACACTGTCACCCCTCCACACACTCTGTCACCCCCTCCACACTCACTTTCACTCCCTCCACACACGGTCACCCATGACACACTCTGCCACCCCCCACACCCCAGACACTCTCACCACCATCACCACACACTGTCACCCTGGCACACTCACATTAACTTCTACTGATCCAGTCATGCTCCCCCCTCCAACCATGCCAAACTATCCTCCTGTGGCTCTACCACACTCACCCTATCATATTAACCCTCTAAACACTTACCTTTTTTTGCAGTCACAATTACCTCCCAGCTCTGTCACACTCATCCCAATTCACCCTGTAACAGTTAGACCTCCAATATTATCCAATATTGGAGATTTTAATTACCCGGACATAACTTGGGACAGAGGGACTAGTAGCTTAGCAAAGGGAATTAGGTTTTTAAACTTGTTAAATAACACCTTCATGTCACAACTTGTACAAGCACCAACTAGAATGGATGCTTATCTGGACCTGGTTTTAACAAACAACGTTGATCTTTTGACCAACATTCAAGTAGGTGAGCACTTGGGAAATAGTGATCACAATATAGTGTCCTTTGAAATAAACTCAAAAAAACAAAAGTACATGGGGTATACTAAAACATATAATTTTAAAAAGGCCAATTTCAATACGTTAAGGGCAGCTTTACAATATATTGACTGGCATAAACTCTTTAGTGAAAAGAACATGAGGATAAATGGATCATCTTTCAACAAATATTAGAAATGTACATTTCTCAGTATGTACCATTGGGAAATAAATATAAAAGAAACAAATTAAAACCAATGTGGCTTGGTAGAGAAGTAAAACAAGAGATTAAAAATAAGAAAAGGGCATTTAAAGCACTTAAATTGGACAAATCAGATGCATCTTATAAAAGATATAAGGAAGCAAATAATGCGTGCAAAAAGGCAATTAGATTTGCTAAACTTCAAAATGAAAAAATGATAGCTAAAGAGAGCAAAACCAACCCCAAAGCATTTCAATACATAAATTCTAGAAAAAACAAAAATGAAAGTGTAGGTACACTAAAAACCTGAAACGGGGGTGTTAGTTAATGAAGACCAGGAAATGGCAGCAATTTTAAATAACTATTTCTCCCCCGTATATATTAAGGAAGAACCCATGGCAATAGATGTGCAAATGATTGCTACTAAAAACTTGCAGAATAATTGTAATTGGTTAACTCAAGACAAGGTGCTGCAGCAACTAAAGAAAGTTAATATAAACAAAGCTCCAGGGCCTGACGGTATCCATCCACTTAAGGTTTACTTAAGGAACTAAGTGTAGAAATAAGTGAACCTCTGTTTTTAATCTTTCAAGATTCTTTTCTTTCAGGAAGTGTTCCGGAGGATTGGAGGAAGGCAGATGTGGTTCCTATATTCAAAAAGGGTTCAAAATCCTTGCCTGGAAATTATAGACCTGTGAGCTTAACTTCTGTGGCTGGGAAAATATTTGAAAGGTTATTAAGGGATAATATTCAAGAATTCCTTGAGAAGAACATGGTTATCAGCAAAAATCTGCATGGTTTTATGAAGCACAGGTCATGTCAAACTAACTTGATTGCGTTCTACGAAGAAGTAGGTAGAAGTATAGATCAGGGTGTTCCAGTGGATGATCTATTTGGATTTTGCCAAGGAATACAGTTCCACACAATAGATTAGTGTTCAAACTCAAGGAAATCAGTCTAGATGAAAATGCTTGTTCTTGGGTAGAACATTGGCTTAAACACAGAGTACAAAGAGTTGTCATTAATGCTAAGTTTTCAAGCTGGACAAAGGTGGCAAGTGGTGTCCCTCAGGGGTCTGTTCTGGGACCCCTTCTATTTAACATGTTTATAAATGATCTTGAAGACAGCATTGAAAGTCATGTTTCAGTGTTTGCAGATGACACAAATCTCTGTAAAATAAAAAAATGTGAGCAAGATATTACTTTGCTGCAGAGGGATTTAGATAGACTGGGGGACTGGGCACTCAAATGGCAGATGAAATTTAATGTAGAAAAATGCAAAGTTATGCACTTCGGCGTAAAGAATACACAAGCAACGTATACCCTTAACGGAAGCGAATTAGGGATAACAACACACGAAAAGGACTTGGGAATTGTTATAGACAAACTATGCAACAATGTGCAATGTCAATCAGCAGTGGCCAAGGCCAGTAAGGTATTGTCATGCATGAAAAAGGGCATTCATTCTCGGGACGAGAATATCATTTGGCCTCTTTATAAATCACTGGTAAGACCACATGTTGAATATGCTGTGCAATTTTAGGCACCTGTTCTAAAGAAGGATATTATGGCACTAGAAAAAGTGCAGAGGCGGGCTACAAAATTAATAAAAGGAATGGAATATATCAGCTATGAAGAAAGGTTAACAAATTTAAACCTATTTAGTTTAGAAAAACGTCGCCTGAGAGGGGATATGATAACATTATACGAATATATTCGGGGCCAATACAAACCATTGTGTGGAAATCTATTCACAAACCGGACTTTACATAGGACACGAGGTCACGTGTCAGGCCAGTACTGTTTATTGTGGGGGGGCTACTTTGCCACTTGTTATTTGTGGGTGGGCTACTCATGTACTTGTTCACTGTGGGTGGGTTTATCGACTAACTCAGGCACTGACCGACAGGTCAGGTGCCTGGTTAGTCTCCCCCCCAAAGGGGAGATGTGTGACGAAATGCCTTTTGTCCCTGGATTGTTAGGTGACAAGCTGCCCTTTGCCCCCGGCTTTTGGAGGAGCCTGATTGCCAGCCTCCTTCCTCATGACTATGGCCCTGGGGTGTATTGCCATTTAAAAAGACTATTTGGGGCTTATTGGCTTCTAAAGACAGTTTCTTCCCATTTGAATCCATGGGAAGGTGTGTTTCTTCCCCTCCCCCGTTTCCTGTCTATTGTTCTACAGCAGGGCGTTGTCCCAGGCACACTGCCAAACCAGTTGGAACTGACTGCTTTTGTCCCTCCTTGGTTTCTCAACAGCCATTGCTATGCTTTACCCCATGGAAAATCTACTCTGTTCATGGGATCTGAGCGCTGTTCACCTAGATTGGGCGCTCAGATCCGAGCTATCTGGGGATAGGTTAAATGTGGGGGTTCTGTGTAATAAAATAAGAATTATGTATTTTTATGTACTTTTACGTATTTTGCGGTTAGTGTTAAATGTAGATATTTTCCGCACCTGGAGATAATTGAGTTTACTGCAGTGCCTTAAGCCAATTATCTCCAGGATGGAGAGGAGGGATTTCATTGTGTATGTGAGAGTGTTTTAATGTTAATTAGTGTTCCCATTGGTTTGTGTCCCTTTTGTCACAGTTTACCACCAGGTCCAGGGGGTGTGCCTCTGACCTGAAAACTTGTATATAAGGAGTAATAAACGCTCATTGGAGTCAGATCATCTTGTACCTTCATGAAGTTTCGGCTCATGTTTGGGGGATTGGAGAAACTACACTCTGGGGATTGCTATAATCACTATACTCCCAGGGTATAATCACTAAGCTCTGCTAAGAGCTTGTTCCTGTTCCTGCTCTCTGGAATTCGGAGAGAGGTCGACCTGCTGGAAGCTGGACCCTGGTCCTGGGTCCAGAGTGGGTGGAGACGGCGAGACCCCAACCAAGCTGCGGCGGTTCGTGGGGTCTGTAGTGGTTATGGTGTCAGGCAGAGTGCTTGGAGTCCTCGGAAAGCACTAGGAGCATCCGTCGGCGGAAGGTACCCGGTCGGGGTGCCAGCAGTTCCGTTACAGTGGTGGCAGCGGTGGGATGGCGTCCTAGTGCGAGGAGAAGCAGCGCAGAGGCACCGGTAACATTTGGAATTACAATTTGAGGGCAACGCTAGTATTCGTACAGCGCCCCTGTTCACAGCAAACATGACCTATCGCTTTGAGGGCGACGCTTACAGGGAGGAGGTCAAGAGGCGGTTAACCAGATATGGCCCGAATCTTTCAACAGAGGCGATTCTGGCAACCATGCGCAAGTTGGATGAGGAGAATCGAGCGGCATGGGAATTTGAGCTCCGATTGCGGAGATTGGGGCTGTGGCCAATTGATCTCTCTCCCCAGCGGCAGACAGCATCCCAGGGCGAGGAGATTGTCGGTCCCTCGTCCCTGCAACAACCATCATCACTGGGAGTTGAGACAGTCGCTCTGACTCCCCAGCGGCAGTGTGTTGTCAAGGGAGAAGAGACAACCGGTCTCTCTCCCCAGCGGCAGACAGCATCCCAGGGAGAGGAGATTGTCGGTCCCTCGTCCCTGCAGCAACCATCATCACTGGGAGTCGAGACAGTCGGTCTGACTCCCCAGCGGCAGTGTGTTGACAAGGGAGAAGAGACAACCGGTCTCTCTCCCCAGCGGCAGTGCAAGTTACAGGGAGCCGAAGGTGACGTCCTTCCTCCCCAGCAGCAGTGTGAATTACAGGGAGCCGAAGGTGTCGCCCTTCCTCCCCAGCGGCAGTGTGAATTCCAGGGGGCCGAAGGTGTTGTCCTTCCCCCCCAGCAGCAGTGTGTCCTACCGGGAGCAGAGACAGTTGATCTCTCTCTCCAGCAGCAGGACAATGTTATGGGAGTGGAGACAGGCGGTCTCCCTCTCCAGCGGCAGACTGTGTTTCAGGGAGAGGAGCACAGCACCCTATCTCCCCAGCGGCAGCTTACCCTACCAAGGGGAGACACCATTCTCCCAGATGGCGCAGAGGGGACCGTGGTCTCCGTGCCCAACATACAGGGATGCTGGACAGCCTGTCCTGATCCCCAACTACCCTCACAGGGACAACAGGAGGAGGGGGTAAGTACGAATTCCCCTCCCCAGCTAACTCCTAACTTGGCCCCAGGGTTAACAGAGGAGATGTTAACCCCCACTGACTCCCATATTCCCCTGGCTACTGAGCCAGACTATGTTCCCAGCAGCACCAGGAAGGCCGAGGATGCTGCATTTTTATCCTACAACCTGGAACCTACCGGCCAGTACTGTTTATTGTGGGGGGGCTACTTTGCCACTTGTTATTTGTGGGTGGGCTACTCATGTACTTGTTCACTGTGGGTGGGTTTATCGACTAACTCAGGCACTGACCGACAGGTCAGGTACCTGGTTAGTCTCCCCCCCAAAGGGGAGATGTGTGACGAAATGCCTTTTGTCCCTGGATTGTTAGGTGACAAGCTGCCCTTTGCCCCGGCTTTTGGAGGAGCCTGATTGCCAGCCTCCTTCCTCATGACTATGGCCCTGGGGTGTATTGCCATTTAAAAAGACTATTTGGGGCTTATTGGCTTCTAAAGACAGTTTCTTCCCATTTGAATCCATGGGAAGGTGTGTTTCTTCCCCTCCCCCGTTTCCTGTCTATTGTTCTACAGCAGGGCGTTGTCCCAGGCACACTGCCAAACCAGTTGGAACTGACTGCTTTTGTCCCTCCTTGGTTTCTCAACAGCCATTGCTATGCTTTACCCCATGGAAAATCTACTCTGTTCATGGGATCTGAGCGCTGTTCACCTAGATTGGGCGCTCAGATCCGAGCTATCTGGGGATAGGTTAAATGTGGGGGTTCTGTGTAATAAAATAAGAATTATGTATTTTTATGTACTTTTACGTATTTTGCGGTTAGTGTTAAATGTAGATATTTTCTGTACCTGGAGATAATTGAGTTTACTGCAGTGCCTTAAGCCAATTATCTCCAGGATGGAGAGGAGGGATTTCATTGTGTATGTGAGAGTGTTTAATGTTAATTAGTGTTCCCATTGGTTTGTGTCCCTTTTGTCACAGTTTACCACCAGGTCCAGGGGGTGTGCCTCTGACCTGAAAACTTGTATATAAGGAGTAATAAACGCTCATTGGAGTCAGATCATCTTGTACCTTCATGAAGTTTCGGCTCATGTTTGGGGGATTGGAGACACTCTGGGGATTGCTATAATCACTATACTCCCCAGGGTATAATCACTAAGCTCTGCTAAGAGCTTGTTCCTGTTCCTGCTCTCTGGAATTCGGAGAGAGGTCGACCTGCTGGAAGCTGGACCCTGGTCCTGGGTCCAGAGTGGGTGGAGACGGCGAGACCCCAACCAAGCTGCGGCTCGTGGGGTCTGCAGTGGTTATGGTGTCAGGCAGAGTGCATGGAGTCCTCGGAAAGCACTAGGAACATCCGTCGGCGGAAGGTACCCCGTTGGGGTGCCAGCGGTTCCGTTACAACGTGTTTAGACTGGAAGAAAGAAGATTTTGTCTAAGGCAAAGGAAAGGTTTTTTTACTGTAAGAACAATAAGGATGTGGAATTCTCTGCCTGAAGAAGTGGTTTTATCAGAGTCCATACAGATGTTCAAACAGCTACTAGATGCATACTTGCAAAAACAGAATATTCAAGGATATAATCTTTCAATGTAGGGTAATAACTGCTTGATCCAAGGATAAATCTGACTGCCATTCTGGGTTTTTTTTTGTTTTGCATTTATGGCTCTGATATGAAATGCTATGCATCTAGTGTGTACCTAGAGGTAGGGCCAAGACCTGGGTCCAAGCATGAAATGCTGCCCCGTCACCCCCACCAAAATACGCCCACATCCATTATGTTATGTAGTGTGTATAGTGAATGCAGTGTGTGTAGTGGATGCAGTGTGTGTAGTGGATGCATTGTGTGCTTGTGTACAGTGTGTGGTGGATGCAGTGTCTGTGTAGTGAATGCAATGGGTGTAGTTGAGTACATGTAGTGTGTGTTTGTGGTTTGAAAAAGGGCTACGAGAAGGAAGCAGTTTTTTGTTTTTTTTTTAGGTTCATAATTAGGGATTATTCTAGCCTCAGTGAGGGAATAATCTAAATTTTATTAAAGACAGGAGGCTTCGTATTTGCTTTACCTTCTTTACTGAAACCTCCAGCAGCAAAGAAACAGTTAAAAGAACTTTTCAAAAACAACCAATCAGAACAAAGCAACAGTAGTATAAAGCCCCTAAGCAGGCTCTTCCACTTCCTCTTTCTTTGATGAGGTAGAGCAGGAGAGCAAGAAAACCAATGAATCCACCTTGTAGCAGACACATCCAGAAAAACCAATCGTCAAGCCCAGAGAGAAAACAGATTACACTGCAAGAAAACATCGTGAAAGTAAACGGTCAAGGCAGGAAGTCATATCCATACAATATCACTTTCACATCATAATACCTGATGAATAAACAAAGTCTACAGATCTTCTGAAGACCTAGTATGTACCTAAGCTAAAAGGCATTGACGAAACATAATTACAACACAAACATGATGAATAAAAACACACACGGACAACCATCACTAAATATTAGAAATAACCTTTATTATGTAAAACCATGCATTCACAAAACATGACAATATCCCCAATTATTTATAATAGAATAAAACCCAAATCCAGGGAGGGAACGTAAAAAAAGGGGGGGGGGGGAATATTCGCCTCCTGTCTTTAATAAAATTAAGATTATTCCCTCACCGAGGCTAGAATAATCCCTAATTTTATGGCAGGACAGGAGGCTTCATATTTGCAATTTTAACACCCAAATAGTAGAACCAGAAGCAATATGAGATAGAGGACTGCAATAAAGGAGAATGGAAAAACTGATTCCCTAAACCAAGCAGCGGTGTAGAGAAAATGCAGAAGGGACCCAACGGCTTCCAAAATTGTTGAGGTGACAGCACCCCGAACCAAAAGTGTCCCAGAGGAACTCAAGGTCAGTCAATGCGAGGATCCACCAAATCCAACGGGCGAGCGAAGATGCAGAAACAGTCCAAAACGGTAGTACGCAGAAATAAACAGCTGTCCATGAGTAGACGGACGAAAGAACCAGATCCTGGATCTACATGGTCATGTACAATCTGTCAACAGAGCCGTGGCCTATCCGGAGAATAGGGGTACGACACAGAGGACGAATAAAAATGAAATGTGTGGAGCAGAAGCCGATGTACTGAACGGCAAGAAGGAAGAAGACACGTCGATACCATGACGTCAGAACGTGATGAAATACAAGATGTACTGGGGGAAAACCGAAAGCGGAAAAAACTGGTGCACCTTGTCATCAGGTCATTCCTCAATGAAATGCAGAACACACGATACCACTAGACTTGAGGAATAGCGAGAGATAGGGCTCCCGTACAGTATACTCCTCTTGGTAGACTGCAGACCAAGAGATCCTTAGCAATGCCAGAATCTTGAGAAAACGCACGAGTCGTCCACTAGCTGACAGGACGTGAATGGCTCCATACGATCCTACCCTGAGATGGCAACTCAGCCAGACAATGGGGACAGCCATGATAAGGACCGCCATTGGGACCCAAAAACCAGTCGTGGCAGGCTACCCCTGTGGATCCCACGTGGGACATTTAGAGACAGGGAGTCGTAGATTACCTTCCCATGGCAAATTCCAGCAAAAAGGGGAAAGCACGCAGGACTCCTCCGAAGTGGTTTGGCCAGGCGAAACGACACTTCCAGGAATTCGGTCTGAAGCAAAACCCCAAGTATCCTGTAGGTAAACGGGATGCGTACGCCCCGAAGGAGACCAAGCTTGGAAAACTTGTCCCTCGCCGAGGGTCCGGCAGCCAGTTGGAGAACCGCTCTGTATGGCGGTTCGCACCGAATGTAATCATGCCAGTACTTGAGACCCCGGAGGGTGAGGCAACCAATCAATGGGGTCTCTCCATGGTCGGATGAAGCCGTCCGCCACATGAGTGTTTCGTCCCACATATATTCTGTCACAAATGACGAATACTTGTCCAGAAGCTATAGATAGCGATCCTATGTGAGATCCGACTGCAGTGCGTAGTGGGCAACCAGTGAGAAGTCCATGCCGGAAGGTAGCGAGCAATACTGTGAACGTTGAACAAACCTGCAGGTAGTTCCATGCAGTTGGCGTAAAGGAGTCCCTCCTCCGGAGTCATCAAATAAGTTTTAGATGAGCTTCATCCGAAGGTCATACCAGGCTGAAGACCTGAGAAAGCACCATGTTGGAGCGGCTGGTAGTACCGGATCCTGGAGGTTTGGCTTCCATGGCGAATAGGCACCGGTCAATTAACCGGGTTGGGCCCCTAAGTGTAACCCGCGGGTTGCGGAGCATATACCTGGTATTTTCCTTGAAGACGGATATCTTGGTCCTCAGGAGGCGGAGCACCGCCTGGACCGAATATTCCATGAAAGACCGGAAACTGGGTTGACTGGGAGTGAGTCAGATTCAATATGTCCATGTTGATGGCAAAATCCATGCGGGTTTCTCTCATGTGCAATTGAGGGAGAGAACCAATCGTCAACGCCGAGCAGCTCTCAGAAGGGATGAGTGCCCTCCGTCTCGAAATGTGTCAGACGACATATGCACTGGGAGCATGTAGCGTGGGGATGGGGCGGGAGTCCACTCCACCGCACCCTTTGCCCAGCAGGGCAACTGCGGAATGAGTCGGAATGGATGCCTCTTTTGGTCATGCGTATCGCTCATGGAACGGTCCAAGGTTCCGCAACCTTGATCTGGAGTCCGGGCACGGTCCGAGAGACCTCTGGGGCTAGTTAAGGGGGAACCCTATGAATAGAGATGTGTCAGCTCAATTTGTACACGAGAGCAGACCCAGCACTTGGATGCTAAATCCATCAGTTTGATGTCCAGCTTGGACAGGGGCCGTTTTGCGGTTCTCAGGGGAAGAAACCAAGTAGGCGATACCTATAAGTCATATCGGTCCATTCCCAGTGGGAATTTAGTCTTCTCCGCTTTCCAATCGGTAACGCGCCGTTCGTCCCGAGGAAAAACATCTGTGTCCGCGTGTCACCGACATCCACTGGTTAGTCCCAGATAGAGTGCAAACCCCGTGTCAGGTGTTTGCGGTGTCCTTTCCGGACTCCGCCATGAAGATAATGCTTTCCTATGCGACATACTGAATGCGCGCGCAGCTCTTGCCGCGCGTGCGCATTCAGCCGACGGGGAGGAATGGAGGAGGATAGCTCCCCGCCCAGCGCTGGAAAAAGGTAAGTTTTTACCCCTTTCCAGAGCCGGGCGGGAGGGGGACCCTGAGGGTGGGGGCACCCTCAGGGCACTATAGTGCCAGGAAAATGAGTAGGCACTATAGTGGTCCTTTAAGGTAAATTACATCTGTTTGAAAGTGAAACCAGTTTTTTTTCATGCAGGCTCTGTCACTCATAGCCAGAGGAGGTGTGGCTAGGGCTGCATAAACAGAAACAAAGTGATTTAACTCTTAAATGACAGTGAATTGAGCAGTGAAATTGCAGGGGAATGATCTATACACTAAAACTGCTTTATTTAGCTAAAGTAATTTAGGTGACTATGTTGTAGAATTATTAGGCCTCTATAAATTTGTAAGGCCCCTTTAAATCCTCTTGCTATACCTCTAAGAGGCCCCCATAGTTTTACAAGGAAGCTTTGTCTATAGAACATAGAATTTGCATGTCAGCAAGAAATAGCTTTGATAAAATGTGTATTTACTAAAATCCTTGAAACTTAACCTTGAGAAACTAACAAGTGCCAGCTACGCTCCAAATGGATAGCTGCCAAAAGGCCCCTCCCGTCGAGTGAGCTCCTCATTTTAACAAAATGGCGCTAAGACCTGTAGGAGTTAAGAAATTACGTAGATAGTGACCTAAGAATGGGGAGGGCATTTTACTAACATCTTAGCACCTAAGCCAATTAACAATGTCTATTTGTCTATATCTTGATTTTCTTCAATGATGTAATAATGCCTTTATAAGGGTCTGCGCACCCATTTTCTGTCAGAAGCCATTAAACTTCTCTGAAGTTCTTTCATTACCCTGAACCTTGTGTCTCAATGTGAATTTACTTCTGCGTGCACGCAACTTTATTATCTTTCATTTGGACAGGAACAGATAGTCATTCAAACTAATTGGTTTGCAGTAAATTATATACGACAAATTGGCGCCCAACGTGGGGCTCTGGGCTATGTCCAGTCTGGGCAGCTGTCCAAGAAGACGCTGGGGGGGCTGAATCCTGGGGGAAGGAAAAGAGCCTGATCACCTCTGAATACACGGTAGAGATTGCTGCAGCACCTAGCCGGTATGTTCCCTGTGATTGACCTGCCCCAGTGTCTGTGACTGCTGCCGAGAGGACATCAAAGTCAGGTAATAACTTGCCCAGAGTCTTTGTATTGTTAATGATACCTAGTTTACCTGCATGTTGACTATCTGTTGCCTGGGTGTGTTTGTATTGGTATGTGTTTAACTTAGTACCCGGGGAGTGTGAGTGCCTGTTTAACTCCTTTTAGGTACCACGTGCCTGTGGTAGTAAGGAAAAAGGGGGGTGGACCTGTGGAAGTTTTCCTGGGGGTCCTCTATTGCCTGTTTAACTCTTTTAGGAGCCACGTGGCTGTGGCTGTAAGGAAAAAGAGTAGGGGGAATCTGTGGAGGATGATGTAGACTCATTGCTTCCTGGGGGTTCCCCAGAGTGTCATTTTGACCGCTTAGCTTCTTGGTAAAATTCCAGTCTCGAGCGCTGAGGCAGGTAAGATTCCAATTCTTTAGGCTATACAGGATTCGGGTTGGAAGCTGTTGCTGTTTCCTGTGGCTGCTGGTAGTGAGACTTGCGGGTGGGTCCGCAACAGGGACACTACGAGGTTGAGGGAGGTGGCTTTGGCCACACGAGTAAAGGCAAGGGATAAAACTGTTGAACTTATTTGAACTGTGATGCATGCACTGTATTTACACTGAAATGTTATTGTCTTAATTGTCTGTCACACAGATTCCTGTGTTTACTTCTATCTTACTCACTGTACTATTTACACTTTCCCCTCCTATTTCTCTTTCTCTGTTGAGAGAAGTGATTGGTCACACACTTCTCGCCACGCTCCAATCCGCGGCTACCACGGGTAGGCGGAATCAGTGACTAGTCTACGTTTTGGGAAGACGTACTTAAAGAGCTTGCTCTTAAAGTAGCAGTCGAGCACGGTAGACGTTCTGTTCCTTTCTCTCTCTATATCTGGGACGCCTTATATAGGGAGGATGGGACAGAAGTTAGATAAACCCAGTAAGGGTTGGTTAGCATGTGATCTAGTGGAAGACAGAGAAGGAGAAGAGATGGTTAAGAAAGTGAGTAAGATTGCTAAAGTATGTGGAATTACCGTACCTCTGTGCGGCAGATTGTAGCCAGAGAGCTGGCGTAAGTTACTGACAGAGAAGAAAGAGAAGCTGTCGGACCAAGATTTGGTTTGTACAGCAGAAGCCTGATACCGAGTAGCAAGAGCTATTCAGCAAAAGGGATAGGTTGAGGAAGATATTGATCACAAAGGTTTAAGTTTGTTTGTGTATTATAACAATTGTGTTACTGGATGCTGATGGATCCCTATTCTCCCCCCCCCATCAGTCCTACAGATCTCGTCACCCTCATCCTCTCTCTGCAGCTCCCTGCACCTCCAGTCCGTTTCTCCCGTCAAAGATTTCTGGTTTCCAAACGTATAAGTCTCTGTCCTTCTGTCTTGTTACTTTCCAGCACTCACATGGTTAATCTTCATGCCTGCAGCTTCTCTCCCTTTTTTGCACTGTCTCACATCCCCCCCCTTTCCTCCCCACTTGCCTCCGAATGGGGGAGGTACATGCCTTCTGCATTTCGGAGCTGCTGATAAGAGTTAGAGACAGGATTTTTGCTGGAAAATATTCTAATTCAAAGGTTGTGTTGTTATAGTTGTGTAATAATATTATTATTGTTGCCGTTTGCCGTTTGTGTGTGTGTATATATATATGTGTATATGTATGTGCATGTATATATATATATATATGTATATATGGACGTGTTAAGTGTAAAGGCAAGCGTGATTTGTTGCAGAACTATGCAATGTGGATAGAGGGAATATGCGGAGTTAAGCTAGTATGTGAAGAGGAAAGTGATTAATGGTTTGAGGAAGATAAGGGAATTTGGTTGAATTCCGCGAGTTTATCTTGCATCATTTTAAAGAACATGTTTCTAGAAGACAGCTGTATGGGCTGTTAAATGCATAATATTTTCAACTGTCTTATTTAACCTGCCAGGTCTGTTCATAGTTTAGTATTCCATTTTGCAGAACAGAATGTTGCTTCTCTGACTTATTTTAATAGTTTTAATATAGTGTATGGTTGAAAGTACGTCAACCACCACCCTAAAGATGGCGCCTGTCAGTCCCGTGACCTATCCACAGTCACGGTTGCTTCTAAAGTAACGTCACTTCCGCCCTTACCATGCCCACACCTCCTGTCTTCCTTTCCCACACATATCATGGACGTCACCCCTCTCACTTCCTCCCTTGCTGTCATTTCCTTCCCCGCCCCTGTCATGGCTGCCTCCATCATGAGGCCTACCCCTATTATGTTGTTTTCCTTACACTCTACATATTATGAACAGAAACATTATAATTACTAAAACAATCATGCCATTTGTTTCCCTGTATCAGAAATTTGTCCGTGATAAAAAAAAAATAAAAAATAAAAAAAAAGAAGGTTGCTAAAATGTAATTTGCAACTGTGGTGTGACCTACATATGAAATCTGTTGGACACGAATATAAGAGCATAACAGCTGATTATCCAGCTTCATCTTGCAATAAGGGAAATAGCCAAATAATGCAAGTTATTTTAAACATTGTATCTTTACTTAATCGAATCTTGCTAGTTACAGATCTTATGTTTACAGTAACATCCTTTACGTTAAATGATGGTTTAGCATTAGAAGGGTTTGTGACATGTTTTATTAACCCAGCCACTACTGGTTGTTCATTTTAGTTACAGGGTGGTATAATTGTTATAGTCTAATTAATATAAATGATAGTACCGCAATAGTTAATGTTTTATCCAAAGACATTTAGGAACTTTACTTCACTTACTATTAACCATTATTTATAATGATAGACATGTTCAGACTGCAAAAAGCTATGGCTAATGACATAGAAAGGGGTTTGAGTCAGTAACACAGCCCATACAGAGGAGAGCAAACCCGCTGATGCTTAATGCCCCTGCCATGGCAGTGTCTACAGGGAACAAGGGGGGCCACTAGCCACTGTAACTTTACCTATTGAAGGTCACCCTACTGCTTTCCTGGTTTCCTGGTTAACACAGGTGCATCCCGCAGTGTTCCTAGAGAACAAGACCTGCCTGACTCATCGTTCCTGCCTGACACCGATGTCTCTTGTGTTGGTGCTGATGTCCTATCCTGCCTCCAAGCATCCATCACCCTCACTGCAGACGGCCAGGTTCAATTAAATACGCCTTTGCCACGAAAAGACACTACAGTTCTTTGTTCCCTTCCCATTTTACTGTGGAGATGATCTACCCACAACAGAACAATGCTCAATTAATCTTCTTTGCTACCTAGCAGAACAAGGATGTAAAGCTTCACGTCCCAAGCTGCAATATTGCCAATCTACTGTTATCTTCCTTGGCCATTGTCTGTCTCAGGGAACCAGACATCTCACTCGTGGCCGAGTTAGAGCAGTACTGGACATTCCACCTCCAAGGACCTCAAAGTCACTACACGCCTTCCTAGGCCTCATTTCCTATTGCCGAGCATGGATCCCAGAAGCCTCGCTCCTTATGCAACCTCTTTATGATGCTCTCAAGTCAGACCCATTTTGCTTGTCCACAGAAGCCCTTGACAACTTCTGTTCTCTCAAAAGTGCTATTGCTTCTGCTCCTGCTCTTGGCCTACCAGACTATACCAAACCCTTCAAACTGTTTGTTTCTGAAAGACAAGGCCATGCAACAGGAGTACTCACTCAGGCCCATGGTCCTGGAGGTCGCCAAAGGCCTATTGGATTTTTCTCCTGCCAACTGGATATTGTGGCCAGAGGACGTCCCTCTTGCCTTCGGGCCGTCTTTGCTGCCAGAGAGCTCATTGAAAGAACTGGAGATCTTGTCCTTGGCCACCCCCTGGTTGTCTTGGCCCCTCATGACATTTCTGCCATAGTCAACCAGGTCCAACTTAAGCATGTTACTCCTGCCAGGCATCTTCGCCTTCAATGTCATCTTTTGTTGCCTGACAACATTACCCTCCAAAGATGTCAAGTTCTCAATCCGTCCACTCTTCTGCCACTCCCTGAGGGGGGTGTATACTACGGATTCATCATGGACGAAACTTATGTTTTTCTTCTCACTGGCACCATCAAGAAGGAAATGCATCCCAACCTATCCTTTCATGATGGACAAGCACTCCTTCATGACGGAGCAGGATATGCCTTCTGTACCATGTGGTACAAATCAAACATCACTCCTGAACCCTGCTATGAAGATGAACTCTATCATCTGGTCGAAGTAAAACTCACTGCACAAGACTTCTACTGTGATTCTGAAGGCAACAGTATGGTCTTGATTCATCTACCTCCGGAACTCAAGTATTTGTACCGTCATTGGGACACTGCCATTCCACATGTCCCTGTGACCAAGTTGAAAACAATATCATGGAATGATCTTGGGCCTATGGCAAAAGCATGGGCCACTATGGACGAATCACAGCTACAGGAAAATGGTGTTGTCAAATATCCAACAACTGACCACCTAAAAGCATGGCCACGTCATTTCCTGGAGAATGAGTTCCAAGATTTAACCATAGTAAATGACTACGACCCAGATACACCTCATGACTGTTTTGAACAGATGAAAATGGAAACAACACATCTACCAACTGTGCATGAAGACCCATTGGTAGATCCCGATCTCACCCTGTTTGTGGACGGCTCAAGATATGCTGATGAAGAAGGAAGATACCATACAGGATATGCCGTAACCACAACAGATGAAATTGTCAAATCATCATCTTTACCATCAACTATGTCTGCACAAGAAGCTGAATTGCAAGCCCTGACTTCAGCATGCAAGATCTCTGAAGGAAAGCGCGCCAATATCTACACGGATTCAAGATATGCACTGGGCGTGGCTCACGACTTCAGATTAATTTGGAAAACAAGAGGATTTCTTACCACCGCCGGTACACCAATCAAGCACGGTTCCGCAATCAAGGAGCTGATGGACGCCCTCCTACTCCCAGAAGAAGTGGCTATTTTGAAGATAAAAGCACATGGGAAGTTGGACTCAGATGAAGCAAAGGGCCACCATCTAGCTGATCAAGCTGCAAAACAAGCTGCAAGAGAACTACAGGAAGTGGACAGAAGTGTGTCCGGAATCGAAGAAACTCCCACATTTACCTTGCAGACACTTCCAACTGATCTAAAAATCCTGCGGGAACAACAGGCTACAGTTGCCCCTGAAGAAATACAGAAGTGGAAACAGAAAGGGGCAGTTCTGAAGGATGGAGTGTACTCCAACAACCTCAATTTCTGCCTCCCTAAGAATTTGTACCCAGCAGTCGTACAATGGGCACACGGACCTGCACATTTATCAAAGGATCTAATGAATGCTCTTGTACAAAAATACTACCTCACTGTCCCCATATGAGATTCTATTTGGGACTGCACCTAGGCTAGGTTGCTATTTTCCCCAACAACTACAACTTCAAACTGATGTTTTTGTAGATTATGTAACTGAACTCGCAAATGCTTTGAACAAAATCCATGCCCAAGTTTTCTCTTCAATTCCAGATCCTGATTCTGACACAGGCAACCACAGTCTGCTCCCCGGTGACTGGGTTCTGGTCAAGAAATTTGTGCGAAAACACACCCTGGAACCAAGATTTGACGGACCGTTCCAAGTTCTCCTGATCTCCCCTACCTCTGTCAAATTGGCCGGAAGGCCTAACTGGATCCACGCTTCCCACTGCAAGAAGACACCTGCCCCAGAGGAAGCTAACTCTATGCAACCATGTGCCTCTGGTACATTATCTCCTTAGTTGGCCTCCTTAAAGCCCAGCAGGTGGCCATCACCAAAGATGCTAGTGGGTACACTTTCTGGTATAATTCATCATGTACCCATGTGGCTACATTCACTTTTGATTACTGTGATATTGTAGAATGCCCATTCCCTAAGTCACAGATTCAAGCCATTTATAAAGATATCCCACAAGCAAAAGACCCTTACGTTTGTGTAGTAGATGAACAATGGGGTTATGACTGTAACTACTGGGGGGCTGCGGGATGGAATACTGGGCCTGCCTGGGGTTATAAACCCAAAAGTGCTTTATCTAAGATAGACAATCAGGGTAGATCCCTCCTTCAAAGAATGACTTTAAGAAAGCCTGGAGGAAGTACCCCTATGAAATTAATGTTAAATATTGAACATCCTGGCCCCGAGGATGCAGACCGATATGTAATGGGAATGTATTGGAAGAAAGGTTCCTACAACAAATTAGGTCATTTCTACCTCAGAGATATGTCCCACTCTCCAGAGTGGCAAGGGGCTGAGCATATGGTCCCAAATCCGCTAAAACCACATATCCAGTCCTTTAAAGATATGATGGCCATCGCTAACCCCACTTTTGAAGATACCATGGCCGCTGAAACTGGATTCAATGACATTAATCTGTGGTTAGAATGGATGAGGTATAATGCTAACAAACATAATAAAACAGCATGTTATGTATGTGGCGGTGCCCGACCCCACCTTGGCACCGTCCCCCTAACTCTCCCTTTAGAGATAGAAGATTGCTTCTTAAGCCTTTTTGCCTACCAATATGACTTTAATAGGTCCCTCTGCATGGCATGGACGGCAGAATACCCTCTCTTAGTTGAAAATGTTAAGCCACCAGATGGAATCACAGTCTATAGAGGTAATTACACTTGTTATGCCATGTATGACGGGATTGGTAAATTCATGGGTAATTTTTCTAAAGGTTATTGCGCCACTTACAGAACTGTTCCTATACGCCTGTTGCAACACCATACCAGGTCATTGGGGGATATTTACTGGTTATGTGGGGATCTACAGTTAAGATCTAGGCTGGAAACTGAGTGGTGGGGTGAGTGTACCCTGGCCAAAGTTATCATGCCCATTCATATTATTTCTGATAATCATCATGACACATACGACCCTCCACATACATCAGCCAGAGTAAGGTGCGAAACCCCAGTAAAAGGCAGTTTTGACCCCCACATTTACATAGATGCCATTGGGGTGCCTAGGGGGGTGCCTAATGAATTTAAAGCTAGAGATGAAGTAGCTGCAGGTTTTGAATCACTTTTTACCATAGTCACTGCCAACAAAAACCTTAATTGGATTAATTATATCTATTACAACCAACAGCGCTTCGTGAACTACACCAGGGATGCCCTCCAGGGCTTGGCCGAGCAATTACAGGCCACATCCCAAATGACCTTCCAGAACAGACTGGCCTTAGACATGATCTTAGCCGAAAAAGGGGGAGTCTGTAAAATACTTCCCGACACTATGACTTGTTGCACTTACATTCCAGAAAACACAGGTCCTAATGGTAAAGTCACTCTGGCCATAGCTAAATTAAATAGACTCTCAGAAGAGCTAAAGAGAAACTCTGGAGTTACTGATCCCTGGGAAAAATGGTTTGGTTGGATGACTGGTTGGCAGAGAGCTTTAGTCCAGATTGGTATTGCCTTACTAATTTTTCTTTTTATTCTCGCTCTTCTCATTTGTTGTGTCCTCCCATGCCTAAGGAAATTCCTGCAGAAAACTGTAGACCAAGCAACACCAACCTTCACTCATCTGACAATCGATGATCAAGACCTCATCTCACCCTGTATTCCGCTACAAACTCTCCCTTATACTGATGAAGTGCAGAAAGTCTAGGAAGGGACAGTACAGGGACAGCGTCCGTCTTTATGGGTAGACTGCCGTACGGAGAAGTAGTGGATAAGCCACTATGGGTTACCAGCGGAGTGAAGAGTGTTCCTGAACCGTACTGACGGATGTGCTGCAGCCTGTTAGGGTCAAGAGAGGGATAGACTTGCACTTTGCATTAACACTAAGTCAGCGGTCATGGGGTTTCTGTGTCTTTGGGCTAATACTTCTTCTGATACTAACAAATAAAGTTTTGTCTTTTAGCAAATAACATTTTAGGGGGGACTGTTGTAGAATTATTAGGCCTCTATAAATTTGTAAGGCCCCTTTAAATCCTCTTGCTATACCTCTAAGAGGCCCCCATAGTTTTACAAGGAAGCTTTGTCTATAGAACATAGAATTTGCATGTCAGCAAGAAATAGCTTTGATAAAATGTGTATTTACTAAAATCCTTGAAACTTAACCTTGAGAAACTAACAAGTGCCAGCTACGCTCCAAATGGATAGCTGCCAAAAGGCCCCTCCCGTCGAGTGAGCTCCTCATTTTAACAAAATGGCGCTAAGACCTGTAGGAGTTAAGAAATTACGTAGATAGTGACCTAAGAATGGGGAGGGCATTTTACTAACATCTTAGCACCTAAGCCAATTAACAATGTCTATTTGTCTATATCTTGATTTTCTTCAATGATGTAATAATGCCTTTATAAGGGTCTGCGCACCCATTTTCTGTCAGAAGCCATTAAACTTCTCTGAAGTTCTTTCATTACCCTGAACCTTGTGTCTCAGTGTGAATTTACTTCTGCGTGCACGCAACTTTATTATCTTTCATTTGGACAGGAACAGATAGTCATTCAAACTAATTGGTTTGCAGTAAATTATATACGACAACTATAGTGTTCCTTTAAAGGAAAAATTAGGATCAGCACCATTATATTCCCAGGCAATAGGGGTATGATTAATACTTTCCAGATTAACGACTGAGGTAATATGTTCCATAATTCTATCTTTCAATATTTGATACCGGAGAAACTGACGGAAGCAAAGCACAGAGAGATGGACACAGGTTTCTTCAGGAAGGAAGAGATTCTTTATTGGATCACCGATCGGGACTCAGAGGGACTAATGTCACCAAAAATACAGCAAGTTCTGAGCCCTGAACAATAGTGCAGGCTCCCTATATAGGCACATAACTCCTCCCATATTAAGCTCCACCCGCACATTCTCTTGACCAATCATTACAAATAAGAATTAACTTCCTGCTTGACCGCATGGCTTGTCCAGCACAATGGAGGAGGGGAATACTACATCCTGTATTCTTGCACATGCTCCGTACACTACTGATCGTATCTTGCCTCGTGCAACCAACTGATCGATACGTCAGCATATGCACGTACACATGCCACGTGGTAATCTCGGCCTACTAAATTTATTTTTACCGAGATTCCACCACATTCCCCCCTTTGATGCCTCTTGATATTTTACAATTACTTGAGGCATCACTTAACCTTGGTTTGCATACACCACAAGTTACCTTTGAACCAGACCAGACTTATCCTATGATGTGAATCTTCAACACTCGTCTTCCTGCATTGGTTCTCCCTGATCTAGAGCCTTATATTTATAAATTGCCATTATCTGTGCAGCAGCCTTCCTCTCTGCTATATTTTCTATCAGGCTTTGCACAGACCTAACTACTAAGGGTATAAGACACGGCAGGAGTAGACACAACATTAAAATCAGTAGGACTCCACCTACCACTGCCTTAAGCCCTCCAAACCACTCATACCAGCTACCAAACCAACTACTTGGATTGTACCCTTTCCATACCTGAGTAGGCACATGCGCTAGTTTAACCATATGGCTAGTAAGCTCAGCTATTGCTTGCCCTTCGTCATCTATTTGAAGACAGCAATTGCTCAGGTTAAACTTCCCACATACACCTCCCTCTACTGCCAAAAGATAATCCAAGGCTAATCTATTTTGGTAAACTGCTGTCCTCATCCTGGTATTATGCTTCGCTAGAAGATTGAGCGCTTGTGATGTCTCGTTAGTAATGATCTCAACCACCGCCTGTAACCTTATAATGCGGTTGAGCATATAAATAGGGGTTCTATAACCAAAGGTACCATCCTCTGCCCACGTGGCTGGCCCATAATAATCTATAATACGCTGGGGAGGCCATTCATTATCTTCCCAGGCACCTATCTCTATGGGTCCCCTTTTCTTCCTATGATTCACATCATACACTTTAACACCTAAAGTCTCACCTGTTTCAATAGACAACAAGAAGAAGGATGGTTTCAACATACCCAACACACATGCCCCTTCCCAGTCCTGTGGTAACTCCGAATAGGCCTTCTTACCACAGATCCAGTACAAATTCGCTGGGGCTCTCCAGTTAGATGTGATGGATAGATCAAACCATACGTCCTTTAAATTGGCATATCTTGCAAACGGGTTAGATGGTTCTGAGACATTTGAAGCCGACCACCAAGTTGTATTCTTTGTATCATCATCATAAGCTTTTTGCCCTAGACAAGTTAATTCTCCTACAGAAGTATTATACATCATTCCTTTCCTCGCTATGCAAACATAACCTATGATGGAGGTCTTCAATCTCCACTCAGATTTACCTCTAACACTCATATGATAGTCGGTTTGTGTAGATTGATTGGTCAATTGGTCAACTGCCTCAGAACCGGACATTACCTCCTTTGCTTCCCAAGGCCATTGGTCTCCCATGTTAGTACCTCCACACACATAGCAGTTGGTAACATTAAGACTACCGGCAATACTTTCGGCTAAATCAATGAACAAATTTTTAGCATTATGGGGGATCTTATTATCTATGCTCATCTCTTCATAAAAGGAATGGTATACTTGATGAGTTTGGGAGGTTACCGTATCAGTCTCTATCCCTATAAACAATATTGTCCCAGGGTCTAAACCCGTCCCATATATTTGAAACCCAAATAAATTACCATATTTATCTAAGAACTTGTCAGGGTTATTTATAAGTATATGGATTGGATTGCATTCCATAGACTTACAATATGGATCAGTAGGCAACTTAGTCACAATCATGTCCTTGTCTGCTGTCTGTCCCCAAGTCGCCCACCCCACACAAGACCAATATGGGCAGAAGTTATAATCTCTATTTGGGCATCTTGGACTTACATATTTATTTTTACTACTGGGACAAATATATTTATCGTTAGACCCATACGTCCTCTCCCATCTAAGATCCCCACATACATTCCACGGCTTTCTACCACTTGATATTGCTTTACACGCATCAAATAGCAGAGCACCTGAAGAATATACGGATTCTAATACCGTCTTATTAATTAGGGTCCCCTGAGGATCTCCATTTCTGAGAGTCAACCAAATTGTACGGGGTTGATACTCAGGACTGAAGCACTTAGGTTCTCCTACTCCTAAATGACACACACTATATTCTATATTTAAGTATCTACATCTTGATACATCTC
Source organism: Pelobates cultripes (assembly GCA_933207985.1). Classification (NCBI taxonomy): domain Eukaryota; kingdom Metazoa; phylum Chordata; class Amphibia; order Anura; family Pelobatidae; genus Pelobates; species Pelobates cultripes. The sequence continues at coordinate 303,979,873 of OW240914.1, forward strand.
CTTTACACTCATATTGCGAATGCCAAATTAGGGTCTGGGATATATGGTTACCTGTTCTTGTAGTCTTAATGCATACCTCACAGCTAGGAGTGTTGGTACCTCTACCTTCCTGAATATAAAAATACACATAAATAAACATTATTAAAAATACATCTTTCGTCGTCATCCTCAGTCTTCGTCCGTGCGAAGGCACCTCAGCTTCCAGGATGTAAGGTCTGCAGGGAATGGAGTTCTGCTCATCTTCACAGGGGTCCCCTCAAGACTTTCCCTGACTTATACACTCGTTGGTGAGTGGACAGGCTTTATTATGGCCTTCTCACTCACTTACCAAGTCTCTGAAACAATAAAATTTGTAATCTACAAGATTCCTCGTCACTCCGACTGAGTCGTGCGTTTTAACCGGATCTTGCAGGGATTCTCTGGATTTGCTGTAACTTGCCAGGAATCGGCTGCTGCTGGTTTAACCCTGGAGTGATGTATCCACGGAGCCACTTCGGCTACTTTTATCGCTGTAGGGGTAGACAGAAGAACAACATAAGGACCTCTCCACTTGGGCCCTAACGGCACATTATTCCACTCTTTAATCCATACTTGGTCGCCTGGGTGGTAACTATGAATTGGGGGATAAATATTCACAGGTAATCTATCTTGTACCCATTTCTGTACCTCCTCCATAGTCTTACCCAACTCTACAACCTGCTGCCGGGTAATTCCTTCTCCCAACTGACTCAAATCCCCCCTTAAGTTACCAAGCACGGGAGGTGGTCGCCCGTACATGATTTCAAAAGGAGAGAGGCCCATCCTTCTGGTAGGTGTACTACGGATTCGCAATAGAGCTATGGGCAAGAGAACGTTCCACTTAAGTTGGGTTTCCTGACACATTTTAGCCAACTGATTCTTAATAGTTCTATTCATTCTCTCTACCTTACCAGAACTCTGGGGTCTATATGCCGTATGAATCCTCCACTTTATACCAAGCATATGAGTCAGTTGTTGTAGGCACTGATGAACAAAAGCTGGACCATTGTCCGATCCTATAGAGCAGGGTAGTCCATATCGGGTATTATTTCTCGTAGCAGGAATCTCACGACTTCTCCTGCTTTCTCTGTACGAGTAGGACATGCTTCTACCCAGCCTGAATAGGTGCACACCACTACCACCAGGTAGCGATGTCCACCCGATTTAGGCATCACTGTATAGTCAATTTGTAAATCGGACATGGGAAGTCCCCCCATAAACTGGACTCCTGGTGGCTTTACTGGTCCTTGTCTTGCATTATTTTTAGCACACGTTACACATCTACGTACAATGGCCTGAGTCAAGTTGGACAATCTTGGTATGTAGAAATGTTTTCTGAGAGATTCTTCTGTACTGTCTCCCAGAATGTGTCCCGTTATGATAGTTTTGGACAATTTCTACCGCTAGTGATGCTGGAATAACTATTCTTCCATCTTCTAACTGATACCATTTGTTCTCCAAATACTTTCCAGGTTCAGTCCTTAACCACTCCTCTTCTTGAGTTGTATAAATTGGAGTCCATTGAGACAGTGGAGTTGGTATAAGAGCAGCTATATGCCCCACATATTCCTGTCTTCCTGATTCAGCAGCACGCTTAGCTGCACTATCTGCCATCCCATTCCCTTTGGTTACATCACCATCTCCTCTCAGATGCGCCCGACAATGTATAATACCGACTTCTTTCGGCTCCCACACTGCTTCCAATAGTTGTAGGATCTCAGCTGCGTATTTGATTTCTTTGCCTTCTGAATTCAATAGTCCTCTTTCTTTATACAAAGCTCCGTGGCATGAGTGGTTAAAAACGCATACTTGGAGTCCGTGTAGATGTTCACTCTTAAACCTTCAGCCAATTGTAACGCTCGTGTCAGTGCTATCAATTCTGCCCTTTGTGCTGATGTTCCTTTTGCCAGTGGCCGAGCTTCTATCACCTTGTCTATCGTTGTTACTGCATATCCTGCATAGCGGATCCCTTCTTTTACATAACTACTGCCGTCGGTGTAATATTGAACATCAGGGTTCTGGATGGGAAAATCACGAAGATCTGGCCTACTTGAAAATACTTCATCCATTACTTCCAAACAATCATGTTGACTTTCAGTAGGTTGTGGCAAAAGGGTAGCTGGATTTAAGGTATTTACAGTCTCTAAATGCACTCTTGGGTTTTCACACAACATTGCTTGATACTTGGTCATACGGCTGTTACTAAACCAATGATTTCCTTTGTAATCCAACAACGTCTGTACTGCATGTGGAACTCGTACATAAAGTTCTTGACCTAGAGTGAGTTTATCGGCTTCAGCTACTAGCAGGGCGGCTGCAGCTACGGCTCTTAGACAAGGTGGAAGTCCGCTGGCCACTGCATCCAGTTGCTTAGACATGTAGGCAACAGATCTTTGCCATGATCCCAAGTACTGTGTCAATACTCCCACAGCCATTCTTCTTTGCTCATGTACATACAGGTAGAATGGCCGTGTGTGGTCAGGTAGACCTAATGCTGGGGCACTCATCAAAGCCCTCTTCACATCTTCGAATGCCGCTTGCTGTTCTTGAGTCCATAAGAAGGGGTCGTGCTCTGTACCTTTGATAGCTGCATACAGAGGTTTTGCCAGTATCGCGTAGCTGGGAATCCATATCCTACAGAAGCCTGCTGCCCCCAAGAATTCCCGCACTTGTCTTCTATTCCTGGGTATCGGTATTTGGCACACAGCTTCTTTTCTCTCTGGCCCCATAATTCTTTGACCTTCAGAGATATGGAATCCCAGATATTTGACGGTTGGCAAACACAACTGAGCCTTCCTTCTTGACACCTTGTATCCTGCCTTCCAGAGAATGTGTAGTAGATCGTGCGTTGCTTGCTGACATACTTCCTTTGTAACTGCTGCTATCAACAAGTCATCTATATATTGTAATAATACACACTCTCCTGGGATAGACTCGAAATCTAGTAGATCTTGACTTAGAGCTGAACCAAATAGGGTAGGTGAATTTTTAAACCCCTGGGGCAATCTTGTCCAGGTCATTTGGCGCTTCGAGACCGTTACAGCATTTTCCCATTGGAAAGCGAAGATACATTGGCTTTCTGCGGCAATTCGGAGGCAAAAGAAGGCATCTTTGAGATCTAAGACTGTAAAGTAAGTAGCCCCGCCCGGAATTAAAGCGAGCAGGTTATATGGATTGGGCACGACTGGATGTATACTAACAACCGCATCATTGACTGCTCTCAAGTCCTGCACAGGTCGATACTCATCTGTACCGGGCTTTTGAACAGGCAGCAATGGGGTGTTCCAGGGGAAGTACAGAATTTTAGGATACCATACCGTATGAACTTATCCAGATAAGATTGGATGTTCTTCTTAGCCTTCTGCGGAATATGATATTGTCTCAGGCTTACTGGATAAACCCCAAGTTTTAGTTCGATTTTAATAGGTGGAATATTGCGGGCCAGTCCTGGTGGGTTGCTCTCTGCCCAAACTCCTGGTATGTTAAATAAGGATTCATCACTCCTCGGGTTTTGGCTAGTCAACACTGTATAAAGTCGCCACTCTTCTTCCTTTGGTACGGATAATGTCATAATACCTGAGGGTCCATTAAACTTTAAGGATGTTGTTCCATTTGGTAGGAACGTAATCTGCGCTTGTAATTTGGATAGCATATCACGCCCCAGCAATTGGACTGGACACTCAGGCATATAAAGGAATTGATGTTTTACTACGTGGCCTCCCAATGTACAGAGTCGACTTTTAAGAACCGGTTTTTCAGCACTTCTTCCAGTTGCTCCTATTACAGTAATAGTTCTTCCAGATGAAGGAGCAACTAGATTAGTCACCACCGAATGTTCAGCACCAGTGTCGATCATGAACGCACTCCTTTTTCCCCCTATTGATACATCGACCATAGGCTCCGCTCGACCAAGGGGGATGGAGCCCGGCCGGTATCAATAGTCCTCCATGACCGTGTCAGCCAATCCCACAAAGTCCCTACCTTCTCTATCGCGGGACCTTTGCGCTGCTGGATAGTACCTATCTTCCCTTACACTTCCTCTGTTCCCCTTACTCCCTCTATTACCATTACTCCCTCCGGGGCCTCCTCTACCTCTCGCTCTGCCTCTAAAGTTTCCGTAACCTGCCCTGGGTAAGTCTCTCTCATACTGCTCTCTTTGCGGACACTCGTTCCTCCAATGCCCTTCTTCCTTGCAGTACGCGCACGGATTCCTACTCAAAGGCTCCCTATTCCATCTACCATCGCCTCTATCTGGGCCCCGTCTATCTACGCCTGCGATCGCTACCGCTAGTATATCTGCCTTTCTACGCATCTTGCGCTCTTCCTCTTTCTTACTTTCTGTTTCCCTATTCATATATACTTTGTTCGCTACCTCCATTAGTTGGGTGATAGACATACCTGCAAACCCTTCTAATTTCTGTAGCTTGCGCTTAATATCTCCGTAAGCTTGGCTGACAAAGGCGGAGTTTACCATTCGGGAATTATCAGCGCCTTCCGGATTAAAGGGGGTATACAAGCGGTATGCCTCCAATAATCGGTCATAAAAGACACTGGGCGCTTCATCACTTTTCTGAATCACCTCAACTGTCTTCGACATGTTAATAGCTTTCTTTCCTCCGGCTTTCATGCCAGCAATTATAGCATCTCTATAGGCTTTAAGTTGAGCCATATCTGCGCCATTTACATTCCAGTCAGGATCGGTGTTAGGGTAATGTGTTGCGGCCCATGCTGCCGGATTGGCTTGATTTAAAGCACGGGCTCTCTC
>OW240914.1:303984755-304001461 GCA_933207985.1 Pelobates cultripes
AATGTAATCAGAGATTTCTAGTCTTACTTCAACATTCCATATAGAGTTTTGTTTAAAGTCGAGTTTAAGTAAAAGGAAATAAACCAAACTCACGCGCTGTTGGCTAAAGTGACATGTATATACCAGCAGGAACATTGATGATAAAAGCAATGCCTGCGTTAAATTATGTAAAAAGACACATCGATGGTTTCAGTCACCTTGTAAAATGTATAAACCATATCTGGTTGTTTCTGAATGTAAATCATCTTAATGTTCAGTCTGAATGAGCTTAAATTAGTTGTTGTATGAATATTAGTATTGATAGGCAAAAAAGAGTTTAATATTGGTCGTTCAGATCACATACAGATTTCTAAACATAATTCAAAAGGAAAATCCCCCTATCTGGTAAAGTTAACGTCACTGTCAAAATCAGTAAATCCCTAAAGGCACTATAGGTAGTGCGACTACTGTAGCAAATATTCTCAAACTAAAAGTTACGATCCAGGCTTTATTAATCAGAGCCCATTGTAGATTGAAACTATAGTAAATAGAAACAAATGGTACAGAGAGGTATATAAGAGAATGTATAAAATTGAAGATAGTAACAATCCAATGTACAGGTAAATACTAAAACTGCAGTTCCCTAGAATAGACTGAGACCACACCTGTACGTTATGCCAGTAAATAATGTGGTTATTCCAAAAATACTCAGCCGGCTGAAAGGAAAAGGCTCACACAACACATGGATGGCAAATCTATGCTGAGACCACCCAATATCCATTTGCTCCAGGCCAATACCCACAGTATACTCCAGTAAGCCTGATACCCACAATGTGCTCCAGACAGCCGGATACCCACAGTGAACTCCAGTAAGCCTAATAACCGCAGTGTGCTCCATGTCAATACCCACGGTGTGCTCCATGTCAAAACCCACAGAATGCCCCAGACAGCCTGATACCCACAGAGTGCTCCCAGATTTTAAACAACTGCAGATGTTTTTGCTTGACACAAAATCACAATTTCAAAAAAGGTTCAAGGATTTTGGCGAGTTTAACTCATGCTTTCACTTTGGAATGCAAGGCTCAGAATGTGTCTGAATTGTCAAGAACAGGCACTATAAGCATGCCAATTTTCAAAAGGAACTAACTGAACTGAAAACAAACTATGCCCACCAAGACTTAGTGTCTCTGCACTTTTGGAGACAGATATATGAATCTGAAAAATATCCTGAAATTTCAACCTATGTTGTCATGCTCTGGGTAATGTTTGGGTCAGCTTGGTTCTGTGAAAGCTCAATCCTTTTTATGAAGCTTTTCAAATCCAAGTTGAGAGCCACATTATTAACACAGTGAGGTTAATTTGGAGTCCGAATCAAGATGTTCCCTTGACTAAATACACTCCAGAGTTCTCAAAAACTGTTCAGTTAGTTACCAGTACGTTCATTAGATTGTGTAACCTTATTGTGCTGGTTTCATTGGTTAAACTTGTTTAAATGGTTTGTGAACTGACTTTGTTTTACTCTCAGTTATTTTGTATATTTATAATGATAATGAGATATATATATACACACACACACACATCCATACAAAAAGTGTGGATGAAAACCCTTTCAGCCTGAAGTAAGTGTATAGTTAATACTTTGGTAAACACAAATACACACACCAGTCAAGCCATAAGACTTGCTTTTCTAACAGAAACCTCACTTTAACAGTGCTCTCACTACTGCAAGGGATTCTGGGTAGCGGTATGCAAATGAGCTCAGCAAAGAACAACATTTTTGCATCATAATTCCACTTTATGCATGGATTTCTTGGAGTATGTGTCTTCTGTATACAACAGCTTTGAAACACAACTCAGGAAGAGGAGCAAAACAAGTGAACCAAAAATGTGGTTCTTTGGTGAGCTCATTTGCATACACCTACCCAGAACCCCTTGTAGTAGTGAGAGTACTGTTAAAGTGAGATTTCTGTGTGAAAAGCAAATCTTATGACTTGACTGGTGTGTGTATTTGTGTTTAGCAATGTATTAACTATATATATATATATATATATATATATATATATATAAAACAAGGGGGGGTTGGCTGCACTCACCTGAACATGCATAAATGGGGGTGCTGCTGGGGGCCAAATAATACAAAACACAAGATCTAGCGCACTCACCTATCCACTAAACAGCAACTTCAATGTTGAAAGCTTTTATTAGTTTTTTTTTTTTTTTTTTTTAACACCTAATCTAGGCAAAAATAATGGGGGTTTAGTTACATTATATGATCATACATTGACGTTGTGGCAGGCTTATGCAATGTATGATCATATAATGTAACTAAACCCCCATTATTTTTGCCTAGATTAGGTGTTTTAAAAAAAACAAAACTAATAAAATCTTTCAACATTGAAGTTGCTGTTTAGTGGATAGGTGAGTGCCCTGGATCTTGTGTTTTATTTATATATATATATATATATATATATATATATATATATATATATATATATATATATATATATATAACAAAGTAGTAGAAAATAGCACTCCTGGGACTTCATAAGTATGGTGAAAAAAAGTAACTTAGCTTTATTCAGCAACTGCCACAAAGTGTCACCGTTTCTGACGAAAGTTCTGCACAAGAACTTGTGTGTAGGTAGCGGTTATCGTGTGTTGTGAACCATACCAATCCCCAAAATCCATTCAATCCCCCCCCAAATCAAACTAGGAAACGTATATGTGGTATAAAAAAGGCCACAGCTTTATTTATAAATTAACGAACAAATGTAAATAAACCAACCATAAATAACTTCCAGGTGTAGTATGCTTAGCTTCAAACTAGTCCTTGCCAACCGTACCACCAAACCTCTAGGGTACACCCCCTCACCAAGGCATCGGCCCTCCCCCCTCGTCCAAGATACCTGGCCTTCACTTTGGCCTTCCAATTCCACATGCCAACCCCTGGCCACCTTTCCTGGCACGGAGGGCACGCCCAAATACCTAAACATTTTCCGAGGTCAGGGGAGGGACCCGACCCAGCATCTTTCTTTTCCTGTACTCCTCTTCCCAATAGGTTCGGCAAGGACCATACCCGCCGGCTGTGACAAGAAAAATCATTAATGACAAACAGACAAACAACACAAAACGGAAAAGGGGAGGGAGGGAGGGGAATAGTTACCTTGCCGTTAGATTTAAGATGGCTGAGGTAACAGACAAAATGTCACCTATTTATATGACTCCACCCTACTCCCTAGCTAAATCACACCCCCATATCTCCACCACACCCACACATGCCTCCTATCCGGCTAGCTTTCAGCCCGCCTCCTCTGGGCCTTGTGTGTAGGTAGCGGTTATCGTGTGTTGTGAACCATACCAATCCCCAAAATCCATTCAATCCCCCCCCAAATCAAACTAGGAAACGTATATGTGGTATAAAAAAGGCCACAGCTTTATTTATAAATGAACAAACAAATGTAAATAAACCAACCATAAATAACTTCCAGGTGTAGTATGCTTAGCTTCAAACTAGTCCTTGCCAACCGTACCACCAAACCTCTAGGGTACACCCCCTCACCAAGGCATCAGCCCTCCCCCCTCGTCCAAGATACCTGGCCTTCACTTTGGCCTTCCAATTCCACATGCCAACCCCTGGCCACCTTTCCTGGCACGGAGGGCACGCCCAAATACCCAAACATTTTCCGAGGTCAGGGGAGGGACCCGACCCAGCATCCTTCTTTTCCTGTACTCCTCTTCCCAATAGGTTCGGCAAGGACCATACCCGCCACTAGCCCCCAGCTGCATTTACGCCTAAATCAGCGGGCGCGACCCCCAAGCAATGCTATGGCCTGCTCCAACGCGCCCTGTAGCGCTAAATTAAATAAGTCCAAACCTACATCAGTTAGATGGACCCCGTCCGGGCGAAAATAGATGGCTGCCTCACGCTCAAAAATACGGTGTCGCACCGTTAAGCCCCCGACGCCGAGAACAAATTTGGAAACCCGCTTATTAATTTTCACCCTGCAGCGCTCAATAGCACCCTGATCGCGTGCGCACTTCCAATAATTCCTGGAAACGATATCCGACCATACTAAGCAAAGTTGTGGAAAAAGAACACGCAAGCGCGCCAAATCTCGCCTGATTAGTTCCCCCAGGCCCCACGCAGGCAGCGACCCCAGATCGTTTCCCCCCAGATGCACCACCAAGACATCCGGGGCTCCCAATAAAGTGGATAACTGCACGACCTCCGGCAATAGCTGACCCCATCTGATGCCCCGGAACCCGAACCACCGGACCTCCGCCAGCTCCCGAGGTATTCCGAGCTGTGTCCCACCCGGGCGTACCCCTGCCCGCAGGTGGGCCCAGTAGATGTAAGAATGACCGATCAGCCAGATCCGTCGGCCGGGCCCTGTGGAGAAAACACAAGGGGGAAACCGATCAGACGTGTGGGCCGTACATAGGACCGAAACCTCCCCGATTCCCATCTGCCAATCCTCTGAATGGCCTGGTCCGAAAAACCTAAACGGGAGGCTTCAGTTGCGGCCCCAATCCAAAAAGAATGCCCCCCAAAGTCTGCACTCGAAATACCCAGTTGGTCGAGTGCCAACCGAAAGACCCGGAGAAATTGGAAGCGAGAAAGGAAGGAACCATCCCCATGAATTAATAGAGGGCCCTCAACGCCCGGGCGACCAAGACAATAAGACTGAAAGGATGCGACAGGGCAGACAGCCGAACCAGGAATGGCGCGGAGGGTAACCCATGTCCCCTTGCCGAAGATGTCGGTTTTGGACCTCCGCACCAAAAAACGCACCGAATCCGACACAACAGACACATCGTTGAACAACAAGCCCCCCGGGATCAGTTTGCTAGGGCTCACAAGCTTGCCGTTCCGAAGAGCGCCAAAAAAGGCGAAAGTAAAAGCCACCTGAAACAAACGTGCCTCCAAATCTGAAAAACAAACCCTGTGTAAGACCGACGCAATACCTACTAGCAGAGCACCAGAAACCGGCCTCCGAGAATCCCGCAGGTGTGGGCCCTTACGCCAGCCGCGCATCGCAAGCCGAACCATGCAGTCCTTGGTAACGTCAGGCACCTTAGTCAAGTTGAACCAGAAACTAAGACCCGATAGCTTCCCTGAGACTGTAGCCGGAGAACACCCACTGGCCTCCCAGAACCAGAGCAACCGTAACATCCCTTGAACCCTTGCAGAAGTCGAAGCGAACCCACCTAGGTCCTGTTCTAAAGCGACCCAGTCCCCCCATGCCTTACCGTACCGAACCCAAGTTGCCTCAGACACCGAAGACCGAATCCATTCCCTTATTCGATCAGGCCAAGGGACCATAACTCTCTGGGACAGGGGAGGCCTTCCGTATCTGCTTCCGGCGCGGCCAAACGAAACACCTGCCAGTGGAAACGAGAAAGAGCATCAGCCGTGGTATTCTCCACACCAGGGATATGCACAGCGTGGCAAGTCACGTTAAAAGACAGGCATTGTAAAACCAAGCGCCGCAAGAGCCGAACCACCGGAGGGGAGGAGGCCGTTAACCTATTAATGGCCTGGACAACGCCCAGGTTGTCACAGTGGAACACAACACGCCTGTTCTTGATCTCTGGCCCCCAAAGATGGATAGCCACAACAATGGGGAAGAAAGCCATGTTCTTGGTCAGGCCAGAGGTGAACCACGATTCGGGCCAAGGCTCCGCACACCATTGCTTTCCCATAATAGCCCCAAAGCCCGAAGACCCCGCGGCATCCGTAAACAGGTGCAGCACCGAGTTCGTCACCTCGGGCTGCTGCCAGTAGGACCTGCCGTTGTACCCATCCAGAAAGACTGCCCATACTGCCAAGTCCTCCCTGAGCACCTTGGTCAAGCAGACGAAGTGAGACGGCCTCAATATCCCAGCCGTAGCGGCCGCCAGGCGCCGGTTGAACACTCTGCCCATTGGCATAATCCGACAGGCAAAGTTCAATTTGCCCAATAGGGATTGAAGTCGTTGCAACGTAATCTTGCGCAAAGCGCTCGCCACTCGCACCACCTCCCGAAGATCAGACAATTTATCCAATGGAAGCCGACATTCCCCAACAACGGAATCAATCTCGATCCCGAGAAAGCACAGGCACGTAGAAGGGCCAATTGTCTTGTCTGGTGCCAGCGGCACCCCGAACTCGCAAGCAACATCCGCCACTGCTTGCAGAAGTTGCGCGCATGTTGGGGAGCGCGCAGGGCCAACACATAAAAAGTCGTCTAGGTAGTGAAGCAAGGAATCGTAACCGGATTCCGCTCTAACTACCCACTCCATGAAGGAACTGAAACATTCAAAATAAAAACAGGATATCGCACAACCCATCGGGAGGCACATATCCACGTAATAATGACCTTCGAATACACAACCCAGGAGGTGGTGGCACTCCGGGTGAACCGGTAGGAGGCGAAAAGCCGACTCAATGTCAGTTTTTGCCATAAGTGCCCCGGGGCCAGCAGCCCTGACCATATCCACCGCCGCGTCAAAGGACGCGTAGGAAACGCGGCACAATTCAGCGGCAATGTCATCATTCACCGAGCCCCCTTGTGGGTGCGATAAATGGTGAATCAGCCTAAACTTGCCTGGTTCCCTTTTAGGCACAACACCTAGTGGTGAAACCCTCAAGTCGGGGAGTGGAGGTTCCCGAAAGGGGCCCGCCATGCGACCCAACGCTACTTCCTTGGCCAATTTTTCCCTGACCACCCCCGGGTGATCGGCAACTGATCTCAGGTTCCGGCAGAAACCGGAGACCTGCCGGGCCCGGTGAGGGATCCAAAACCCCTGCCCAAAACCCTCCAATAACAAGGCAGCCGCCTTCTTATTGCTGTAACGCTTTAGCCAAGGGCGCATTGCGTCGACGTCCATTGGTGTCCTCGCCCTTAGCGCCCATGGCATCTCCTTTGTCGCCAGTCTTGCCACGTTTAAAGCATTTTGATGCTGGGTGGGACCCGCCGCACCCAGAACATTCATGCTTGAAGCGGCAGCCTGAACCGAACTTACATTGGCCGTCATTATATTGCCAACAGTACCCAGTCTTCCGCTGACTGGCCGACGCTGAAGATGAGGACCCAGCGCCGCCCCCCCCAAGAAAGGACGAAAGGCCCCCTTGATGCGAAGCTGGACGGGTCATGATAGCCAACCACAAGCCGATGTCCATTTGGTCCCAACTCGTGGAGGGGCGAACCGCTAAACGTTGGCGGAACTGTTCATCATACCGCCACCACCCTAACCCGCCATAAACCCGACAAGCGTTCCATATAATGTCCTGGTAGCAAAACAGGGAAGAGCATTTGCTGGGAGTCTTTTCACCTATCACGCTAGCCAGGATAGAAAAGGCCCTAATCCAGTTTCCAAACGTTTTCGGAATCTTCCGATACCGAAACCTCTCTTTGTCTTTTTCAGACTCTTTAGCATCTGTATCCACCCGAGGAAGATCTTCCAAAGGAAGGAGGGAAAAAATTTCCACAAATTCCCCTTTTTCTATTTTCGCCCTCAAATCAGGCGTCAGGTGGAGGCCCAGGGGGCCTGACCAGCACATATACGCTGCCCCATGTGCAGCGGGTGCTACCCCTAAACCCGAGACAACAGCGGCGTCCCCAGTAGCACTCCCAGAGGACTCATATGTCACTAGCGGTGGCGCCGAGGCCAGGGGGGTGGTGACCTGTATAGAGGTGTCGGGTACTGACGCTGCAACCCCCGCAAAATCACACCCTGCAGAACTAGCCCAGCCCGCCCGAAGTTGGCTATCCACGGCCACTGGGGGAGGGGCCCCAGGGCGAGATCCCCGTTCAAGAGTTACAAGAACATTCTTTATAGCGTGAAGCACCGAACCCCACTCTTGCGCCTCGCGTGCGCCAGTGCCCCCCGAATCTAATCCGGCTAAAGCAGAATACTCACCGGCAGGAGCCGAATTTGAGGGTAGCAGCGGAACCGAAACTTGCGCACTAGCCTGCGACGGCCCCGAGGGAACTGCGACCGCAGGAAGCACCGCACCAGACTCAGCGTCAGGGAACCGATTCACGAGCTGACCAGGAAGAATCTGTGAAGACAGGACAGGTGAGAAAAAACCCTGCCCACCCACCTCAGGTGCTGAGGGATGCACAGTAGGGGGGAGCAACCCTGCCAGATTAGTGGATGTGACAGAGGGACCAGAGAGAGGGACAGCCATGACAGAGGCACCCTGCAGCCTTGCCAGCTGGGCCTGCAGGTGCCTGCCACCGTCTTGGAGGGCCTCAGCCCTAAGGGCAGCAGGGATGCCATCAATGTCCATGCTCCTGGCCGTGAGGTAAGCAAAAGTAACTTAAAATAGTACGGTGAGGAATAGGAATAGTTACCTTGCCGTTAGATTTAAGATGGCTGAGGTAACAGACAAAATGTCACCTATTTATATGACTCCACCCTACTCCCTAGCTAAATCACACCCCCATATCTCCACCACACCCACCACACCCACACATGCCTCCTATCCGGCTAGCTTTCAGCCCGCCTCCTCTGGGCCTGAAACGTTGACACTTTGTGGCAGTTGCTGAATAAAGCTAAGTTACATTTTTTTTCACCATACTTATGAAGTCCCTGGAGTGCTATTTTCTACTACTTTGTTCTATTAATATTGCCAACAAGCACCGGGCTTAACTTTACTATAACTGGAGTGCAAGCATTTGGATATTCTTATATATATATATATATATATCTATATATATATAGATATATATATATATATATAGTGATCTAAAAACTGTTTGTGGACTGCTTTTACATTAATGCCAAATTAGCCCAGTATTAACATGCATTTCTCTCAGTGAAAAATGAGTGTAACCCATGCACACATACATTTCTACAAAGTGGCCCACTGCAGAAAAACGTGGACACTCTTGTCCTAGGGGTTTATAGCAAATATATGCATTATGTGTATACTGCTCTAAAAATGGGCACATTGACTCCAGCTTTGATTATGCCTTTAAGACTCTATTAGTGGTTAAAATATTACACATAAGGTTTATTTATTCATTGAATGATGTGGAAAGACAATGGCTCATCAATGATAAATGCTGAGGAATCCTATAAGTAAATGGTAATTAGAAGTAATAAAGCATATGTCTAGTAACAAAATACTGCCAAAACAATACTGAGAGCTCTCAAAAGTTAAGGAAGACATTTTGATCTGAAAGATTGTACAGCTCTAGAAGACTCAAATGTTGCAAGGTTGAATTAAATACATTCTGCCTAATTATTCATCTCTCTTTTTTTTATTCTTTATTTAAAAGTTTTATTAAATCTGAATACATGCAGTGCCACATCGTTATGCTGAAGGTAGGGGACGCCATGGAGATGGATAGTCTTTCCACTCTGGTCCATGATGCAACTATGCATTCCCTTAGGATTTGGGATCCTTGGATCCAGGAGCACTGGGCCTTCCTAAGGGGTAAAACTCTCACTGTCTCTTTTCTCAACCATACTCTTATTCTCCCCCTCCTTTTTTGTTTTTTGTTTTTCCTCTTCCTTTTCTCTACCCTTTTCCATAACATATACCCTCCTCCAGTAATCCCTATGTTTCCCTACACTAAATAGACAGCGAAACATATCATCTTTTTTTATTCCAAATCTAATATAAATGTATTATGCAGAGGATGGCTTGTTTCATGAGCAACAGAGTGATAGAGACGATTAACTTGACTTACACAAAAATGGTGGTCACTGTTCATGGCCATGCATAATAAGTATAGCAAATCTGACTACTGGGAAAAATTTAAATAGACACACTGACAAATATAGCGTGTGTGACATAGATTTCAATTTTGGAAAAGTCTCAAAATGTCATGAAGAGCCATTATGGTACAGCAAACAGTCATACAAACGTAGTTGAAATCACGTAGAGGTGCAGACAAGTTTTGCATAGGCTACGAACTGGAATTTACAGACAGTTCAAACAATATTTAGAGGCTTCTGTGGTTGGTTTCAATTGCGTGAAACAGCCCACAAAGACAGTATGAATTTAGGAAAACATGGGTTTACTGAAGCTTTGAGATCAATTGAAAGACCAACATGGGTGGTATGCATGACAAAGTGTGTGCACAGGTGGTTTTAGTTCCTGTGAAAAGGAAAGTATGGGAGCCAGTTACAGCGTTCAAAGACCAGCGGTTTTAATTGTTACATTCTACCAGATGACAGTTGGGCACATGGTTTTTATTATATGGGATTTAAACTACACATCAGAGACAACTGCCATCAATTTTTTTTTGCTTACATTAGATTGTATGTGATATAACATGAAGGATTCCAAATAATTTGCTTGCATAATATATATTTATAAGAAGCTGGAACCAAGTTTTTAATGCAAACATTATAATCCGCAAATGTTTTATTTTGCAGGAATTGGAGAATAAGAAATGTGGAAGTATGTAATACAGAAATAAACAGCTATCTAAATATAAAAAAAACATAATTAAATGATCACTATAGTGTCAGGAAAACAAACTTTCCTGACACTATATAACCCTTAGGTCCACCCCACCCTCAGGGCCCCCCTCTCGCTGGGCTGAAGGGGTTAAAACCCCTTCAGTTACTTTAATTCAGGGCCGGGCTCCCTCAGCACTGGTAACCTCTCCTCCCCCGTTGACGTCAGCTCCCCAGTGGAGCGGAATGCGCATGCGCGGCAAACAGTCCATAGGAAAGCATTTCTCAATGCTTTCCTATGGACGTTGTGCACGCTGAATGCGATTTTCGCATCCAGCGTTGCAGAAGCGCCTCTAGCGTCTGTCAGGAAGACAGCCACTAAAGGCTGGATTAACCCTGCAATGTAAACAGAGCAGTTTCTCTGAAACTGCTATGTTTACATCTGAAGGGTTAAAACCTGGGGGACCTGACATTGAGCTGAAGTGGTCTGGGTTACTATAGTCCCTTTAATATACCTTGCCATTCAAGAAATGTACCCACTGATAAGGCGCATTAAAAGCCAATTGTATATGTGGATAAACATTTATATAAATGATGTCTACCAATGGGTGGCATGTCCCCTTACTATAATAAAATGATTTAGCTTCAAGTCACATTCGGTAAGAGAGCAGCGTAGATCAAAATGAAAATATCAAGCAATTTTTTTTTGCATTTGATTTAAATATCTGTTTAACAAGACACAAATGAGCCTTGTTAATATTTCTTTCCTGTAAACACTATAGTACTATATTTGAAGATTTAATTAAACTTCTGCCAGAGGAGCTTCGGTATTGGCACCCAAAGAGGACGAATAAAATTCTTAGCAGGTCGATTAATCTCCAAGATAAGCAACAGGATTACTGGAGATCAATTGCAATCATAAACAATAATAAAATGGTGTATTGTGAACAGGGGCGTATTAGCCGCGAGGCAAACAAGGCATTTGCCTTGGGCGGCATTTTTCAGGGGCGGCAAAAAACGCCGCCCCCCAAATGCCCATGGCAAATGCCTAGTTAGCCTTGCGGCTAACTGACATCCCGGGCGGGCGGGCGGCCGGCGAGGGAGCTCTTCCCCTGAGCTGACTGCTCAGCTCCCTCGCGCGCCGGCTGCAGAGTGAGGCTGGGAGCCGGGTTGATGACGTCATCTTCCGGCTCCCAGCCTCACTCTGCAGCCGGCGCGCGAGGGAGCTGAGCAGTCAGTTCAGGGGAAGAGCTCCCTCGCCGGCCGCCCGCCTGCCAGCGCCGCCCGCCCGACCGGCAGCCAATGGACCACCGGACCACCAGGGAGAGAGACCCCCCCCCAGCACTCCCAAAGGTAAGGAGGTTGGGGGGGGATTTAAATTAAAAAAAAAGTTAATGTGTGTGTGTGTGTGTGTGTGTGTGTGTCTGACTGTGTGTGTGTGTTTGTGCCTGACTCTGTGTGTGTGTTTGTGTCTGACTGTGTGTGTTTGTCTGTGTGTTTGTGTGTGTGTGTTTGTGTCTGACTGTGTGTGTGTCTGACTGTGTGTGTGTCTAACTGTGTGTGTTTGTGTCTGACTGTGTTTGTGTGTTTGTGAGTGTGTGTATGTGTGTGTCTGACTGTGTGTGTTTGTGCCTGACTCTGTGTGTGTGTTTGTGTCTGACTGTGTTTGTGTGTGTGTGTGTGTTTGTGTCTGACTGTATGTGTGTGTGTGTGTGTGTTTGTCTGTTGTGTGTGTGTGTGTGTGTGTCTGACTGTGTGTGTGTGTTGTGTCTGTGTGTGTGTGTGTGTGTGTGTGTCTGACTGTGTGTGTGTTTGTGTCTGACTGTGTGTGTTGTGTGTCTGTGTGTGTGTATGTGTCTGACTGTGTGTGTGTTTGTGTCTGACTGTGTGTGTGTGTGTCTGACTGTATGTGTGTGTGACTGTGTGTGTGTGTTGTGTCTGACTGTGTGTGTGTGTTGTGTCTGACTGTGTGTGTGTGTCTGACTGTGTGTGTTGTGTCTGACTGTGTGTTGTGTGTTTGTGTGTTTGTGAGTGTGTGTGTGTGTGTCTGACTGTGTGTGTGTTTGTGACTGTGTGTGTGTATGTGTCTGACTGTGTGTGTGTGTGTTTGTGTCTATGTATGTGTCTGACTGTGTGTGTGTGTGTGTTTGTGTCTGACTGTGTGTGTGTGTATTTAGAAGGTGGGGCGGGGGGAAGGGTTGGGTGGGGGTGGCGCGGGGGGAGGGGGGCGCCTGAGTTTTGTCCTGCCTAGGGCAGCACAAAACCAGGATACACCACTGATTGTGAATAGCTGAGAATGTCATAGCTATAAAATGTGGCAAAAGTTTTATGTGTGATGGTTGTTGTGTAACTTGGCAAGATCTTTAGCATGATTTCTACGGTTTTGTGCTGACCGTTAACTATGTATCCCCTTCTCGCACAAATACATATCACTCGATCCTTGACCCTCTAACTCACTGGATGTCTCTACCTATTACCGTTATATCCCACAGAATATATGATTGGGTCTTCTTATTTGGGTAACTGCCTGACATCATTACCATCTATTTCCAAATGTGAGGACGAAGAAACGAGCTACATGCCAACTATCCTAGTTTTCGGAAAATTTGAGGAACCCCTGTTAGTTATGTTTTTGGAAAGAACGACACTGTATCTGGCCATCCGCAGTTACCAGGATGAATTTGTTTGTGGACAGTTTTCTCTCAACAGACATACTTTCTGTTTGTTTATTTATGCTATTCTTATAATTGGAGTCCTAATTAAAATACAGAAATAATTGTATTCTCTAACTGTGAGATGTGTGTACTACAGGAGCTTATTGAACACATTTTATAATAAAGTGTACTGTTTAAATTTTATGTGCAGTGCTGAATGTGTAAAATAGACTTACCGCTCATTTATAAACTTCTAGTTCTGCTCTTCCCGTCAACAGCATACCTGCATCTTTGACCAAATGCACCTTACATTCTTCCTTCTACCATGATTTAAGAAGACAGACAGATATACAGACAGACAGATTTTTTTGTGGAGCAAATACTTGGACTGTAACAATACCCAGATTTGTTAACCAATGCTGAATTCTTCAACAAATTAAAGTGCCTAGCATATCTCCTCTTTTTTTTTACACTATGTCCTAATTTATGTCTTCTGCCACCCACCCTAGTTTGCTGTTTTTGAATTGGATCTGTGTACAGACATGCTGGCCTTCCTTCTCCTTAGACCTTCACCTGCCATAGACGTATTCCTAACAATAATAGTCTACTAAAACGAACATGTCAGCACATCAATTATTAAGTCGGCAAATGGTGCTTTATTTTGTATTGTTTTTTTTTTGTTTTTTTGCGATGTGTCATGCTCACTGATGAAAGGTTAATGGGAAGAACATCATATATATATAATTTTATTATTGCTTTAGAAAAATGTACTTCAGTGCCATTTTTGGTACACAATGAAAAATGTGAGTGTTTCAGGAGCATTTAGTGTCAACTGGGAACATTTGGTTTGGCATAATGTCTGTTGAATTTGGTTTTTGATTTTGGCTGTGAATCTCAACTGTTATAACCTAGCATGTCCGCTGCAAATGTGCCCATTTTTTTAGATAACCCTTTATTTTCAAAGCAATGGGTATTTATTTAAAATACAAATAATATTAACAATATCCAGGATATGCATTAAAAAAAAACTATATCGTTTTTACTTTTTTTGTCAAACTTATTTAGAAGACATTGTTTTAATATCCATGATACTATTATGTCTGGTCTGTATTAAAAATAAATAAATAAATAATAATTCGGTGTTAAATAGATATTAGATTTTTTTGCCAAAGTAAATGCAATGGAGCTTAAGCCAAACAATGAGTAAAGAAATATCAAGAGGTCTTCTATTCTCTAAAATATGGCAGTTTCACATTGTCCTGCTTTATTAAAAGTGCAATAGTTTATAAATATAATTATCACTTGCACTTAAAAGCACACAATGTTGAGTAAAAGAAAAACACTCTTTGGATTTCAAATAAGAATTGAACTTTAACATTTTCTTATGAAGCCAATACCCTGGGAAAACTCTGCATCAATTGATCTTGATTGAGCTCCAAGCCGGTGATATGTACTGATTTTCAGATTTCTTGGAATGCACCAAAACATTGTGATTTGTAATATTATGGTGATTTGTTTGTGAATGTACTTGTTAAGTAGTTTGTTTTTTTCAGTTTAAGGAATGTAAAAATAACGAACTAAAAAAGATACAATAAACAAACAAAATTAAACAAGATAGTACAAAATATGGTAAAAATAAAAATGGAAGGTTCTTAAGATAGGCTATTCACTAAGCTCCAGTTTGAATGTAAGTACAACATTATGGGTAAATTCCTGATCTGATTTTTACCTGTAATTGCAATTCAGGTATTCACTAAAACTAACTCAATAATTATTTCACGGAAATGGAATCTAACTGAATGTTCTGGGAGGAAAAAATATTTTTTTGGGTGGGGGGAAGAGACATACAAATGGACTGGGGGATGATGAAAGAGACACACAAAGGGGCAGGAGTAGGAGAAAGCGACACACAAAGGGACTGCTGGGGAGAGACACAAAAATGGTCTGGGGAAAACAGACACACAAAGGGACTGAGGGGATGTAAGAGACACTCAAAATGGATTGGGAGAAAGAAAACCACAAAGGGTCTCGGAGTAAGTAAGGGACACACAAAGGGGCAAGGGAAGAAAGATTGACACAAAGGGCTAGGGGGAAGTAAGAGACACACAAAGGAGAATGGGGGGTATGAGACACACAAAAGGGCTGTAGAAGAAAAGAAATTCAAAGAGGGGTTAAGAAACACACAGAGAAAGGCACATGGAGAGGAGCAAAATGAATCTTCGCCTGTCTAGCCAAAAATCCTTGCACAACGCCTAGGAGACTGATAAGATCAGTATGGCAGCAACCCACAATGCAGGTCTGGACAGTGGGCATGAAACCTTTAATTAGCAAATGCAACATATGAAACAGGCCGTGTATGACCTATGCAAGATCTACTCAAGATATCTTTCTGAAGGGACTAACTCTGTACCTTTGACCAGAAGACAGATTCCTTGACCATTGAAGTCACAGTCAAGACCATTATCTGTCCCAGGGGCTAGCAGCAGACCTGATTTGAACTTGAAGTCAACAATATTGGACCTCTCAACAATGGACAAAATGAAGCCTTTTAATCACAGGGACACCATCAAGAGCAGGCTGGAGAAGCCTAAAAAGCAGACCCTTACATCAGGAAATCTAAGGTAGCCAAAGAGTAGTAAATCATTCTCAAAGAGAAATAAAACAAGGCTGCCATTTTGCTCCTTTTGACTACAATGCTCCTCAGAAGTCATAACCTTCTAGATACTTCTCTTAATTAACTTATGCCTCTTGTACCAGGGAGTAGGTTGAATTAACGTTTTTGGTCATATAGGACTGTCTAATTCTTGACGGATATCCATTTTTTTCATATGACTTGACTTGTTTATTCCTCAATTATCATTCCCTTGTGGGACATCCAGTGATTAATAAGTACAATTTGCTTGTCTTTTTGTTTCAAACCAAGAACTATGATTATGGAGTACAATTTTCTTATATTTTTGTTTAAGTACTACCTAAGCCTTATTAGGCTTTAGAGTTTTTTCCTTTAATTATAAAAGTGTTGTAAGAAGAGGTCATGTGAGGAATTTAGGAGATTCACCCAGGTTCCTCATACAACAGATTAGGAAGGTACATTAAATGTTGCCATTTAAGATGTGCTGTGGGAGGGTGGTGGGTATGTTTAGTGATGGTTCCGTTCATTGTAATCCAATCTCCATAAACTTTTCCCATGTCATATATACATATACATGTGTGTATGTTGTGCGTTCATGTATCCTTTTCTTTAAGTCATTAACTATGAAAGAATAAGAAATTAAATATATGACATTTTCAAAAAAATATAGCATAGCACATATTCTTTTCTACTGTTCACATCCATAATGCTAATTTATTAGCTCAATGGAAAACATAACACTCAATTTTTCTAAAAGCCTTAAAAATACCTGGATAAAAAAAAGTTTATAGATATACAACTCTGCTAAAAACGCCAAGCCCAATTTACCCCAGCTTAGATGTTAAGGCATGTAGCATCTTCAAATTAAATGAACCTGCCTTTACTTGAATTCCAAATTACACCACTATTTCTACAACACTATGTATTTATGTAAATGAGCCTATAAATGGCAACCTACCTAAAATAAAGCTCATTTCAGCCACAGTGGGATTTAATCATAGGGTAATATGTTCTTCTGTGGTTTGAGGACAAGCCAAAAAATA
>OW240914.1:304005826-304018007 GCA_933207985.1 Pelobates cultripes
TGCGTTTTATGAGGAAAATTCAGTGTCCCCAGTCAGAGCACGGAGACGCTGAACGGCAGTGCTGCCTACTGTGCAGCACTGAGCCAGGAAGCACATCCAGTGGCCATCTGAGGAGTTGACAGTAGGAGGTGTGCTTAGGGGCAATGTAAACACTGCCTTTTCTCTAAAAAAGGCAGTGTTTGCATGAAAATGCCTGAAGGCAATAATTATACTCACCAGAACAATTACATTAAGCTGTAGTTGTTCTGGTGACTATAGTGTCCCTTTAAGTTTGAACATTTACCTAATTTTCTATACATATGTTAACATATCCTTTTATGTTTACCATTTGTCTTTTTTTTTTTTTTTTTAATAGGTTTCTTGCGTTTTGGTCTTTGAGTTCAACAGAAACCTGTAGGTGGGTGTTTTTGGCAATGTGTTTCTTAAAGGACCACTATAGTGCCAGGAAAACATACTCGTTTTCCTGGCACTATAGTGCCCTGAGGGTGCCCCCACCCTCAGGGACCCCCTCCCGCCCGGCTCTGGAAGGGGAAAGGGGTTAAAACTTACCTTTTTCCAGCGCTGGGCGGGGAGCTCTCTCCTCCTCTCCTCCTCCGTTAAGCCCCGCCCGTGAATGCGCCGCGGCAAAAGCTGCAGCGCATTCAGCGGTCTCATAGGAAAGCATTTACAATGCTTTCCTATGGACGCTGGCTCTCTCACTGTGATTTTCACGGTGAGAAACGCGCAAAGCACCTCCAGTGGCTGTCAATGAGACAGCCACTAGAGGCTGGGGAAGGCTTAACCCATTCATAATTATAGCAGTTTCTCTGAAACTGCTATAATTATGAAAAAATGGGTTAACCCTAGAAGGACCTGGCACCCAGACCACTTCATTAAGCTGAAGTGGTCTGGGTGCCTAGAGTGGTCCTTTAATCTGCTCTAGCGTCTGGAATTATGTTTTATCACTTTGAAAAACTCTCTCTTAATTAATAAATCCAAAATGAAAAACAAAATATATTTGCATATTTATGAGTTACTTTTTTCCAATCCAATCTACTCGCATTGATTTTCTACAATGACACTTTAAGTTAGCTTGGATGTGTTTGGGTTCAAGAAGGTCTGTGCCAATTAGTTCTAAAAGAGATTTTGAAAAGTTAGTCTTCCAAAACAAGCTCATAATAGGGAATTATTTGCAGAGATGGAATAGTGAAGGTGGAAGCCAGACAGAGATTGATAGGCTTTTCTGAGTAGATGGTTCTCCAGAAATTGTTTAAAGCTATAGACACTAGTTGAGGTGTTAGTATAAAAAATATTTTTAATTTGTTTATTCCTCCTTCTTCCGAACAAAATGGATAGTATTATTAGTAATAAATACCTATTTTCTGAGCTAGGAGCTTAAAATCGTTGTATACAATATCACCTCAAAGCTGCTATCTACCTGAATATGTGTATGTACATTATTTCTGTAGAAATTCTTGATAATTTAATGAAGTAAATGCACACTCTTAAATATCAGTGATTTAGATTGTCTGTTATTATAGTGGATGGTTGGATGTGTAGCTACTTCTATTCCACTATGGGAATTTATTTAGAGCCACTTAGGGTGAGAGAAAGGTCAGGCGGGCTCCATACCTTTCCTTGCTGTTTTGTTAGACATTTTAATCTATGTTTTTGCAGTTGGCTTTGCGATATGCAAATTCTTCTATAAGTGACATTATGACAGGAGACAGAATTTCTGCAACCATGGTATTTGTCTAATGCTGCAAAATGGTAAAGAGGTAATTAAACAAACATGTTATTTGAATACATTTAACACTTGTATAGTGCAAATGAATACATGCTTTTCAGCTGCGCAAAACTCTCTTGATTCTAGACCTTTTTGCCATTGTGGTTTGATTCTCTTTTGCCGCTTCTCTTGGGTACAAACCAACAAGCTCATGTTTTGCAAATGTTGTGTTGAGAGATATTATGAGCACCTTCTATAAGTTCCTGTGTTCAATTACTTACCTGGTCAAAATGTACCCTAAAATATAAAATACTCCTGTGACCTGGCTATATCTCTATCCCAGAAAAATTTAAATGTCCCCCCTTTTGCTGTCTCCGACCAAGCTTTATTCATTATTAATGTTAGTTTTAGTTTGCTTTCTCTGCTGAATATTTGGCAGTCTGCACAGATAACTTTTGTGTTGTTGCAGAGATTTGTAATAATGCAAGTTATATTTTGGAAAAATACAATGTACATGGAAAGCTGAGTAGTTAAGAATTACAGGCAAAGCAGACGTGAATTTAAAAAACGTTGTATCTTTTATTGAGAACGGTGGATGCCTAAAAGATGCATGGTCAATCTCTTGTAACATCATTGGTACTAATAATGACTGACAAACGTGAAGACCATACAAACACCACTATGGACGCTATACATGGACATCATGGGCTTGCAGCTTGGTCAGCCGCATATACTACAATTGTCTGGAAAAGATCCCAGTGGGACACTACAGCTCTGGAGAGTACTATTATTGCAGCCCAAGCACAAAAGTGTTGCTTATAAACCCGTAAAGTACTAACTAAAAGAATGGTGGTATGAGGCTTCATTCTACAAACCTCGTATGTTTGTGGCATAGGGCCAATTACAACCCTGCCACCCTTGCCAATAGTCCCTAGCCAAGACTCCAGATGGACCAGAAGTGTCCCAAATCCATGGCCTCTCTTACTGAAGCATACCATGATCCCAGTGTAAAGTTTAAGTCATTTATAATTCATTTAGATGGTCTACATAGAAGTTTGTTTGGATAGGTCAAGTTGCGTTTTTGCAGAATGTTAGGATTAATCATTTTTTAAACTATCTTGAAATTATGTCTGTAAATTGCTGCCAAATAATTCAAGAGTTTCTGAATTTGCTACTGCAACGTTGGTGATTGTGAATTGCCCTCATTTTTTTTATTTAGAGATCAGTCAAATGCGCCATTAAAAGAACTTTTTTAACACAGACGGATCTATTCATGCAATTCTAAATAGCATATTGGCATACGTTAATAAACTGAACTGTAAACCTTGATCAATTAGCATACTTCGGAACAACATTTTAATCAAATGTATGTGTCTGTGGCATGAATTAATATTTCTTTTAACAAAGCTGTACTGTTTTAAAATGGAAGTATCCCTTAGGGGGTTTAATTGAAGATATGTTTTGAAAGTAAAATTGACTGCCACAAGCTTCCCTCGCCATACCTACACATAGATCTATGCCATCTGTATTATATCAGCATCTCTTATTTTTTAAACATCCAAGCATCTGGAACAAGATGAAAAAACATGTACGTGACATGTAAACAAGATATTACAATACTCACAAGTCTATGTACGGATTGCTTTTGTCATCTTAATGTTTGACTTATACATAGCCTGTACAATTAGAAAATATGAGCGAATCGTGATTCATATCGAATAGCAGAAAACAAGCGTACAAGACAAAATAGAACTAATGATTACTTATAGGAAGAATTTATTCAAACTTTTGTTCAATGAAAAGTGGTGCAATATGTTAAAGTGACTATGCCCACTTGTTCCACTGGTTTCCATGGTGATTGCCCAACTTTTTAATACTTTTCACCATTTTTCAGAAAATAATACTTTGATGTTCCTTAGTGTATATTTACTACTCACAAGGCAAATATGGCGTGTTATAAAAAAAAAATCATTATTCCATTGAAGTCTTTATATCAAAGGTAATATCATCCCACATTTAATCTAATTTAGGGAATATTTGAAATATTTCCTGTTGCACGTGATATTTTGGGCATGAGCTGGACTCTCCACATCTGAGGTTACAATGTATATACAGCAAGTACTGATAAGAACTAAGAAAGATCAGAAAAAATGAACTATAGCAAAACCTAAAATAACATGTGGTAGACCAAGGAATGTCATGACACAGAAAGTAGCCTTGTGCACAAAAAAAGTCCCTCTGTGGGAAGAGGAGAGGGTGTGCACGGTATACGTTAGGACTTTTGGAATCTAGGATGTCTATCTTAAATCTAAATCTTTGAACTTATTGACATAAAAACCATGAACTTATTGTGTAATGCAGTGTAGCTCATGTTTTGCTGGGAGCAATGAGATTAGTTAAAGGGACACTATAGTCACCTGAACAACTTCAGCTTAATGAGGTTGTTCAGGTGAAAACTATAGCTCCCTGCAGCCTCTCATGTAAACACTGTATTGTCTGAGAAAATACAGCATTTGCATTGAAAGCTAGGAACACCTCCAGTTGCAGTCACTCAGAGTGAACCAGAGGGACTTCTGAGTTGATGAATATGCCTCCATCCACTCAGATCTGCTGTGCACGAGCATCCTGTGATTCAGTATCTCCTCCCACTGCATGCAGACACTGAACTTTCCTCATAGAGATTCATTGATTCAATTCATCTCTATGAGGAGATGCTGATTGGCCAGGGCTGTGTTTGAATTATGCTGACTCTGCCCCTGATCTGCCTCCTTGTCAGTCTCAGCCAATCCTATGGGAAGCACTGGGATTGGATCAGGCTATCACGTCAGCAGTCTGCTTGTTTTTCCTGAGTCTCAGCATGCAGATTTACAACTTCTAGCTTGAATACAGTAAGATTTTTACTATATTTATGGAGGCATGAGGGGCCCAGGGGGCTAGATGGTTGTGTTAACACTATAGGGTTAGGAATACATGTAGTTGCACTGGTGACTATAGTGTCCCTTTAAACATCATCAAAAGCATTGATATTCTCTCCTTCTCCAGCCACTGCTAGGCCACCAGGTGTAAAATTAATTCAGAGCCGTTTGGGGTCTATTAAATCATGGCTTTGAGTTATGATTTCTTTGACATCTATATAGCATGAGGACCATGCTTAAAATCTATGTTTCACACAGCTGCCAGACTGAAGAGATCCATGTTACTTTATCGGACTATGCTTTGCTTGATTTTCACGCTCGCATGTATCAGTATGCAAATGACCAGATAAATGGACATTGGTTGACTAAGATGCATTTGGTCAGCAGAAAAAATTTTTGATTTACAGGAAAAGGTCAAACCAAAATATGTTAAAGGAACTCTATATTGTCAGGAGCACAAACATGTATTCCTGACACAATTGTGTTATTATTATTATTATTATTATTATTATTATCATTATGATATTTATAAAGTGCCGTCAAATTCCGCAGCGCTTTACATTGGGTGGACGAACAGACATGTAGTTGTAACCAGACAAGTTGGACACACAGGAACAGAGGGGTTGAGGGCCCTGCTTAATGAGCTTACTTGCTAGAGGGAGTGGGGTAAAATGACACAAAAAGGTAAGGATAGTATTAGACTAGTGACAGTTGCAGAAGAGGAATCAGTCAGGAGCTATTAACAGTTTAATTGATACGCTTTTATGTTAAACTGTTTAGCTACCCTGCCCCTTTCAGATTGCTGTGAAAAGGTTTTTAACTTACCTTTTTTCCCACACTGTGTCAGTCTCACCATGGCAGGTCCTGCCTGGTCCTGCCTCCAATCCTATGCTTTCACACAGGAAAGCAATCAATGCATCTCCAAATATAACATTCGGCATCTCCCTGCAGCACTGAACTGGAAAGCACCTATAGTGGCATAAAGACTAGGCAGCAATGTGTTACTAGGCAGCAATATAAACACTGCCTTGTGTCTGAAAATAAAAGGCACCAGAAACATTACATTGAGCTGCAGTGGTTCTGGTATCTATAGTGTCCCTTTAAGGTTCATAAGGGAAGGGTTAACTTTGTTTGCTTTAGTGGGAATTCCCCTGCAAATATGTTTGAAATTGATATCCTTTAACATTGTTATCACAGGCAGTTCATACAGACAGAAGGCCAATATCATTGGATTGAGCATGTATGGAAATTGTTCAGGAATTAAAAGCACACTCTAAGTACCAAAACAACATTAGTTAAATTAAGGAGTTTTGGTGTATAGATCATGCCCTGGCAGACTCACTGCTCAGTCATCTGCCAATTAGGAGTTAAACAGACTTTTGCTGGCGTGGAAGGGGGAAATGTGGTTCTTCCGAACCACTTCGTCAAGAAAATAGAACATTTAGGACTGCAGAATTTAGTGCATGCAACTGTTCAGCTTGGTCGTATTTGGGTACTGAAAAAAAAATGTAAGAAGGCAATACAGACAACTAAAAAAAAATAGCATGACTATGCAATATAAGGGAAGTGAGAACTTAAACAAAATTTAAAATGATTGGGCAATTGACCACCCACTACTCCTGACAAGAACAAAGCTTTACCATATATCCAGCCTGTAGCATGGGACTGTCCATCAGTGTGGAAAACAAACAAGCACTATCAGCTTTTCCAAAATACATCTGTAGAGGTAGCAGGCACCACAAGACTCAGTTAGGGTAAAACCACTGCAATGACGGTGGGTGAACAAGGGTTTGATCTGTCTCGAACTGGCATTATTGTGGCTCAAAGATTCGCTCACATCCCAAAATGGAATGAGAACTGAAACTAGCTGCTTTATTATGGTCTTCATGCCTCAGTTGGGAGTCAACATCAATGGAGTGGTGGGAAAATAGACTATGGATTGCCCTCTGCTGTTCCAAAATTCTTTCTACTAGGTCTAAAGTGGAGTTCCACCATATGCTTACATCCTGTCATAGATGGCAGATGAGATGAGAAGACTTATTTTAACTTGCTCCTGCCTCAAGCCTTCTTTTAACTTGCTCCTGCCTCTAGCCTTCACAATATGATGAAAATAGACCAGTAATCTTCCAGCAATGCTCAAGTATGGTTTGGAGTAAAGTTAGATCTTCTCCACAACCATCACCATGTCCAGTCATCATGGACAGCACCCAGTGTGCCATTACGGAAAGAAAGGTATGCTGTTCAGTAGGAGCACACCATAAACCTGGGCAATCAAGTGGGTGATTTTGTTAAGCTGCTGTTTTGACATGGCACTGGAATGAAATCCAACAAAATGTTTAAGAGTGGAATGGTAGACACTTCCCTGGGATGATGAGGAGTCCGACTATCCCCGTCAAGTCTGCCTTTTTCAATTAATGACACCATTCTCAACATCCCTTCTTCTCTGCCTAAAGGTGGTAGTAGTAGAGGAAGTACTGCCCCTGCTGCTCCCCTTTTTTAAGCCCTTAAGGACACATGACGTGTGACATGTCATGATTCCCTTTTATTCCAGAAGTTTGGTCCTTAAGGGGTTAAACCCCCTGTCATTGTTGTTGTTTAATTCTGCTACATGTTTGTGT
Source organism: Pelobates cultripes (assembly GCA_933207985.1). Taxonomy (NCBI): domain Eukaryota; kingdom Metazoa; phylum Chordata; class Amphibia; order Anura; family Pelobatidae; genus Pelobates; species Pelobates cultripes. The sequence continues at coordinate 304,013,065 of OW240914.1, forward strand.
TTAAATTAGTTAATGCTTGGTAGATTTACTACTACTGTAACAGAATTGTGTATGACTACACGTCACGTAGCCTTGTGGCTATAACATTATTGTTTATGACTACATGTCACGCAGCCTTGCGTCTGTAACAATATTGTGTAAGCCTACATGTCACGCAGCCTTGTGGCTATAACATTATTGTGTATGTCTACACATCACGCAGCTTTGTGGCTAATGAAGATGCAAGGTAATTTCCAGTGGTGGCAGTGAAAGTTTTTTACTTAATTATTTTAGCAAGTGTATTTAGGTAAGCTTGTCTCACACTAGGATCAATGACAAAACGGTAATCTCATATCTCTCATTCAAAGTGTAATGACCTCATGAGAAAATTTATTTGGAATGCAACTGCAGATGAAATAATAGATTTGATACAGTCACTTTAAGAAAATATTATTTATTTATTTAAATAAAGGAAACTAACTTTGACAGTCTTTTGCAGCAAGTAGGTTTTGAAATAATAATGCATGAATGCTTTGAATCTTGTTTCAGAATTGCAACACAAGAATATAGCAATTATAAAAATAAGGAAATGCTTAATTAGCAGCAAGTAGTATAGTCAATGAGACTTCAATAAGGTTGCCAAGCAGTTGACTCCTGTGGTACAAAGTATCAGTCTCTTAGTATAGGAAATAACTTGGTAATGAATTCTCCTGGTATGTGAAGTGGTTGTATCTAGTAGGCTCCAGTAGCAATAATTAATATCATTGAGTAATTGGCAAATGATATTTTGAATAGATATAGCAAATAGAATCTCAGAGACAGACTTTGGATAGCCCTTATCCTTCCCAGAAACTTGTGGCTAGAAGCAATTAGTAAATACAGTCATAACTTATCTTCCTTAATGAATGATGGGAGTTGAAGTCCTTCCAGTGTAGATTGATTTATGGTTCCTTGAAGTAATTGAAGAGATGCAGGAATCCGAAGTTAAGTCTGTTTCTTGAGTGGCAGAGTAGAATGGAACATAGCCAGGGACAAAGCCAGAGATTCAGTACACAGGAATTCAAATGAGGAGAGTTCTGCAGTGAAACAGCAACCATGTACTAAGAAGTGAGAGCACATCAACCACAGGAGATTGAGAGAGAGATGAGGGAAGGGATGACATCACAAGCATATGGGGCCAGATCTGAATCTAAAGACATCTAAATGTCGATCTGGCTGGAATCAAATATGGAGGAATTCCCAAACAACGTGGGGGAATCCTGACAGAAAGTTGGTTCAAATTGTCCCTGGAAGTATCTAGCTAGCTACATACTGCAGGAAGCTAAACCTAGTCTCACACTAGAACCAATGACCCAGTGCGTATGAGTTCTATACAAGGTTTGTTTTGTTCCAAACTACAATTATTTTACAGTACACTGATTTGCCAATTTTATGTAATGGAGCTCCAGTACTCCAGCCGAGTACATCCGCCAAGTCTGCTACCTCTTACTTATCAGAGACCTTGGAGCACTTCATATCCAGCCACCGAGACTTGTCTGGGATCACTGAGGTTCTTTTCCACCCTGGACCAGGCTACTGTGCATGTAGCCCTGGATACCCTTTCCATCAGCAGATTATATCCCTTTCCCCAAACACCAGATGACATATGGTGAAGGTTAACACACCAACTCTTTTTCTAGACATAGCACACACATTTTAAGCCCCCAACAGCCTCATTTACATACAATAGGGTCCATGAAGCACTATAGTACAAGGATGAGTGGGGGCAGACAATAGCAAGGCCTGATGGGAGATTGAGGAGGGACAAAGCAGCTAGTTTAAACTGTTCTGGCAGTGTCCCTGGGACAACACCCTGCTGGAGAAACAATGGGACAGGAAAAGGGGGAGGGGGAGGGGGAGAGGCACATTAAACACACCCGGTGCCCACTAATACTGGGCACAGGGTGACCAAAACACAAGAGGAAGATGGGGACCTACATATATTGTCTGTCTTCCATTCTCAGTGACTGTGACTACTGTCACAGGTATCCTTTTGGTTCTTCTGATGTGGTTCTCAGTATGGAAATTCTGCAAAGCCAAACCAACATTTGGCTGAAATTTATGGTTTTTGAAAGCTAGGCAAGGGTAACTTTTTTTTCAATTTTTATTTCTTTTTATTTCTTGTTTTTGCTAAACAACACAAGGATTTTTCTCAAAACAAGGATTTTATATATATATATATGCATAAACTGTTAGTAAAAAACAGATTGTTCTAATTTATACTTGCCAACATTTAAAAATGAATGCCGGGACAAATCTCCAAGTTCCTGTTGTGCTCTATAAAAATGCATCCAACAGAAAGGCTTGCACATTGTATAACTACAGTTCCTCTGTCATCAAACCAAAATGTGCAGTTCAAAGTACAAAAGTGAATAGATACGAATATTACCTAAAGCTAATTTAGCTTAGAAGAATACAGTAATTCATTATCTAATGTTAAAAAGAATAGGAGTAGCCTAGTGAACACTTTATAACACTGACCTCGATTTAATAAGCTTTCCAATTATTCAATACTGTTAGAAAAAACTTTTTACATTATTTATCTGCAAAAAATCGATATAGACTTTAGTAGAGACTCCTGTAGATAAATACTTTGGGAGGTTTTTCCAACAGTATTGAATTATTTAGAAAGCTTATTAAATCGATGCCTTAGTTAGAAGAAGGGTAACATGACACAATTGTTAAATACAAAGACAATGATCCAAAACTAGAAAATGCAAACTGGGGGAGATGGCAGATAAGATGGCAGATAAAATTTCAGTGCTTAGTAGCAGAGCTCCAGGAACAGATATAGAGGGTGTAAAACTCTCCTTCAGAGTGTGTGTGTGTGTGTGTGTGTGTGTGCGTGTGTGTGTGCGAATGTGTGTGCTAGTCAGGACAGGAAGTGGAAGGGATCATTCCTCATATGCCCATTGAGGGACGGCATAGAGTGATGCATACTGTACAGCAGCGACTGCAGCTATACTTTCAACATTAGGAGGATGAGCACTTTGCAAATAACCCTTCAAAGTCTGTACTCTAAACACCCCTTGATCCCAAACTCTTATTGTATGCCGTTCCCAAAGCATAAACAGACATTTCCCTTATTCTCATTATTCAAAGTCTAAACCAGAAACAAACTCTTGAACAGTACATTTAGCCCCACTCTAACCAGAAACTTAGATAGTCTAAACATTCTGGTTAGGAGATCATAAAGCAGTTTGTGAAATAGTAAACTAAGTTTTGAATGGGCTAAGAGCGGTCATATTGTGATCAACATCAGTTTGCTAAACTGTTCTTCTCAAGTGTTGAATGGAACCACATTTGGGGTCATAAACCACTGCTAGTATATTTCTAATGCATTATCTATAAAATTCCTGCATATTGTGTCTCTTTAATAAGTTCATTTTGCATTTATTTAAAAAAATGCACATATCTTTAATTTAAGAAAAAATGTGTTTTTTAAGTGTGTTATTTTCTTTCCTATGCACCTGTAAATGTTTCTAATCCCAAATAACCTGTATCATGCTTGCCCTAGCATCGTATAAACAGCAAAGTAATCGGAAACCCACTTTATATATCCGTAATATTCTTGATTACTTCCATGAAAAGAAAAATCTGTCTGTGATTAAGTCCTGGAACAGTGCAGACTGAATACTGTTTACAAAGTCCATGTGACAAGTTAAACATCTGGAGATCCAAAAGAATGCAGTAATTAACCAAGTCATCTATTTTCTACAGTCTTCTCCATGGTCCAAGTTGCCAGCTTGGAGAAAACTGCAGCTCGTGACATTAGTGTTAACATAGGAGCTGGGTTGCTACAAAATAATATTTGTCTATTTACAATCAACAAGTGGGATAACTACCTCTAGGCCATTCTATTCTGTCAGTGATATTCAAAAGCAAATGAAATGGCTATATTGTATTGAGTTAATAAATTTTTTATAGAGTGACACAGAGAATTATAGAGTAGGATGAGTAAAAAGATAGCTACTTTTGTAAAAAATGCATTTCATTTAAAAAGAGGAAAGACACGTATATGATAAAATAAATGAGCTAATTCATGTTTTGGACACAGTAGGCTAACAAAAGAATGGAACTACAGAAAATTAAAACCCTGATCACTAACATTCAACATCTATACCTATTATTGGATGTGTGCATGGGTGGAACTCCTTCTAATGACGCAAACGAACATGTCCGTTCGTTGCATTAGTCGTTTTGTGATTAGTTTATATGGTGGTTTGGAAATCAAGAATTCGGAGAATCACCCAATCTGCCCAAATTCAGACAAATTGCAGTTTGGAATGAAACGAGTCTAACAGCAACCAAATCATTGCTTGCCTTGGCAAAATCAGTTTCAGCGGAATGTTCTGATTGTAAACCAGAATGGAGAGGGTCATGTAGCAAGATTCGAGGGAATCAAGAAGATTGGATAGCATGGCATATACAAGCCATTTCAAGAGTTTACAGTATAAAAATGGTAAAGAGATGGGGGGACTGTTGGATGACGCGTTTGCATTGAGTCTAGGCTTTTTTAGAATAAGAATGACTGTAGTATGTTTGTATACACAGAAACATTGGGATACAGCTGTAAGCATCTAGAATAAAAATAAGAAATACACAATGTAATACAGTTTATAAGACAATACTGTGCTATAATTTAATGCACTCATGAGAGTTAAGTAGATGATGCGCTCCAAAGGTGTCTCCCCCGAAGAGCATGGGGGGCTCCAAGCCCTTACTGGATCCGTCCACTCCTAGGTAAAAAACAGGACTCCAGATGGCAGGTGTACTTTTTAGCATCTTTTTATTAAAGTATTGATAAAATCAAGAGTTAAACAAAATTTTAAATAAATATTAAATATAAAATAGTTGTAGATCCTACAGCTATTTTATATTTTAAATGTATTTAAGAGATGCTTCTCTTACTTAATTAAATTTGC
>OW240914.1:304018107-304030947 GCA_933207985.1 Pelobates cultripes
TGCAAATTTTGTTCAGTGTTGAGAAGCACATACTTTTTCATTTATCTGCACAATATAGTAAAGTTATCTTGTAGGAAAACAGGAAAATATACACGTATACCTATTTAGTGCGTACCATTATATAAATGCATAGTATATGTGGGTATGACGAACTATAAAAACTATTTTCCTTTCTGCACAGGAGTTGGCTCTTTTTGTTTGTTTGCAACGTGCTGCTTAGTTGTTAAGTCAGGACAAGATTAATTACGCCTTTTCAAATACTTTATAAAGGTTTTGGCAGCAATTTAACTTTTTTGTATACCCAGTACACATTAGGTAAGTGCTGGTACTTGCCCAATTTCAAGTGCTGTTATGTTAAGTAGATTTGCTTTGTCTAAAGGACATAACCAAAAGCTCGCATTTCTGATTTGACTTAATGTATGTGCCAAATTGTCAGAGGATAACAAAGCACTTTCTGTCTTTTGAATTTTTTTATTGTATTTTGATGAGCCTACAAGGGATAATCTTGAATAATTATAATTCTATTTTCTAAAAGTGCTTTAGCTCATTTTAGCTAATTTTTACAACATAACTCCACTGAGGCAATGCCTAATAATGACTACCTAAAGAAAAAGCTCAGTGAACACAAATTAACGTACAAGTGCTGAAACATCATTGATCACCCACTAGGCTTTTAGCTTTTACACTGTTAAACTAAAAAAGTACAGAGTATCTTTAACGGGACAAAAATTGTGACTTAAAATTCTTTACTACTAAGCGGTTTGTGGGAAAAAAACACCAACAGAACCGGAGTATTTTGGCTGTCCTCGAAAGTATTATTAAATGTATTTTATGTTTCAGACTGCAAAGATAGCACAGTAATTCATGGTAACAAAAATTTTGAGCGGAATGAAAAACGTAAAAAAAATTATGCCCACAAATAATGAAGTTAGAGATTGGAAAACAATACTGAAAAGTACCATTTCTAAATATAACGATAGTTAATACAATGTTAAACAAAAATCTGCACACCAGTCAAGCCATAAGACTTGCTTTTCCCACAGAAATCACAAATCGGCAGTGATGTTACTACCGAAAAAGGATTCTGGGTGGGCACATGCAAATTTGTTTAACAAAGGATCACATTTTTGCCTCATTCCATTTTAAACATGGATTCCTTTGAGTCTGTGTTTGCTGTATATAACAGCTTTGAAACACAACTTGGGAAAAGATGCAAAGCCAGTGAACCACTCCTGGGCAGCTGTTTCCTTGTTAATGCAAATCATGTGCAGATTTTTGTTTAACATCGTATTAACTATCCACAGACTTCAGGTGTAAGGGGTTTTCAATCACAATTTTTTCCCCACCATAACCGTTTTTTTCGGTTTTTGCTTCCTAAATATACTGAGTTATATATTAATTTATTTCTAAAATCTTTTACCAGGAAGGATGCATTGAGATATATCTCGTTTTTTAAGTATGTCCTGGGTCCACAAAACATTGCATCGTTACAATATCACAAATCTATATATATATATATGTATACTAACATAATATTTAAACGCTTTCAAGAGTTGTCCTCTCTCCTTCAGGTCTGAAGTATTACCGGTCAATATGAGTTTAATACTTAAAACAAGTTGTTAAAAAAGAGGGGGGGAGTAGGGTGTCGTGAATAGCAGAAGAACTATCTGAAAGTTAAAGGTGCAGAGTGGTTTAGAATGGGCAAAGCAAGAAAATAAATAAAAATGAAATGCATAAGACATTATGATGTATATTCATATAAAGTTTTCATATTTTTTTCATGTGTCAGCTAATAGTGATAATAATAATAATAAGCTCAGGTACATAATGGATTATTCCCTTAAATATAACAGCTTATACTTTCTAGACAGTCATATGTACATTTTCATTTCAGACCATGTAACTCAAATACTAACAAATCTTGATAAAATCTTAAAAGGAATATCTTTAAAAAAAAAAGTGACTTAAGTAAATCATTAAAGCAGAACTACAAAGCGACCATAAATCCTGTACTCATGTATATGGTGTTATGACAAAAAAAATTCCAAACAGCTAGAACATTTAATCCCATACTCCTTCTTAAGTGAAATACATGCCAAATAATTCTGATTTCAACAAGCAGTCCCGAGTTATATCTTTGTTCCAATGTTTAATCGTGATTAAAATCTAAATACCTTATGCCCTTCCCAGATTTTGGTATTGAAACTGTTAATTCTAGGATTTTTTTTTTTTTTTATTGTTTTTAATACCATATGTGATGGCAAATGTTTACAATAGAATTTAGTCAGTCAATAATTTAAACTTGTTCAAGCTGGACCCACCTCACCTCTTCTTTTTGTCTTAACTTGTTAGCAACATTTTATTTTCTTGATTTGTGTGTGAAGTCATTCTACAACACTACAGAATTTGTTGGGGCTCAATAGCCAAAAATATCAAAAAGGAATGTATTAACCTGATAAAGTTCTATAAACCAAAAGTACAAACTGGAGTTATCTGTAATTATCAACAGCAAAAGACGTTTCATGTGTTGCCCCCTCTAGGATTATAACTGAATTTCATCTTCAAGTCACTGTGAGCTATAGCTGATCCAGCCTAAATAATTCTGCTGGCTTTGTCTGGTCTTTGTCACATCTGGTGAATACTGCAAGCCTACTTGCACAACCAGCTTTGATTGGCTTAAAAATCCACCAATCTGAATACAGCAAATAGTCAGAACGGAACCAGAAAATGATTACTCAGAATATTAGACAATACTTACAAATTTAACTAAAAGCTTTGTACTTCATGGTTGTTGTTTTTTTACAAAGATGTGAAAAAATAAACATTTGAGAGGTTAGTAAATGTAATGAGGTTGGCTTCATAGAACTGTCAAAACACAGCATTACATTTATTAAAGATTGTCATGTTATTCTTGCAATCTTAAGTGCGCTTTTTATAATGAAGAGCCTCTCCGTGGAGTAATTGAAGAAGTTGTGGAATTGGTCTCAAAATTCAAATCCAGAATTTTTTCCCTATTTTTGGTGTTTAGTTATATCAGCCGATATAGAGGTTTCTGTTTGTTTTGCCATTCCAGGAATCATCTGATCTACACTGACCAGCCACAACATGAAAACCGCCTGCCTAATATTGTGTAGGTCTCTCTCATACTGCCAAAATAGCTCTGATGCATCTATGCATGTACTCAGGGCCGGCGCATCCATAAGGCGGCACAGGCGGCTGCCTTAGGGCGCACCGGCTTTGAGGGCGCAAGATTTCAGTGACCGGCAGGAGGGAAGCTCTCCCTCCTGCCAGGCCACCTTCTGGACCCCCGGCGTGGCATGCGGCAGTGGTATGATCAGAGGCGGCGAGGGCGCCATCTGCTGATGCCGCGGGAGCCGGAATATGACATCATATTCCAGCTCCCAGCATCAGTAGACAGCCCACGAGGGAGCAGAGCGGGGAGATTAGAGCTCCCTCGCCGCCTCTGATCATACCACGGCCGCACGCTGCCCAGCAGCCCCACTGGACCCCAGGGACAGTTCCATGCCAGCTCTCCAGGTAGGGAGGTTGGGTGCAAAATGTTTATTTATAAAAAATTACAATTAGTGAGTTTATGTGATGTGTATGTGTGAGTGTGTGTGTCTGTGAGTGAGTATGTCTGTGAGTGAGTGTATGTGTGTGAGTGACTGAGTGTGAGTGACTGAGTGTGAGTGAGTGAGTGTATGTGTGTGAGTGACTGAGTGTGAGTGACTGAGTGTGAGTGTGTGTGTGTGTCTGAGTGATTGTATGAGTGTGTATGCATGTGAGTGTATGTGTGTCTGTGAGTGTGTGTGTGTGTCTGTGAGTGACTGTATGAATGTGTGTGCATGTGAGTGTATGTATGTTGCATGTGAGTGCATGAGTGTGTGTCAGTGTATGTGTGTGTCTGTCAGTGTGTGTTTGTGAGTGTCAAATCAGTAAGAGTATCTTTGTCATTGAGTCTGTGTGTGACTATCAGTGTGTCTGTCAATGAGTGTCAATCAATGTGTGTCTGTCAGTGTGTGTGTCTGTGTGTGTGTCAATGAAATAGTGTGTGTCAGATCAGTGAGTCTGTGTGTTTGCCATTGAGTGTGTGTGACTGTCAGTTTGTACCACTGAGTGTAGCGTGGTGGAGAGCTGTACAGGAGCTTCTGTTCCCTGTACCCGGCCAGACTGACTGGAGGTGCTCACTGAGAGAGCACTCCCTGTCAGTCTAGCCAGGTACAGAAAATTGAAGCTCCTGTAGGGGATCTCCTCCGCTCAGCAATGCTACAAGAGAGGTAGGAGGCACACCAGGAAGAGGAGTGCGACCACTAAGGGGATGGGGGGAGCACCAAGGGACGGGGAGGGGAGGGGAGGAGAGAGAAGCACCAAGGGACAGGGAAAAGAGGGGGGAGGTTAGAAGAACACTAAGGGACAGGGAAGGGAGGGGACCACTAATGGACGGGGAGAGGGGCTGGTTAAGAGGCACATAGGTGAAGATGTTATTTTTTTTTGGGGGGGGGAATACATCTTCGCCTATGTGCCCAAAAATCCTTGCACCGGCCCTGCATGTACTTCGCATGCCCTCTGAACATGTCCTGTCGTATCTGCAGATTCTTTAAGTCCAGCAAGATGCAAGGTGGAGCCTCCATGGATCAGATTTGTTGTGATTTAGATCTGGGGAATTTGAGGCCAAGACAACACCATTCCTAAACATTTTTTTGCAGTGTGGCAGGGTGCATTATCCTGCAGGACACTGCCATCAGGGAACACCATTGCATTGAAGAGGTTTACAGACATAACAGTCTGCCTTCTTCACTTAGTGCATCCTGCTTCCCGGCATCAATCTCTTCCCCAACTAAATGATGCTCATACACACAGCCATCTGCCTGATCAAAAAAAATGTGATTCGTCAGACCAGGCAACCTCCTTCCACTGCTCCATGGTCCAGTTCTGATTTTCACGTCCCAATTGAAAGTGCTTTCAGTGGTGTACAGGGGTCATCATGAGCACTCTGAACTGTCTGCAGCTAAGTAGCCCCATATGCAGCAAACTACAATGCACAGTGTATTCTGACACCTTTTTATCATGACCAGCATTACGTTTTTAAACAATCTGAGCTACTGTAGCTTTTCTCTGAGATCAGACTAGGCAGGCTAGCCTTTGCTCCCAAGCATCAGTGAGCATCGGGTGCCCTTGACGTTGATGCTGTTTTACCGGTTGTCCTTCCCACGGCCGTCTTTAAAGCGGGGCAACCGGGGCAGCTGCCCCGGGCCCACTTAATCCTGGGGGGGCCCAAAGCAGCTACCCCGTGGGCCCCGCTGTCCGCAAAAAATAAATAAATTTATTTGCCCCCTGGGCCTGCCGGTGCTGCGGCTGCACCAGGAGCCCCCACACTAAGAGGCCCCGGTCGGGCACTTTGGCCCCCTTGTTTTACTGCAGCAGGCTGGGAGGAAGTGACTGCCATGAGTCCCTTCCTCCAAGATAGAATGAAGCCGCGCGGGATGGAGTAGGAGGCCGTCAGGAGGGAGCTGGAGTGCAGGAGCCTCACACTCCCAATGACCTCAGCCTGCCGCTGGAACCCATAAGGTAGGGCTGGAGGGTAGCTTTATAAATGTAAACTTTGCATGTGTGTGTGTCAGTATTTGTGTGAGTCAGTATGTCTGTGTGTGTCTTAGTATGTGTGTATGTGTGTGAGTTTGTCTGTCAGGGTATTTGTGTGTCAGGGTGTCTGTGTGTGTCTTAGTATGTCTGTCTGTGTGTGTCAGTAAATCTGTGTGTGTGAGTATGTGTGTCTTAGTATGTCTGTGTGTGTCAGTATGTCTGTCAGGGCTTATGTGTGTGTGTCAGTATGCCTGTGCGTGTCAGTTTGTCTGTCTGTGTGTGTCAGTATGTCTGTCTTTCCGTGTCAGTATGTCTGTCTGTGCCTGTCAGTATGTCTGTCTGTGCGTTTCAGTTTGTCTGTGAGTGTGCATGTCAGTTTGTCTGTCACTGTGTCGGTATGCCTGTCAATGTGTAAAAATGTAAACGTTGCATGTGTGTGTCAGTATTTGTGTGTGTCTTAGTATGTCTGTGTGTATCTAAGTATGTGTGTGTGAGTATGTCTGTCAGGGTGTCTGTGTGCGTCTGTGTGTGTCACTATGTCAGTGTATCATTATGTCTGTCAGTATGTATATCTGTGTATCTGTATTTAGTATATCTGTTTCTCTATGTGGTCTGTGTGTCTTTGCATGTGTCTCAGGTTTTGTATATGCGTGTCTGTATGTTGTCAGTGTGTGTACCTGCGTTTGTATATCTGTGTGTGCATCTGTATGTAGTCAGTGTTTTTATCTGTGTATCTGCATGTGTGTCAGTATATGTATCAGTGTGTCTGAGTATTCATATGTGTCAGTGTTTGTATATTTGTCTCCGTATGTGTGTCAGGTTGTGTATCTGTGTGTCTGTATGTGTTAGTGTGTGTATCTGTGTCAGTCTGTATCTGCTTGTGTGTTAGTGTGAGTGTCAGTGTTTATATCTGTGTATCTGCATGTGTTTCAGTGTGTATTTGTGTATCACAGTGTGTGTGTGTGGCAGTGTATGTGTACATGTACGTACATCTCATTATTCAAATCGCCAACACTACACACAAGTACACCCCTGCATTCAACCTTCAACACTACATGCAAACACAGTCCTGCATTGAAACGTCAACAATACATACATATACATCTTTGTGTTAAACACCAAAAATATATATAAACACACCCAGCATTAAAAAAAAAAAATACACAGATGCATGCTTACATTCAAACACCAACACCACCTACAAACACACCCCTACATTTACACAAACACACTCCATACAAAAACATGCTTCCATTCAAACACACAAACACAACTCAGTGCTAAATACAACTCTGCAAGCATGGGAAAATGGTTCTGTTGCTGCATTGGGAAGTGGAGATGGTGATTGCATGCCAGGGAGTTAGGGTCAGGGGGCCCTATCAAATGCTTGCCCCGGCCCAATCATTATTAAAGACGGCCCTGGTCCTTCCTTGGACCACTGGTCGATACTAACCACGACATACTGGGAACATGATTTCTCAGCAATGCAGAGCCGCGACCCAGAACCGAAGGACCTGGGGTCAAGTACGTAAATAAAAAGATTTTAACACTTTATTTACTGCGGCGGGAGGCGCAAGGGATAGAGGGGGAGGCAAAGGGAGCTATAGTGCCAGAAATACAGCTTTTTATTCCTGGCACTTAGAGTATCACTTTACCAGTGGAATCATAAATAGCAGAGCTCAAACCAAAAGAGTAGCAGATTTGAACTATCCGGGTTATTCACCAAAGTGAGAATTCCAAATTAATTTCAAATGTAAGGTAAAAAAAAATTACTTATTCATCTATGATTTTATTATGGCTACTTTTGCCATAAATTTAAAATTCACCTTGAATTCATTTTCAATTTGGTAAATAAAACTCCATTGACATTTTGACAGTACCCAGTTTAGTGAACTTACTCCAATGTTTTTGTTTGTTTTTTAAATCTTTTCACATATTGTTTCTACTCCTATAGTCAGACTCAGTTTATTCCCCTGGCCCATTGCTCAGTTCTGAATCATGTCTTGATTTTAACAAATCATGTGTTTTATTTTAAAATACATTCTCATTATAGTTAATAGTAAAGTTTTGGTAAACACATTTTTTTAATGTTTCTTTCAAGATCTGTTTTGAGGATGTGTCTTTGTGCTTTTGTTTGTTTTGTTTCTTGCTTGGACACAAAACTATGAGAGAAGATTATGACGAACATAGCAAACAGCATTTGATTTTAATTAAGGGCTCATACCTAGATGAAGAAAAATTGCAATACAAAGTCCAGAGCAGAAGACTGAATTATAGTTATTTTTAGAAGGCCTTACATTTTAAAGAGAAAATTATTGATGTACAAAAGCCTGGCAGTATTTCAAGTCAATGTATGAATATTGAGGAACTCGGGGTTATTTACCAAATTGAGATTTTTTGCAAATTAAATCAGAGTGAAAAATATTGAGGCAAAAATAGGTGATCTGGAAAAATTCTCCAACTATGCCATAGTCACAATTTGGGATAGCTGATTTGAAAAAATTCTCCAACTATGCCATAGTCACAACTTGGGATAGCTGAATAGGGAAAAATTCTCCAAATAAGCCATTGTCATAATTTGGGTATTTTTGCCCCATTTAATTTGCAAATATTTTGAGTTTAGTGAATAACTCCATTTGATGGAACTGCACTGGTACGAACATAACCACAAAACAGCTTTCGTGCATATTAAACAATTCTGTTTTTAGAATTTGCAGATAAACATGTTTCATGTTGCACCAGTTTTGTAAATGAATACAGTTTGAGTGTACTGATAACATAAATAATGGTTTCCTTATCCATTTGTGTTGCTAATTGCATATTTAAATGCGTATGCTCGTTTCTGTTCGTGAATATGCCTACATTAATTTGAAGATCTTTGAGCTGCTCGGGCTATAATTTTGGGACTCATGAATGGGCAATTATACGATATAACATATTAAGTGAATTTATCATCTTATAGCAGTAACAGATCTCTTCTGTAGGAACACAATATATACTTCCATCTCTCACAGTTTCCTCTGGTAAAATGAACAAACCATCACTGTCAGAAAGTTCAATGAGGTTAAACTTGTTCTTCAGCTAATGTAAGGAGCTGAGTCTTCTGATTTCCTACTCTGTAAAGACTGCAATAGTAATTAAGCACCAGAAGTATTTCAGGCAAGCTCATTAGAGGATTTTATGAGATTGCATTCTACTCACTATGATAGCAAAATATATGCAATGCTTATAGAACCAAGTGTCAAGAGACCACCGTACTGCAGAGCTGTCAAAATGACTTGATTACTGAAATGCATTTGCTGATGTGTGTATGCTTCTTGGTAACAATGTTCTGAATATTGTTGGCTTTGATTATAAAAGAAACGTAAAATTGTATTCTCTAAATAAACCAAAATACACTATTTATGTGTGATAGGACTATTGAAAGAAATCTAGCATGTTATGTCCTGCTGTAGACATACCTGTTACATGACAAACTTCTACAGATTGATACAGCAGCAAGATGGTATACAGATAATGAGAGGAGGAGGTAAAACCTGAACGTGAGTAATAGTTTTCCAATTTGTTGGCAAAAAAAACCAAAACGTCATGAGCTAACACCAGTAATGTTCTAGATCAGGGGTAGGCAATGTTTTTGTATCTATGTACCTACATAAAGCTTTAAAGACCCTTTGGGTACTGTCCATAGCTTTTTTAAAGGCAATGTATATGCATGATGCCAAATTCTACAGTGCTATGTATGGGTGCAGTGTATATTTGGTGTGTGTGTGTGTGTCTATGTGTGTATTTGGGCTGTGCGTGGTATTGTGTATGTTTGTGGGCCTCTGTATGGATTGTGTGTGTGTTATGCATGTATGTGGGGGTGTCTGTGGTGTTATGCAAGTGCATGTGGTGGTATTATGTGTGGAGGGGTTTGCAGCATTGCATGCATGTGTGTCGGCTGTTTGTGGGGTTGTATGTGTGAGCTGTTTGCTGTATTGTGTGTGTGATTATGGGTTGCCTATGGGATTTTGTATGTATGTTGGCTGTCTGTGATGTTAAATGTGTGGGATACTTTGTGCAATAAGTATTAAAAGTAAACTATAATGCCAGGAGAACAAAGTTTACCTTTGCAGGGTTAAGTGAAACTATAGGCACCCAGACCACTCCAGTCTATTGAAGAGTTTTGGTTGGCAATAGTGTCCCTTTAATTAAATATATAATTTTCTTTTAAAAAGTTATTATTCAGGTTTTTGTTTTTTTATAACTGCCTCTTTCCTAACGTTTTACAGGGAGAATCTTCATTAATCCAGTTTGGTTTGGTTGTGAAATTTGCAGTTTGCAACGTCCACTTGTGCAGAGCTCTTGTGCCTCTATCTTTATTTAGGTGAGACAGAGCATTGCTGTGGTAATTTGTGTCAACAGTGAGTCTGAGGGTCTGAGGGAGAGTTCCCTGTTGTGTCTGCCACTACAGACCACAAGCTCCCTTTCACTGTGGGTTCTCTGGGCTGCCTAGGGAGATGTCTGATCTCTCAAACTGACCCATTTTGGTGCAGCAGTCTTGTGTGCCATGCAAAGACACCCTGCATGCCATAGGTTGCCGACCACTGCTCTAAAGTGAGCTATATCGATACAGTACTCCATAATCCTGTTAAAATGCCTAGACTGAATACACATCTCCACAATGGTCATATAAACAATGCATAAACATCCATATATACCTAAATAAATTAAAGGTCCAAGTAACATAAAAACTTCAAACTGATGTAGTGCATGGCCAGGCTTAGCTCAGCAGAGCTGGCTCCAAGCTCCTTGCAGGACTGCCAGACAATGAAGCTTAGCTATGAGTATGTGAGGGCTAATATTTAGGGCTGGACTGATGTTGCTCCTAGAACCTTCCACTTTACGATGATAGCACTTACAGTCGACCAGGGAAAATATAGTAGGACAAACATTTCCCAAAGTAACTTGTGGTAAATGTCTGCCGCAGTGAACAAAAGTTTAAAAACCCTATATTTACTTACTTGATCCCTCTGCTGATGGAATCAAGGCTTTCCTGTGTGGAAATACCTGGTGCTGGATGTCCTCGTGCAGAGTGTGAGAACGTCCAGGGTCAGTTAGCGGACCAAATGTCTGTTAACATCCAGGAAGTGCCTCTAATGGCTGTCTGGTAGACAACCACTGGAAGCAGACTTAGTGCTGCAATGTAAACATTGCGGTTTCTCTGGAACTTCAATGTTTTACATTGCAGCACAAAGTGCAATAGGAACACTGTACCCAGACCACCTCAATAAGCTGAAGTGGTTTGGGTGCCTATAGTGTAGAAAATTGTGTAGCTGTACATAATTTTAAGTTTTTAGGTATTTCTGAACAAAACAAAAATAGCCGTTTTGTCCTAAGTCTATGTTTGTCCTTTGTTTCATATAGATGTTACATGTGTTTTTGTTGTTGTTTTTTTTAATGGAAAGTACTATACGCTGGTGTTTAACCCCTTAAGGACCAAACCTCTGGAATAAAAGGGAATCATGACATGTCACACCTGTCATGTGTCCTTAAGGGGTTAAAATAGAAAATAGTACTTTTTTGCACCATCCTGTACTCAAACAGGATATTTGTACCAGAAACCATAGCTATATAAATAATAAAATAATAATAATAATAATTACCTTATTTGTGGCTGAATATTCAAAAATTTAGCTTGGCAGCAGGATAGTATAATGTCAATCGTTGAAATTGTTTCTGCTGGCTAATAACTATAATTTAACTGTTATATCTTTGGGGCTTTTTGAGTTCAAGTTTTGCATTGCCCCCAAAATATGTCATGATGCTATAATAAGTTCTTGTGACATATTGCACTCCACGATAGAAAAGACAGAAATTATAGAAATGATGTGCTTTACTTTTATTCAAGCAAAAAGCAACCAGTAACAAATGAGTTAAAATATAAATTAGTTTCTATAACTGTATGCAAATCAAACTAAGTGATGGTGATAGATAAACCATCTTTCCTAGTACATGATTTATCCAATATTTCTCTAAGTATGGATCACTTGGTTAATTAATTATCTGCTCACTGAACCTACTACTCTCACGATGAGTCCTAATCCAAGCCTTCGTCACAAGTTCAATATCACGCCTTCATCATGAATTCCTTTTACTTTTATACTCCAAACTAATGCCCTTAACCACCTATTCAGTACACATATCCAGACCATGATGCCCCCTACTGGATTTCTCTATTTATTGCACCTGGAGCCTACAACTCTTCATCGTTTGATAATTAGTTCTCAGCAACTTGCACTGATTTCTGAATAATGGGTCGCACTACCCCTGAGAACTAAATAACAGTAAGACCCCTTGGCCTGAATAGGTCTGCTTCTCATCACCTCTGTTTCCTTCAGTTTTATAATTGTACAGAGTCAGCTCAAGCTCACGACAATACTTATTGTATGCTAACTATGTTTTTCTGGCATATCCCTGTACTTATCTCTCTGTTTTTTGGGGGTTTTTTTTCCCTCTGGAACCTGGTTATCTTGCTTGGGTCTCATTTTCCTGTTTCTTTGTAATTCTAACCCTCATTAACCTTACAATTGTTTAATAAAGCTTAAATAGAGTATTGATGATCTTGATGGAGGTGTCTATGCAGATGTCCGCAATGATGTTATACAAAGATCATGTATACATGAAAATATATGGCAGATAAAGTATTCCTTTTGAGTTATTATGTATACTCCTATATATTATATACTTTATACCAGGGGTAGGTAACTTTTGGCACTCCACATGTTGAGGACTACATCCAGGGCCGTCTTTAACGCGGGGCAAACGGGGCAGCTGCCCCGGGCCCAGTTTCTCTTGGGGGGCCCGAGGCACCTGCCCCGTGGGCCCCGCTGACTCCGGTGGGTGGGTGGCCGGTCGGGCGGTCGGGCGGGCGCGCGAGGGAGCACTCAGTGCTTCCTCTTCAGCTCCCTCGCGCACCGCACTGATGCCGGAGCCGGAAGATGACGTCATCTTCCGGCGCCGGCATCCCTACGCGGCGCGCGAGGGAGCTGAAGAGGAAGCAGTGAGTGCTCCCTCGCGCGCCCGCCTTCCTGCCCGCCCGACCGGCCACCCGCCCAGGAGCCCAGCAGCACCACTGGACCCCAGGGAATCCCCCCAGCACTCCAAAAGGTAAGGAGGCTGGGGGGATTACATTTAAAAAAAAAAAAATGTGTGTATGTGTGTGTTAGTGTATGTGTTTGTGTTAGTGTGTGTGTGTTTGTGTGTTAGTGTTTGTGT
>OW240914.1:304033642-304075547 GCA_933207985.1 Pelobates cultripes
AAATGGGGGTGCTGCTGGGGGCCAAATAATACAATACACAAGATCCAGCGCACTCACCTATCCACTAAACAGCAACTTCAATGTTGAAAGATTTTTTTTTTTTTTTTTTTTTAAAACACCTAATCTAGGCAAAAATAATGGGGGTTTGTTACATTATATGATTGTTGTGGAAATAAGGTCTACACATATTTCCTAGTTAGAGGAAAATGTCTATTTACTCATTTTGCAATATATATATATATATCTCACATATAAAGCTAAGTACACATATTTCAATCAAGATGGCTGCTAGAAGCTTCTAACCCCTCCTTCCCCTCCCCTCCCTTTTTGAACATCGACTAACTACCTCGTGTAACAAGATGGCGCCGGAAAACCGTGGGAGACCCTCATGGTCCCGGTGACATCACCTGCAGTAGGCAGAGCATTAGAGCAACCACTTAACACCTAACCAATTATTGATGTAATATTCCATGTTATCTCTGACAATGCATATGATGTAATTTTGCTTTAAAAGGGACTTGCCGTCCCCTCTGAATAAACTTTCCTCAAGTTATTCAACAACCTAGAACCTGTGTCTGGTGTGAATTACTTCAGGGAGCGTGCACGCATTGTTTCATTGATTTGGCCAGGGGCAGATACACAAAGAAATAATCAATCCTTTTATAGATTTTTCCACTTCAATTGGCGCCCAACGTGGGGCCCACCGGAGAGCCGGTTTGGAGGGCCGGAACCAACGGACCGGAGCGGACCTCCGGAAAGTGGGACAAGCAGAGCCTGATCACCTCCATAATACAGCCGTTGCCTGTGTTATTCTCCTGTTTTGTGCCGGTCTGTCTCCGAGTCCACTTCCGGCTTCCAGAAGGCTACTAGAGACAGGTAACTAACTCATCCGGTGCGCCCTTTTTTAAGTGAACCTGTCGATTGTCTATCTGCCTCCTGTATTCATTTATGTGTGTGTGTTTATTATACCTTTAAGACATGTTTGCTTGACTGCCTAGCGGGCAGGGAACGCGGTTTATGTTTGCTTGACTGCCTAGCGGGCAGGGAACGCATTACAGCCGGTGGGGCTGGGTATTTATGTCTGCTTGACTGCCTAGCGGGCAGGGAACGCATTTTATATGTTTGCTTGACTGCCTAGCGGGCAGGGAACGCATTACAGCCGGTGGGGCTGGGTATTTATGTCTGCTTGACTGCCTAGCGGGCAGGGAACGCATTTTATATGTTTGCTTGACTGCCTAGCGGGCAGGGAACGCATTTTATATGTTTGCTTGACTGCCTAGCGGGCAGGGAACGCAATTTATGTCTGCTTGACTGCCTAGCGGGCCGGTGGGGCTGGGTTTTTATGTTAGCTTGACTGCCTAGCGGGCAGGGAACGCATTACAGCCGGTGGGGCTGGGTTTTTATGTTAGCTTGACTGCCTAGCGGGCAGGGAACGCATTACAGCCGGTGGGGCTGGGTTTTATATGTTAGCTTGACTGCCTAGTGGGCAGGGAACGCATTACAGCCGGTGGGGCTGAGATTTTTGTCTGATTATTGTAGTATTTCCGTTGGTACCAGTGTTTTGCCGGGACCAGCCTGGTGGGTGAAGGCTGGAGATCGTTATATTCTGAATATCTGACACCGGTGGTGTTAACATGTACATGGCCATTTTGTTCTCTATCATTCTGTGGTTTCTGTTTAATTGTTGTTACAGTGTGGGTACCCTTGGTGTGTGTGTGTGTATTGTGTGGTTAGTTCTGGATTCCGGAGTTTACGCTCATTTGTATGTTTGTGATTTTTGCAAATGTCTTCTTATTAGCGCAGCCACGTTCATTTTCTCCTTTGTTCTTTATCTCTCCTGTGCCTGTTGCCCAGAGCTGTGTTAGTCACCCACGCTCATTCGCTCCCGTCCGTGACCACCACCCCGGGTGGGCGGATCTCCGTGACTAGTCTACGTTTGGGGAAGACGCACGGGGCTCAAGTTCTCGTGGCAGTCGAGCACTGTAGACATTCTTTTTCCCCTACACTTACTATACTTCTTTGTCTCCCACGTGTGGCACGCTTTGGTTACTCAAATATGGGACAGGAACACGCTAGACCTGCTAAGGGCTTGCTAGCTTGTGACATTGTGAAAGAAAGGGCAGGTGAAGATGCAATGCTAAAACTTAAAAAGATTGCTAAGGTGTGTGGTTTCCAGATGTTGCCCAGCGGGAGATTACAACCTGAGTTTTGGAGGAAGTTACTTATAGACAAGGAAGGGTTGTTGTTGGATAATGGACTCACGAAAGTTGCAGAGGCTTGGTACCGGGTAGCTAGAGGGTTGAAAAGAGAAGGATGGGTCGAGGAAGAACTGGAAGTTGAGGGGCAAATTGTGTATGTTTATCACAGGAGTGTTCACAATGATGATGTTGTTCCTATTGTTTCACGACCACCGCCCTATGATGGCGCCCGGAGCGCAACACTTAATTCCCGCCCTGTTTCCCCCGTCACGACGCAGACCCCACCTACTGGGGGTGTGTCTTCAGCTCCCACTCCCCTGTGCCCCGTGCTCGGTGCGGATGGTTCCTACTATTACCCAGTGCCACTTCATTCATTCCCTCCTGCTCCCATGTCTCAGCCCTCCTATGATCCAACCCCCTTCGTTAACCATCCTCCTGACATGCCTGTCGAAACCCCTCCGCTTTCATGTCCTTCGCTGCCTCCCCAAGTGACCGTCCCCACTCTGGACCTTACCATGGCTTCCCTCACCTCACCCATTGAAGTCCCACCACCCCCTTCCGCTTCTCTCTCAACCCCGAGTACCCCTTCCTTGATAGCCTCCGTTCCTTCACCTTCTCCGTCCATCACACATCCAACCCCGTGCCCCTCCCACCAGCCCTATTCCTCCGAATCTCTGTCTCCCTGCTGACCCAGGATCCCTCCCTCCCGCGGCCGGTTTGCCGTCCCTAATCTCTGCCCTCACCGCCCTAACCCAGCCCCCTGTTACCACCTCTCCTTCAGTGTTACCTCCTCCTCCCGAAGTCCCGGCCCCCTCTACCTCGTTATCCCTCCCTCCCGCGGCCGATTTGCCATCCCTAATCTCTGCCCTCACCGCCCTAACCCAGCCCCGTTACCACCTCTCTTCCAGTGTTACCTCCTCCTCCTCCCGAAGTCCCGGCCCCCTCTACCTCGTTATCCCTCCCTCCCGCGGCCGATTTGCCGTCCCTAATCTCTGCCCTCACCGCCCTAACCCAGCCCCCTGTTACCACCTCTCTTCCAGTGTTACCTCCTCCTCCTCCCGAAGTCCCGGCCCCCTCTACCTCGTTATCCCTCCCTCCCGCGGCCGATTTGCCGTCCCTAATCTCTGCCCTCACCGCCCTAACCCAGCCCCCTGTTACCACCTCTCCTTCAGTGTTACCTCCTCCTCCCGAAGTCCCGGCCCCTCTACCTCGTTATCCCTCCCTCCCGCGGCCGATTTGCCGACCACACCCTCCGCCTACGTTGCTTTGCCACAGCCCCTTGTTCCTATCCCTCCAACCCCTTCCTCGGCGACCCTTGACGCACCTCCGTCCAATGACCTATCAACTTCAATCTCCGCCCTTTTCACTGCGGTCACTTCCCTGGTTAATTCCGCAATCCCCGCGTTGCCTCCCATCGATATACCTCCTCCTCCTCCTCCCGAGCCTTTGGCTCCTCCCTTGTCTCCCGTTAATTTCCTCGAGTCTTCCGATCCAATCTCTGCCCTTGCCCATGTCTTGAATACCCACCTCTCACGGCCAGCCCCGCCGTCCCCCATGGTGGCTCCTTCCACGGCTTTAGTTCCCCGTGCCCCTTCCGCCAGCACCAGCTACCCAATCATGGTGGTTGGGTCCGAGGTGTCTGCGACCTCGGACCAGCCCTATGCGATGGGTGCCTCCCCCCAAGCCTCGGGTTTCCACCCAATTACCTCTCCTATCACCCCCTTCCCAGTTGCCCCCGCTACAGCTACCCCTGAGGCTATTCTTCACCGTGGTTCAATAGTGCCCGAGGAGGTCGTTGTGGTGGACCAGAGCCAACCCCAACTGGGGGGGGAAAGGCTTCCCCAACGGCACTCACTTCCCCAGGGGTATACTCAGATCAACCATGGGGCGGATGGTGCACCACCTATGTATGTTACTTTTAACCCTTCCCAAGCCGCTACCCTTGTAACTTCACTCCCTGATCCTGAGAAGCACCCCATGCCCTTTTTCCGCAGGGTGGCTCAGATCCGTAAGACATATTCCGCTGCATGGCGGGACCTCATTAGTTTATGTGAAATTAAGGCCGGAGATGCATACTGGCCAATCATGGAACGGAGCTTTAGTGATGCTCCACTTACTTCTGATACTGATTTCCATTCTGGTGAAATTTTCTGTGAACAACTTCGTGCCTGGGCGCAGGATAAACTAGCTGACCAGGCTACTTGCATTAATGATATAATCCAAGACAAACTTGAGACCGTTGAAAAGTACCATTCTAGGTTGACTCAGACATTCTCGGACTTAGGGTTCAGTACTTACAACAAGGCACACACCCAGATGCTCTCTGCAGCTTTCGTGGCAGGACTGAGAGAACACATTCGCAAGGGGTTAATTTTAGCTCACCCTGAGTATAGAATTATTCCACTAGACACTCTTTTGTTAGTAGCCAAGGGCCTAGAATCTGTTTTACAACCCACACAGCGCAGGGCTAGCCCACTGATGTACACCGCCCCCACACCTATCGCTAGTTCTAATCAGGTCCCCCAGGTATTCCCCCAACAGTACACTCAATCACCCCACGCACTGCCTGTGCCAATCCCTTTCCCCCGGGACCGGACCATTATGACAATCCGGACCTGTTTTAATTGCAATCAGCCAGGCCACTTCAGAAGAGATTGCCCACAGCCTAGGGTGTTCCGCCAGCCTAGTCCCCGGTACCAAGGTCCCCATGTCACCGGCCATAACTACCCTTCCCCTGGTTACCTCCCCGCCCTTCCCCATCCACATTTGCCTCAGCTTCCCCCTCCTCCTCCTCCTGAATACACTCAAGCACGGCCCCCTGTATCAGAAGCTCGCACGTATACTCCACACTCTGCAGAAGGGTTTGATAATGATGATTTCCAAGACGGCCAACCCCGTCCTACCCTCCGCCCATCCCGCCCTCCCATGCATTCTGCTAACCCCCCCTCTACTTCCCGCCGGTACCAGGGACCAGACCAGGCCCATTTAGATTTATTACAATAGGTAACCGGCAAGCCTGTGTCAGCAACCCCTGCCATGGCAGTGTCTGCGGGGGATGGAGGGGGCCCTCTAGCTACTGTTGTTCTCCCTGTGGAGGGCCACCCCACCACTTTCCTGGTTGACACAGGTGCAGCCCGTAGTGTCCTTAGGGAACAAGACCTGCCTGACCCCTCTTTCTTATCTGACACTGATGTTTCCTGTGTTGGGGTGGATGGTACCCCACGCAGCAACCCCCTTACTAAGCTCCTACATGTAGGTTCACACATCCTCTCACGCTTTGTGGTTTCCTCTACTTGCCCCATTAACCTCCTAGGTGCCGATGTTCTCTCTCGCCTCCAGGCCTCCATTACCTTCACTGCAGATGGGCAGATTGAGTTGACAACTCCCTTATCACAAAAAGATACCTCTGTCCTCTGTTCACTCCCTATTTTGTTAAACCTAACTGACAACTCAGGGGATGCACGGGTCCCACAAACCCCCAGTGCTCTGGACCGTATCCCACCTGATCTTTGGTCCACCGGCCCGGATGACATTGGACGTTTGCATGTGCCCCCGGTCTTGGTTCAGCTCCTGCCCGGGGCACAGCCTCCTCGCAGACCACAATACCCTCTAAAGCCTGCACAAGCTGAAGCCATTACCAGACAAGTTGAAAGTCTCCTTACCAAAGGTGCCCTCATCAAGTGTTCGTCTCCATGCAATACTCCACTTTTTCCTGTTAAAAAGAGAACTATTAAAGGTCAACCTGACCAATATCGTATGGTACAAGATCTCCGTGCTGTGAATGATGTGACCATCAAAGACACTGCCATTGTTCCTAACCCCCACACCCTCTTATCCCAAGTCCCATCAACTTCAACAATATTCACTGTGGTGGATCTAGCTAATGCCTTCTTCAGTGTCCCCCTTGACCCTTCATGTCGTTTCCTCTTTGCCTTCACCCATGAAGGACAGCAATACACCTGGACTGTCATGCCTCAGGGGGCTCAGAATTCCCCTACACAATTTGCACACGCCATGTCACTGGTGTTGGAACCCTGGCAACAATCTCATTTGGATGTCGTCCTGCTTCAATATGTTGATGATCTCCTTCTCTGTGCTCCTGATTTACTCACTGCGGAGCGTGATTCAGAAGACCTCCTATGTTTTCTTGCTGCTGCTGGTTGCAAAGCCTCCAAATCCAAGTTACAATGGTGCCGGCCCTCTGTGGTCTTCTTGGGACACTGCCTTTCCCATGGCACCAAACATCTCACCTCCCAACGTGTACAAGCCATTCTGCTTCTTCCATTACCTGCTAACCACCAGGCTCTCCATGCTTTCCTGGGTCTAATCACGTACTGCAGGTCCTGGATACCTGAAGCATCAAAACTCATGCAGCCACTCTATGATGCCCTCAGGAGCGAACCTTTCCATCTCACAGAAGAAACTACCATCTGTTTCCGCACTCTGAAAAGAGCTATTGCTTCTGCACCTGCCTTGGGCCTACCAAACTACCAACTTCCCTTCAACCTTTTTGTCTCTGAAAAATCGGGACATGCTTCCGGAGTCCTCACCCAAAAACATGGCTCAAGACAACGCCCTATTGGCTATTTTTCCTGCATGCTTGACCCTGTTGCAAGGGGTAGCCCCTCTTGCCTCCGAGCGGTGCTTGCCGCCAGTGCTCTCCTGGACAAGACCAATGACTTTGTTCTTGGCCATCACCTCACAGTGTTGGCCCCTCACGATATTACTGCAATCTTACAGCAAATCCGCCCAAAACACCTTTCTTCACAACGCCACCTTCGCCTACAGACATCCTTACTCCTACCTGACAATGTGAAACTCCAGAGATGCCTTTCCCTGAACCCAGCCACTCTTCTGCCACTTCCCAAGGGGGGAATAGTGCATCACTGGTACAGCCTGGACATCAACCCAGAGGTCCGAGCAGATTTACAATTGCCTGTGTTTACACCTTCCCCTGATGATGAACAATCAGAGGCCCTACTCCACTGTGTCTTGTGGTTTAGGGACATACCAAACCCTGACGTGGACTATGAGGAAGAACTATTTCAGCTCAAAGACATCCAAATTACCTTGACTGACTTGTTTTGGGACTCCACAGGTACCATGCTCATTCTGGTACATCTTCCAGACAATGCAGTACACCTCTACCACCATTGGGAAACAGCTATCCCACACATACCTCTCACCAGATCCCACGACATCACATGGGAGACCCTAGGCCCGAAGGCCAAAACTTGGAACCAAATGACTCCAGAACAACTGACTTCTGCAGGAATAAATAAAAAGACAATTAACTACTACACAACAGGACACTCCAGGTACCACATAGAGGCCTGTGAGGACCCACCCACCATAGACTGCGACCTTATTGATATCCCTCACGACTGTTTTGAACAAATGAAAATGGAAACTACACACCTACCAACTGTTTATGAAGCTGCATTACTCAACCCGGATCAGACACTATTTGTGGATGGCTCAAGGTTTGCTGACGAACAAGGACAATACCACACTGGATATGCAGTTACCACAGGATGTCAAATATTACAAGCAGCTGCCCTACAACCAACTAAATCTGCCCAAGAGGCCGAGTTAATAGCCTTGACTGTGGCCTGCAAACTGTCCGAAGGCCTACGAGTCAACATTTATACGGACTCAAGATATGCCCTGGGAGTGGCACACGATTTTGGCTTAATCTGGAAGACCAGAGGATTCCTTACAGCTACCGGTACCCCAGTAAAGCATGGGGCAGCCATTGCAGAACTGATGGACGCATTGGAACTCCCAGCAGAAGTGGCAGTATTGAAAGTAAAAGCTCATGGAAGATTAGACACAGAAGAAGCACGTGGCAATAACCTGGCTGATCAGGCAGCCAAAGAGGCAGCACGACAAGGATGGGAAGTGGACAGAAGAGTGGCCACAGATGCATTACCAATTTATACTATGCAAACATTGCCTACAGACCTCAGGCTGCTGAAGGAACAGCAAGTTGCTGCCACTCCTCAGGAGAAACAGAGTTGGAAGAACAAAGGAGCAATACTCCGTGATGAAGTTTACACTATTAATCTCAAGTTCTGTCTACCTAGAAGTATGTACCCAGCGGTGGTCCAATGGGCCCATGGGCCAGCCCACCTATCAAAGCTCCTGATGAATTCACTGATTGACAAGTATTTTGAAGCACCAGGCATCACTACCTTAACACAGAATTATTGCAAATCTTGTACTATATGTGCTAAGTGCAACCCTGGAAAGATCATAAAGACTGCACCTAATCATCTAGCCAAGCCACAATACCCCTTTCAGAGGATTCAGATTGACCATATTCAGATGCCAAAGAGCGGACGCCATGAATATGCACTGGTCATAGTGGACATGTTTTCAGGATGGCCAGAGGCCTTCCCAGTGACTAACCTCACCGCGAGGACAACAGCCAAGTATCTCTTGACAGAAATTGTTTGCCGTTACGGGGTTCCAGAAGTAATTGAGAGTGACCAAGGAACCTCCTTCACTGCCTCGCTAACACGGGAAGTCTGGTCAGCACTGGGGGTGACCCTTGCATTCCACACTCCATATCACCCACAGAGTAGTGGTAAGGTAGAGCGCATGAACGGCACTCTGAAAGCCAGAATGCTTAAAATGTCACAAGAAACTAACATGCCTTGGCCCGAGAGTCTCCCATTAGCATTGTTTAGTGTAAGGTACACTCCTAGGGGAAAATACAGCCTGTCACCTTATGAAATTTTGTTTGGCACAGCACCTAGGTTGGGTTGTTACTTTCCCCAACAACTTCAGATCCAGTCAGACGCTATGGTAGATTATGTGACAGCCCTCTCACATGCCTTGACCAAGATACATGCCCAAGTGTTTTCTTCTATTCCAGATCCTGAGTCGAACACAGGTACACACAAGCTGCTTCCAGGTGACTGGGTTATGGTTAAGAAGTTTCTCAGAAAACACACCCTAGAACCGAGATTTGATGGTCCTTACCAAGTGCTCCTGATTACAGCAACGTCAGTTAAACTAGCTGGGAAGAGTTCTTGGATACACGCTTCACATTGCAAAAAAGTGCCTGCTCCAGAAGAGCCTGATCCTGTTGAAAAATGAATTTATCATGTGTCTTGTGTTTTCTTATGCTGCTACATTTTGCATGGGCCCAACAAGTGGCCATAACCAAAGATAACCATGTTTACACTTTTTGGTACAATTCTTCTAATACTGATGTGGCTACATACACCTTTGACTATTGTGACATAGTTACTTGTACATTTCCACAAACACAACATGCAGCTGTATATAAGGACATACCTAACAAAAAGGATCCATACATTTGTGTGACTGGCGGAGGTTGGGGACACCATTGTAGTTCATGGAAAGCTGCCGGGTGGAACACAGGTAGACCATGGGGCTACAGACCTCAAGTTGCATTAGACAAGCTTGACAAAGACGGGAAACCCTTGCTCTCTAGAATGACCCTGAGTAAACCCATAGGGTCAACTCCCATTAAACTCACCTTAAACATAGAACACCCTAGTCCAAGGGATGCAGGGGAGTATGTGATGGGAATGTACTGGAAGGGAGGTGGCTCACATAACGCATTAGGGACCTTTTACTTGCAAGATATGCTAAATTCCTCTGATTGGGTGGGAACCACACATATGGTCATTAACCCATTGAAACCACACATCAAAACCCTACATGACATGGTAGCCATAGCCAACCCCACCTTTGAAGATACCATGGCAGTAGAAACAGGGTTTTCAGATACCAATTTATGGCTAGAATGGATGAGGTACAACGCCAACTCACACAATAAGACTAATTGTTATGTATGCGGAGGTGCCAGACCCCATCTGGGTACAGTACCTCTGAGTTTACCTCCGGAAATAGAATTATGTGTACTGAGTTTGTATGCACAATCCACCACTAACTCCTCAACATGTGAATCCTGGAAGAAGATTTACCCAATCACTCATGGACATGTGAAACCACCCGATGGAGTCACCATCTACCCAGGTAATTACACATGCTATTCAATACCAGAAAACACTGGTTTGTATCTGGGCAAATTCCCATCAGGATACTGCTCAACTTACCATAGTCCACCTGTATCACTGCTAATGAATCACACAAAGACAATCGGTGATATCTATTGGTTATGTGGTGACAAACAATTAAGGCCCCAATTAGCTGGGCAATGGTGGGGGGAGTGTGCCCTAACCAAAGTCATAATGCCTATCCACATCATTCCAGATGGTGACCATAACACGCTAAACCTCACACATATACACTCTAGAACCAAACGAGAGACCCCTATTCGAGGGAGTTTCGACCCCCATGTGTATATTGATGCCATAGGTGTGCCAAGGGGGGTGCCTAACGAATTTAAAGCAAGAGATGAAGTGGCTGCAGGGTTTGAGTCCCTAATCCCAATGATAACTGCTAACAAGAATGTCAATTGGATTAACTATATCTATTATAATCAGCAACGCTTTGTCAACTACACAAGGGATGCCCTACAGGGCCTGGCAGAGCAACTACAAGCCACTACCCAAATGACATTTCAGAACAGAATGGCCCTAGATATGATTCTAGCCGAAAAAGGGGGAGTATGTAAAATCCTCCCTGAGACCATGACATGCTGCACATACATTCCAGACAACACGGGGCCCAATGGTAAAGTGACTATGGCCATAGAAAAGCTAGATAGTCTTGCAGACGAATTAAAGAAGAATTCGGGAGTCACTGACATATGGGACAAATGGTTTGGGTGGATGAATGGCTGGCAAAAGACCCTCTTTCAGGTAGGGACAGCTGTTCTCATGGTATTCATTATCTTTTTGTTCTCAGCCTGTTGTATACTCCCCTGTATACAGAAATATCTGCAGAAAGCGGTAGATAAGACTGTAGATAATGTGACCCCTACCTTCATACATCAGGATATCACAGACCTTGAAGATGACACCCCACATACACCCCTACAAACACATCAGTTTAAACAGACAACTGCTTTTTTGTAGGGATAGAGTAGGGAAAGCGTCTGTCTTGACAGGTGAGTCTCACGTGTGGAGATGTAGTGGGTTAGCCACTGCGGGATACCCGCGGAGTGAAGTGTTCGATGCTTGTCAAGGCAGATAGGTTGCGGGCAACTAGGGACATATTAGGGACAGCAGCAGTTGTAATGGTAAATAGCCATTTTAGGGGGGACTGTTGTGGAAATAAGGTCTACACATATTTCCTAGTTAAAGGAAAATGTCTATTTACTCATTTTACAATATATATATATATATCTCACATATAAAGCTAAGTACACATATTTCAATCAAGATGGCTGCTAGAAGCTTCTAACCCCTCCTTCCCCTCCCCTCCCTTTTTAAACATCGACTAACTACCTCGTGTAACAAGATGGCGCCGGAAAACCGTGGGAGACCCTCATGGTCCCGGTGACATCACCTGCAGTAGGCAGAGCATTAGAGCAACCACTTAACACCTAACCAATTATTGATGTATTATTCCATGTTATCTCTGACAATGCATATGATGTAATTTTGCTTTAAAAGGGACTT
The DNA here is from genome assembly GCA_933207985.1 of Pelobates cultripes. Lineage (NCBI taxonomy): Eukaryota > Metazoa > Chordata > Amphibia > Anura > Pelobatidae > Pelobates > Pelobates cultripes. Next base: position 304,045,404 of record OW240914.1, read on the forward strand.
GCCGTCCCCTCTGAATAAACTTTCCTCAAGTTATTCAACAACCTAGAACCTGTGTCTGGTGTGAATTACTTCAGGGAGCGTGCACGCATTGTTTCATTGATTTGGCCAGGGGCAGATACACAAAGAAATAATCAATACTTTAATTGATTTTTCCACTTCAGTCCCCATGATTTTTTGGAAGTATGCAATACAATACAATGACCAATTGGCTGTTAGCTGTAAACAAAAATTCGCTTTAATTTGAGTAAATAAAAGAAAATTACATAAAAATAGTCAATGTAATGTGATGTGAATGACTGTTACTAAACTGTGAACTCATTACAGTACTTTTTTTGGTGTGTGTGTTTATTTTGTTAGCATGCTGTGAAGGCTGAGGATGTTGTCCCATGGACCATACATCCTGTTACTGACAGAGAGAGAGGGAGGGAGTGAGGGAGGGGCGGGGCTGGGCTATACAGCTCGCTCTCTCTACTCACTGACAAGCCTGCCAGGGCAACGCCGCGCGCTGATGTCGTTTATTTTTTTTTAAAAAGAAACGGCGGACAGCCAATCAGCGGCCTCCTTGCTTCCCCGGCCGTCCAATGGCCGCGCGCCTTGTTAGTCGGCCTACCCGCTTCATTCGTCGAGCGTAGCGCGACCGTTACGGTAACTGTTTCCGTTCTCCCTCCTGCGAAGAGTGAAGCCCTTCTCGCCCGGACCGTGTTGTAAATTTTGTCTGGAGGACTACGACGCCAGAAGCCGAGCCCCCACACCCCCTCCGTGTGCTGTGTTGGTTTATGCGCACACACCATGCCGGAGTTCCTGGAGGATCCGTCCGTCCTGACTAAAGAGAAGCTGAAGACGGAGCTGCTGGCGAACAATGTGAGTTTGCCGAGCGGCGACCAGCGCAAGGATGTCTACGTGCAGCTCTACCTCAAGCACCTGACGGCGAAGAATCGCAGCACCCCGGAGTTCTCCAGCGACGACGAGCGGGAATCTACCCCTCTGAGGGGCCGCGGCCGCCCCCCGGGCAGGGTGAGTAAACTCTCTCTCCAATATCGCTCCTTCACAGCTATTCACTAAACTCCGAACTCAAATCCCAACGGCAACATTCCGGCCACAATAACTTTTTATATGAGAAAGAGAGGGGAAAAAAAAATCTTACCACGAGGGTTACATATCATTGCAAATAGTTTATTTTTATTATAAATGTGGTTGCCGGTAGCGTTCCCTCTGAGAGCGGTCCCCGAGCTCGCTGTGCGGTGTTGTTCTCGGTTCTGGCCCGCGGGCGGTGTGGTGGACAAGTCTACACTTGTCTCCCTGTGCTTTATTTACACCGAGAGCCGAATGAATGGGACCTGCCGGAGAGAGGGGGGGTTAACCCGCTCACTGCCGGTACCAGCTGCAAACACCGCTCCTTCCAGACATGTAGAGTCTAATGCAACTCGGGAAAACAAGGTTTTAAAAACACGGGGTTATTGTAAGAGGGAGCGCGGAGGCTGTTTGCTGCCCGGACACTAATCGTTTTAAGATGATTAAAGAGCTCAGTCAGCACACACCCACTGCATTCAATGGGATGAAAGTGAATTCCCGGAGTCAGGTTACTATTAATGCGGATCGGGAGCGATGATAATCACGTGGTTTAGGTCGGGTGGTCCCGGCTCTGTACACACTTTACTCTCATTGTTGTTTTCGCGCTCAGTCTAGCGCCCCATAGTGGATCTCAGGGTCATTCTGCGTTCCCGCTTTTTTTTCCCCTCTTCTTTTTTTATTTTAATGTCTTTCTTGGATTAAACCTCTAGATACATATAGAATAGAGCTAGGCCACCTACAGCACTACAGATGTGATAATGATCTTACAGCTATGATATTGGCAAAGTACCCAGAAAGATGTAGTCGATAACATCTGGAGTCCGTAGGTTGCCTACACCTGCTAGAAAAGAAAATATATATATATATATATATATATCTATCTCTATCTTTTCTAGCAGGTGTAGGCAACCTACGGACTCCAGATGTTATCGACTACATCTTTCTGGGTACTTTGCCAATATCATAGCTGTAAGATCATTATCACATCTGTAGTGCTGTAGGTGGCCTAGCTCTATTCTATATAGATTCCATTTATCCTTTACAGATGAGATAGATAGATATATATATATATATATATATATATATATATATATATATATATATATATATATATATATATATATATTCAAAATATAAACAAAGAACAAGTTAGACCTGCAGATACGCCACACTGAAGTCCCAACAGTGTATATACAACCAAAAAACAAACGAGTTCTGCACATCCAGTATAGGTGTGCACACCCAGGTGCTACCGCAATTTATTGGAGGACAAAGTTAAAACCACAAACGTTTCGAGCAGTTGCCCTTTCTCAATGCTAATATTTTGCTAGAAAAGCTAGTGTGCCAGAGTCAGTTTTGTAAGGTCTAGTCGGGTTATTTGAGAAATGCCATCATTGAGAACTCATCAATGAAAATTTGAACATTTCAAATTTAGCATTATGAAACCTGGAATGGCAAAAATTTTGTATTATCCATATTGTTTAGTGTTTTAAAGTAGGGTTCTCATCAACCTATTTCTGTAACACTTTGTAATTCTCATTTAGTAAGTTTTATACTATTGTAATGCTCTGCGGAATATGTTGGTGCTAATATAAATAATAAAAAGGTCTACAAAACAAAAATGGGGGAGGAAAAGTACCAAATAAGTCTCCTGTATAGGGGTTAACCCCTGGTGAAAACAACTTCACCAAGAACGTACAAAAAAGCTAAATGGGGGCATGGAGACAAAATAGGATTCTGTCCTATAAAATATCCTGAAGAGTGGGTTCCCCTGCTGGTTTCGGAGAAGGGGTAATTTACCGAAAAAAGGAAGGGGGAGGCGTATAACCCAGTGCCACCTCTGTCGATAATAAAACGTAACTTTTATTGAGAATAAATATAAATGAGGTGGGAAAAAAACCTAAAAAACATTGAAAATAAAATAAAGTATTTATTTAAGGATTCCCGGTTGGGAAACTATTGCAATGTACTAGATACCATGCCCAGACCTCCCTCTTTACTATTGATCTAGCAGATACAGTGTTAACATGTGGTCGGGGTTGTCCCTGTACACACAATTAGCTATATTGTCTTTCACAGTCTCTTATCATTGCGACTCTCACCATTTAGACAATAACTCCCTTTTGTACGGGGTTAACATTGTGAGTCTACAAACAGACTATCTATCTTCTGTACGCATGTTATACTGTAACAAGCGTCTCCAATAGTACATGTCCCGGCACAGTTTGCTTTTCTGGCCAGCTAGTAGATGCCAAAAATGGGTTATGCTCTGCAACCCATTTGAGTATATGCGATTTTATATATAAATTGCAGTTAGGGGATACTCTGCTCTAAAACTTAGGACTGTGACTATGGTCAACTATGCACAGTCAAGACCAGGGGTCCTCAAACTGTGGCCCTCCAGATGTTGCTGAACTACAACTCCCATGATTCTTTGAATTACATAGATATTCAGAGAATCATGGGAATTGTGGTTCAGCAACATCTGGGGGGCTGGAGTTTGAGGACCCCTGGTCTAGACAGTTAACTATCTATTACAACTGTACTTGTCTCTTCACACCTTTTCAACCACAGTACGATATCAGACGCTGGAAATGGTTTCTGCTTTGTGACCCATCTGCATATTTGAATATATTATTTATTTTACAGCAAGGCGAGAGTCTGCTTTATAAAGCGATAAGTACAGTCTACTGTGAGTAAATTGCACAGCCTTGATAGTCTACCATTTGTAACAATCGCATTTGGTAACAGTCCCTTGTCTTAGTTTGATACAATTCTGACTTATTGTGACTGCCCCTTTGTATCATAGTGGACTTCTGCATTTACTATCTATTAGACTACCTAGTCTCATACCGACTTGGTGGGCGGTGTTTTCCACCCACGCATTATACTTTATTTTAGTTTATTTTTCGTGTTTCTTAAATTTTTTCACCTCATTTATATTTCTCTCAATAAAGGTTGTTTTATCATCGATGGAGGTTTCACTGGGTTATACACTTCCTCCTTCCCCTCGCTTTTTCCGGTATATTCCCCCTTCTCCGAAACCAGCAGGGGAACCTGCTCTTCGGGATATTTTATCAGAATCCTATTTTTGTCTCCTGCTCCCCCTTTAGTTTTTTTAGTTTTTTTTTTTTTACTGTTTCAGTGATGCTGTTGAATAAATTTAAGGCACTGTATTTCATTCAGTTCTGTGTGCATCAATATATACATGACATGTTCCTTTAGGCGACCATGAATTGAACCTGTTGTGCTAGCAGAATTGGTATAAAGTGTTGATCTAGCATAAATAATGTAATACTTAACATTATACTTTTCTAATTCTGTCATATGAGACTCGCACTGTGGCAATTTAAAGATTTAATATTATGAAAAAAAACTGTTTTGTGAAATATATATATATAAAGCATAATTTCCAGATTTTTTTTAATATATATATATATATATAAAAAAAAGCATAATGTCCAGATTTTTATTTATATATATATATATATATATATATATATATATATATATATATATATATATATATATATATATATATATATATATATAAATAAAATCTGGACATTATGCTTTTTTATGTGTGTGTGTATAATCAATATCCTTCTACGTGTATTTTGATATTAATATATATAATTATATATATTATTAAAATACACTTGGGGGGGTGGGGGTGTGTGTGTGTGTGTGTGTGTGTATATATATATATATATATATATATATATATATGTGTGTGTATTTTATTTGTAACTGTCATTTATTTATTTTTTTAACTGATATTTTATTTTTATTACAGGAGAGGGGGCAGAGACAGTATCAGCCAGTGATTTCACATCACTGGCTGACACACAGGATCAGTGATCACAGTGACTGGCTGTCACTATGATCACCTCCTGCAGATTGGGTAATTGACCATAGAAGGGAGTGCCTGGGTGGTACAAGCACTCCCCCTACCAATCTGCAGGGGTTCATTGCGCCTGTTATATGTATCAGCCATTAGGCTGACACATGTAACACTGATCGCAGTGACAGGCTGTCACTGCGATCAGAGCGCTCTGAGATCGCAGTGACCGTGCAGATCGCGGTCACTGACCTCAGGGTGACTGTAAAATAGGCTAAAATTTGAAATCGGCTGACATTGTAAATACTGATCGCAGTGACAGCCTGTCACTGCGATCAGAGACTGCAGATCGCGGTCACCGGCCCTGTCACCTGTTAACCCCCGATTAGCGCCGGCCACGTGGGCGGCCATTATAGCGAGGGCGTACTATTACGCCAGCCGGCGTTTAGAGCCAGCTCCTGCAGGGCGTAATAGTACGCCCTCCAGATTTAAGGGGTTAACCCTGCAATTGAAAACACTGTCCTTTAGTAAATACTGCAAGGTTTACCTTCCTCTGGTAAGTCTTCCATATAGTCACTAGAGACGCTTCCACCCCAATAGCAGAGTTATAGGAACAATATAGTGTCTGGAATGCATACCTGTATTCCTGACACTATAGTTCTAAATACCAGTTTAGGTCTCCGGTTAAAATGTGCGTTGACTCGCCTTTTTTGCTGGTCCAGTTGTGGCTGGCCCCTCCCCATGATTATCTCAGTCAATTAATGCTTTCCCATCAGAAAGAATTGGGAGAGTATCGTGCATGCGCGGCAAATCGTCATCTTCTCATAGCGTTACGTTGACTCGTTACGTTTGTATGGGAAGCTTTCAGAGGCGCCATGCAGAACATGTCACTAGGCAGTAATGTAAACACTCCCTGTTCTCTGAAAGGGCAGTCTTTACATTAAAAAACCTGTAGGCACAGGCTATAGACACTTTAACAACTGCATTAAGATGCAGTTGTTGTGGTGATTAAAGTGTCTCTTTAAACTTGGCTATTCAATCACATGATCTCAGAGCCCATTTGATTTACATGGTGATGTTTTGCCGCAGATGCGCCAGAGACTGGCATTTCATAGGTTTATCGCAAAGTAAATCTCACATTTTAATCCATCACATAGCATGGGGACATACACTAAAATAGGTAGTTTTGAATGATGGCATTAAAGGGACACTATAGTCACCTGAACTACAGTTTTTACATTGATAGGAATACCTCCAGTGGCCGTCACTCAGACTGCCACCAGAGGGACTTCCTATCATGTAGAGCCCTTGTACACGTCCGACGTATTATACTGTCAGCAGAGGAGAGGGGGCGGGCAAAGACCGCGAGCTGAGCTGTCAGTATAATACGACTAAATCATTGCATCTCTATGAGGAAAATTCAGCGTCCCCGTGCAGAGCGTGGAGACTCTGAACGGCAGTGCAGCACTGAGCAAGGAAGCACTTCCAGTGGCCACTTGGAGGTGTCCCTAGGGGCAATGTAAACACTGCATTATCTCTGAAAAGGCAGTGTTTGCGTGAAAACGCCTGCAATGAATGATTATACTCACCAGAAGAACTACACCAGTTTCCCAATTGGTGTGAACAATAAAATGGCTGCAGGCGGCGAGGGAGCAGTGGGCCATTATCTCCCTGCTCAGCTCCTGCACGCGCACAGCAGTGATGCGTGAGCCAGAATATGACGTCCCTCCGGCATCAGTAAGAGGCACACGAGGGAGCTAATCAGGGAGATCACTGCTTCCTCGCAGCCTGCACGCCAGCTGCTCAGCAGCCCCACTGGACCAATGGGATATAGAGACTCCATGCCAGCACTGCCAAAGGTAGGGGGGCTGGGTCGAGTTAAATAAAAAAAAAAAATAATAATAATAATTGTATGTGTGTCTGTTTGGGAGTGTGTTTGTCAAAGAGTATGTGTTCCTGAGTGTGTATCTGTGTGTCAAGATTTGTGTTTGTATGTGCCTATGTGAGTGTGTATCTGAGTGTCTCAGTGTGTGTATATGACACTGTATGTATTTGTGAGTCAAGGTCTCTGTGTCAGATACACACACTTTGATACAGAATATATATTTATATTTATATACACACACACCGATACTCACTGTGTGTCAAGGTGTTCCTTGTTACAGACAAATACAGATCCACACGGTGTCAAGTTGTGTGTATCTGTGTGTCGGATGCAAACACCGGCACATACAAAAAAAGGCGCACTTTGTTGATACAATATGTTAAAGGGTTCCACGGTAAAAATAAATTGGGAACCCCTGAACGACATTAAGCTGTAGTTGTTCTGATGACTATAGTGTCCCTTTAACCCCTTAAGGACACATGACATGTGTGACATGTCATGATTCCCTTTTATTCCAGACGTTTGGTCCTTAAGGGGTTAAATCATGAACTCAAAAAATACAAACAAAATTCATTGATTTTTTTTTTTTTTTTTTCTCATTCCTCACCTCTCAGTATGATACTTGAATTTGAACCACTAAGGCACCCAGAATTTTATGTAAATGTGTTAGTATGACTTGCTAATGAACAGACTTTTTAAAACGTTGCTTTAAAAAATTTTATATATATTTATTAGTTTTTTGCACTACACTGTAACTGTATTTTGTTTAAAGTCCTCTTCATGGTGGTCTTACCATTTATTTCTTCTTCTCTGAATTTAAAAAAAAATGTATATCTCACTATTATTTTCAATATTATTTACACCATTACATCAGATCACTTGTACAAGTGAATATAAGTCTGCAAGTTTAATAAGGTAGCAGGCACAAGTTGCTTTTATCTGGACATGTGTTTTTGTTTGAGTGCCTTAGTATATTACTCGCATATTTCAGGTGCATTTTTTTTTTTTTTTTTCCTTGTGCTTTAAATGAATTCTTGACCAATGAATGGATTTACTCAATACTTTTTCTTGATCCTACAATCTCTTCTGAAACTTTCATATCCTGTTTTACAGTTTGGTATGTTCAAACAAACTGTTTAAAACTTTTTATTCTTTGAATGCACATTTTGGACACATGGCACTAAATAGTCTGGGAGACTGTTTTGATGGCAGTATGATGTATTTCATGTTTAAAAACAATACAATTTCATTGACAAAGCAAAAGACGTTTGTCTACAAAAACTAGATGTTAAAGATGAGCACTCTAAGCAACAAAATTGCCCTGCAGTGTTGGCTATGGTGTCAGAAATCTCTTCGCACAGTCTCACAGCAAGGAATCAAAACATTGTCAAATGGTTTGACACTTACCTGGGTCCTCCAGTTTTCTGCAGTCATAGCATTATTCTGCATTAATGTTCCCTTACCTGGGCTGAATTCACCAACTATAATTTTGTTTTCCTGGCACTATAGTTTCCCTTTAACGCGCAATAATTATTTAAATCCGGGCTTGACAAATCCCAGATAGACTAGAAATTTTTACCTGGCGCCTGGGATTTGTCAGCTTTTTACCTAAAGAGGCCGGCTGGGCAAACAATGGAACAGGCCGGCTCAGGGTTCGTGGAGGAACCACCCTGGGCTGCATGGAGGCGGCAGGCTGGGGCAAAGATCTTCCTGCAGATCCTGCTCCCTCGCATAGGAAAGCATTGGGAGGATTTTGCGCATGCTCTCCATGGGTAACATTCAGTGCCTCCATACTGAGCACGGATTAGTGGTTGTCTGAGTGACTGTCACTAGAGGTCGTAATAGACAGCAATGTAAACACTACATTAATCTGTAGTGGATCTGGTGATTATAGTGTCCCTTAAAAAAAACAAAAAACTGGATCCTAGATTCCAAACTAATTTGTCAAGCTCTGATTTAAATAATTGAAATCCAAAACACAATAACACCTTATCCATTAGTTTGATACTCTGGTAACTCCAAAGTCTCTGCCAAGTGAAAGGTCACCTGACCACCTATGTCATGAGTGTGCTGGTCCTAGCTCTCAAAAAGTAGAGCGAACAAAAAAAAATATAAGGGAATGCGATAAGTGTGTTTTAAAAAAAAAAAAAAAAAAAATCCTCTTGGCCATAGAAATTGTGGTACAGTGAAGGTGTAAAACAATTCCATCCATACGGGGATGAAATTATTTTATGTGGGAATATAAACTTTGGTGTTTTATAGAGGGGTTGGAACGAATGCTCCCAGAAACCAAAGTAGTTGGAAAAAGAATGTCTGTTACAAAATAAATTTTTTTTATTAATATGTATTTATTTTCAAAATTCTTTTCATAACTGCTTAAAATCCTACCTCTTCTTAGTTCTTACAATAGGAACCGAACTTTCTTTGAACTGATCTTCCCGTTTTCTACACTTCCATCCTTCAAAATGTAAATCACTAGTCAGTAAAAAGCTATTCAAGTCAAGATTTTACTGAAAAATCATTCCTGCTATAATCTTTAAATGTTTCTTCAGTGGTATAAATTTCAGAGAAGTGACCGTTAAACTTTAAATTAAAATAAATTTTTTATCAAGTACACATCTATTTTTATTTTTTAATATAAATCAATGTTTTTAACTAATTTTCCCTGTACTTTTTTTTTTTTTTTTTTTCTAGAAAGCAACAAAGAAGACAGACAAGCCCAGAGCAGAAGAGAAAGATAATTTGGATGTAACAGAGCTTAGCAATGAAGCATTAAAAAATGAACTTGTTAAATATGGAGTGGCACCTGGCCCAATTATAGGTATGATTAAAAATGTACACACTGTAAATCTGTTTGTTTGATTTATGTATGAAAGGGCAATATTTCATACATGTGTATAAAACCTAAACTATTTTAACTTTTTCCACATAGAGTGGGGGGAAAGCAATTAAGGTATGACTAAGGATTTCAAGTCCAATATTACAAGCTAGGCTAAAAATGTAACCACCAGTGCAATGGCTTGGAATTAGCTAGGTATCAGCAATCCTAGCCTTCCTGTCTCCAAATGATATGCACAGCTTCCACCAGTTTCTAGAATGTTTTCCGATGAACTTCTCATTTGTTGTCTTTACTATTATGCTAGTGGCATTGGCCCAGTGAACCATACAATATAAACTGGAAATAAATGTGGTGTTTTTTTTTGTTTTTTTTTGGTTTTTTTTTTTTAAATTCACGCCTGTACTAGCAGGGTTAATGTTTATATGTTGATAGTGTCACAGCGACTGCCTGGTGGGCAGTAGTAGAGAAAGCAGGAGGGGCAGGTCTGTAATTAAGTGTAAAATTGTTGACACAAACTGACCCCTTCCTTACCAGACAATTGTTCATGGGGGTCCTTGGCGTTGTAACTACTTTATCAGGCTTAGTAAATTGGTGCTTTAAATGCCCTTTTAAAGTGAACCTGTCATGACCGGTTCACTTTAGAAGACCGTCTCCGTATAGAAAATATAATTTTTTCTTGAAGATGTTGTACTGTTAATATACAGCTATCTCAGGAAAATAATGATTTGACTAGGGTTGAAATTGATGATTTAGGTCTATATCTCAATAATTTGTAAAATACAAGTAAATGTTAGTGGCTTTTTTATATATTTCTACCGTTTTTCTTTTGTCTGTGCAGGAAGTACAAGGAAAGTTTATGAACAAAGGCTTCTTAAACTTAAAGAGCAAGCAAGTATTGCAGCCCCCTCCCCTTTGGTAGCAGATATGTCATCAGCAGGCGATAACAAGCAAAATGGAAACACTGATTCTGAGCATTACAGTGACAATGAAGATGGTATGATGTTTAAAAAAAAGAAAATACATATTTTTAAGGCAAATTCTGGTTATGGAAGTTTGGATATAAACTGTGGCTTTCCCAAAACCAGCCTGTCCCTTCTACTGTCACCCAGGTGATGTGGAATTTCACTTCATTCTCATCTATTCAAATTTGAGTGGCAGTGTGGTGGGGAGTAGCTAAGCCTAAACCTAGCAACCTATTATTGGTGTCCTAATTTATTCAGATAATGGGGAAGGAATATTCTTTGTAAGTAGCACTGCAGAGTCAGAAATGACAGATTTTTCCAGAGCCAATGCCGATAACCGGTGCCAATATTTTGTACATTTAAATTTTTGAAAAAGCAACACAACTTCTACACTAATCTTGTATTAAAGTTTAACTATGTGCACCAAAACCACTTAATCTAAATTAAATTATGGTACCAGGCGCATTCTTACCTCAAGGGGTTAAACCATTGTTTAATGCAAAGTCTTCTGTTTAAGGTTTCAGAAAGTTATATACGACGCGGGAGGTCCTCACGCTATGCATGAGGACCTCCAGCGTCTCCAAAATCCCCATAGGAAAGCATTAATAAAAAATACCGTGAGGGGGGAGCGTGGACGGAGCCTGACCCAGCACCGAGGGAAATCAGCGCTGGATTCAGGTAAATCACTTAATTGGGTTTTAACCCCTTCAGCAACATTGGATAGGAAGTGGGAGAGAGAAGGGCACTGCAGGGTCCTGCAGTGCCAGGAAAACGGATTTGTTTTTCTGGCACTGGAGAGTTCCTTCAGCACTTGGGACTCACTACAGCTACTTAATTTAATGTCACTGGTGCGTGCAGTGGAAGACTTTTGAAATACATTTTTTTTTTTTTTTTCCAGTAAATAAGAAGCCATAAGTTCCCTCCCTGTCATCCCTCATCCAGACCATTCTTATTTTCTCTTTCTTCTGCTTCCTCTTAACTGTAAATTGTTTATTTTCCCAAACAGTGCATTAAGGTTTGCATGTCATATAAAGTCTTGTAATAAACTTTTTTTTTTTTTTTTATTTGTTTTCAGAACCTAAGATAGACATGACATTTGAAAAAAGAGAACCTTTGAGGAGCAAACAAAAAGCTCAGGTGACAGTTCGCAGTAGAAGAACAGAGATGACTGAGGTATGTGAGCAGCATTTTTTGTTCATTATATTTAGCATTAAAAGCTGTGACATAAATTTAAAATGTAGACATAAATTTAAAAAGTATTGATATGGCACCTGTAAAATAAACGAAGGTGGCAATGGTGACCATGTAACAAACATGATTTATCTTAAATTAACACTGTAGCATTAGGAATACATATTTTTATTCCTAACGCTATAGTTTTCCTGTCCTTACTTGTATTCAGGCCACCTCTCCCACTGTGTCTCCACCTAACACCATGTCATTCCTCCTCTTGTGTGGTCCAATCCAGTGTTTCTCATAGTAGAGCATTGTGTACCTAATGTACATGTGCAGTGAGTGCCATTTGCGTTCAAATATATGCGTTTTACTTGGTCAGTGCTGCAGAAGTTTTAATGGCTGTCGTACTGACCGCTACTAAAGGTGGAGTTAACCATGCAATATAAACATTGCATTTCCATAAAATATACAATGTTTACAGGGTTGAAAGGACAGGGACATTGCACCCAGGCCACTTTAATGAGATTTAAGTGGTCTTGTCGACTATAATGTTCTTTTAAGACACATTTTCAATTTTGTTTTAAATTGTACACTTTTTATTTTTTTTTATTTTATTTTTTTATTTACATACGTAATTGGTCAATTGTAACATTTACAATTTAAAGGGACACTATAGTCACCAGAACAACTACAGATTATTGAATTTGTTGTGGTGAGTAGAATCATTACCTTCAGACTTTTTGCTGTAAACACTGTCTTTTCAGAGAAAATGCAGTGTTTACATTACAGCCTAGTGATCACTTCACTGGCCACTTCTCAGATGGCTGTTAGAGATCCTTCCTGTGTCATGGCTGCCTAAAATGCATCCAAACATTCAGTCTGTCTTCCCTCTGCATGCAGACACTGAACTTTCGTCGTAGAGATTCATGGATTCAATTAATCTCTATGAGGAGATGCTGTGTTTGAATCATGCTGGCTCTGCCCCTGGTCTGCCTCCTTGTCAATCTCAGACAATCCTATGGGGAAGCATTGAGAGTGGATCAGGTTACCACTTCTGATGTCAGACTGCTTGTTTTTTTGAGTCTAACAGCATGCAGAGTTACAGCTTCAGGCTTGAATACAGTAAGATTTTTACTATATTTATGGAGGCATGAGGGGCTCAGGAGGGCTAGATGGTAGTTTTAACACTATAGGGTCAGGAATACATGTTTGTGTTCCTGACCCTATAGTGATCCTTTAACTTGTGAATTCTGTGTGTTTTATTGTCCTTGTAACCTTCTTAGTAGAAAAAAAAAATTGTAATTGAACATGGTATATTGAAGAGTTGTGAACTGAGCATATGTGTATACCTCTAGTTTATGTAAGTCAGTGTGAAGTTTTGTTTACATTCTGAACATCACTTAAGTTAATGATGCCTTGTGGCATTTTTATACATGTTTGTTTATATTTAGCGTACTCCACTTTTGCTTTTTACATATAGACAATTGAAGACACAGATGGCATACCAGAGCTAAATGTCAAAAGAAGTAATAGGTCTCCCCCTGTGGAGTTTACCGCTGAAGTTGAAGAATTATTCACCAATGATCTTGTAAAGCAATTGCTTAATATCTCACTTTGAAGTTTTATTTGGTCATGCCATAACATGGTCTTTGTAAGGGAAGTCTGCTTTTTATTCCACTTTTAAGTTTCTTTGGGTTTTTTTTGGTATCACTTTATTTAAATAAAAATTGAACACTGTGTGTTTATTTTGGTGTTCTCAGACTTTCTGCTTTGCATGTGCAAGACCTGGCGTGGGTAACTGTTGTAGATGGGAAATTGCTTTCATAACATATATTTAATACTTAATTAGAGCACTTCTGAAGATGTGGTTAATGAACCTGCGTGGACACCTGGACCTTTGAAAAGTGGACGTGTTCAAGCTCTTTCTAAAGAAATAACAAGAGTGTCACGAAGAACACCAAGGAAAAGGGTGATGGCACAATTATTATTTTTCATCACTCATTTTATGAATGGGGCACATTTTTCTGGTTGGGTCCTGGTTTTTCTCTTACTTTTATTTTTTTTACCTAATAGGATGTAACTGCAGATTCATTGCCGTTTGATGCAGATATCACAGAGACTACTTCAAAAACTGAAACTATTACGACTGCAAGCAACCAAATTCCAGTAAATACTTCTAACATTTTTTCCTATTTGCTTAAGTTAAATTAAGTCACATCACACAATTCTTTATTTTTTTTTAATATCTTTAATGACTAATTACTTTTATATTGTCATGCATCAGGAAAAACACTTTTTAGAGGCAGAGCCCCACAGGAGAAGTTGTTTGAGCATTGGTGTTCCACTAAACTGTCACTTTTGTAATAAACTAAATGGTCCGGGATGTCTGGAATGGTGAGGGCTACTAAAATGCAAGTTAGAGCCTTGCATTGGACAGCTGTCTTGGATTGAATGGATGGTACTCCAAACATTAGTCTTGGCAACGCTTTTTGGTGCAGATCTTTGTTTTTAGATCAAAGCATTTGAACGCCCTTTCTCTGTACTGGGGGATAGTCAGATCTGTTCTGACAATTAGAGACTATATTTGAAACCCGGGTTTAAATAATCTTTAGAGGCAGTATGTGCATAACTCTACATATCTTAAACAGTGCATACATGTTAAGTTCTACACATCTTCTATAATTTACTTAGTTTTAAACCTTTCAGCAATACACAAAAAAAATAAACTAGTGATTAACCAAAAATAATATAAGCGATTACCAATAATATAAGACCTTATTTGTGGGGGAAGTATTGTGAGGTGGCTATGGGTTTCACTTATTTACTTAGTTTTGAATTATTGTATTTGAATAGCTAAGAATGTATAAGACTTTACAGATTTTTTTTTTTCTGTCATATGGTGGCAGTACTACTGGGTTTTGCTCCTCCCTGTGGACAAGACATCTAACAAGTAATTAATGATCTAAAAGACCCTCCCCCTTGCCCTATAAAATGCCGAACCGCAAAACCTACCCCAGTTTCCTTTCTTGTCCCGAGAGGGAAGGACAGGGTGAGACACATGGGCTGTCTGTTTGGGGGACCTGGTCTGAGAGCTGCCAGGGTGGTATGCTGAGAGACCATGCTCCTAAAACGGTATTGCGGAGCAAGTGGAGGTTATTTCTCTTTATGCCGAGAATGGTTCCGGCAATGCTTCCAGGAGGCGGAGCTTGTCCGGAGTAGGCGCACCGTGGTGGAACTCACGCCCGGGTGGTGATGCGTTCCACCTAAGCTTCCGGGTGCGCTAAAATGCATGCACGAACCGGAATCTTAAAGGTACAGACCAAAAAAAGAAAGAAAAAGAAAATTTGAATTCTGGTGTATTAATTGAGCTATGCAGGTCAGAAGAGGTACTCCGTGTCACCTGCCCCCACATGGCTCAGAGGTATTTTGAGGTAAGATTAAAGAAATCTTTTCTTTAGAATATGCTCTGGAAAATTTATAGGAAATATTAAACAATCTAAAGCCTCCGTTTATATTTTTTCCACAGATATGTCTAGCCCAGCTTATCAATGGATAAAAGAGCCAAAACCTCTTGTAGGCGAGGTTATCAGACGGCCGGCTTTCAATGCAGGGCTTTACTGGCAGGAGCAGCGGTTGCCAGAGCAAATAGCATTTGGTTAAACACGGTATAAGATATTTTATATTCTGACCAAGATAAAGAGCTTAGCCACATGTTTCAGAACATGCGTTTGTCTAACGAATATCTGTTGGATATGTTGGTAGAGGTTCTTAAGTTGGCATCCAGAATTATGGGATTGTCTTCGGTAGCAAGACGAGCCTTATGGTTAAGGTCATGGACGGCGGATTCTGCTTCCAAATCGGTCCTTGGTGAGCTTCCATTAGAAAAAACAAAATTATTTGGGGCTCCTTTAGAAGAAATTATTAAGCAAATGTCAGAAACCAAAAAGGTGCTTCCTCAAGATAAGTTCTCCTGGAGATCAGGTTACAGGAATTTCCAGTATAAATACAGGAGATCATATCAAGAGAGACTGTATTTCTTTCAAAGAAGGGAATACAAATCGGAGATTTGAACAAAGAGGTGATGTTAAAAGAAAAAAAACACAAGAAATCCTTGGGTTCTACGTCTTATCCAGCAGGGACACAAGATCATATTTACAGAGAAAACAAGAGCAAAGCTTCTGCTATCAACT
The DNA here is from genome assembly GCA_933207985.1 of Pelobates cultripes. Lineage (NCBI taxonomy): Eukaryota > Metazoa > Chordata > Amphibia > Anura > Pelobatidae > Pelobates > Pelobates cultripes. Next base: position 304,061,368 of record OW240914.1, read on the forward strand.
TGCCAGTCTTCAAAAAGATCACAAGCCCTATTTTCTCAGACCATGCTTCTTTTGCAAAAAAGGGTGATAGAGTACCAGTAAAACAAAGATTTTGTGGAGTTTATTCAAGATTATTCCTGGTTTCAAACCCAGACCACTCTTTTCTTCCCATTCTGGATTTAAAGAACATCAGCTGGTTTATCCCTTATCAAAGACTTTGCAAGGAATCAATTGCTTCTATTTGTCCTCTGTTACAAAGAGGCGACTTTATGGTAAAAACAGACTTGAAGGATGCTTATCTGCATGTTCCGATTGCTGCATGTTCCGAATGCTACCTCTTCAAGAAAATTTCTAAAATTTGCGATAAAAAGAGGAAGATCCACCATTCATTTTCAGTTCAGGGCTCTGCCGTTTGGTCTGTCATCCGCCCCAAGGATATTTACAAAGATCTTGACTCCTCTGACAGCTCATTTGAAGGAATTGGGAATATCCATTATCCCTTATTTGGACGACTGGCTTTTCATGGCACATACAGAAGAACAGCTGCTCATGGACCTGCAGGTCACGATCAGATTTCTTCAAAACCACAGCTAGATCTTAAACCTAAAGAAGTCAGTTCTCATTCCAACAAGAGAAATAGTTTCTCGGTTTCAGAATCAATTCAGTCTCCATGTCTATTCATCTTCGTAAAAACGAAAAAGGAGGAGAATCTAAGAGGCGATTTCCAATCTCCAAAGGATGGATTGTTCCTTCAGACAGGCCATAGGTGTATTGGGCCTTCTAACTGCCGCTTTTCCAGCAGTCAAATGGGCAAGATCAGAGGTCAGACCTCTACAATGGAACATCCTGACTACCTGGTCAAAAAAGGAAGAAGATTTAGACAAAAATTTCTTGTTCAGGGGAACAACATATTCAAAAATGGCACAAATCAGACAAGGGGTTCAAAAGTTAGTAAAAAGTCCTTTGTGACTAAATGAAGCATGGCTTTCTGGCCCAAACCAGTTTCAGAGTCTTCTATCCTGGAGATAAGTAATTCAATTATCTCCCAGGACAGACACAAGACTCCATTAAGCACATGGTTGCAAAAAGACACAAAACACTTTAAAATACATAGTCACCTTTTACACATAACACACAGACATTTCACATATCCCCAGATAGCTGGGATCTGAGCGCACAAAACTACCAAATAGCGCTCAGATCCTATTCACACAGTTCAATTGCTATGGAGCCGAAGTCTTTAACTACACAAATGGGCTCCATGGCATAGCTATCTGGGTTAACACATTCTCATAAAGTCTGGTCCATAGTCCAAAGGCAAGAGGCGGGCAAGCAGCCCCCTCCAAGGACACGTGGCGAGGCCGGTTTCGCCACAGTCACAATGAAATCTGGAAGACATTTCGGCAGTTCACAGAAGAAGGAGCGACAATGTAATAGCCGACGATCTAAGCAGAGGGAAGTGGGATCAAAAAGAATGGTCTTTGAACCCAGAAATTTTCAGAATCCTGACAGAAAGATTTGGAGTTCCGGAAGAAGACTTGATGGCAAGACCTTCAAACACAAAGGTTTACAACTTCGCCTCCCTATTCAGAACAGATCAACCCAAATGGATAGACGCTCTATCAATAGAGTGGAACTTACGTGTTTCCACCTCTGCCATTAATCCCAAAGGTCCTTCTCAAGATACGAACAGACAGAGCGAGAGTATTGGCAATAATCCCATATTGGCCAGTCTGGTTTTCGGCTGTAAAGAAGATGGCCATCGATCATTGGGAGCTTCATATATCAAACTTCCTCATTGTGAACAGGGACCTGCCCTTGAAAGGTTCTAGAAATATTCAGGTTCACTGCTTGGCTACTGCAAGGCTAATCCTCCGTAACCAAGGTTTACAAGAAGACCGAATAGCTGTCTGTCTTCACGCTACTAGGAAGTCTACGTCTAAGATTTACTTTAGGATTTGATCTAAGTTTCTCCACTGGTGTAAGGAACACCAGTGCCTGGTTTTACATCCATCCATAGATAACATTCTCCATTTTTTTACAAGACGGTTTTGCAGGTGGTCTGGGAGTCTCCACGCTCAAAGTTCCAATATCAACCTTAAGTTTTTTTTTCTAATTAAGGATTTGGCCTCCAATGTTTACCTCGGAAGATTTTTCAGGTCCATCAGCCTCACGACCACCTAGACGATCGGTGTTTCCAACCTGGGATTTAGCCCTGGTCCTACAAGCTCTTAGTGTTCATCCCTTTGAACCTTTGGAAGAAGTTCCATTAAAATGTCTCTTAAAGTTTCATTTCTGGTAGCCATCACATTGGCTAAAAGAGTGGGAGAACGTCACACTCTGTCCTCCTCCGATTAATTCACCATTTTTCACAAAGACAAGGTTGTTCTTTATCCAAGACAGTCTTTTCTACCTAAAGTTTGATCTTCAAAGAATATTTATCAGCCGATTGTTTTACCTTTGTTTTGTAGCGAAGCCTTATCTCCTCAAGAGCTCAAATGGCAGAAATTGGACGTCAGAAGAGCTTTACTTGTATACCTAGCCAGAACTAAATTCAGAATTTCGGATCATCTGTTTATTAATTTTTTTTCAGGGTCACCTCAAGGGGAATGTGGCTTCCCGCGGTACTTTATCTCGTTGGCTCATTCAAGCTATAGAATTGGCGTACTCTACAGCAGGTCTTCAGTCTCCAGCTACACTTAAGGCCCATTCCACCCGAGCAATGGCTACCTCATGGGCAGAAAAAGCACTTGCATCTCCAGAGGTCATCTGCAAGGCAGCATGCTGGTCGTCTTTTAACACTTTTTTTTATCAAGCACTATCGGCTAGACTCATTCTTCGCCTCTGAAGCCGCTTTTGGGCGTAAGGTGTTACAAGCTGTGGTGGCCCAGATGGGATCTTGCTATATCTCAGTAGTACTGCCACCATCTGACAGAAAAAAATGAAATTTTTACTTACCGTAAATTCTTTTTTTCTTAATATGGTAGCAGTACGGCTTCCCTCCCTCTTTATTAAGTATTTTTGCAGTAGTCTGTTTCTTTTTCTTGTCCCGTACTGGGGTCGGTTTTGCGGTATGGCATTTTATGGGGCAAGGGGGAGGATCTTTTAGATCATTAATTACTTGTTAGATGTCTTGTCCACAGGGAGGAGCAAAACCCAGTAGTACTGCCACCATATTAAGAAAAAAAGAATTTACGGTAAGTAAAAATTTCTGTTTTCCATGCACTGCTTCTTTGGGCCTCTGCTTTCCAGTTGAGGCTCACAAATTACACTGTCCACTATTAGTTTCTTTGACACTCTGCAGCTTGTAATATAAGTATTTACACAGTAAACCAAGATTTTTTTTTTTTTTAATAGTCATTGGTTTAAAGTATACCTATCATAGTACACACACTTTATTTAAATTGAGAGGTTGATCTATCCATTGTGCTAGCACACTTGTTGGCAAATGTATAGATTTTCTTAAGGCCATATGAAGGTGATTGACTGGGAGAAAGGAGGGGAACGTTCCAGGGGTCTACGTGCCCTGTTGTTGGTGTGCTGATTTATCAAGCACATGCATATGTCAGTCCATTCTGACATTAATGCTCTGGTAATAAAACAATCATTATTTATTTGAAAAATTGGTATATAACTTAAAAGGACATTGTAGGCACTATAACCATTGAATCTTATTGAATTGGTTTTGGTGCCAGAGTCTCCTGGTACGGTCACTGCTTTTAGTGTTAAACCATTTTTGAGCAGATTTGCACTGACTGAGTGTCCCATAGCTCGGCAACCCACTGGAGGCGTGTTAAAGGAAGAGACTACACACTTCATTCCTGAGATGTGCTGAAAGTGGTCATCTACTAATCACAGTTGAGCAGCACATGGGAGATGAGCTGCTGGAAATTGGTGTAGCATTTAAAATGGTTTAACACTAAATGGAAGGATAGCGCCAGTTGAATCCACTTCAGCACTTAATTGAGATGAAGCAGTTACAGTGCCTACAGTGTCCCTTTAAGAAGTTGCAAATTAAAGTGAATTATCATGATGTGTACTTTGTAAGATCAACCATAATTTAGTAAAGAGTGGCTGGTAGCACATGAGACTTGACTCTTTTTATAAAGTAGAATTAATGGGACAAACCCTTTTGAAATGTATAGAAAAATAATTGTGTGGGGAACAACGTGAAACTAGTTTGTGTAAACTGCTAATTTGATGCTTTGAAAGCATTCTTGTTAACACTTTAAAATTTAACTACTTTTCCCTTTCTTATTTAAATAGGCTTATACAGCATATGAGCATTTTGAATCACGACAGGTTCATAATCAGGTTCCTCAAACTTTCAAGCATAAAGAGACATTGCTTTCAGTCAACGAATACTCAGACTTGTCAAGAAGGACCCCAAAGAAACAGCTGATGAGTGAAAAAGTAAATACATTGAAATTGTGCTTTCTCTACCTCCCGGTACACCATAGGAACCTTTATTTTGTTAGTCTATCACAGTTCCAAGCTAATGGAATTTTAGGTGCTATTGGAACATCTTAAATTACATTTTAATCCCTATGTAATCTCCATATGTGCAGAAATGTTTGCACATAGTATTATGTCTCTTGGTGAAAATGACACACTAAAAGTAGACATCCAGGTTTATAATGATTTAATATTTTGGTAGCTTCTATTGTGTGGTTGACCAAGTGTTCATGTTTTGCTATACTTATTGCAGTGCATGAAATTGTTACAGCAAACCGAAGCAGGTACTCCTCCTAAACGGGTGATTGATGTTGATGTAATTGGTTATTCAAACTCCAGTGATCTTCTGAACACAGCCTTGATAGAGGTGATGGCTTAAAATCCTTCCATCCTCTGATTTTTATATTTTAAATAAAAATTTCTTTGTGGCTTCCAAGACAAATAACCAAAAAGATTTTGTTCATGTTGAAGGAAACCAAAGACAACACTGAAGACTCTGTGGAGACGTCTAAAAAGTCAAGGCAATTGAAAATAACAAAGTTTGTTACTCCCATTAAAAAACAGGGAAGATATCTTCTATAGCACACTTGGTGGTGATGTCTTTAATCTCAAACTCACTGGGCTTAGTGGTCTCTCCTTTTGTTATTGTAAGTGGTTTTTCTGTTTTTAAGTTGTATCTTTATTTTTTCTCTTATGTGTAGGTTGTAGAAAAAACATTTGAAGAGAAAATAACCGAAAAGGATATCCTTAAGGAAATGTTCCCACATGAAGTTTTAACTCCAACAGGAATCAGGTATTTTCTTAACATTGTACTCTATCTGTTGACTTTATTTTTTTATTTAACTTGGTAACATATGGCATTGAACATTATCTTTACCAGAGTTCTAGGATTTTACTACCATTTAAGTAATGTTGTGTAGCATTATTGCAATATTTGGAATTAAGTTAGTCCCACAGCTATAGGGGACAAAATACATAATACATGTGCAAATAGTAATGCTGGTATTCTGCAAAGCCCATCAGTTGTTTTGTACCTTAGACTTACAACTTAAGTCATAATGCAATGATCAAGTTCGCTGAAAGCTTCACTCTAGGGTCAATTCATAATTTTGAGTCTTAATCATAAATCTATGCAAATAAAGTGTGTGCACAGAACATACTGGGTTTAAAACCTTTCATTTTTTAGAAATGAACAGATGTAATATAAGCATAGCAAATAATAAAAATTAACAGGAGACGCCAGACACTATATAACCACTTCATTGAGTGGTTACAGTGCCTAAAGTAGGCCAATTTAAGTATTCCAGATGCTGTGGACTAAATCTCCTATATTTGTGTTGACTGCATTGTGGCTGTAAAATTATTATAGGAGATCTAGTCCACGTGTGGAGTTCTGAAGGTTGCCTATCCCTGTCCCATTTTTATGCATAATACAAATGTAAAAACACATTTAAAATATACTACCCAGGCATATTGCAAGGATCCTGTCCCTGCAGTTAATTGTTTGGCATATCTGTCAAACTGGCAGACTGATTTAAAGCAGAGCTGATAGCTTAGCCCCCAAGCCCTGTTGGGAAAAGAGTTGGTAATGACACTGCACATCTTGCGTACCAGCTCATATTAATGCGTTAGTATGATAGACTGGCTAGGAAAGGACTTGCATGCAAAACTTCCCTGGAGTTGGCTCTTGCAAGACCAAAGCCTGCCCCTTACTGATGCTTCCACCAATCAGTGGGACGAGTGCATGCAAGTCCTTTTACAACAGCATTATTTTTGTGTTAAGCTTGGAGGTGGCATTTCTTGCTCTTTAAGTCTTTAAAGCAGATCCTTAAAGTTATGTTCTGCCCATTAGACAAATAGACTCTCTTGCTAAAATAAACATATATTTGGAGCTAGTTTTAATTCTGTTTTAGTATCTAAATGCATGCATTTCTTAAGACTTGTTAAATGCAGAACTCTAATGCATCTATATAATTTTGTTACAGTGCCAGTTGTAGGAGACCAATTAGAGGAGCTGCTGGCCGACCTTTAAGTCTAAAAGATTATAAAATTGACGAAAGTTATACAAAATATGTTTCGTCTAAGTACACACCAGTTGTGGAAGTGAAGACTCCATCTGTAAATGTGAAGAGCAGAAGAAGCATACCTATGTGGATAAAGATTTTGCTGTTTGTTATTGTGGCTGTGTTTGCATTTTTAGTTTATCAAGCAATGGAAACAAATGAAGGGAATCCCTTTTCCAATATTCTAAAAAAACAACTTGAATCAAGTAAAACTGAGAACTGACTTGGTGCATTTACAGTTGAATATTTTTAGCAAGTCTAGAATTACAAAAAAAACTGCCATGTGTCTCAAAGTTTAGAAATTATGTGACCGCACTTCATAAAATCGTCTGTATATGAATAAAGATGGTACATATGGACATCTGAAATTCATTTTTGACTTTGAACAGCTAGAAGAGGACTGTGCCATAATACATTATTTTTATTAGATAATTCTGGAACATTTTGTAGCTTTTGTTGTATTTCTATCATGGACCCTTCAGTTAATTATGGAGACCTTCTTTTTCAAAGAAAATATGAAAAGAACTGTAACTCAATGTGAAGCCTTTGTTTCCTTAATGTTTTTAAAGTAACAATTTCACTCATGCTATTTTGACATTTGTGTGGGAGGGGTGGGCATTGGGTTAGTATAAGACTGGTAAATGGGACATATTTTGATATAGCTGTGCAGCATAGATTGACATATTAATGCTTTTTTTTAAAGAATCTACAATATCTTTAGAAGATGGTAACCTTTTAGTACATTATGTAATGTATTTATCTGTCGCAGATTCCTGCAACAATGCTTTTACTGTGTGTCATTTGGACTTCACTGATTTCTAAAAGGCAGTGTTTCTGCTTTTGTATCATGTAGCACAGGCCCAAATCTTGAGCTTGAAACCTTTTGTTCCATTCAAACTACTGTGTGAAAATAAAAAATGCAAATGTATTCCCAAATATTTTGGACATTTTTATCAGATCTGAAAAATTCAGAATGAAAATTAGCACTATTTTTTTGTATTTTCCAGTACTGAAGATTGGTGATTAATACTTTTATTGGTGTGCAAACAGTTTTGTAATGTGTTGCAGGAATCTAACTTTCATGCTGGGTTTCAATGTCTTTATTTTAAAGATGTGGGTTTATTTCTCATCTTCTAAGTGATAAATCATTTTAGATAGCAACTGAATGTCTCTTCATGTGTGATAGTCTTTCCAAGACAAAATGATGCATAAACTGCATTATAAATTGATTTCAGAAACTCTGGCTTTTGTATTTAAAAAGAAAATCCTCTGCTTTTGAGGGATTACCATTACACCTTGTAGGATAAGAAATGTAAAGGACAATGGTCACCTTCTATCTATTTATAATCCTTTCAAGTTTTTTTTTTTTTTTTTTATGAAGTAAAAGTAAAAAAAAAATAAAAAAAAAATTCCTATCTTTAGTGACTGTATCCCTTAACCATATACATAACCTTTCAATGTTTGAAAACAGGCAGTGTCCGGTGCTTTTGAGGAGTGAGTGAAGCAGGGAATACCACAGACCGTTTTCAAGCACCATGTGACCCAATCTGTATATTATATAAAATTATATTCTATATTCTCTCAAGGAACCTGCCATACTAAAGGGTAGGGATGATTTTTTTTTTTTTCCCTTTATTGAGCAGGGATTAACCGAAGGGCAGGCTATTGGGTTTTTCTGAGCTTTTGCCCATTTTCATATTCTATTTTTGGTATTCACCTGTTTATCGTTTTGGTAATAATAGCGATACAATTGTGGACAATTAGGGTATTACGGATACCAATTAATTAAAATGCTGTATGTACAGTTCCAATGCTTCCCCCGCTACCTTGACATACCAGTTGTGCAGGTTTTCTCAGTATCCCCCATAGATGTAGAACTAGGATATGTGTAAATCATTAATCTCGCTTATAGTGCTTTAAGGCCTGGACTTGGCGCTATTAATTTACAGCACAATGTTTAGTAACCGCATATTACCCAGTAGTAGCAATAAGAAAAGACCAGCTAATCCTAACTGTCCATTCTAAATCTCTGCTAAGATCGCAGAATCTTGAGTATCAAGAGTGTAACCCAGGCTCCTATATTCTGTAAACATTTTAATTATTATGGTTTGTAAGTACTAAGACGGGAAAGGCTTAAGGAAATTTTGGAGGCAGTGTTGTGGCATGGTTCAAATGTGGTTTTAAAACTATTTCCACTGTTAAATGTGAAAGGGGTTAATCTTTTTCGTTTTGCCTCTGTAGTTTCTACCTGTACTAGATTGCAATGGTTCTTTTTAAACTTGTTTTTTTTTTTTATTGAACGGTATTTTAAACATTTCATATTAATTTGGTATATAAAGAAATCAACATTTAACAATAGAAACTAGTAGAAATAAGAAGGGAAGGTGAAATTAAAAAAAAGAGGGGACCGTTACTATCCAAATGTACAATAATAAAAGTGTATTTGTTCCTGTCAAAATATAATACAGAGCGTAATATAACCAATTGTATGTCTAAATATTGTATATCCACATGTAACAGGGCGTGTGGAATTGTCTTTAGGAGAAACGCTTTTACTTATATAACACTTCCAGCCATCCCAATGAAACTGCAAAGTCACTTTTTGAGGTGAGGGTTGCTGCAACGCTAGTTCATACTTTTTTTATCAAGCACTAAAATCATTGCTTCCTTAATTGATGGTAAAGTAGTAGACTTCCAATAACAAGATATAATCGTCGTGGCCTACCATGATTCCATCTAATTTACTTGATGACTTGGAGATTTTTTAATAAACTCACCTCCTGGAAAGAATGTTATAATTGGCGGATCTGTCTTTTTAATCAGTGGATGTATTCCCTGCCAGAACGGCTGCAATTTTTTACACTGACACCATTTATGTGAGAGTACCAACGCCTCCACAACCCCCCTCCAACATATATCTGAATATTTTATGTTCATTTTATGAAGACTTGAAGGGGCCAAGTGCCACTGGTATATACATTTTGTAGTGAATCTCTATATGGTTAGAACACTGGATCCCTTTGAGAGATGGGATAGATTGCAGTAGTTCTAATATTTTGGCATATGTTTGCACAAATCCCACCACCAGAGCTAAACCTATTGTAGAGGTACTGTGCTGTATGGAAAAACCAGTCACAACTTTATTTTGCGGTTACCACTGCCAATAGTTTTAAGAAGAAGAAGAAAAAAAAAAAAAAAACTATTGAAATTTAATGTCCTATTGTTTAGCCAACAAAGATGTGCAAACAGTGGGCTGTAGATCTCGTCTGAAAACTTTGCAAGCCTTACCCTTCAAACCCAGCCAAGACTTTTTGAACTCTTTGCAAGGCTGGTGCACTGGGAAGTGCCTGCCTCTTAAGTTTAGCTACAGTGAGCTAATGATAGTTCTTCCTTTTGTAAAATTAAAGCAGTCAGTCCACACACAAAGTACTTCAGAAAGCTTTTCAAAGTAACACTATTGTGTTGGGAATACAAAGCTGTATTCCTAACACTATAGGGTACCCCTCCCCCTGGGTAAATCAGCAGGAAGTGCCTCTAGAGGCTGTCTAACCATGAAATGTTTACATAAACAGGTTAAAATAGACCCTTTAGGCACTATAACGAACTCCATCTAAATGAAGTTGTCACTGGCGTACATATAGGGTCGCAGCTGCGAACGGGTGCCCACCATCATTTGCGGCCCCGGCCGACAGCAAACCACCTGGGCCGCATGTTAAGGTGCCCATTGGGTGGCCTATGCTGTTAGGGCCACCCGATGGTTACAGATTTTCAGGGGGCCCGGTCAGCGCTGTGGCAATTTAACAGCTCGACCGGGCCCCCTGTGATGAGATCATCACACGCTGAGAGGAAGTGACTGCCCGTCACGCCTTCCAGCTATCACTGAGAGCCCGTGCGGGAGGAAGGACAGGGAGTCAGAGTGGGAAATCACTCCCATCAACCTGAGCCACCACTGGACCTCAGGGAAAGTCACTCTTCTCCATTTAAAAGGTAGGAAACAGGAGGGTGACTTAAATGTGTTTGTGTCTTGTCTGTCGGGGGGGGGGGGGCAGGTTGTGTACGCCACTGGCAGTTATTGTACCAGGAGGCCTCTGGGCGCACTCTTACCTTCAGAGGTCAAACCTCAAACATTTTAACCCCATCGTTGCCTCCTGCATGGATCTTAACTCTCAGTTTCAGAAAGTGTGGAGTGCAGTGTTCGACTAAAACTAAATTGAAATTTGCTGCCTGTCTTTTGACTAAAAACGCTGTTAGTCAACTGAATTGCCTAAATCTCCAGTAGTTGACACAACTAAAATCTAAATGGTTTAGTTAAAACCACTATCTGCCTTCTTTGCACCTTCCCTACACCTTTGGTGGCTCTTTGTCCCCCTCCCAGCCCCTCTATGTGTTTGTCTCTTTTTCGCTCTCCATAGCCCCATTTGTGGTTCTCTTCCCCCAGCACAATGTTTAATTTTCCCCAGCCTCTTCATGCATCTCACCTCTGTTAATTTTGGCAGCAATTGTCAATTTAGGTTTACTCAGTCTCTTGATTAAAAAACCTTTTAAGTCGTCTAAATTGTTTTAGTCGACAAAAGTAACACTGGTGGAGTGGTGCCAGGCAGGGCCAGCCGCTGATCTGTGATTTTCTATTCATAAAACTAGCTAGGAAAAAAAAAAAAATACAGTCTCCAAGCGATTTTACAAATGGGGAGTCGCTGATTTGCTGAGAATGTCAGGTGACTGCTCTCAACCAATCAGCAGTGGCCCTGCCCGATGGCTCTCCTAACTTCCTAAAATTGAGTTTTCAGAAGCCAAATGCAACCTATGGGGAGTAGTTGCGATCGGCGCTGGAGTCAACCTTGAGGTTAAACCGTCCAAGAATGGTTTAACCCCTAAAGGTAAGAGTGTGCCTGGGGTCATCACCAGACCAATTACAGCTTATTGTATTTGTTCTTGTAAGTATAATAACACCCTTCAGGCTTTTTGTAGTAAACACTGTCTTTTCAGAGAAAATACCATGTTTACATTACAACCTAGGGATACCTCCACTGGGCACTCCTCAGATAGCTACTAGAGGTGCTTCGTGGGGCAGTGCTGCCATTCTGCCTCCTTGACAGTCTTAGCCAAACCAATGCTGGGAATATGGGAAAGCATTGATTGGTGCAAATGGAAATGGTGGTGAGAGCACTCAGTAAATATAAATAAAAGTCTTTACCAATATTATCATGGACATGTACCTATAAAACATAGAGCATAAAAGACCATAGGGTAATATAGTTTTCACATATATTTAAAACCACAAATAAATGGTCAAACTCGCATGGTTCTGAGTCACTTAAAAAGCTGACAGACTACAGGTATGAAGCGGAGATAGATCTTCATTGTAATGGACTTCTGCAATGGTCAGGATAAATCCTGTTCGTTTTAGTAGTCAATCCCAAAAATCCAGGATGCAGGATCAGGTTAAATATTTATTGAAACATAAAATAAAAACGAATTGCAGATAAAAGTAGTCCATAAAACTTGCCACTCGACGCATTTCGTCCAGAATCCTTCTTCAGAAGTGGTGCTTTCATCTATCTCTGCTGGTTCTGTTTTTAACCGCTGGAGGACCAAACTTTTGAAATAAAAGGGAATCATGACATGTCACACATGTCATGTGTCCTTAAAGGGTTAAACAGAACATTTGGTGCCTTTCCCGATGACTTCTAATGATGTCAGCCAAGCAGGCAGATCGGGGCTGAGCTAGCACCAGCAGACATGAGTAAAGGTAAGATATTTTTACGGGGGCTAGATGGTGTTTTTAATACTATAGGGTCTGGAATACATGATTGTGTTCCTGACTATATGTGTTCCTTTAATTTTCACAAAGTTGTTATGGTCTTGGAGTGTTTCTATAAGGGGACAGGGACACTGCACCCAGATCACTTCAATGATATAAATCATTCAGGGTGCCTACATTGTCCCTTTAAATTTACTATATAATTCTCGGCAGCTCTTATGATTACATTTATAGGTACTTGTATTGTATGTTGGTCTTGGCATAAGACAAGTGTTTTAGTTTGCACACACTATTGCTTTTGATAATTTTCTGAAATTTATATCATGAGTCAGTCCACATTTTTTTTCATGCTTTTATTGATTTTTCCAATGGAAAAAAATATAAATCGTGAATTATCCTTCATTTCTAGTACTATTTCCTAGGTTGTAAGCTCCTGTGTGCAGATAAAGTGTTAGTGTGCTGTTTGATCTGCAACAGACATTTCAATTACTGTACCCTTCTGAAAAATGTCTCCTGCATTTTCTACACCCTTGTATATTGCTGTGGAATATACTGACTCTTTAGTAATAAAATCATTATACATTTACCCTGTGTAATGCATAAGCTAGTGATTATTCTCTGTGAAAAAGACTGTATTTTCTTGTCCCAGTTAATTTCCCTGCATTCGGTAGATGGATCTACTGAACACCAACCACCCCCCTGGCTCATTCAACTTTAAAGAAAAACACAAACTTAAGTGCTCTCTCTGTGTGGCCACCGTTCGTGTAACCCAGAGATGGCGAACCTGTGGCACGCCGGGCCCTCTCTGTGGGCACGCGGCCATAGGTTTGCCATCAATGCAGAGTAGGCACCTGTCCAAAACGGCAGGCGCCTACTCTGCTTCCATGTCGGGAGGCAGGGGGAGGGCTCTAGGAAGCAGCTCTCCTGTCCTCCCCCACACACACAGTACCCCTACCCCCCCCACACACACACAGCGCCCCTACCCCCCACACACACACAGCGCCCACACACACAGCCTACCCCCACACACAGCTCTACCCCCACACACAGTGCCCCTACCCCACACACACAGCACCCCTACCCCTCGCCTGCACCTCTACTCCCACCACACACCTCACTTACCTCCCCCCAGCCTCTACCACTCACACATGAAGCACAGCACCCTACCCCACACACAGCCCCTACTCCCCCAACACACACAAACAGCACCCTACCCCAACACACACACACACACACACAGTACTCCCTACCCCCAACACACACACACAGCACCCTACCCCACACAGCACCTCTTACCCCGCCCCAGCACCCCCTATCCTCCACACACTCACAGCACCCCTACCCCACATACACACACACAGCCCCTACCCCCACACACACACAGCCTACCCCCCCACACACAGCTCACTCCCACACACACAGTGCCCCTACCCCCACACACACACAGCACCCTCACCCCCAACACACACACACACATAGTACCCTACTCCCCGCCTCAGTACCTCTAACACCACACACCAACACTCCTACCCCCGCCTCTACCACATGAAGCACAGCACCCCTACTCCCCACACACACAGCCTCCCACCCCCACACACACAGCCCTCACCCCAACACACACACACACAGTACCTACCCCCAACACACACACACACACACACATAAATTCCCATCCCCCAGCACACACACACACACAGCACCCCTACTCCTGTTGTGCACCCTCACCTCAGCCCCAGCACCCCTATCCTCCACGCAACACACAGTACCCCTACCCCCACACAGTCCCCCTATCCCCCACACAGCACAGCACCCCTACCCCACATGCAGCATAGCACCCCTACCTCCCCACACAGCACAGCACCTCTACCCTCACCACACACACAGCACCCCTGCCACCCACAGAACAGCACCCCTACCCCCCC
>OW240914.1:304075647-304095987 GCA_933207985.1 Pelobates cultripes
CAATGTATATACAGCAAGTACTGATAAGAACTAAGAAAGATCAGAAAAAATGAACTATAGCAAAACCTAAAATAACATGTGGTAGACCAAGGAATGTCATGACACAGAAAGTAGCCTTGTGCACAAAAAAAGTCCCTCTGTGGGAAGAGGAGAGGGTGTGCACGGTATACGTTAGGACTTTTGGAATCTAGGATGTCTATCTTAAATCTAAATCTTTGAACTTATTGACATAAAAACCATGAACTTATTGTGTAATGCAGTGTAGCTCATGTTTTGCTGGGAGCAATGAGATTAGTTAAAGGGACACTATAGTCACCTGAACAACTTCAGCTTAATGAGGTTGTTCAGGTGAAAACTATAGCTCCCTGCAGCCTCTCATGTAAACACTGTATTGTCTGAGAAAATACAGCATTTGCATTGAAAGCTAGGAACACCTCCAGTTGCAGTCACTCAGAGTGAACCAGAGGGACTTCTGAGTTGATGAATATGCCTCCATCCACTCAGATCTGCTGTGCACGAGCATCCTGTGATTCAGTATCTCCTCCCACTGCATGCAGACACTGAACTTTCCTCATAGAGATTCATTGATTCAATTCATCTCTATGAGGAGATGCTGATTGGCCAGGGCTGTGTTTGAATTATGCTGACTCTGCCCCTGATCTGCCTCCTTGTCAGTCTCAGCCAATCCTATGGGAAGCACTGGGATTGGATCAGGCTATCACGTCAGCAGTCTGCTTGTTTTTCCTGAGTCTCAGCATGCAGATTTACAACTTCTAGCTTGAATACAGTAAGATTTTTACTATATTTATGGAGGCATGAGGGGCCCAGGGGGCTAGATGGTTGTGTTAACACTATAGGGTTAGGAATACATGTAGTTGCACTGGTGACTATAGTGTCCCTTTAAACATCATCAAAAGCATTGATATTCTCTCCTTCTCCAGCCACTGCTAGGCCACCAGGTGTAAAATTAATTCAGAGCCGTTTGGGGTCTATTAAATCATGGCTTTGAGTTATGATTTCTTTGACATCTATATAGCATGAGGACCATGCTTAAAATCTATGTTTCACACAGCTGCCAGACTGAAGAGATCCATGTTACTTTATCGGACTATGCTTTGCTTGATTTTCACGCTCGCATGTATCAGTATGCAAATGACCAGATAAATGGACATTGGTTGACTAAGATGCATTTGGTCAGCAGAAAAAATTTTTGATTTACAGGAAAAGGTCAAACCAAAATATGTTAAAGGAACTCTATATTGTCAGGAGCACAAACATGTATTCCTGACACAATTGTGTTATTATTATTATTATTATTATTATTATTATCATTATGATATTTATAAAGTGCCGTCAAATTCCGCAGCGCTTTACATTGGGTGGACGAACAGACATGTAGTTGTAACCAGACAAGTTGGACACACAGGAACAGAGGGGTTGAGGGCCCTGCTTAATGAGCTTACTTGCTAGAGGGAGTGGGGTAAAATGACACAAAAAGGTAAGGATAGTATTAGACTAGTGACAGTTGCAGAAGAGGAATCAGTCAGGAGCTATTAACAGTTTAATTGATACGCTTTTATGTTAAACTGTTTAGCTACCCTGCCCCTTTCAGATTGCTGTGAAAAGGTTTTTAACTTACCTTTTTTCCCACACTGTGTCAGTCTCACCATGGCAGGTCCTGCCTGGTCCTGCCTCCAATCCTATGCTTTCACACAGGAAAGCAATCAATGCATCTCCAAATATAACATTCGGCATCTCCCTGCAGCACTGAACTGGAAAGCACCTATAGTGGCATAAAGACTAGGCAGCAATGTGTTACTAGGCAGCAATATAAACACTGCCTTGTGTCTGAAAATAAAAGGCACCAGAAACATTACATTGAGCTGCAGTGGTTCTGGTATCTATAGTGTCCCTTTAAGGTTCATAAGGGAAGGGTTAACTTTGTTTGCTTTAGTGGGAATTCCCCTGCAAATATGTTTGAAATTGATATCCTTTAACATTGTTATCACAGGCAGTTCATACAGACAGAAGGCCAATATCATTGGATTGAGCATGTATGGAAATTGTTCAGGAATTAAAAGCACACTCTAAGTACCAAAACAACATTAGTTAAATTAAGGAGTTTTGGTGTATAGATCATGCCCTGGCAGACTCACTGCTCAGTCATCTGCCAATTAGGAGTTAAACAGACTTTTGCTGGCGTGGAAGGGGGAAATGTGGTTCTTCCGAACCACTTCGTCAAGAAAATAGAACATTTAGGACTGCAGAATTTAGTGCATGCAACTGTTCAGCTTGGTCGTATTTGGGTACTGAAAAAAAAATGTAAGAAGGCAATACAGACAACTAAAAAAAAATAGCATGACTATGCAATATAAGGGAAGTGAGAACTTAAACAAAATTTAAAATGATTGGGCAATTGACCACCCACTACTCCTGACAAGAACAAAGCTTTACCATATATCCAGCCTGTAGCATGGGACTGTCCATCAGTGTGGAAAACAAACAAGCACTATCAGCTTTTCCAAAATACATCTGTAGAGGTAGCAGGCACCACAAGACTCAGTTAGGGTAAAACCACTGCAATGACGGTGGGTGAACAAGGGTTTGATCTGTCTCGAACTGGCATTATTGTGGCTCAAAGATTCGCTCACATCCCAAAATGGAATGAGAACTGAAACTAGCTGCTTTATTATGGTCTTCATGCCTCAGTTGGGAGTCAACATCAATGGAGTGGTGGGAAAATAGACTATGGATTGCCCTCTGCTGTTCCAAAATTCTTTCTACTAGGTCTAAAGTGGAGTTCCACCATATGCTTACATCCTGTCATAGATGGCAGATGAGATGAGAAGACTTATTTTAACTTGCTCCTGCCTCAAGCCTTCTTTTAACTTGCTCCTGCCTCTAGCCTTCACAATATGATGAAAATAGACCAGTAATCTTCCAGCAATGCTCAAGTATGGTTTGGAGTAAAGTTAGATCTTCTCCACAACCATCACCATGTCCAGTCATCATGGACAGCACCCAGTGTGCCATTACGGAAAGAAAGGTATGCTGTTCAGTAGGAGCACACCATAAACCTGGGCAATCAAGTGGGTGATTTTGTTAAGCTGCTGTTTTGACATGGCACTGGAATGAAATCCAACAAAATGTTTAAGAGTGGAATGGTAGACACTTCCCTGGGATGATGAGGAGTCCGACTATCCCCGTCAAGTCTGCCTTTTTCAATTAATGACACCATTCTCAACATCCCTTCTTCTCTGCCTAAAGGTGGTAGTAGTAGAGGAAGTACTGCC
Organism: Pelobates cultripes; assembly: GCA_933207985.1. Taxonomy (NCBI): domain Eukaryota; kingdom Metazoa; phylum Chordata; class Amphibia; order Anura; family Pelobatidae; genus Pelobates; species Pelobates cultripes. The sequence goes on from OW240914.1 coordinate 304,078,941, forward strand.
CCTGCTGCTCCCCTTTTTTAAGCCCTTAAGGACACATGACGTGTGACATGTCATGATTCCCTTTTATTCCAGAAGTTTGGTCCTTAAGGGGTTAAACCCCCTGTCATTGTTGTTGTTTAATTCTGCTACATGTTTGTGTTTAAATTAGTTAATGCTTGGTAGATTTACTACTACTGTAACAGAATTGTGTATGACTACACGTCACGTAGCCTTGTGGCTATAACATTATTGTTTATGACTACATGTCACGCAGCCTTGCGTCTGTAACAATATTGTGTAAGCCTACATGTCACGCAGCCTTGTGGCTATAACATTATTGTGTATGTCTACACATCACGCAGCTTTGTGGCTAATGAAGATGCAAGGTAATTTCCAGTGGTGGCAGTGAAAGTTTTTTACTTAATTATTTTAGCAAGTGTATTTAGGTAAGCTTGTCTCACACTAGGATCAATGACAAAACGGTAATCTCATATCTCTCATTCAAAGTGTAATGACCTCATGAGAAAATTTATTTGGAATGCAACTGCAGATGAAATAATAGATTTGATACAGTCACTTTAAGAAAATATTATTTATTTATTTAAATAAAGGAAACTAACTTTGACAGTCTTTTGCAGCAAGTAGGTTTTGAAATAATAATGCATGAATGCTTTGAATCTTGTTTCAGAATTGCAACACAAGAATATAGCAATTATAAAAATAAGGAAATGCTTAATTAGCAGCAAGTAGTATAGTCAATGAGACTTCAATAAGGTTGCCAAGCAGTTGACTCCTGTGGTACAAAGTATCAGTCTCTTAGTATAGGAAATAACTTGGTAATGAATTCTCCTGGTATGTGAAGTGGTTGTATCTAGTAGGCTCCAGTAGCAATAATTAATATCATTGAGTAATTGGCAAATGATATTTTGAATAGATATAGCAAATAGAATCTCAGAGACAGACTTTGGATAGCCCTTATCCTTCCCAGAAACTTGTGGCTAGAAGCAATTAGTAAATACAGTCATAACTTATCTTCCTTAATGAATGATGGGAGTTGAAGTCCTTCCAGTGTAGATTGATTTATGGTTCCTTGAAGTAATTGAAGAGATGCAGGAATCCGAAGTTAAGTCTGTTTCTTGAGTGGCAGAGTAGAATGGAACATAGCCAGGGACAAAGCCAGAGATTCAGTACACAGGAATTCAAATGAGGAGAGTTCTGCAGTGAAACAGCAACCATGTACTAAGAAGTGAGAGCACATCAACCACAGGAGATTGAGAGAGAGATGAGGGAAGGGATGACATCACAAGCATATGGGGCCAGATCTGAATCTAAAGACATCTAAATGTCGATCTGGCTGGAATCAAATATGGAGGAATTCCCAAACAACGTGGGGGAATCCTGACAGAAAGTTGGTTCAAATTGTCCCTGGAAGTATCTAGCTAGCTACATACTGCAGGAAGCTAAACCTAGTCTCACACTAGAACCAATGACCCAGTGCGTATGAGTTCTATACAAGGTTTGTTTTGTTCCAAACTACAATTATTTTACAGTACACTGATTTGCCAATTTTATGTAATGGAGCTCCAGTACTCCAGCCGAGTACATCCGCCAAGTCTGCTACCTCTTACTTATCAGAGACCTTGGAGCACTTCATATTCAGCCACCGAGACTTGTCTGGGATCACTGAGGTTCTTTTCCACCCTGGACCAGGCTACTGTGCATGTAACCCTGGATACCCTTTCCATCAGCAGATTATATCCCTTTCCCCAAACACCAGATGACATATGGTGAAGGTTAACACACCAACTCTTTTTCTTGACATAGCACACACATTTTAAGCCCCCAACAGCCTCATTTACATACAATAGGGTCCATGAAGCACTATAGTACAAGGATGGGTGGGGGCAGACAATAGCAAGGCCTGATGGGAGATTGAGGAGGGACAAAGCAGCTAGTTTAAACTGTTCTGGCAGTGTCCCTGGGACAACACCCTGCTGGAGAAACAATGGGACAGGAAAAGGGGGAGGGGGAGGGGGAGAGGCACATTAAACACACCCGGTGCCCACTAATACTGGGCACAGGGTGACCAAAACACAAGAGGAAGATGGGGACCTACATATATTGTCTGTCTTCCATTCTCAGTGACTGTGACTACTGTCACAGGTATCCTTTTGGTTCTTCTGATGTGGTTCTCAGTATGGAAATTCTGCAAAGCCAAACCAACATTTGGCTGAAATTTATGGTTTTTGAAAGCTAGGCAAGGGTAACTTTTTTTTTCAATTTTTATTTCTTTTTATTTCTTGTTTTTGCTAAACAACACAAGGATTTTTCTCAAAACAAGGATTTTATATATATATATGCATAAACTGTTAGTAAAAAACAGATTGTTCTAATTTATACTTGCCAACATTTAAAAATGAATGCCGGGACAAATCTCCAAGTTCCTGTTGTGCTCTATAAAAATGCATCCAACAGAAAGGCTTGCACATTGTATAACTACAGTTCCTCTGTCATCAAACCAAAATGTGCAGTTCAAAGTACAAAAGTGAATAGATACGAATATTACCTAAAGCTAATTTAGCTTAGAAGAATACAGTAATTCATTATCTAATGTTAAAAAGAATAGGAGTAGCCTAGTGAACACTTTATAACACTGACCTCGATTTAATAAGCTTTCCAATTATTCAATACTGTTAGAAAAAACTTTTTACATTATTTATCTGCAAAAAATCGATATAGACTTTAGTAGAGACTCCTGTAGATAAATACTTTGGGAGGTTTTTCCAACAGTATTGAATTATTTAGAAAGCTTATTAAATCGATGCCTTAGTTAGAAGAAGGGTAACATGACACAATTGTTAAAGACAATGATCCAAAACTAGAAAATGCAAACTGGGGGAGATGGCAGATAAGATGGCAGATAAAATTTCAGTGCTTAGTAGTAGAGCTCCAGGAACAGATATAGAGGGTGTAAAACTCTCCTTCAGAGTGTGTGTGTGTGTGTGTGTGCGTGTGTGTGTGCGAATGTGTGTGCTAGTCAGGACAGGAAGTGGAAGGGATCATTCCTCATATGCCCATTGAGGGACGGCATAGAGTGATGCATACTGTACAGCAGCGACTGCAGCTATACTTTCAACATTAGGAGGATGAGCACTTTGCAAATAACCCTTCAAAGTCTGTACTCTAAACACCCCTTGATCCCAAACTCTTATTGTATGCCGTTCCCAAAGCATAAACAGACATTTCCCTTATTCCCATTATTCAAAGTCTAAACCAGAAACAAACTCCTGAACAGTACATTTAGCCCCACTCTAACCAGAAACTTAGATAGTCTAAACATTCTGGTTAGGAGATCATAAAGCAGTTTGTGAAATAGTAAACTAAGTTTTGAATGGGCTAAGAGCGGTCATATTGTGATCAACATCAGTTTGCTAAACTGTTCTTCTCAAGTGTTGAATGGAACCACATTTGGGGTCATAAACCACTGCTAGTATATTTCTAATGCATTATCTATAAAATTCCTGCATATTGTGTCTCTTTAATAAGTTCATTTTGCATTTATTTAAAAAAAATGCACATATCTTTAATTTAAGAAAAAATGTGTTTTTTAAGTGTGTTATTTTCTTTCCTATGCACCTGTAAATGTTTCTAATCCCAAATAACCTGTATCATGCTTGCCCTAGCATCGTATAAACAGCAAAGTAATCGGAAACCCACTTTATATATCCGTAATATTCTTGATTACTTCCATGAAAAGAAAAATCTGTCTGTGATTAAGTCCTGGAACAGTGCAGACTGAATACTGTTTACAAAGTCCATGTGACAAGTTAAACATCTGGAGATCCAAAAGAATGCAGTAATTAACCAAGTCATCTATTTTCTACAGTCTTCTCCATGGTCCAAGTTGCCAGCTTGGAGAAAACTGCAGCTCGTGACATTAGTGTTAACATAGGAGCTGGGTTGCTACAAAATAATATTTGTCTATTTACAATCAACAAGTGGGATAACTACCTCTAGGCCATTCTATTCTGTCAGTGATATTCAAAAGCAAATGAAATGGCTATATTGTATTGAGTTAATAAATTTTTTATAGAGTGACACAGAGAATTATAGAGTAGGATGAGTAAAAAGATAGCTACTTTTGTAAAAAATGCATTTCATTTAAAAAGAGGAAAGACACGTATATGATAAAATAAATGAGCTAATTCATGTTTTGGACACAGTAGGCTAACAAAAGAATGGAACTACAGAAAATTAAAACCCTGATCACTAACATTCAACATCTATACCTATTCTTGGATGTGTGCATGGGTGGAACTCCTTCTAATGACGCAAACGAACATGTCCGTTCGTTGCATTAGTCGTTTTGTGATTAGTTTATATGGTGGTTTGGAAATCGAGAATTCGGAGAATCACCCAATCTGCCCAAATTCAGACAAATTGCAGTTTGGAATGAAACGAGTCTAACAGCAACCAAATCATTGCTTGCCTTGGCAAAATCAGTTTCAGCGGAATGTTCTGATTGTAAACCAGAATGGAGAGGGTCATGTAGCAAGATTCGAGGGAATCAAGAAGATTGGATAGCATGGCATATACAAGCCATTTCAAGAGTTTACAGTATAAAAATGGTAAAGAGATGGGGGGACTGTTGGATGACGCGTTTGCATTGAGTCTAGGCTTTTTTAGAATAAGAATGACTGTAGTATGTTTGTATACACAGAAACATTGGGATACAGCTGTAAGCATCTAGAATAAAAATAAGAAATACACAATGTAATACAGTTTATAAGACAATACTGTGCTATAATTTAATGCACTCACGAGAGTTAAGTAGATGATGCGCTCCAAAGGTGTCTCCCCCGAAGAGCATGGGGGGCTCCAAGCCCTTACTGGATCCGTCCACTCCTAGGTAAAAAACAGGACTCCAGATAGCAGGTGTACTTTTTAGCATCTTTTTATTAAAGTATTGATAAAATCAAGAGTTAAACAAAATTTTAAATAAATATTAAACATAAAATAGTTGTAGGTCCTACAGCTATTTTATATTTTAAATGTATTTAAGAGATGCTTCTCTTACCTAATTAAATTTGCTGCAAATTTTGTTCACTGTTGAGAAGCACATACTTTTTAATTTATCTGCACAATGTAGTAAAGTTATCTTGTAGGAAAACAGGAAAATATACACGTATACCTATTTAGTGCGTACCATTATATAAATGCATAGTATATGTGGGTATGACAAACTATAGAAACTATTTTCCTTTCTGCACAGGAGTTGGCTCTTTTTGTTTGTTTGCAACGTGCTGCTTAGTTGTTAAGTCAGGACAAGATTAATTACGCCTTTTCAAATACTTTATAAAGGTTTTGGCAGCAATTTAACTTTTTTGTATACCCAGAACACATTAGGTAAGTGCTGGTACTTGCCCAATTTCAAGTGCTGTTATGTTAAGTAGTTTTGCTTTGTCTAAAGGACATAACCAAATGCTCGCATTTCTGTTACGTGATTTGACTTAACTTATGTGCCAAATTGTCAGAGGATAACAGAGCACTTTCTGTCTTTTCAATTTTTTTATTGTATTTTGATGAGCCTACAAGGGATAATCTTGAATAATTATAATTCTATTTTCTAAAAGTGCTTTAGCTCATTTTAGCTAATTTTTACAACATAACTCCACTGAGGTAATGCCTAATAAAGACTACCTAAAGAAAAAGCTCAGTGAACACAAATTAACGTACAAGTGCTGAAACATGATTGATCACCCACTAGGCTTTTAGCTTTTACACTGTTAAACTAAAAAAGTACAGAGTATCTTTAACGGGGCAAAAATTGTGACTTAAGATTCTTTACTACTAAGCGGTTTGTGGGAAAAAGCACCAACAGATACGGAGTATTTTGGCTGTCCTGGAAAGTATTATTAAATGTATTTTATGTTTCAGACTGCAAAGATAGCACAGTAATTCATGGTAACAAAAATTTTGGGCGGAATGAAAAACGTAAAAAAAATTATGCCCACAAATCATGAAGTTAGAGATTGGAAAACAATACTGAAAAGTACCATTTCTAAATATAACGATAGTTAATACAATGTTAAACAAAAATCTGCACACCAGTCAAGCCATAAGACTTGCTTTTCCCACAGAAATCACAAATCTGCAGTGATGTTACTACCGCAAAGGATTCTGGGTGGGAATATGCAAATTTGTTTAACAAAGAATTACATTTTTGCCTCATTCCATTTTAAACATGGATTCCTTTGAGTCTGTGTCTGCTGTATACAACAGCTTTGAAACACAACATGGGAAAAGATGCAAAGCCAGTGAACCACTCCTGGGCAGCTGTTTCCTTGTTAATGCAAATCATCAGCACTATCAAGCTTCAATAAGCAAACCAGTAACCAACCTCATGCTGATGGTTTGCATTAACAATGAAACAGCTGTCCATGAGTGGTTTACTGGCTTTGCATCATTTCCTAAGTTGTGTTCCAAAGCTGTTGTATACAGCAGACACAGACTCAAAGAAATCCATGTTCAAAATGGAATGAGGCCAAAATATGATTCTTTGTTAGACTAATTTGCATATGCCCACCCAGAATCCTTTGCGGTAGTAACATCACTGCAGATTTGTGATTTCTGTGGGAAAAGCAAGTCTTATGGCTTGACTGGTGTGCAGATTTTTGTTTAACATCGTATTAACTATCCACAGACTTCAGGTGTAAGGGGTTTTCAATCACAATTTTTTCCCCACCATAACCGTTTTTTTCGGTTTTTGCTTTCTAAATATACTGAGTTATATATTAATTTATTTCTAAAATATTTTACCAGGAAGGATGCATTGAGATATATCTCGTTTTTTAAGTATGTCCTGGGTCCACAAAACATTGCATTGTTACAATATCACAAATCTATATATATATATATATATATGTATACTAACATAATATTTAAACGCTTTCAAGAGTTGTCCTCTCTCCTTCAGGTCTGAAGTATTACCGGTCAAAATGAGTTCAATACTTAAAACAAGTTGTTAAAAAAGAGGGGGGAGTAGGGTGTCGTGAATAGCAGAAGAACTATCTGAACGTTAAAGGTGCAGAGTGGTTTAGAATGGGCAAAGCAAGAAAATAAATAAAAATGAAATGCATAAGACATTATGATGTATATTCATATAAAGTTTTCATATTTTTTTCATGTGTCAGCTAATAGTGATAATAATAATAATAAGCTCAGGTACATAATGGATTATTCCCTTAAATATAACAGCTTATACTTTCTAGACAGTCATATGTACATTTTCATTTCAGACCATGTAACTCAAATACTAACAAATCTTGATAAAATCTTAAAAGGAATATCTTTAAAAAAAAAGTGACTTAAGTAAATCATTAAAGCAGAACTACAAAGCGACCATAAATCCTGTACTCATGTATATGGTGTTATGACAAAAAAAATTCCAAACAGCTAGAACATTTAATCCCATACTCCTTCTTAAGTGAAATACATGCCAAATAATTCTGATTTCAACAAGCAGTCCCGAGTTATATCTTTGTTCCAATGTTTAATCGTGATTAAAATCTAAATACCTTATGCCCTTCCCAGATTTTGGTATTGAAACTGTTAATTCTAGGAATTTTTTTTTTTTTTATTGTTTTTAATACCATATGTGATGGCAAATGTTTACAATAGAATTTAGTCAGTCAATAATTTAAACTTGTTCAAGCTGGACCCACCTCACCTCTTCTTTTCGCCTTAACTTGTTAGCAACATTTTATTTTCTTGATTTGTGTGTGAAGTCATTCTACAACACTACAGAATTTGTTGGGGCTCAATAGCCAAAAATATCAAAAAGGAATGTATTAACCTGATAAAGTTCTATAAACCAAAAGTACAAACTGGAGTTATCTGTAATTATCAACAGCAAAAGACATTTCATGTGTTGCCCCCTTTAGGATTATAACTGAATTTCATCTTCAAGTCACTGTGAGCTATAGCTGATCCAGCCTAAATAATTCTGCTGGCTTTGTCCGGTCTTTGTCACATCTGGTGAATACTGCAAGCCTACTTGCACAACCAGCTTTGATTGGCTTAAAAATCCACCAATCTGAATACAGCAAATAGTCAGAACGGAACCAGAAAATGATTACTCAGAATATTAGACAATACTTACAAATTTAACTAAAAGCTTTGTACTTCATGGTTGTTGTTTTTTTTACAAAGATGTGAAAAAATAAACATTTGAGAGGTTAGTAAATGTAATGAGGTTGGCTACATAGAACTGTCAAAACACAGCATTACATTTATTAAAGATTGTCATGTTATTCTTGCAATCTTAAGTGCGCTTTTTATAATGAAGAGCCTCTCCGTGGAGTAATTGAAGAAGTTGTGGAATTGGTCTCAAAATTCAAATCCAGAATTTTTTCCCTATTTTTGGTGTTTAGTTATATCAGCCGATATAGAGGTTTCTGTTTGTTTTGCCATTCCAGGAATCATCTGATCTACACTGACCAGCCACAACATGAAAACCGCCTGCCTAATATTGTGTAGGTCTCTCTCATACTGCCAAAATAGCTCTGATGCATCTATGCATGTACTCAGGGCCGGCGCATCCATAAGGCGGCACAGGCGGCTGCCTTAGGGCGCACCGGCTTTGAGGGCGCAAGATTTCAGTGACCGGCAGGAGGGAAGCTCTCCCTCCTGCCAGGCCACCTTCTGGACCCCCGGCGTGGCATGCGGCAGTGGTATGATCAGAGGCGGCGAGGGCGCCATCTGCTGATGCCGCGGGAGCCGGAATATGACATCATATTCCAGCTCCCAGCATCAGTAGACAGCCCACGAGGGAGCAGAGCGGGGAGATTAGAGCTCCCTCGCCGCCTCTGATCATACCACGGCCGCACGCTGCCCAGCAGCCCCACTGGACCCCAAGGACAGTTCCACGCCAGCTCTCCAGGTAGGGAGGTTGGGTGCAAAATGTTTATTTATAAAAAATTACAATTAGTGAGTTTATGTGATGTGTATGTGTGAGTGTGTGTGTCTGTGAGTGAGTATGTCTGTGAGTGAGTGTATGTGTGTGAGTGACTGAGTGTGAGTGACTGAGTGTGAGTGTGTGTGTGTGTCTGAGTGATTGTATGAGTGTGAATGCATGTGAGTGTATGTGTGTCTGTGAGTGTGTGTGTGTGTCTGTGAGTGACTGTATGAATGTGTGTGCATGTGAGTGTATGTATGTTGCATGTGAGTGCATGAGTGTGTGTCAGTGTATGTGTGTGTCTGTCAGTGTGTGTTTGTGAGTGTCAAATCAGTAAGAGTATCTTTGTCATTGAGTCTGTGTGTGACTATCAGTGTGTCTGTCAATGAGTGTCAATCAATGTGTGTCTGTCAGTGTGTGTGTCTGTGTGTGTGTCAATGAAATAGTGTGTGTCAGATCAGTGAGTCTGTGTGTTTGCCATTGAGTGTGTGTGACTGTCAGTTTGTACCACTGAGTGTAGCGTGGTGGAGAGCTGTACAGGAGCTTCTGTTCCCTGTACCCGGCCAGACTGACTGGAGGTGCTCACTGAGAGAGCACTCCCTGTCAGTCTAGCCAGGTACAGAAAATTGAAGCTCCTGTAGGGGATCTCCTCCGCTCAGCAATGCTACAAGAGAGGTAGGAGGCACACCAGGAAGAGGAGTGCGACCACTAAGGGGATGGGGGGAGCACCAAGGGACGGGGAGGGGAGGGGAGGAGAGAGAAGCACCAAGGGACAGGGAAAAGAGGGGGGAGGTTAGAAGAACACTAAGGGACAGGGAAGGGAGGGGACCACTAATGGACGGGGAGAGGGGCTGGTTAAGAGGCACATAGGTGAAGATGTTATTTTTTTTTGGGGGGGGGAATACATCTTCGCCTATGTGCCCAAAAATCCTTGCACCGGCCCTGCATGTACTTCGCATGCCCTCTGAACATGTCCTGTCGTATCTGCAGATTCTTTAAGTCCAGCAAGATGCAAGGTGGAGCCTCCATGGATCAGATTTGTTGTGATTTAGATCTGGGGAATTTGAGGCCAAGACAACACCATTCCTAAACATTTTTTTGCAGTGTGGCAGGGTGCATTATCCTGCAGGACACTGCCATCAGGGAACACCATTGCATTGAAGAGGTTTACAGACATAACAGTCTGCCTTCTTCACTTAGTGCATCCTGCTTCCCGGCATCAAGCTCTTCCCCAACTAAATGATGCTCATACACACAGCCATCTGCCTGATCAAAAAAAATGTGATTCGTCAGACCAGGCAACCTCCTTCCACTGCTCCATGGTCCAGTTCTGATTTTCACGTCCCAATTGAAAGTGCTTTCAGTGGTGTACAGGGGTCATCATGAGCACTCTGAACTGTCTGCAGCTAAGTAGCCCCATATGCAGCAAACTACAATGCACGGTGTATTCTGACACCTTTTTATCATGACCAGCATTACGTTTTTAAACAATCTGAGCTACTGTAGCTTTTCTCTGAGATCAGACTAGGCAGGCTAGCCTTTGCTCCCATGCGTCAGTTAGCATCGGATGCCCTTGACGTTGATGCTGTTTTACCGGTTGTCCTGCCCACGGCCGTCTTTAAAGCGGGGCAAACGGGGCAGCTGCCCCGGGCCCACTTAATCCTGGGGGGGCCCAAAGCAGCTACCCCGTGGGCCCCGCTGTCCGCAAAAAATAAATAAATTTATTTGCCCCCTGGGCCTGCCGGTGCTGCGGCTGCACCAGGAGCCCCCACACTAAGAGGCCCCGGTCGGGCACTTTGGCCCCCTTGTTTTACTGCAGCAGGCTGGGAGGAAGTGACTGCCATGAGTCCCTTCCTCCAAGATAGAATGAAGCCGCGCGGGATGGAGTAGGAGGCCGTCAGGAGGGAGCTGGAGTGCAGGAGCCTCACACTCCCAATGACCTCAGCCTGCCGCTGGACCCCAGGGAACCCATAAGGTAGGGCTGGAGGGTAGCTTTATAAATGTAAACTTTGCATGTGTGTGTGTGTCAGTATTTGTGTGAGTCAGTATGTCTGTGTGTGTCTTAGTATGTGTGTGAGTATGTATGTCAGGGTTTCTGTGTGTGTCATTATGTCTGTGTGTGTCTTAGTATGTGTGTATGTGTGTGAGTTTGTCTGTCAGGGTACTTGTGTGTCAGGGTGTCTGTGTGTGTCTTAGTATGTCTGTCTGTGTGTGTCAGTAAATCTGTGTGTGTGAGTATGTGTGTCTTAGTATGTCTGTGTGTGTCAGTATGTCTGTCAGGGCTTATGTGTGTGTGTCAGTATGCCTGTGCGTGTCAGTTTGTCTGTCTGTGTGTGTCAGTATGTCTGTCTTTCCGTGTCAGTATGTCTGTCTGTGCCTGTCAGTATGTCTGTCTGTGCGTTTCAGTTTGTCTGTGAGTGTGCATGTCAGTTTGTCTGTCACTGTGTCGGTATGCCTGTCAATGTGTAAAAATGTAAACGTTGCATGTGTGTGTCAGTATTTGTGTGTGTCTTAGTATGTCTGTGTGTATCTAAGTATGTGTGTGTGAGTATGTCTGTCAGGGTGTCTGTGTGCGTCTGTGTGTGTCACTATGTCAGTGTATCATTATGTCTGTCAGTATGTATATCTGTGTATCTGTATTTAGTATATCTGTTTCTCTATGTGGTCTGTGTGTCTTTGCATGTGTCTCAGGTTTTGTATATGCGTGTCTGTATGTTGTCAGTGTGTGTACCTGCGTTTGTATATCTGTGTGTGCATCTGTATGTAGTCAGTGTTTTTATCTGTGTATCTGCATGTGTGTCAGTATATGTATCAGTGTGTCTGAGTATTCATATGTGTCAGTGTTTGTATATTTGTCTCTGTATGTGTGTCAGGTTGTGTATCTGTGTGTCTGTATGTGTTAGTGTGTGTATCTGTGTCAGTCTGTATCTGCTTGTGTGTTAGTGTGAGTGTCAGTGTTTATATCTGTGTATCTGCATGTGTTTCAGTGTGTATTTGTGTATCACAGTGTGTGTGTGTGGCAGTGTATGTGTACATGTACGTACATCTCATCATTCAAATCGCCAACACTACACACAAGTACACCCCTGCATTCAACCTTCAACACTACATGCAAACACAGTCCTGCATTGAAACGTCAACAATACATACAAATACATCTTTGTGTTAAACACCAAAAATATATATAAACACACCCAGCATTAAAAAAAAAAATACACAGATGCATGCTTACATTCAAACACCAACACCACCTACAAACACACCCCTACATTTACACAAACACACTCCATACAAAAACATGCTTCCATTCAAACACACAAACACAACTCAGTGCTAAATACAACTCTGCAAGCATGGGAAAATGATTCCGTTGCTGCGTTGGGAAGTGGAGATGGTGATTGCATGCCAGGGAGTTAGGGTCAGGGGGCCCTATCAAATGCTTGCCCCGGCCCAATCATTATTAAAGACGGCCCTGGTCCTTCCTTGGACCACTGGTCGATACTAACCACGACATACTGGGAACATGATTTCTCAGCAATGCAGAGCCGCGACCCAGAACCGAAGGACCTGGGGTCAAGTACGTAAATAAAAAGATTTTAACACTTTATTTACTGCGGCGGGAGGCGCAAGGGATAGAGGGGGAGGCAAAGGGAGCTATAGTGCCAGAAATACAGCTTTTTATTCCTGGCACTTAGAGTATCACTTTACCAGTGGAATCATAAATAGCAGAGCTCAAACCAAAAGAGTAGCAGATTTGAACTATCCGGGTTATTCACCAAAGTGAGAATTCCAAATTAATTTCAAATGTAAGGTAAAAAAAAATTACTTATTCATCTATGATTTTATTATGGCTACTTTTGCCATAAATTTAAAATTCACCTTGAATTCATTTTCAATTTGGTAAATAAAACTCCATTGACATTTTGACAGTACCCAGTTTAGTGAACTTACTCCAATGTTTTTGTTTGTTTTTTAAATCTTTTCACATATTGTTTCTACTCCTATAGTCAGACTCAGTTTATTCCCCTGGCCCATTGCTCAGTTCTGAATCATGTCTTGATTTTAACAAATCATGTGTTTTATTTTAAAATACATTCTCATTATAGTTAATAGTAAAGTTTTGGTAAACACATTTTTTTAATGTTTCTTTCAAGATCTGTTTTGAGGATGTGTCTTTGTGCTTTTGTTTGTTTTGTTTCTTGCTTGGACACAAAACTATGAGAGAAGATTATGACGAACATAGCAAACAGCATTTGATTTTAATTAAGGGCTCATACCTAGATGAAGAAAAATTGCAATACAAAGTCCAGAGCAGAAGACTGAATTATAGTTATTTTTAGAAGGCCTTACATTTTAAAGAGAAAATTATTGATGTACAAAAGCCTAGCAGTATTTCAAGTCAATGTATGAATATTGAGGAACTCAGGGTTATTTACCAAATTGAGATTTTTTGCAAATTAAATCAGAGTGAAAAATATTGAGGCAAAAATAGGTGATCTGGAAAAATTCTCCAACTATGCCATAGTCACAATTTGGGATAGCTGATTTGAAAAAATTCTCCAACTATGCCATAGTCACAACTTGGGATAGCTGAATAGGGAAAAATTCTCCAAATAAGCCATTGTCATAATTTGGGTATTTTTGCCCCATTTAATTTGCAAATATTTTGAGTTTAGTGAATAACTCCATTTGATGGAACTGCACTGGTACGAACATAACCACAAAACAGCTTTCGTGCATATTAAACAATTCTGTTTTTAGAATTTGCAGATAAACATGTTTCATGTTGCACCAGTTTTGTAAATGAATACAGTTTGAGTGTACTGATAACATAAATAATGGTTTCCTTATCCATTTGTGTTGCTAATTGCATATTTAAATGCGTATGCTCGTTTCTGTTCGTGAATATGCCTACATTAATTTGAAGATCTTTGAGCTGCTCGGGCTATAATTTTGGGACTCATGAATGGGCAATTATACGATATAACATATTAAGTGAATTTATCATCTTATAGCAGTAACAGATCTCTTCTGTAGGAACACAATATATACTTCCATCTCTCACAGTTTCCTCTGGTAAAATGAACAAACCATCACTGTCAGAAAGTTCAATGAGGTTAAACTTGTTCTTCAGCTAATGTAAGGAGCTGAGTCTTCTGATTTCCTACTCTGTAAAGACTGCAATAGTAATTAAGCACCAGAAGTATTTCAGGCAAGCTCATTAGAGGATTTTATGAGATTGCATTCTACTCACTATGATAGCAAAATATATGCAATGCTTATAGAACCAAGTGTCAAGAGACCACCGTACTGCAGAGCTGTCAAAATGACTTGATTACTGAAATGCATTTGCTGATGTGTGTATGCTTCTTGGTAACAATGTTCTGAATATTGTTGGCTTTGATTATAAAAGAAACGTAAAATTGTATTCTCTAAATGAACCAAAATACACTATTTATGTGTGATAGGACTATTGAAAGAAATCTAGCATGTTATGTCCTGCTGTAGACATACCTGTTACATGACAAACTTCTACAGATTGATACAGCAGCAAGATGGTATACAGATAATGAGAGGAGGAGGTAAAACCTGAACGTGAGTAATAGTTTTCCAATTTGTTGGCAAAAAAAAACAAAACGTCATGAGCTAACACCAGTAATGTTCTAGATCAGGGGTAGGCAATGTTTTTGTATCTATGTACCTACATAAAGCTTTAAAGACCCTTTGGGTACTGTCCATAGCTTTTTTAAAAGCAATGTATATGCATGATGCCAAATTCTACAGTGCTATGTATGGGTGCAGTGTATATTTGGTGTGTGTGTGTGTGTGTGTCTATGTGTGTATTTGGGCTGTGCGTGGTATTGTGTATGTTTGTGGGCCTCTGTATGGATTGTGTGTGTGTTATGCATGTATGTGGGGGTGTCTGTGGTGTTATGCAAGTGCATGTGGTGGTATTATGTGTGGAGGGGTTTGCAGCATTGCATGCATGTGTGTCGGCTGTTTGTGGGGTTGTATGTGTGAGCTGTTTGCTGTATTGTGTGTGTGATTATGGGTTGCCTATGGGATTTTGTATGTATGTTGGCTGTCTGTGATGTTAAATGTGTGGGATACTTTGTGCAATAAGTATTAAAAGTAAACTATAATGCCAGGAGAACAAAGTTTACCTTTGCAGGGTTAAGTGAAACTATAGGCACCCAGACCACTCCAGTCTATTGAAGAGTTTTGGTTGGCAATAGTGTCCCTTTAATTAAATATATAATTTTCTTTTAAAAAGTTATTATTCAGGTTTTTTTTTTATAACCCCTGCCACTTTCCTAACGTTTTACAGGGAGAATCTTCATTAATCCAGGTTGGTTTGGTTGTGAAATTTGCAGTTTGCAACGTCCACTTGTGCAGAGCTCTTGTGCCTCTATCTTTATTTAGGTGAGACAGAGCATTGCTGTGGTAATTTGTGTCAACAGTGAGTCTGAGAGTCTGAGGGAGAGTTCCCTGTTGTGTCTGCCACTACAGACCACAAGCTCCCTTTCACTGTGGGTTCTCTGGGCTGCCTAGGGAGATGTCTGATCTCTCAAACTGACCCATTTTGGTGCAGCAGCCTTGTGTGCCATGCAAAGACACCCTGCATGCCATAGGTTGCCGACCACTGCTCTAAAGTGAGCTATATCGATACAGTACTCAATAATCCTGTTAAAATGCCTAGACTGAATACACATCTCCACAATGGTCATATAAACAATGCATAAACATCCATATATACCTAAATAAATTAAAGGTCCAAGTAACATAAAAACTTCAAACTGATGTAGTGCATGGCCAGGCTTAGCTTAGCGGAGCTGGCTCCAAGCTCCTCGCACAACTGCCAGACAATGAAGCTTAGCTATGAGTATGTGAGGGCTAATATTTAGGGCTGGACTGATGTTGCTACTAGAACCTTCCACTTTACGATGATAGCACTTACAGTCGACCAGGGAAAATATAGTAGGACAAACATTTCCCAAAGTAACTTGTGGTAAATGTCTGCCGCAGTGAACAAAAGTTTAAAAACCCTATATTTACCTACTTGATCCCTCTGCTGATGGAATCAAGGCTTTCCTGTGTGGAAATACCTGGTGCTGGATGTCCTCGTGCAGAGTGTGAGAACGTCCAGGGTCAGTTAGCGGACCAAATGTCTGTTAACATCCAGGAAGTGCCTCTAATGGCTGTCTGGTAGACAACCACTGGAAGCAGACTTAGTGCTGCAATGTAAACATTGCGGTTTCTCTGGAACTTCAATGTTTTACATTGCAGCACAAAGTGCAATAGGAACACTGTACCCAGACCACCTCAATAAGCTGAAGTGGTTTGGGTGCCTATAGTGTAGAAAATTGTGTAGCTGTACATAATTTTAAGTTTTTAGGTATTTCTGAACAAAACAAAAATAGCCGATTTGTCCTAAGTCTATGTTTGTCCTTTGTTTCATATAGATGTTACATGTGTTTTTGTTGTTGTTTTTTTTAATGGAAAGTACTATACGCTGGTGTTTAACCCCTTAAGGACCAAACCTCTGGAATAAAAGGGAATCATGACATGTCACACCTGTCATGTGTCCTTAAGGGGTTAAAATAGAAAATAGTACTTTTTTGCACCATCCTGTACTCAAACAGGATATTTGTACCAGAAACCATAGCTATATAAATAATAAAATAATAATAATAATAATTACCTTATTTGTGGCTGAATATTCAAAAATTTAGCTTGGCAGCAGGATAGTATAATGTCAATCGTTGAAATTGTTTCTGCTGGCTAATAACTATAATTTAACTGTTATATCTTTGGGGCTTTTTGAGTTCAAGTTTTGCATTGCCCCCAAAATATGTCATGATGCTATAATAAGTTCTTGTGACATATTGCACTCCACGATAGAAAAGACAGAAATTATAGAAATGATGTGCTTTACTTTTATTCAAGCAAAAAGCAACCAGTAACAAATGAGTTAAAATATAAATTAGTTTCTATAACTGTATGCAAATCAAACTAAGTGATGGTGATAGATAAACCATCTTTCCTAGTACATGATTTATCCAATATTTCTCTAAGTATGGATCACTTGGTTAATTAATTATCTGCTCACTG
>OW240914.1:304096087-304200840 GCA_933207985.1 Pelobates cultripes
GTGTATGTGTTTGTATATGTGTGTGTTAGTGCATCTGTGTGTTAGTGTATGTGTGTGTGTGTGTTTGTGTGTTAGTGTATGTGTGTTAGTGTGTGTGTGTGTGTTTGTGTGTTAGTGTGTTAGTGTATGTGTTAGTGTGTTAGTGTATGTGTGTTAGTGTGCTAGTGTATGTGTGTTAGTGTGTGTTTGTGTTAGTGTATGTGTGTGTTAGTGTATGTGCCTCAGTGTGTGTGTTTGTGTGTTAGTGTATGTGTGTGTTAGTGTATGTGTGTGTTAGTGTATCTGTGTGTTAGTGTATGTGTGTGTGTCAGCATGTCTGTGTGTGTGTCAGTATGTCTGTCTGTCTGTGTGTCAGTATATATGTGTGTGTATATCTGTGTGTGTCAGTATGTGTATGTGTCAGTATGTCTGTCAGTGCGTCAGTATGTCTGTTGGTGCATGTGTATGCATGTGTCAGTATATCTGTCTGTGTGCCAGTATGTCTGTGTGTGTGTGTCAGTATATCAGTCTGTGTGTGTCAGTGTATGTGCCTGTGTGTGTCAGTATTTCTCAGTGTATGTGGGTGTCAGTATATCTGTCAGTGTGTGGGTGTCAGTATTCTGTCAGTGTGTGGGTGTCAGTATTTCTGTCAGTGTATGTGTGTCAGTATGTTGATCAGTGTATGTGTCTGTGTGTGTGTGTCAGTATGTCGGTATATGTGTCTGTGTGTCAGTATGTCTGTATATGTGCCTGTGTCAGTATGTCTGTCAGTACGTCTACCAGTGTATGTGTCTGTGTGTGTGTCAATATATGTACCTGTGTCAGTGTGTCTGTCAGTGTATGTGCCTGTTTATCTGTATGTAGTCAGTGTATGTATCTGTGTATCTGCTTGTGCGTCAGAGTGTGTACCTGTGCATCTGAGCCGCAACTTTAAATACAAATACACCCCTCCATTCAAACTTCAACACTACATATAAAACACACTCCTGCATTGAAACGTCAACACTACATACAAGCACACTCCTACATTCAAAAACAAACACTACACATAAATGCACACTTGCATTCAAACTCCAGTACCACATACAAACACATTCACACAAACATACTCCATACAAACACATGCTTACATTCAAACATACTAACATGGCTCAGTGCTAAATACAACCCTGCAAGCATGGGAAATTGGTAGAGTCCCAGCTGTCAAAGCATTGTTGGAGTTGCACGACAGATGGGGTTCTACCTTTAGTCCAACCTTGCAATTGGGGGTCCCAATAAAATTCATTCTACTTTAGTACCGCCACTGCGTTGGGATGGATGCCGTGATTGCATACCAGGGAGTGAGGGGTGAGAGCGGCAGGGCACAGGGGGCCCAAGCAAACACTTGCCCAGGGTCCATTCGTTATTAAAGACGGCCCTGACTACATCTCCCATGATACTTTGCTAGCAGTATGGCTGTAATAGCATTATGGGAGGTGTAGTCCACAGCATCTGTAGTGACAAAGGCTGCCTACCCCTGCTCTATGCCCTAGTTTGTAACCATGGTTATCCTACTTCTATATTATGTCACAGTCCCTGTAACTCTACACTGCTACTACATTGTTTAACAGTCACTTACTATGCATATCTTTATCAGACAGTATTAATGGAACATTTTTATCGTATACTTTTGTCTTTTTTAGGTGTTCACCCTATTTTCACTCTAGCCTAACTTTTCTTTTTCTAATTTTTTTTTTTTTTTTTTAAAGATCCAGCCATAAAGCATATGGATAAACACTGTATAGAAAACATCCAATGTTTATGTGTAGAGGCAGATATATACTTTTTGTTCTGTGTATTCACGTGCATACAATTTACGGAATTGTTCTAAAAATATATGCTGTGTCCCAGTCTCCCAGTCTTGGAGAATATGGTTACAAAGCAGTCGGGACATCTGAAAACCTTTTGAAAATGTTCTTAGTAAAATATTGTATGGTACACCGAAAAGTTATGTTTATTTTAAGATCAATTTAGCTGTTGCAGGTACAGTGAGGACACACGTGATAGATGTATAAGTACAATGTACATTTGAGTATAACAGGAAAGTACTAAAAAAATGACCCATTTACACAAAAATATTTGTATCTTTTCATCCTCAACCAATCTAAGCACTTTTCAATGAACATTTCCATTATGGAAACGCACAGAAAAAAAAAAAAGTTACAGAAGCCAATTTTGTAAACCGTCTAATTTCAAAGCATTCCTGCCCATTCAAAGTCATTTAACTCATCTTCTGTCAGGACAGATTACAGTGTTCAGTACTCTTTACAAACAGCTCGTTTTTCAAATTCACCGGCTGCATATGTTTTCAATTTTGGTCCTGACTACACAGCAGGCAGGTTAGTAACACCGAACTAAATATGAAGAGAAGAAAAAAGTAGTACCGCGTTTCCAAAGCAATTTTCTTGCCTCATGTCTAACAGTTTTATACACTTTCAAAATGACCTGCTTGGGGAATCGAGCCAATCTATGATATGAAAAATGCAGATCTGTGGCACATGCACAACACGTATAGTTCATTCCGAAACTCTGCCCAAGGAAATAGCACACGTGGAGAACGCAAAACTCAATAGATCTAAATATAAAAATTCTGGCAAAGGTTTGAGACGTAGACCAAAATGTTGACTTTGCCGACACTGATTGATTAAATGCACTATAAGAGAAGTTTTCTGCATAGCTGCTATTGAAAAATGAACAACATTCATTATGAAGATATAGTTTTATCTGTAAGTGTAGTTCGAGTATATCTCTATGTGTGTTAAACATATTGAATTATGTCAAAAGTATTTATTTAACGGAACACTAGAGTGTTAGGAATGTAAACACGTATTACTGATGCTATAGTGACCTGCCAGCTATTTAAAGGTCCAGCTCCCACTGTGTGAAGTAAAAAGATAGGTTTTACTTACCTTTCACCCCACAGCGCACTGATATCTCTGCGACCGACACGCCTTCTTGGCTGAGATCATAAATAGCCAATTGGGAGGCTATTGTGCATGCTTGGCAATACTCTGCGCTGAACCAATCAGCATCTCCTCGTAAAGATGCATTGAATAAACCGAGATGCTCAATGTAGGTCCTGCAAACATTGGCTCCCAGCAGCACCCTATTTATGCAATGTCAGGTGAGTGCAGCCAGACTCCTGTTTTTTTAATATATATATATATATATATATATATATATATATATATATAAAGTAATGATAGCACTCCAAGGACTTCGAAAATATTGTGAAAAAACTTAGCTTTTATTCAGGCATCTGCCACAGAAGATCAACGTTTCAGTTCTCTAAGGAACTTTCGTCAGGATACATTGCAATACAAACAACAGTGTTTAACCCCTTAAGGACTGAGCCAAATGTACACGCTGTGAACAAAACCTGGCATTTGCGCTATATGTCTGTCCAACCGTAATTCACCTCTTTCATATTAAATGCACCCACCCTTATTATATATCATTTTATTCACGGGAAACAGGGCTTTCATTTAATATCAAATATTTAGCTGTGAAACATAATTTAATATGAAAAAAATGGGAGAAAATAAGAAATTTTGTTATTTTTTTAGTTCTACATGACATTTTAACTGTCAATGTCATAATACTGTTTGCTTTTACTGCAATAAAATAAACATATTTGTATTCAGCAAAGTCTCACGTGTAAAACAGTACCCTCTATGTACAGGTTTTATGGTGTTTTGGGAAGTTATAGGGTCAAATATAGCAAGTTACATTTGAAATTGAAATTCGCCAGATTGGTTACGTTGCCTTTGAGACACTATGAGACACAGCGTCAAATATAAGGCTTGTGTTTCATTTTATTCACATTAAAATTCGCCAGATTGGTTACGTTGCCTTTGAGACACTATGGTAGCCCAAGAATGAAAATTACCCCTATGATGGCATACCATTTACAATAGTAGACAACCCAAGGTATTGCAAATGGGGTATGTCCAGTCTTTTTTTAGTAGCCGTTTGGTCACAAACACTGGCCAAAGTTAGCGTTAGTATTTGTTTGTGTGTGAAAAATGTAAAAAACACCAATTTTGGCCAGTGTTTGTGACTAAGTGGCTACTTAAAAAGACTGGACATACCCCATTTGCAATACCTTGGGTTGTCTACTATTGTAAATGGTATGCCATCATAGGGGTAATTTTCATTCTTGGGCTACCATAGTGTCTCAAAGGCAACGTAACCAATCTGGCGAATTTTAATGTGAATAAAATGAAACACAAGCCTTATATTTGACGCTGTAACTTTTGAAAACACCATAAAACCTGTACATGATGGGTACAGTTGTACTTGAGAGACTTCGTTGTACACAGATATTTGTGTTTCAAAACAGTGAAAAGTATCACAGCAATAATATCGTCCGTGTAAGTGCTGTTTGTGCGTAACAAAATGCAAAAAAACTTAACTTTTACTGGCGATATCATCGTTGTAATACATTTTACTGTTTTGAAACACTAATATTTGTGTTCAGCGAAATATCCCAAGTAAAACAGTACCCCCCATGTACAGGTTTTATGGTGTCTTGGAAAGTTATAGGGTTAAATATAGTGCTAGCAAATTAAATTCCCTATACTTTCGGCATGGGTTGTCAGGCAGGTCCCGCTAATGGTAATTAATTAAGATACCTAATTATGTAAAAATATTACATAAATATATATGTAGAATTAATATATGTATATATATACGTATGTGTATATATATGTATATATCTATATAATTTTTTTTAAATATTTTTATCTATATATAGGTATATATATAGTGATATATACGTATATATTTATGTATATAGATATATATATTATTTCGTTCTACATGTATTTTGATATAAATATATATATTAATATCACAATACAGTTAGAATGAAATAACACACATCTATATATTTTTTAATTATTTATTTTTTATTATTTTTTACATTTTATTTTTTAACGTATTCACATTTTTTTTTATATTATATATAAATATATATATAACAATAATTATATATATATTTAATCAGTATCAGTCTACGTGTAATTTGATATTAATATGTATATATAGAATTATATATGTATTAATAGTAAAATACACCTAGACAGTGTATGTGTGTGTATATATGTGTATATATATATATTTTATTTTATTATTTAACACTGATTTTAATTTAATTTTATTTCCAGCCAGCAGGGGGACTAACTGTCATTACAGGCAGTCCCTCTGCTGGCAATGCAGCAGCCAGCTAACCCGGCCATAATTACAGTTGCAGGGTTAAGGGTAGTGGGAGTTGCCACCCAGACCACTCCAATGGGCATAAGTGGTCTGGGTGCCTGGAGTGTCCGTTTAATGTAATTAGATCCCTAGGTAATCACTTAGCCTAGTAGCCAATTAGGCTTTATTGTTGGGATGGACCATTGTGAGCGCAGTACACACAATACACATATGGTGTTTACCAGGCACAGTGCCTGCTTGCAGTCTTACAGAAGGGGCTAATACAATGTGACAGCCTATTACAGTGATTTGAATCTGGGGTAAGCTCACTAGCAATATTGGCAAATGTTTTATGGCTAATTCTAACATATACCAGAAGCCCACTACCCTCAACATTTATTTGTGACAGAAGAAACAGAAAACTCAAGGAAGCCTCCATGTGCATTAAATACATATTTAGACTACTGCACAAAATTCCAACCTAGCACCAAAAGAACCAAGACAGGACAAGTAGATGCTTAAAGTAATACAGTCTGAGCAGGACTTGGCTTGCATAAGGAGGGATTTTACTAAGTTAGGGTTGTGCAGAAAGAAAGTAAAAGATGTAATTTATGCATTTAAATCCAAAGATTTGCATTATGAAACGAGGAATAAATATGCAACATATAATCTAAATGGAGCATGTAAACACTAACACTACACACAAATGCATCCCTACAGTCAAACTTTAACACTGCATACAAGCCCACTCCTTCATTGAAACATCAACACTACATACAAAAAGACCTCTGTGTTAAACACCAAAATATATATAAACACACCCTTGCATTCAAAAATCAACACTGCTCATAAATGCACGATTATGATCATGCAAAATATAATGAGTTTTCTTTGTTTGTAAAAAAAAAAAAAACATAAGGGGACAAAAATTATTAATTAAAAAGCAAAACCTGAAAGGAAATATGTACCATATATGGTGGACATACACCAAGCTACGCCCCTTTTGGGAACTGGTGGAGAGAGAGCTATCAGACGTTTTGGGTACCACCATTGCCCTTAGGCCTGAGCTTAGTCTCCTCCTAATGTCACTCAATGACTTCAGTAAATCAAACTCAGTTCTTGTATGCTACAGTATAACGGCTGCAAACATCCTGATAGTCAGAGCCTGGAAGTTCTCTGGACCGCCATCCAGGCAAACATAGATTATGAAAACATGGCGAGGAATCTCCCTGCAGGTGGCAAATCCCAAGAGATTCGAGCAAGGTGGGACAAGTACATCCAGAAGGTGAACCTACGAGACATACATAACCCACCCGAGGCACCCACACTAACCTCTAGAGATAAATAAACAGGGGAGAAGGGAAGAAAATAAAAACATCAAACACCCTATGGACATATGTTGTGTTCAGCAGCATACATACTGCAGTCGCAGGGGTCGCAGCTGCGACCGGGCCCGTCACTCCAGGGGCCCCGACTGCCCTGTGGACCCCTGCGACCGGGTACCCTAATTCGTTAGCATGAGGTTATCTATATACCCCCCAGAAGGCACACATTCTCTCCATTGCAAACCACGTCGCCCACACACAGTTACTACACTTATGTATGCACTAAGAGTAGTAAATTACTGTACTGTACAAAACTCTGTACTATGCTAATGTTTCCTGCTGTAATAATGTACTGCCATGTTATGACAACTATGGTTATACCACATTATTGAAGACACTGTGCTGTAATGCCATGTTTCTTTAAAAAAAAAGCATGCCAAATTCAAAAATAAAAAGCAAAACCTGCAAAGATACAGAGCTGCTTTAAATAACAATAAATAGTTAGTTTTAGTGACCTTAACTCTGAAATCACCTAAGCTTTTCATTTTTTTTTTTCATCACTATGGTTGTTATTTTTACAGTATAACATATTTATGTAATGTGCATCTACTCCCATAAATTTTAATATTATTCCTTAAACAAAAAAAATGCTTGTATGTTCTCTGTCACCCCCAACTCCACCCCTAAATTTATCAATTTATTATCACCATTCGAAACAAATACCAAAAATATAATTTACTTTACTTTGCTTTTCTTCGTTATAGATTATATAATATCATATGGCAGAGAAAAGGGACACTAAGTAATTTAGGTAGAGAAATTAAGCTGATACAGTCTAAATGGTATAATTTTGAAGGAACAAAAGACTGTCTTAGAAAACATTTAGTTTAATTTAGATATATTGCAAAGGAAACACCCAAAAACATGTTGTAACCAAGAGTTCTTCATGACTCTGACAACAACATTGATAAGAGCTACTCAAAATATTAAAGGAAGACGATAGACAACCAGACCACTTCATGTCATTGAAGTGGTCTGGGTGCAGTGTTCCTGTCCCCTTAAAGCGGGACTGTCACGACGTACTTACCTACTCTTCCTCTTCTCTTCCTCTTTCCTACTCTGTCTTTATTTTTTTAATTTTTCATCTATTCCTAACTAAAAACCTAAGTCAAAGTATGGCCTACTTTGGCTTATGTATTTTTGCTATGCCTGACTTTCTTAGACACTGAGCAGAGCTACCACAGTCTAAAAGTGTCATTTCCCTCAGCCGTTACCAGTGACAGCTGCGTGGAATTGGCTCTGTCTATGGAGCATCCTGCAGTTACTCGGGATCCTGCATAAACGTTAATGCTGTACTCTCGCGATACTAATATAATATTTTTTCAGGTACATCTCTCTTCACATCCTAGTCATTTTTAGTTTATATTATTGGTAGATCTGAATAGACCCTGACACTGACTTGGCTTAGTAGATTGACACTGCAGAAGCTACCTGCCTAAATATGTATAGGTATTTGCCAATTAAAGTATATTTGTAAACTTATGTAGCTGTGCTTGTTCAGATGCTGGTGTCCACCTCTTAGAATATGTTACAAAATCCATCAGTGCGTCTTCAGAGTTGGGTTCTAGATCCACCCTTGCTCTGATGCAGGATCATTCTAAAAAGTCAGAATTATACATATTTGAGAGGTTGTCTAAACTGTCTCTTAAGGGAAGCCATGCTGCTCATACTTATCACCATACAAGAGAACCTTTACTAGGATTTTACAACATAACCATCAAAGGTTCTCTAGATTGTCATTTGACTCATCTGACTTAATTTTACAAACCTTGCAAATTTTTTATAATAGAAGTTAAAAAAAATCTCAAACCATCAATCTAAATAAATTATGTGCTGCTGCCAACATAAAAGTTTCCTTTACAATGCACTTCATTAGCAAATGGAAATATATAGAAATATGATATATAGAAAGAGTAATCACCCAATGTGATCAAATGAGAAAAACCTTTATAGGGCAAGATGTTAAAATGTCATTGTTTGGGGTAGGGGCTTGACCGCCATACTGATCAGCCATGGCAGACTTGAGCTCTGGGCAAACTCTGAAATATTAGTGTTTATAGAGGCACAAATACCCTGTCTAACAGCCCCCTCATACTAGGAACACTGGTACACTATGGACTTACTTGATGCCAGTTCTGAGTTCAGCAAAAGCAGTTAAAGTGCAGCTGCGGCCTCCGACTACTTGCAGTCTGGTGTGACCACCCGGTGGGAGAAATGGCCGCTCCCAAGTCCACCTGGACTTTCTTGACATGTCATGTTTATCTCTTGACCCTCTATATTATCTCTAACTACAATACATGTTACTGCTACTTCGTGTTATTATCCATGCACTTTAAAAATAAAGAACTATTGAAAAAAAATTAATTGTTTAAGAGGCAGTCATATACCTGCACAAGTATAATGGCAGAAATATGATCACATTTCTGCAAAAGTGCATAATTTCTAAAGTTCCTGATGACGAGGTCCAATTTGATTGCTGATTTTCTAATGCCAAAATGAGATACTTCCAATGGAACTCTTAAATGTTCTGGGTAAAGGGTTACTATAAACCTTTGTTTATAACATATATTCTATTAATAATACCCTATTGGGCACTACCAACTTTGCCCACACCTCTTTTCAACCCCCAAAATACAGTAAAAAAATTATAAATACTTACTTACTTGAATACTTGAATCCAGGGCCAGACAAAGTTATCCTGAAGCTTTCTACGCCCCATACAACATCACATAACATCACTGCTTCCCTCTCTTGGTCCAATCAAATGCTTTTCATAGAGAAGCATTTGGTTGGACTTATTTCACCGGCTCAGAGCTCATAAAAGCAAGTGGCAAGTAAGAAAGTATAATTATTAATATTTGGGGGTTTAAGGAAAGGAAAGCCAAAAGAGCCACTTTAATGAATACTAATATTTGATGATTGACATATTGTAACTTTAGTAAAATCCATTTATTCCAGTATTTGTATAAGACACGTTGAATGTTTTTATCCTTCAACTCTGAACATTTGTATAGGAATCCTTTATATCAATCTATAGGATACATAGGATATTTTCTAATCATAATTCTTAGGAGCTGCGTCTTTGCAAAAATGATAAAATATTGTAAGGATAAAAAATTTTACATTGTCAAGCGAATCATGTTTCACCATGAAAATTAGGTAACATGTGCAGTATGTGAAACAACACTCAAAAGATTTGATATAATTGAGGTATTATTTCTCTTAGGTGGAAACGAGATGTGCAAAGAACAATATCCATCTGTGTATTTTTGGATACTGAAAGCAGCAAAATGGAAAAATGTGTCATATATGATAAAATGTTTGCATTTGATACTGCATTTAATTTCTCATGCCCTATAAAGCGACCCATTGAAAGCAGACATGCTGCTGTGTAGTGAATACAATGTGTATATGTAGGGAATGTATTGTGTCTGCATGGTGAATGCAGTGTGTGTGTGTACAGTGAATGCAGTGTAAGTGTATGTGTATAGTGGATGTAATGTCTGTGTATAAGGGATGTAGTGTGTGTGAGTGTATAGTGAATGTAGTGTGTTTGTGTGTAGTGGGTGTAATGTTTGTGTGTGTAAGGGATGTAGTGTGTGTGGGGTTTAATGTGTGTGTAGTGGAAGCTGTTTGTGTAGGTGATGTAGTGTTAGTGTGAATTTGGGAGGTGAAATAGGGACTGTGTTCTGTGGGGGGTGACAGAGATGCAGTTTGATTTTACTTTTTAAAAATTATTATTATTATTTTTTTATGTTATAAAGTTTATTCCTCCCTTCCCACTTCTTACCTCTGGCCAGGGAGGTGGTACACAACATTCCAAGCTAGGCCAGTGTTCTCATGGTCTAGAGCAGGCATAGGCAACCTTCGGCACTCCAGATGTTTTGGACTACACCTCCCATGATGCTTTACCAGCAAGAGCATTATGGGGGATGTAGTCCACGACATCTGGAGTGCCGAAGGTTGCCTATCCCTGGTCTAGAGAATCAATGCTGCACCTCTGCCGGGGCAGATTCTACTCTTGAGTCCTGGCATTGTGCAGCGTCGAAGTGTTGCCATGGTAACCATGTTGCAATGCGCTGACAGGTCAGTGCGTGGGGAAGAGAGGGAGCTGCAGAGAGTCACACCGGGCTTCCCCTTCTGCTACAGGACCCTGCAATGACACGATGAACAAGATCTCCCTTACCAGACCATATTTTGGCTGTATGTATATATATATATATAGTGATACTTGCTAGGTTTATATACAGTGTAAAGGACACATCTGTGGGTAGGTTTTACTCCATATTTTGTAGAAAAAAAACTGTCTAATATTCCGAAAAATATGGTATCTTGTATATTACGTGATATTAAGTGATTTTGTTTGTGTGTGTAATACTAGTGTGAGTTTGCTGGCCCTTAGGACTCCATTAATCTCATGGCTATATTCATTCTCAGGTCTTCCCAAGATGGTCTAGTGAATGTTGCATTACCAGGCAAGGAGGCACAGAAAAAGTAATTGAATGGCGATTTTAGACGATTCACCAGAACCACCACAGCTTAATGTAGTGGTTCTGGGACAAATACAGTCCCTGCAGTCTCAACAGTGTAGACACGCTGCCTTTCCTGAGAAAAGGTAGTCTTTACACTGCTGCCTAATGCCACTTCTAGTGGCTGTCAAACCATATGCTTCATGGGTACTGGGCTGCAAAGATTTCAGGGCCAGCATTCAGTATTTCTGCATGGAAATTTGAATGGTACCCATGACTCAATGCATTTCTAGGAGATGCCGATTGAAACAATGCACATGTGCACTAGCCTTCCAATGCTTAACTGTGATGATGATCACAGCCAGGAAGGCAGGATGATGGCATGGAGATTTGTGTGCCAGTAGAAGAATGGTAAGTAAATCTATTTTTTTTAATTCACACAGGGGGTCAATAATCCCAACTATAACACTATATTAAAAGGAATTGAGGTTTGTATTTCTAACACTATAGTGTCACTTTAAGAATAAAGAGCATTAAAGAATAGGCACCAAATGCAGATGATGCATTGAATCTTTTTGAAAAATTATATTAAAAATAACTAAAATTATTGTTTAAGCATATAATAATGAAGAGCAAAAATTGCACTCAGTGATTATTCCAGAAAAATATTTTTTTAGAATTGTTTTTATTTTTTTCTGTATTTTTTTTACAAAATATTTAACGCCACTTAATTGTCTCTCATTCATAACTATTGTTGGTCCTAATGTCTTTATCATCTTCACTTTTATTAAGTTTTTGTTTGTCTACGGTATGAAGCCATCACTCTCACTTTGGTATTTATCCTGTGTTTTATATTGGATATGGTTTATCACCGTGCTTTGTTTGCTTTACACATTGTCTTGATAAAAAAGTCCCATGTGGGAACTGAAATGTTGATCTTATATGTAAGGTGAAAAATGTTGAAATTGTACTTTAAAAGTTATGTGAATGCATACTATCTTTCTATCAATTCTCAGGCTTGGATTTGCCATAAGGCCACCCAAGGCAAGCAATACAAGGGTGGCACTGCCGGGTGTGAGCAGACAACGTTAAATGCTACCTTTCAGTATTGGAAGATCATTAAAATAGCGCAGCTTGTCCTTCCTTTGAGTCCACAAATGAATACTGTGAGCAGGACCTTTAGAAGTATTAGGGAAATCCCGATATCTTTTTAAAGTTCTACCAAACCCCCTGCTGACATGTGCCTGCACTAGAATAAGAGGACATAAAGCTTTGCAATGGACAGAGCACCATTACTCATTGCTGCTTGTTAGTGTTGGACTAGAACATGCCCTCATCATGTAAAGAAGAATATTGCATTTTAAAGGGATAGTCAAAGTCGATATATGTCAGGGTGAGAGTATATATATGTACGTGTATATATAAGTATGGGGAAGTGTATGTGTGTATCTGTTGTGTAAGAGAGTGTAAGTGCATGTGCAAGAGGGAGTGTGTTTGTATAGAAAGGCAGTGTAGCTATGTGTATACAAAGAAAGTGTGTATATTTGTAATGAAGAAATAGTGCATTAGTGTAAGGGGTAGTGTGTGTTTGTACATAAAGTACAGAGTATGTAGCAATGTGTATATGCAAAGACTGTATTGTGTGTGTGTAATGAATAGTGAGTGTGTTAATGTGTGTGAGACTGTATGTATATGAACACTATGTGGTTATATATGTGTAGAAGTAATCATGTGTGTGTGTTATATATTGTTTGTAAGCTAAAGACATCCTTATCAAATTCATAAACATATTCCACCAGTAATTGTTGAAGAATAATTATTTATTGACCTTAATGGCAGTCAGATTTCTTTTTTGGATCTACAAACTGTTTGCATACTTATCATTTATATCTGTCAAAATTCTGTGTTTGCAATAAATCATCCAAGCCTTTTATAAGAAATATCTATAGAATCTAGGTAGAAAATGCCATATTTTTTGCTCTTCCTGTAAAGAACCCTTCCCCCTGCTGTAATTGAATATGTCTTTCTTCCAGTCTAAATGGGTCACCTCCTGCCTTTTGTATATTTCTAATGAACAGGTTAGCATGTATCGACCTTGTATATTTTTTGTACAGTGCTATCATATCCCCTCTGAGGAGTTTTTTTTTTCTTATGAAAGCAAATGCAGTTTTTAGTATTTCTTCATAACTTTCCATTTTTTTTTAGCTCACCTCTGCATTTTTTTTCTTGTATCCTCGGAACAGGCATGATTGCATCATGATGCATTACTGACCTCTTGTATGGCCATGTTGTTAATCTGACACCCAACTTTGCCCATTTTTCTTATGTCAGCCAACATGTATTATACATCACACAGATGATTGGGTGCCAACATAGTACATATTATACTTGTGCATGGTGAGAAGATTCACATTGGCCATACCATTTTTCCAAAAACCAAACATTTTTTGGGATTCCCGAATTTCTGTCCGATGTCAGTTTAGCTCTGCAGAATTTCAGTACCAAAAACCCAATTCATGAACCAAATCAAATAAACCAAAAAATTTGAAAACATGCCAATCAATGCACTATAAAATATATACATAATATAATACTATGTATATATTTTACACTACACTAATAGGAGCATCTACCCGCCATTTGGTTCACAGATCGCGTGAGAAAAAGTATCCAACAGAGGGAAAAACACGATGAGCAGAAAGAAAAATAATCTATATTCATATATTTACACTGATAAGCCACAACATTAAAACCAATGACAGGTGTTAAGGGGTGGGATATATCAGGCAGCAAGTGAACAGTCAGTTCGTGAAGTTCATGTGCAATGGAAGAAGGTTGCCTGGTCTGATTAGACACATTTTTCTTTTTGATCAGGAGGATGGCCAGATGTGGTTGCGTGGGCGTCATTTACCTGAGGAAGAGATGTCAGCAGTATGCATGAAGAAGACAGGCTGGCAGATTACACTCTTGGCAATGTTCTGCTGGGAAACCTTGGATCCTGGCATTTATGTGGATGTTCCTTTGACATGTACCACCTACCTAGAGATTATTGTAGATGACATACACCCCTTAATGGCAATGGTGTGCTTTCATGGCATTGACCTCTTTAAGCAGCACAATGATCCTGCCACACTCCAAAAAATTGTTCAGGTATGATTTGAGGGATACGATAACGAGTTCAAGGTATTGCCTAGGCCTCGGAAATACCCAGATCTCAATCCAATTGAGAATCCGTGGGATGTGTTTAAAAAATAAATCCGATCCTTGGAGGTCACACCTCGTAACTTGCAGATCCTGCTGCTAATGTCTTGGTGCCAGATACCACAGGACTCGTTCAGAATTCTTGTGGAGTCGATGCCTCAATGCATCATGTTTTGGCAGCACAAGGGGGACCTACTCAATATTAGGCAGGTGGTTTTAATGTTGTGACTGATCACTGTATATATATTATATATTTAATAAAATATACAATATGTATGGAATTTTTTTACTATTCCTACTTTTCCCCCTCTGTTGCTCACTTAATCTGTGAATAAAATCAACATTTACTGACTGTCCCCTAACCGTTAATCATCGTTTTCCTATTAATCATCTCTTTTTTTTGTGGCACCAGTGGAGGTATCCAGAATCACAAATTAAAATGAACATGCTAATTTCGATTAGTTCGTGATTTTGGTACATTTTGGCTCAGAGTTCAGGAATTTAACCGATAACCCAATCTTCCCAAATTCAGACGAATTGCAGTTCGGATTAAACATATCTCCAGGTTTAGTGTATATGTGCGTCAACATACTTCTGATGGATGGTGGTATTGAAACTTTCTTAAAATTCAATATATTGGTAGTTTTCTGTTACCTAGACCTGTTGACTTAAGCAAGTAAGTTTATAAGAGAATTGATACGCTTATCTATGTAAAGCATTCGATTGCCAGATTGGGGTGATTGCCATGGATTACAATAGGGGAGATGGGGGAAAATCAAAACAAAATTTAAATTAGAGTGTTCCTCTAACAAACCAAAAACATATTTTTAAAAATAACACACACTCTTTGGCAGATATTGAAATCAGAAGTCATATTAGTGCAAAACAGAGGAAATAACACAAAACAAACACATACGTTTATCACATCGTTTTATTTAATACAAAACATTGGATAAAAATACAAACAATTAGGTGGTTAGGCACTCTCTGAGACCAATCAGCAGCACAAACTCACCTCTCATCGATAAACAAAATATTGGCAGGAGCTTCGAAAAACGTTGCACCAATTAAATTACACCAAATATATTATACCTTTGAAAATGATTTTAGAGCAATAAATAAAAAAAGGCAGTCAAATAAAAATCACCAATGCATTACAAAACAATATTAAATAAAATCACAATACTAATAACAATGTGCAGTCAAGTTTTATTTTTTTTTATTCTTCTACGAATGAAAACATGCCAGTAAAGTCCCTATGTAACATTTCCAGTTTGGCAATAATCGATTATTCATTCACATAGTTATTATTTTAAATAATTTCCCACTAACACAAAAAAACATAAGGCCTGGGCAAACATGATTTATATTCATTAGTATTTTCTTTGGTAACGTTATTTCCATATCTGAGAAATGTGGCCCCCTTTTCCCCTCTATGTTACACATAGAGGTTAAGATTTAATTTTATGTATTTTTTTTAAACTATCAGATAAGAATATGACAGAGATAATAGTGAAGAAATAATGGGTATGCTGGAAAATTATATGTATATTGTATATACAAAAAAAAAATAGTTTTTGACCAAATTGTATATTCTTTTATGCTTCTGTATTGTTTTATAAATCAATTATTAGAAACACAGGAAGACAGAATTTGATCAACGTACATGAAATATACTTAGGTATATTAAGACTAAATCAAGTACTTTAGAAAAAAAAAACTATATTACAGAACCGTGGATAAATGTTCTGACAAAATCAAAGGTAGTTCAAAAAGGAGTAGAAGCGATTAAAAAAAGTACAAATCCTGCCTAAATTAAAATATACACAAATAATATATTAGTAACATAAACTAAATATATAGGTGTGTGCAAAGAGAAACTTTAGACTTAAAGCGGTTTGTTTTGTGTTTATTTATGAGTTCACAGCGTTACGTCTGAACTTGTCTGCAACACAGAACAGTGTGACAAGACTCCAAGACTTATTAAACCTATTAAAATCAAATATGTTGGACTTGGTACTGCATTCACATGGTTTCTATTCCAATGGTGCTTTAAATATATATCATACTCATCGAATGCTTAACAATTTTCTGTTAAAATATGCTAATGTGCGTTTCACATTAATGTTTGTTCTACTATTATTAGTTTATTTTGATTTTATTTTTAAGTTTTCAATTTTTTTTTATTTTTAGATTTGTGGGACCTTCTTGTTATTATTTGCTGCGTGACAGATGTAGCTTCTTTACCCTTGAATACTGTTATCATTTTCTTGTGAGTCCTAATCTAAGATTTATTCATTCTATTTTGTATATAAAAAAATTTGAATCTTGCCCTTCTGCTTGTCCTTTTTTTTTTCATGACCGAACATATGCTGCATCGAATGTGATTGCTGCCGAAATAAAAAATCTGAAAAATGTATTAGGGCATATGGGAGGACATTAGCACATAGCTCATTTTTGACCAGCCTAATAAACGTGCACAGTAAAAAAAAGTCAATGTTTCTGAGACATAACCAGTATGAAAATACCAAAACCCAATTATGGCTTTTAATAAGTCAATTTGATATTTTTCAAAAACCTCTTTGTGAGACATCGAAACAGTGTATTTAAGCAGGAAAATAAGGAGACATATTGTATGAGTGAGACTGAATTCACTTATTACAATCCAAACTAAAGTAAAATCAGGTAGTGTATCAAAACATCTAATTAAACCAAACACAGGCTTTTCTATTCAAACAGAAACATTTTTTTTTTTTTGGCATCTGTGGTTAGTCATGTGAAAACAAACATTATGTGTTTGCCCAGGCCTATCATGTATGCAACATATGTTAACACTTGTGTGCTTTCACACAGTCCAGTTGACCCATGAAACACCTTCATGGTAAAAGTCACACCTTTCTTTCTCAAGTGACCATTCTTCATACGGTTTAACAGGAATTAGAAAGAATGTGGTTCCACTGCTGTTTAAAAACAAAATGAGCTACAATTCAGCTCTTGGATGGTAATGGATATTTGATACTAAAAGCTGTGGAGTCAATTCTTGGCCAGTTCCTGGTTCTCTCAATAACAGTTTTATTCCATTGATCCATTAGAATATCCTGCTTACATTACACGTCTTTTCTTTTAATTACAAATTATACACGTACTTGCTCCAAATCCACGTTTAAAAAAACAACACCTTTTTAGTTCCAACTTGCCCTGCCATTACTACTTGCCATTTTCCTTTCTACCTACATTCTAAAGCAATCTGACACACGGTCACATATCCACTATTACACCCATAAATATTTCAAGTCTTTTATTTTGCTGACAGTGAAAGTGAAGAAACTTGAACCCTGTACCCAGTAAAATTATTTGCCAACTAAAATGGGCAAAATCATTATTTATTATATGAAAAATAAGTGAAAGCATGTCCAAGCTTTTATTCAACCCAGGGTATCGCTCTTTTATGTTCAATTCTAAGGTTCTCGGATTACGTTTGGCATCTGTACAGATCCTTTTATAACCAGATGAAAACAAATTAACAGGTCAAAAAACACAGCAAAATACATTACTGCACCTCTAAAATGTTAATTTGTTGTATTTATTAAAGATTTAAAAAAAAAAATACTACATTACTATATGAGCCAGCAGACAAAAACTACACATAGTGCACTTTGAGTACGAAAGCAGATTGAATTTCTGTATGTTTGACATATGTAAGTATCTAAAATCTTGTTTATTTTGTTGGAGAACACGTTCAAACGCCTTACTTGCAGAATTCAAACAATGTTATAGAATTCTTTCTAAGGGTACACATTCTTAAAAATTGTTCTCATACAGTTATAAAGGTTAAAATGTATGGTGTTAAAACCTAGTGATAATATTCTCTTGATAAAATAATACGTTTAGTATTTATGTGAAGAATCAGGAGGGGTCAGAAAATGAACAAAACATAATCCATTATTTTTGTATCCTCTAAAGCCTTGATAACTATATTAAATTTTAGTTGGCGTATCATGAGTTAATTTAAAGGCACACGTATCATATAAACATATAAAATTTTCCAGTCACAGCAATAATAATATCACTGTAAGTTATGCGGGTGACTTTACATTTTGTTCTTTTCGCATTTTTAATTTAATTATTTGACTGGAGCGATGTTTATTATTTGTATAAAAGAAGCACCTATTTTTCACATATATGCTAAGTATGACCCGATAAAGCCTTTACCTTCTTATAAATACTTGATAGAAATAAATAGTTAAATAATAATTGTTTAATATTCAGATGATTACCTATTTAATATGTAAAACAAATCTATCTACCAAAGCATCCCACAGCTGTAACCTCAAACTTCTGGGGTGCACTGCTGACCAGCTGTCCCCAAGTTTGGGAACAATTTAACACAAGCTGGGAGATCTGCTATTAATCACTCCCATCATACTTTAATAGTATAATCTACAGGAACTAAGGAATGGATAGTAAATATACAAAAATATCTAAACGTCACCATTTTTGTGAACAGAGTTTTTTTTTAGCAAGATCTTTGCTAAACAAAAGGGGTATTTGACATTTTGACTTTGAGAGTGCAGGAATGAGAAGAATTAACATAAGTATATATTATGTTTATATATAGGTCAATATAGGAACTTTTACGGATATCTAAATATAAATAAATTATTCATAAAAAAAGATGGTACCCGCATAAAACAGCTTTATAATTTGAACTTGTTTGAGTTTTATGTGTGCAACATATTGCAAAACGAAGTTATCCTTAGAACCTCCAGCAATCAAATGCTTCTGTAACTTTTTTTTTACGAACAATACTGCAGGTACCAGTGGCATAAATCTGGAAAAATCCTTTTTTTGTGCCTCTATTAAAATGTAATTTAACTTTTTAAGAAAAAGGAAAAACATCGTTCACACTAAATGGATAATTTTCACAAGACTCCCTTAACTTTAAGACTGGTAGTAATTTTTCACTAAGCCAAAAAAAAAAAAAAAAAAAAAGGGTCATGTGCACTTAAGAGGCTATTTGTGTAGTTTATATTCTACACTAATACTGTCAGCAAAGTATTCATCACAAAACTATTATCCTTCTGTGACAACATTAGTTAAGCTTGTTGCATATTTCTAAAGCTTTTTTGTAGACCTGAGTGACGTCATCCATATCTGCAAGTAGAGAAAAACTGCTGTCCGCAAAACGGTTTCTGTAACGTTTTAGGTTTTGCGGACGAGGGCTTTTCTGTAGGCCCTCAAAATCCTGAAGGTATAGAATGTTTTCCGCTGAGACACAACTACGTATTCTGGGTCTGTTTGTTCTGCCACCTGCTAATTCAAGCAACTCAAAAGAATCATTTGAAAGGATGCTGTCGTCACTGATCACACTAGACGGTCTACTGTAACTTCGAGACAACCCTTCCACTGGTGTCACTCCTTCTTCCATAGGTTCCACTGACGGTGCAGCAGTGCTGGCCATTGAACAATCTGCATTACCACTTGAATATTTACTGTTGTGCTTTAATATGCCCTTTCGTCTGTAAGAAAGGCTATGAGACACAGTTCTTTTCGGCTCATGGACTACTTGAGAAACATCAATGCTTTCTCTTTCATCATTGTCCAGTAGTTCAGAAGACTCACTTCTCTCTGGAGAAGAATAATAGCCAGACTCTCTTTGTGGAGTCTTTTTTAAAATACCCTTCTTCGGCATGGGCGTAGATTGCTTTGAACTGTATAATGCTGATTCTTTCAGCTCTCGCATGCTGCTAGAAGATGCATTATTATGGCCCTTTTCACTTTCATTCTTGTACGGAGAAGACAATGTAGGACTAACAACTCCTTCTATAAATCCAGCACTATGACAACGGTGCTCACTGTTGCTTCTTTTTTTCAATATACCTTTTGGTCTCTTTGATATAATCTTTGAATCACTTTCTTCAGTCCCATCCTGCAAAGACTGTGCAATGTCATTTTCCTTCTTGGATTTCTTTAAAGACCTCTGTCGCTCTAGCGAAACTTCGGATGGTTTGGGAAGGCACTTACTTTTACTTTCTGAATCCAGCTGCCTGCCAGTGGAACGATACTGCCAATCAATGAATCTGGCAAATAGGGGAGATTCAGAGTCCCTCAAGACATCACAGTCACACACGCTACTCTTGTAGCTCCAGTTAACCCACCAATGGTTGGCAATATCTTCAATTGTGGCTCGACGCTCTGGATTAACCATAAGCATCCATCTAATCAAACCACGTGCATCTAGAAAAAAATAAATAATTGAAGACGTTACCACAAACTTTATTTTATTTATCAATGATATCTGCTGAATCAACTAAAGGAACATTGTAGCATTAGGAATACATATCTGTATTGCAAACGCTAGCGCCCTGATGCTCCTAATCAATTAGGTTCCCCCTTGTGTAAAAGAAAAAAACTAAATCTGCAGTGCTGAGTCTCAGTCGGCGCTGCTGAAACCTCCTCCTTGGGTTGGAGGCCAATCCAATGCTCCTCATGGATGAACATTGAGAACATTAGGCTCATGCGTGGAGCTTGCCGTGATGCACCTAAGATTCTGCCATAGAGAATCATAGAATACACGCGTGACATCACATTGTGTTACGGAATAAGAACCAAGAATTAAGATTCAGACACTGGTTTAGGGATGGAGAGCTGCACAGAGGGAGAGAAAGAGAGTGATTTATCTGTAGGGGAGGGAAACTGGACAGACTGAGAGAGAGCCAGCAGTGTAACTTATGGGGAGCGGGACTGCATGGAGGGAGAGAGGCACTGAGGTATGTGAATAAGAGGGGGCAGCACAGACAGAGACAGGCAGAGCAGCCTGACTGTGAAGTATATGAAGGGAAGGGGGAGAGAGGGCTTCACTTGAAGGCATGCTCCTAACTCTGCCGGCAAGTGAAGAGTGAACAGATGTGAAATATGCACAAAATTAACATAAGGCAGTCAGGAACACCTATGTCACATGTGCTGGGGGAGTAAGTAGCCCCAAGCACAAAAGTTCTCTGTATGTGCAGTGTTTCAGGCAAAAACACTGCACAAACTGACTACTACCACCATGACCACTTCTAAAAGCAGAAGTGGTCATGGTGGTTGGAGTAACCCTTTAATAAATTAGGCAAACTTTTATGAATGGTGCATGTTTGTAATTATTTTTATTTTATGTCAATAAATATCTTATTATAAAAGACTTTGTACATTATTCATAATTTAATTACATTAACACTGCTAAATTTCTTTGGATTTATACATGCAAGTCAGCAATCTGACACGAGTAGTAAATTGACTAATTCATGTGACAAATTGACTAGTTCGTGTGACATTTCACAAACAGTAACAGATATCCATTACTTTACATTGTACTATAATAAAGCCAATGTTTATTGAACCAGATAATATCTCTACCTGAAGGCTGCGTAGGTTCACGATATTCTCCACTGCTTATTTGCCTGATTAGGTTTTTGTGGTCAAAACCATCAAATGGCATTGTTCCATATACCAACGTGTAAAGAAGCACACCGAGGGCCCAACTGTCAACCTAAAACACAAGATACTTTTTTTTAATCAGAAATCATTAGACACAGTATGAAGATGGGCAAAACATAGAATAATTATGTTTTTACTATGGTTGATCACTCTGCAATAAAGCAGAAATAATGAAAAGAAAAATCCACACTGTAAGATGAAGGTAAAGTACAGTTTTTGTTCTGGTCACTGGGCATCCAACACACTCACTAATGCATTTGGCAAGATGACACTGTAACTAATATATCTACTGTATCATTTCTAGCGAAAGGTTGGGTGGGTCTCCTACTCATGAAATAGTATCGGGCCACAGAACAGTTTCTTCATAAAGAGGTTATTTGATCAATCACTGATGATCTTGTGCGGAATGTTGAAGTCGATTTCCGTGGAGAAGCAATTCAAGAAATAATTAACAAATAAATTAATATACAAATTATGTGAAGAGGGTTCTGCTCAAATCCTATTCTTATTATGCCTTTTACTTTTATACTGTATATGTTTTTTTTTTCAGTGGTTGTGGAATGCCAGTTGAAATTACATGTTAAGTATAGTTACTTAATAAAACACAGCATTGTTCTGGTGAGAACTTTTTGGCACATTTGAAATGGTCACTATAAAACGACCAGTCACATGGCAGATGTTTGCACGATGTGACAGCTAACTACAAGTTAAATTTTTCTTTCATAAAAAAAAAAAATCTCAACTGTGTTCATTATTTTAATTTACACTTTCTGCCTGGTTGTCTTGGCACAGTCTGAGCATGCCATACAAAATAAGCTAACCTGTTCAGTGCCATGCTTAGAGACACATGCGCAGGTAGGCATTGCTGAAGATATACTCAAGTGTGTATGTGCTATTGCAGATGCCTAAATGTGTATTAAAGAAACACTATAGTGTTAGGAATGCAAACATGCATTCCTAATGCTATATTGTTCCCCTAACGTTGCAATTGTTCACCCGCCCTTGTAGAGGTTTAAAAGGTAAGTTTTACTTACCTAACATACCAGGGTACACCGGTCTACATACTGCTGCTCCACCAACCAGGCTGAGATCATCAAGATTGTTGATTTCAGCCAATACAATGATTTGCCATAGAGAAGCATTGAGGCTAGTGCCCATGCGCAGCAAAAGGCTGTGCTGTGCCAATCAATTACTCTCTAGGAGAGTCATTTGATACATAGCCGAGTTTAACTTGGCTATAGCTGCGGAAGTGAATTAAGTTGCTGTCTTCCTGACAGCCAGTAGAGGTATGTTAATCCTGCAATGAAAACATCGCCCTTCCTTCAAAATGAAAACATTGCTGTTCCTCATTAAAACTACAGGAACATGGCACCCAGACTACTTCATCTTAATGTCCCTTTAACATGCATGCACTAGTGAGGTAACAGTGTTTCTGCTATCTCCACTGGCAGTGGCAGTTTGACTTTAGATATCTATATAATAATAATATCTATATAATGTATAAAAGTATCCCACTCACCCGTGCCCAACTACGAACACAGTCACATACATCCAGACATTTATACACTCTGGGTCTCTTACACACCACCTTGCCACATTCCCCTACCTGCTTCCCCAGTCACCTATATCCCTGCACCCCTTGAAAAACAAAAATCCTGTACCAAGGTGCAGGACCCCTTTGCTCATCCCTGTAACAAAATATAAGAATACCCTCCTTACAAAGTAACAAGAAAGAGTTGAAAAATGTTGGCAACAAATTTAGAAACAACATACCTCGGGTCCACGATATGGCCTCCCATTTACTATTTCAGGTGATGCATAAAGAGGGCTGCCACAGAATGTCTGTAAGAATTTGTCTTTTTGGTAAAGATTTGAAAGTCCAAAGTCTGCTATCTGAAAAAATAAACACACAAATAAATATAATCTGTAAAAAAAAAATGTACATATACATATATATCTACATATAATCTGCCAAAAAAAAAAATACATATATAAATTGTTTTGACTATGGGCAGTTAAGACATCCAAGAATTTGCAATATCCGATTTGATGAAATGTTGTCAAAGGTATTTTTTTTTTAACGCTAAATTCTATTTAAATCTTTTTTTAACATTGATAAGACATAATTGCACAGGAAACAAAAAAAAAAGTCAGATTTTCATTGTGTCTGAGGAATGCAGATTTAGAAAAACCAAAAAAAACAAGACGTCTTTATGCCTATCCTGAAATGGTATTCTTAAACTCAAATTGCCTTTAATTGGCCTAAATTCCTTTTTCTTATCAATTCACCCTGACTGGTTTACAGGAAGTTACTCTTAAGCCTTAAGAAGTGTGCCTTGTCAATCACAAAAGAAAGAATGGAATAGTATTTGAGGGTAGTTGAGGTTCCATCATGATTCTGTTGACCTACTCTCAGATAGCTATTCTGTAAGGATTATTTTTGGCTAAAATTATGCCTTATGTTTTCCTTAGCAAAACACATTCTCCTAATGGCCTGAAACATTTTAAAAATGAATTGAAAACCATGATATATTTGTTTTCTCAAGAAAGATTTAGTAGTTTCAGCAGCCATGTTTTTATTCTGGTCATTCAGGAAGATATTATTTACATTAAGGTCCACTCCCATCCTTGCAGACTGATGTTTATCAGCTTTACCCATTAAAGCTGTCAGACCCCTTGAAACAAGATTAATAGAATCCAAGATTACTTCAGAGTCTTGGCACTTAAAAAGCATCAATCCAGTTATTTAAAAGAAAGGAGAAAAATAAACTGGAGACATTTAGAGGAAATATTGTAATTTTAGACTTTGTTTTTTTTATTTTTTAGTGAAGAAAATTGTTCACATTTTTTTTAATTTTGGAAATAATTCCCAATATTCTTTAAAACAGACACACAATAAATGAATGGACTTTTCTCAGCAGAATGTGTTACCATGTTGCTACGTAGAAGAACAAGGAATTTATACACTGACAAGTTATCTATAAAACAAGAGGCAGTTAAATAATTTTTAATTACGTTAACGTTGTTTCGCAACACACATTTTGTCTAATCAGTGTGTATTCTATATGTTCCCATTAGTGTAGCATTGGTATGAACACTTAAATGATATACAGGAATATTACTTTCAATATTTTATAAACTTCTACTAATTCATGTGATTTCACCTAAAAAATCTAAGTGCATAAAGATGTTAAAGCAGGGGTACCCAAAAGGTGGATTCCCCGATGTTTTAAAACTACAGCTTCCAAGGGAGTTGTATTTCTACATCATCTGGGGACCTAGCCTTTGGGCTCCCTTGTGTTAAAGGGTCATTACCACTAAAATATTTAAGATTTTAAAACATTAGGTCTCATAGTTGCTGGAATTATTTGCTATTATAAACCTTCCCATTTAGAGTGATAAAATATTATTCGATCCGCTATTAAAAAGAATGTAATAATATTCCAAATTGGATAGAAATGCCACTAAACGCATTTTGTCTAATTTGCTGCAATACATTTGGCTTATAGTAAAAATACAGATCTATGTGAAAATATTAGGTGTTACTCCTAGCAATTTTTATTAAAAAAAAAAGTTTGCATAAATAACATGAAAAATGCATGACTTATCCTAAATATCCTATATATTAGTATGATGTAGGTACATGAAAAAGGGAAATTATCATTGAATCAAAGATGGCAAAACAACAAAATTGTTTTCATCTCGTGGTGCAAATAGCTTGTATTCTTAAGGGGAATTATAATGAGCAGCAGTTGCAAACTGTTGCGATTTAAAAAGTGATTAAAAAATAAATAAATAAATGTAAAACTCAATAGGGTGTCGCAAGTAGAACTGTAATTTCATGCAAAAAGATTTGTAGTTATTTAAAAAATGCAATTAAGATTAATTATTACAAAGTGCTTAAGCATGTTTATTTTTTGTGGAATACAAGGTGGATTGTTTGCTAGAAGTCTTTCACAGTGGTTGGCTCGACCTTTTGGAACGCCTTACAAAAATCACTGGCATGCATACAATTAACATCACAGCACAGAGTGAGATTTCTTCATTAGCTTTAATACGTCAAAAAACTTGACCTCAACTAAATAATTCCAATAAGCAAAGACAATTGTGAAGCATTCTTTGGATGTTCACTGAGAAAAGAATTCCTTCATTATACTGAGTTTTATAATATATTGAAAGGTGGTATTTGTCTTCACTTATGCTCAAAACAATGCGGTGTATTCTAATGTTGGGGTTGGTGATAGCTCATTTGACCCAGT
Source organism: Pelobates cultripes (assembly GCA_933207985.1). Lineage (NCBI taxonomy): Eukaryota > Metazoa > Chordata > Amphibia > Anura > Pelobatidae > Pelobates > Pelobates cultripes. The sequence continues at coordinate 304,122,095 of OW240914.1, forward strand.
GCACAGACTTATACTGAAATGGTTAATGCTGTGGAATGTGCTTGATTAGTTTGGAGAGCTGAGGTCTATTCAGGTCAAGCAAGTAGATCAGGTCAAGGAATGTGCACCTCCAAAGGTGGCTAAAGGAAGTTTTAAACGAGAAATATTGCTTTATTTCCTTTTTATTTTGTACCATATTCTAAATATCTTTTCACTTAAAAAATAAAGATATTTTTTGCTAAAATCCATTTATTTGAGCTCACTAGAGCTCTCAAACTCTAATATAATGTTATTAAGATAAAACTTAGAAGGTTGTTTGAAGAACTGGCACTTTTTAATAAAGATACATTTTTTATTAAAACATTCCATTCGTTTTGATGAAATTATCTTTAGATTCTATTCCATTTAAAAAAAAAAAATATTTGAAATTAGCGACTATACTGCCTTATGGGTGGATATTAAATCTGCGAATGGAATATTAAATCAACATTTTCACAATTTGAATCATTGATGACCAACTTTAAAAAAGAAATAGAAAACATATACAAAAATATTCCACCAAGGTCCGAAATTTTATAGAACCCTTCTTGTTACCTTGTGCAAGTATCAGAATAGATACAATGGTAATGGATACTGTAAAATTGGAACGCGTAGTAAAGAAGATGATAGCGTGAAAGATTACATTTTTTTTAACCAGACCTTTGCTTTTATAATAGAGACAGAAGTATTTTTAGACCCATCCTGTCTGCCTAATTTAAAGTTCTAGTCTATTATCTAACGCTGACATGCCATTCTGGAGGCTGCTCAATGAAAAATTCCACTTCTGTCAGTAATACCTTGTTACTTTCAATTAAGATTTTTTAGATTAAATGTAAATCAGAGCAGGATCAGTGAAAGAAAATCCCCAATAACTCGGAATGTTGTCTCCAACCATACTCCCTGTCTCCTGTCATATTGAAGTAGACTAGACAGAAAGGTTTTTTTTTTTTTTCAAAAAAATCCCTGTGAATACTTAGTAAGAAAACTGAAACAGTGTTGAAGATTTGTAACAAATTTGTTTAGTTCAAAAACTGTCTGCTAAGCTACTTTGGTTACATTTCCGTACCGTGCGTGCTTATCATTTTAAAAGCAGACTTGCATTTCCTCTGTTCTGTCACAATGAAATACCCTGTACAAAATGTTCAGATTTTTAAGGTCTTTGGAGGTTTTTAAAACTTATACTTGATTGTTCCACCTTACGGCGGAAGGAGCAACAGTGTTTAATTTATCCGGGAGAACTTGTTGTCAATGTAAGTGACGTAGACAACTTGTTAAAATATCAACCTACAGTGAATACATCACTGCTAGTCAATGGATGTAATGTGTATTTTAAGTATAGAAAAGTTCTTTATTAAAAGATGAAGGAAAAATATGTTTTGCAATCATACTTGATAAAAATTTTTTTTCAAAAATCTCAAAAAGTATTTTTTATAGCAGTGAGTTCCACCTAATGAAATTGTCCAAATGGCATATTCTAGCTAAGGTTTCTGAGCAAATAAAACAGATGGCCAGGAACTTTGATTAGTCAAATCTACTTCCAACAGAGATAAAACATTCTGTGCTTTGATGTTTGGATCCAAAAAATATGTCTCTTGTTTGATTCTATTAACAATCTGATTTTATCACTAGCCAATTGATTCAAAGGGGTCAGTTTAGTTCAAGTGGTTAGAAGTGTCTTAGGCTCCTCAAAGGTTATTTATTTATCTGAAGAAGTACTCATTTATGAGAAAAGAATATAATAATCAGCTCATAGACATGCGAGTTTCACAAGAAAAATAACTGCAGGTATATATGCTCTATATTCTTTACATGTTCCATGAAGGTCCAGAGTAGATATGATAAATCATTGAGACTGGAACCAAGGTTTTGCATTTATTTTTCTCATATGAGGAAATATTTGATTTGATTTGGTTTAAATATTTTGTATTTTTAAGACACACTGAAAAGGCATAGTTGATTTTCCATAAGCCTGTTTGAACACGTAGCTTACTGATATTTTAGCCCACTATGCCAAAAAGCACATCACCGCGTTTAGGCCCATTGAAACAGTGCTGTTCAACATTTATTCTTAAATACATTTATCTAGGTATTTTTTTCAACCAGTATTATTTATTACAATATTCAGGCCGTCAATGGATTTTTTCATTTTCTTTTTGTTTATATTTTAATTTACAATCATCGAAACATCTTAAAGGGACATTATAGTCACGAGAACCACTACAGCTTAGTGCAGTGGTTCTGGTCTCAACTCCATCTTCCTACAGGCCTTTCAATGTAAATGCTGACTTTTCATTTACATTGCTGCCTAGTAACACCTGTAGTGGCAGTCACTCAAACAGCCTCTAAAGGTGCTTCCTACTCGAGTTCTGCACAGTGTGCAGCACTGGCATTCAGCTCTGCATAGAGACGCTAAATGTTCCCCATAGATATGCATTGATGCAATGCAACTCTATTAAGACATGCTGATTGGCGCAGCCAAACATTTTGCCGCTCATGCGCAATAGCCTCCCAATGCTTTCCTATGTGAAAGCACTGAACTGGCTAAAATCAACAAGACTGATGATCTCAGCCATGGAGGCGAAGCCGGGAACTAGAGCTCCTACTGGCACTTGAATTAAATGGTATGTCCTGTTGGTTAACCAAAAAAGTTTTTACCCAGTCTTAGATATAATGTGTTTCTTGCTTCATTTAACACTTTATTTACTTTAGCACCATATTTACTTTAAACAAAGGACATAATACTATAGAACACCTGATAACCAGTTGCTTGGCATCATTTTGAGGTTGGTCCTTAAAATTTGCATATACTGCCATTGTAAACTACATCTGCTATGTTTTTACAAACTTCACACCAGTACAGTACACAGAAATCAAAGTACAAGATCACATGAAGGTACCTTAATGTTACCGCATTCGTCCAGCAGAATGTTTTCCAGCTTTAGATCCCGATGAACAACTCCATTCTGGATTAAAAAAAATAAAATAAAAAACACTTTATATATGTATATATAATTTAAACAGTCAGAAGCATTTCTTATTCACTTTTTAAATATAATACAGTATACTCTTTGATTCCTCCATGACATTACTAACCTAACCTCTCGCAACAAGCTATCTATTAGTCACTTGCAATGCGGTTAAAAGAAAAATTACTGGAATTCGTCCTCCTACAAAGTATATGAAACAACGGGATTCTTTTGGTACCTAATTTAACTCCCCTTCTCAGTTTAGCGTGCACAAGTAATTTAATCTGATGCTGAAAACATTTTTTTAAGTACCAAGAGCTGTAAGTACAAGTCAAATTCCTTTTTGGTGCCTCGCTGGCTTGTAATAAACATTTCAGAGAGATATGCTTTGATTAAAAGATGTGTTATTGCATTGTGCTAAGCTTATCAAAGCCTCAGAATTTTTCTATATAGCATAGCAGGATCCTTGGCCAGAATGAAGCACACGGAATGTTTAGTCTGTGACCAAAACCATAGGAAGGAATCTTATATGAACAGATTAGTAGAGAAACACCAGTGTAAACTGTTTGCATGCCAGTAAAATAAATACAAGGAAAGGTATGCATGTTCCACTCGAAGCACATCCTAAGAAATCTAAATTTAGAAACAAATGTCAGCAACGGCCTATATTTGTGCTACTGCTTCATTTTATTATTGCCAAGGGAAAGTTTCAGTATTGTAATAAATCTGAGGCAAATTCTAAATTAGCACAAAACAATATATTGAACACTTCCAAAAAGGAATACAGCGTAAAGTCCCTATGGAAGTAATAACAAAAATAAATAAATCTATACAAATTTTATTTACTGAGTAATATATTTAGACAGGTCAGTAGAAAAAAAACGAAATATTAGTTTACAAGGTGGGTAATGTAGCCCTGTCCCTTTAAGACCAGTAATACAGTTACTACCTGTTTTATCGGTCTGTTCTTATTGTGTTGTCTTTCCCAATTGTACAGCACTGTGGAAAATGTTGGCGCTTTATAAATGCCAATAATGAATACATAAAAAATACTCTAACATTAAAGGGACTCTATAGTCACCAGAACTACTACAGCTTAATGTAGTTGTTCTGGTTAGTATTATAGCTCCCTTCAGGCATTTTCATGTAAACTCTGTATTTTCAGAGAAAAGGCAGTGCCCCTAGGGACACTTCCAAGTGGCCACTCCTAAAAATAGTTAGGCTGTACTACAAAGGAATGCCTCAGCTGTATGTACGCAAAACAAAAGGCAAAAAACCAACTCAGTATTGCATTAATGAAATCTACAGTGATGGTGACAACACAACAGGGAAATCTAAATTGTTGCCCAATATGACTCAAATTGAAGTCAGTGATTGTTAAACTGTAACCAGGAAGATGGTACTCAATAAAATTAGCTGGTAACAGTTATTTTCCTGTGATACTCTAGACTGGAACGAATAGTATTTAGAGCAAATACTAACAGCAATGTCGAAATAAGGAGGGATAAAGTGCCTCAGACTGGTGATACTGAGGGAATCAATTACTAATATAAGGGGGCCCTCAATCTATAACACCCCACCCCCCCCCCAATCTAATCACACCTCCACGTGAATTGAATCTGCATTGTGACAGGGGCATTGTTTGTGCTAGTTGCTGACATTTAAAACATTTTGTGGCCAGTGGCGGATCCAGAGCCTGATCTCGGGAGGGGCACTTGTACATTATTTAAAGAAATAATCCATGCACAATAACCACTACAGCTCTGTGTAGTGGTTATGGTGCCAGGAGTGCCGGGACCCCTCTCCCAGAGTAAGTAGTCAAACCGTTTAAGAACAGTTTGACAACTTACCTGGAGTTTGCTGGGATATGTGGTTGTAGTAGGGCATAGGAGCAGTGGTGTGTGTGAGTGTGTGAGGGACGCAATGTTAGTGAAAGGTTCAGTGGGTGTGTAGAGATGTAGTGTGTGAATGTGTAGGGTGTGTGGGGCAATGGGTGCATGGGGGGCTGTGTATGTGTGTGTGGGGCAATGTGTGTATGGGGGGCAGTGTGTGAATGTGTATGGTGTGTGTGGAGGCAGTGTGTGTATGGTGTGTGTGAATGTGTATGGTGTTTTTGGAGGCAGTGTGTGTATGGGGGGCTGTGTATGTGTGGCAATGTGTGTATGGGGGGTAGTGTATGTGTGTGTGGCAGTGTGTGTGTGGCTGTGTGTGTGTGGGCAATGTGTCTATGGGGATGTGTGTGGGGCAGTGTATGTGTGTGTGGGGAGCAGTGTATGTGTGTGTGTGTATGTGTGAGTGTGTGTATGTGTGTGTGGGGCAATGGGTGTATGGGGGCAATGTGTGTATGGGGGGCAGTGTTTGAATGTGTATGGTGTGTGGAGGCAGTGTGTGTAAGGGGGCTGTATGTGTGTGTGTGTGTGTGTATGGGGGGCAGTGTGTGTATGGGGGGCTGTGTATGTTTGTGTGGGGCAATGTGTGTATGGGGGAGTGTGTGGGGGGGCAGTGTATGTATGGGGGCAGTGTACGTGTGTGTGGGGGCAGTGAATGTGTGTGTATGGGGGGCTGTGTATGTGTGTGGGGGGGCAGTGTGTGTATAGTGGCAGTGTATGTATGTGTGGGCCAGTGTGTGTATGGGGTGTTGTGTAGGTGTGTGTGGCAATGTGTGTATGGGGGCATTGTATATGTGTGTGGGGCAATGTCGACATAAGGAGGGATAAAGTGCCTCAGACTGGTGATACTGAGGGAATCAATTACTAATATAAGGGGGCATTGTATATGTGTGTGGGGCAATGTGTGTATGGGGAGCAGTGTGTGTGTGTGTGGCATTGTGTGTATGGGGGGCAATGTGTGTAGGGGGGCAGTGTGTGAATGAGTGGTGAGGAGGGTAGGGGGCGTTTTTATAATTTTTACTTAAGGAGGGGGGACATTTCTCAATCCCTGGTGGTCCGTGGGGAATCCCTGGTGGTCGCAGTAGTGAGAGTGAACTCTAGCCCGTAGCTCCAGGGCTAGAGTTCACTCTCGCGAGATCGGGAGCATTGCCGTGGTAACAGCGGCAACGCTCCATGCTCGCGAGAGAAGGACCCTGAGGAGCTGCAGGCTGAGCTCCCGGGTCCTCTCTCCCGTCTGCCAGCACGGTGCCTGTGGATCAGGGAGGGAGATCTCTCATCTCCCCTCTGGTCTGTGAAGGCACATTGCAGGGCTGGCGCTTGGACAGTGCCAGCCCTGCATTATCCAGCAGGGGAGAGTCTGAGGGGGGCCCTGCCCCACCCCCCATCCCCCCCCAGATCAGCCAATGTTTGTGGCATATGTACACAGATGCAAACAAACACACACAGAGATATATGCACGCTGACACACACACACAGATACTCACGCTGACACACACACACACACAGATATAGATACAAACACAGATACACACCCACACTGACATACACAGCAAAATAAATAACGAAAACCCATATTGATAGCCTTCTTCTTGTGGGCCCTGCGACAGCTACACAGACTGCACCCTCAGTAGTAATTCTGGCCTGGGAATGCGGGACAGATGACAGCTATGTGCATAAATATTTGTGTTAAATATCTTGATACCATTCAACACGCTGCCCAGAACACACTGTGAAAAATCTCCCACATGCACGCACAGGTCTGGGAAAGGAAAGCCCTTGCTGTCACTGTGGCTATTCAAGGTTGGACTGATTTCTCCTTGACAATGGGTAAGTTTAATTGCCACATTAGCAATGCAACTAGAGTGGATGGACCATGGCTGCTGGGTGGTCTTGTTTCTGATAAAACCCCTCCAAAACAGCTTGATTGAAACTTGTGGGAGGGCAAACATATATCAAGAATGATTATAATGCTTAGATTACCCTTTAAATAAATTGGAACATTCAGTTTCCAAGTTTCTAAGTTTAAAAAGAAATAGTAAGCTATTAGTCGTTAAGCAAAGTAACAGAATGAACACTTATTAATTAAATAAATATCCTTTTAGTTAATTGTTAAATTTAAACCGTCAATAGCATCTACTGAATTTTTTCAATTTAAAAGATTTTTGAGCCCTTAATAAATATGTTCATTTAGGAAGACAATGTGCAATCAGTACAAATTCTTACATCCTGGCACAACAAGGAATCTTTTATATATAAACCGTTTGTGACTCTTAAATGTACTATTGTGCTGTTATGTAACAGATGCCCTTTAAGTATATATAATCAAACTACAGTTTATCCTAATTCTAAAGTGCTAAAGTGCTATAAAATACAATCTTTAGTTGCATTCTTAACTGGTCAGTACATTTTGAAAGGCTTCTTTTCTTATCAGAGCACATATTGTTTTTAGTTAATACACAGAGTTATTTCTTTCCTCACTGTGCTACTTGAAATGTTTGCACTGGCTGGTCAGATACTAAAAATATATTAAGGCAACTCATTATTAAGCGATCCCGTCTTTATGAATTATCGTTTGTTATGGGCGATATATATCACTTGTCCCCTTTAAAATGTCAAATATGCAACAATTTAATTGTTCCGTGGAGAGGTTAAGGAACCATTAAACTAATAATGAGGTATTCATGTCAACTCACGAAGTGGAGTAAATAGCTGCTGAAATTAAAAAAGTTTTCTCTTAAAGTCAGTTTGAAGAAGTGTGATATTCACTATCACTCATTGTGGTTTGAATTCTAAAGGTAACTGAGCTCAGTCAGAGATTGGTATAAGTGCTAAGAAAGTGAAACACTGTGACACATGTCACTGTTTTCAGTTGTAATCAATAAAAAAAAAGTACTGGCTCATTAGTTTGTATTGTAGTGCTTTGCTTGGGATAGCTAAGAGACGTTCTTGTTAAGGAGCTTGCAGCTCTCAAGAGGAAGTGGTGCAGACGACGAGTGGCATCCAGCAGAACCACAAATGAGAACTATTCTTAAATGGACACTCCTGGAACCATAACCACTGCAATGTCCTGTAGTGTTATGGTGCTTGAAGTGTTCCTTTGAAAACATATAACAGGAGAGGCATGACGAGCCCACAATGGGATGGAGAATCAGAGTAATTAAGGGCCCATGTTATGCCTAGTCTCCTAATATGGGCTGACAGTCTTCCAGTCTATTTTTATATATGAGCCATTAGGGCCCAAAAGATGCCTAGCCTACTGGAACCTATATTAAAGGATCACTATAGTGTCAGGAAAACACACTCGTTTTCCTGACACTATATAACCCTTAGGTCCCCCCACCCTCAGGGCCCCCCTCCCTTGGCGCTGAAGGGGTTAAAACCCCTTCAGTTACTTACTTTAATCCAGCGCCGGGCTCCCTCAGCGCTGGTGACCTCTCCTCAGTTCTAGAGTGGAGCAGAATGCGCATGGAGCAGAATGCGCATTTCTTAATGCTTTCCTATGGACGTTCTGCATGCTGAATGCAATTTTCGCAACAAGTGTCACAGAAGCGCCTCTAGCGGCTGTCTTTTCGCACCCAGTGTCGCAGAAGCGCCTCTAGCGGCTGTCAGGAAGACAGCCACTAGAGGTTGGATTAACCCTGCAACGTAAACATAGCAATTTTTCTGAAACTGCTATGTTTACATCTGAAGGTTTAAAACCTGGAGGACCTGGCACCCAGACCACTTAATTGAGCTGAAGTGGTCTGGGTGACTATAGTGGTTCTTTAATATGTCTTACAGAACTCAGGATATGCTGAGTCTCTGGGCCCTCTTTTAATATGGGTGACAAGACTCAGGAGATGCTCAATCTCTTGTGTCCTATTTTAATAATGTGACTTCTGCTAGGAGTGAGACTTGTACATCACAAGCTCCAAGCTAACCAATCACAGTGCTCCTCTGTGGAAAGGCCATTATAAATCAGAAGATGTTGTTATGGTAATATAGTCTTGAAAGAGATTGGTCATTTTATATTAACTTATCATTGGCTGGCTGATCATTACAGGAAACACTGATCAGTTCAATAAAGATTTACATTCAAAACCGCTTTTCAGATGTTCACGGGACTTCAGTTACATTTTTCTCACCTTGTGGCAGTAGTGTACAGCAGAAACAATCTGACGGAAGAAATGTCGCGTTTCTCTTTCACTTAGTCTTCGTCTCTCACTGATGTAATCGTACAGCTCCCCTTTACTTGCATATTCCATGATAATTACAATCTTATCCTTGTTTTCAAATACTGCAAAGGTTAAAGAAATCTCTTGTGAATGGTCAAAATCCAGAATACGGTACAACAAAAAAAGAATTGAACACTTTACAGTCACTCACTCGTTCCAAGCAAAATATATTTTTGTCACTTTTTTTAAACGAATATCTTAGCTTTTCTTCATAAGAGGTATCACTTGAGTGTAAAAAGGAATCCAACAGTTCCTGGCATTGCATTGGCAAAAGTATGCAACGAGATACCTCCTATCTGTCCTGGATCTGACAGGATAGTCATAATTGAGAACCCTGTCCCAAATGAAAGTGCCCCAACAACTTAATGTGATCGTACTTAAACCACACTAACCTGATGTAGGATAGACAGCCTTGGCTGGATTTCTGGCTCACTTTTTTCTGTCACCTCCTTTTCAAGAGCACTTTCAACCACCTACAACCATACCCATGACTCATATGTATATCCCATTGCTCCTCACATCTACCACCTTCAAGCATAGGTAAGTATTTATCCAGCCAACACCTAACTTTTCATTTGTTTTCAGGTACACTACATAAAAGCAACGGTGTGAGATAACGGTGTGGCATGGCTCATCATTTTGTTTAATGAGTCACTTACCAAGGGAAAATAATTAATAATTATTTAATTAACCATTCCTTTAAACACAATGCATTGGATGGTCATTTTATATCACTTTACTGCTGAAGACTCACATTGATTACTAATCTGAAATAATGGATGTTAAAATATGAATAGCTACTCTCTCTTGCATTATTTCATACGCTATTTTCTGCTTAGTCTTCACTACAAGCCTCATTAAAGCGGATCCATCAGTCACAGAGGTTTTTTACATACTGTGCAAAAATTTTCGAAGATGACAAGCCCTGTTTATATGCGGTCACTGGGGGAGAAGCAAACAACAGACATAAACTTACCTGAAGCTCCCCGTTACGGGTTCTGCTAACGTCCTTCTTTAGCTCCTGGCACAACTTCCACAATAGACATCTTTCACACATATGAACAACACTAAGGGCAATGGATGATCTCACGAGAACAAATGATCTGCCAGAGACCAACTCAAATGGTGCACGAAAAAATGCTTTTCCCCCACAGCCATCACTAGTGATGTCAGTCTCAGACTTTACCACAAGACAACGTATGTCCCCACTTTGTCTTAATATCTTTTTATTGAGGTGGACTTTCAATGCAATTACAGCACATGAGTATTTTATAATCATTTGATCTATGAAATACTTAAAAAGTGACCAGAAGTGGCAGCTCTACTTTAAATGTTCAGTAGAATTGGAGATTTTTGTAAAACCTCAGCATTTGTTCCCCAAATTTTTCAAGTCCACTCTTAACTCAACATAACTTGTTGTTTAGTGCATCAGTTTGTTGTTTAGTGCATTTAGTTCACTGGTTTTGAAGGGATTATCTTGTCTTTTTGATACAAGAGATAATTATGCTTCCGAGTGTAAACTATAAAGTGCTTGTATGATAATCTTTTAAAGGGGACGAAAGATTGGAGGGTGGTGCCCAAACATCAATCTGAATCAACCTATAAGAAACGTGTAGATCTTGTAATTTTATCAAATAAAAATAATGTGTGCAATTAACGCTCACTCAACGCTCACTCAACCCTTTATTACTCTACCCTTTGTAATAATAAAACATTTTTTCCATGGGAAAAACTGAAGATGTGTACTGGGCAAACATTAAAAGGCATCGCACAAATATCACAAGTACATGTTAATGTTTAACAAGTATTTTGACATTTGCAAGACGCTGTGTGAGAACCATTCAAAATATCACACTTAAACGGTATCATAAACCTTACAGACACCTGTACTGTTCCCAGTTTCACACAAACACTTACGGGATCAAGATCTTGTATAGCGTAAATAGGTAAAACAACAGTTCAAATATGTACTTGGACATAAATTCAATCCAATAATACACTTAAAGAGACACAACATATTCCACTGGGTTGGGTTTTTTTTGCCTTCTTTTGGAACACCACTATAGAAAGATGTGTTTTAAAGGTTGAACTCGACAGACATAAGTCTTTTTACAACCTAGATAACTATGTAGCTATCAGGGTTATTCACTAGGGTGACAATTTAAAGTGAATTCAAGGCGAATTTCAAAGTTAAGTCCAGACAATTTGAACTGAAAGTTTACTTGACTTAAGAGAATTTTTCCAGACTGGAAGCGGACAAGGAATGACAGATAGATAAAATGTATTAAAAAGATGCAAAATATACACATAAATGAATAAAAATATACTCAACTTTAAAGTTCGTGCAACTGCTATGTAAAGGCAAGCAGAAGCCTGCCAGACCAGGAAGTGGCTCCACCAATTAGGAGCTTCTTATTCTGATCTAAGGTGTATGATTTGAGAGGGAACCTATAGTTCCGAAAATAACGATTATTTTTCCAGAACTATAAGCTCCCTTCTGTCAATGTGATCTTTGTCCACCCACCACCTGATGTTTAAAAGTTAAGTTAAATAAAGATTACATACCTCATTACGGTATCAAGACACCTTAAACTGCAGCTGCTTGCACCATCTTCATTAGTAGTGACTCTTCTGCGATTCTGTCCAAGACAATGCTTTTCATAGAGAAGCACTGAAGACAAGATACGCATGCATGGCAAAATGCCATACTCCTTCAATCAAACTCTGCTATGAGCAACATTTGATTGAAGAGTCGATTGAAGAGCTGAGGAAGACAGTTACTAGATGTGTATTCAACCTTTCCATGTAAACACTGATGTTTCTACAGAATGGCAATGTTACATTGAAGAGTTAAAACAATAGGACCACTGCACTCAGACCACTTCATTGAGATGGAGCTTTAGTGGTCCTTTAACGCCTAAATCCAATCGAGGAGATACTTCAGGCATGTAGCTCAATGTAGAACGTTTACATTCTTAACGCTATAGTGTTCCTTTAATCGTAAGGAACTTTTAAAATTATTATTATTTTTAAATTGGTGTGAAATTATTATAAAATGTATTAAGGATAGGTTCGTTAAATAATCATATTTAATTCCATAAAAAAATTCATAAGAAATATAAACAATATCACAAAGACCAGTGAAATGAAGTTTTGCCATTTTAACCTACTAAGAAATCTACAAACCTGGACTTACTTAAGTGTCTCAGCTGGAGATGTGTAATATTTCAATACATTATTCCTCCCAGCACTTATATTATTTGTCTACCCTACATGCCAAAATCTGCTTTCTGCTCCCGCCCTTGAGCTCCCAGTCAAGTAGATCTGATAATAAAACCAAAGGAAGCCAAGGTTCTGATAAGATCGAATGTTCTATGCCTGAAGGCTCACCCTGTCCTTTTCTGTCAGTGAGTCCCATCTGCGTAATCCTCATTAAAACAAAGACTTCTCAAACTAGAAGAGCTGTCTATGGATGGATTACTCTATCCACAACGTTCTCCAAATATGAGCGCATGACTTCTCTTATTTTTTTTCAGGCCTTAGCAATAATTACTTTTTCAGGCTAACATAGTCTCCTGACTTTTTTTTTTCCTTATTGGGGTTAAGCCAACTAGAAGCTTGGTTTTCCGAAATAAGAAAGTGGTCATTAAATAATGTATTCCAGAAAATATGAAGTTACAATGTTATGTTTAGTAGATTATTACTTGGAACAAAAAAAATCTATCCAACAAAATATTAATAGTGGTATCCAGACAGGATGTATTATCTGTATCATACAAATTATAAAATTATGGTCGGAAGGAATTTGGTCCAGTATTGTTTGGTCACTTGACAGTTTGAAGTTCATGGTAAGATTTTCTACATATAAAAATCACCAACACAATAATTATCTTTTGTGAAGGATATGTATTACAGTAGAAAGGTTGCTGGTGTAATACAATACTACAGTTACTTTTAAAAAAAATGTATTACATAAAGCATATTGTTAGATTTGTAATGGGAGCCTGTATAGGAGAAAATCCACTTAGAAAACTATTCCTGAATTATTATCTGGTTTCACCAATATATCTGTGTTAATTGGGATGGGATAATTCTTGCTTTTCAATATCCCAAAACATATTTAATTTTTTTCAATATAATACTATACAGGAATTATAACAGCTTTAAATATATTATTTTAATAATCTCTCACCAGTTTCTCCAAGAAAACATCCCTAAATGAAAAGATTTTCTGATGGTCTGATAAAGAAATTCTAAGAAATACTTAGTTAACTAATTTTCAAATGTAATCAATGCTAATACTAAAACATTGAAATTTACACTTTCTGTACAGGGAAATAAAAGGGCATTTCTATGTGTGAATGCAGATGTACACTTACTCCAACATAAATCCACAACAAGAAATATGTACAATGTAATAGATATAGAAAGTGTAACCTACATTCCATGACAATATGTAATTATGAGCTTGAGTGTATCAGCTCTAGTGGCTATGGATCTAGGAGTGCCACTTTAAATGTTATAGTTTTGTTTACTTTTTTCTATATTTCGCTAGTTATGCATATTCTAAATGATATCATAATTGTGATATGAGTCTAAAAGCATAATAAATATTAAAGGGGCCCTCTAAGCACCATCACAACAAGCATAATTACAAAGGTGATGGTCATAGAACATCCTGTTCCTACTCTCTGAGAGTGGCTTAGAATTGTAGTGATATATAAAAATCTGAGCTTGCCTCGATCAAGCAGACTGGAATAAAGTTTTTTGTTTTCTGTGTTTTGTCCAAATTTTCCATGTGGCGACTCCCTCCCAGGAAAAAGAGCCTAGCCTTAGACCGTGCATTAAAAAAGAAAAGATAGTTGGATTGATGGATGGGTAGACAGACAAACCAGATAGACTGTTAGACAGAGAGAGTATAGACAAAACGGAAAAGACTAGCTGTTTAAAAAGATTACTGTGTCTAGAGCAGAAAACATATATTGGGGATAAGGAGAACTAAGGAGTAATCAAAATATCTAAAGAATAAGGGCAAAGTAGGGAGTAATCATTTCAACAAGAAGTGAGAACATTAACTCAATATTAAGGGATTTGTCACATTCTGGTCCCGAAGAAGTTAAACTGTGAAATGTGGCTCAAACAAACATTATGTTATGAAAACCCTAATTATTCACAGAGGTGAGAAGTAGACATCTGGTGGGGGAGGGCCCCCAAGCTGTCAAACTCAATGGATTTCTTTAAAAGGGCCTTTTAGCAAAACAGACTATACGTTTTATAGCAACATGTATAACTATTAATAGCATTTTCTTGTTAAACAAGCAATAAATCTGATAGTCCACTTGAAGTGAAGACAGAATTATACACCTCCTTTCTGAGACACAATTGGGATCAGCTTCGAAGTGGTAATTTCAGCTCAACACCAGCTATATAGCACCAGGAATTATTATTATTATTGCCACTCCAGACACCACAGCCACTTCATCTCATTGACAAAGCTATGGTACCTGGAATATGTTAGAACCATGCCATTGCTCAGTTCAACCTCAATGGCTTGACCTTGAATGAAGGTCACCAGCCACCGGCAACCCAGACCCTCACTGCTGCCTGGGTTCATCTGAATGCATCACCTTCAAGTAGCGATGTTTGGCAGTGATAGGTGGATAATTCTTTCAGTCTTTCACTGATGCCCATTGTGTAACTCAGCATTAGCTGTACCGCCAGCTGGAATCCTTATTGGAGAATTGTATTCAGTTTGAATAACTATGCTGCTATGTTTCAATATGATTCAATTTATAGCTGTATGTTAAATATAAAGCTTAGTGACTCATGCCACAAAGCAGTCTTCATTGTAGACAAAATGTATACTCACATTAGAAAATTTAGGTTAAAAAATATATATATATAATGTTGAACATAACCGTGAAAGAACTGTAAAATACTTTTAGAGAGGACTGATAGGGATGGATCCAATTTTATGAATCAGACAAGCAAGGAAAGTAATCTGTGAAATAAATTAAATCCATATGATATGGCTGTAACAATGGTAAGAATATATAGGCTATAAAATCCACTAACAGCAAAATGGGAACATAAGAGTTATGTAATTGCACAGAGCAACAGTTCTGAGGATGTAGAAAATACTTAGACAGTTTGCCTTTTTGCACATGTGTAATACAATCTCTAAAATATGCAAGGGATTTCCTCTATATAGCCTCTATACATCTGTCTAAATATGAATTTCTGTGTATATCCTTATGTTAAATGCTTAAAACGATGGTGGCTTAAGCAGTTACAGCCTACCTCAACCTTTTAACCTTAGAAATAAATGTGGGTCCCAAAGGGGAAGGGGAGCAGGATCTTTCCAGCAATTAGAAATTTAGCTGTCAGTGACGTATATAAAAATGGACGCCCTCAGGGTTATTCGCTAAACTGGGATTTGTGGACAATTGACATGCGAACTGCAAAAAATAGGCAAATGAGCTGAATATATACATGAGTTGAAGAAAAAACTTTTAGCTAAATATTTTCACTATGTCAAATCTCTATAGTTTCCATCGCCAATTTATCGGACTTTTGTCAGATTTTTTAAACTTCACTTTCCGTATCAATATGATCTAATCCGCAACGCAGTTATGCAAACTACCCAATAAATTTGCAGCCTTTGAGTCAGGAGTGTGTTACAGGGAATGTTTATTTCTAACAACTAAGTGGCCTCCAGTGATTTGTGACCAGTTACAGAGAGAAACTGCATAAATATGATGTAAACCATAGAATAGAAGTTGTGCAATGCTTTATTTTTCAGCAGTTCAACACTGCAACTGCACATGTATTTCAACAAGAGTGGTTTTGTGAAGAGCCGAGGTACTTGCCCTGATTTAACCTACCGTAGAAATAGCCAATTATTAACACTTATTTTATATCTAAAAAAATGAGACACATCTTGTAACACTAAGATATATATTGTCTGTAAAAATAGACATTTTAAAGTTCTTTTAGCTACAAGAAGGATAAAGGAGAAGTCATCTAATACTATTAAACTAACAAGAATGTATTCCTAAAAGACTACTTTAAAACTGCGTAATAGATGTTCTTTTGTGATATGGATAACCTGGCTTCTAATGACAAAACAAAACATATTTTAATATGAGACTTTTTTCATTTTTTTTATTTAAAAAATGAGTACACAATCATTTGATTCCAGTGATTAGAATGATGTTTTTTCAAAAACTGTATACTGTGGAAAAATTACAGTAGAATTTTAACTTTTTAACTCTGAAAAATTCTCCAGTTCGGCTGGTTTGTAAGCTCAGCAGTTTTTGACCAAATGGCAATGCTTTGAAATGCCCAAGAAACCCCATGAATGTTGACTTAGGCCTGTGATCTTGCAATCTTTAGCACTGCAGATTTTCTTTGTGAAGATTATATACATATTAGATAAAACGAAGTAAAAATGTGGTATAAAAAAAACTTTACCCCCAGGAAACGCACCACTGCGTCATAGTTGGTTTATTTACATTCCCGCATCATGGAAAATATGCAGCTAAAAGCTCTGCTATGTCTGATAAGAGTCTACAGAAAATGCCTTCTATACATGAAAATACAATACTTCATTCTAGAACTGGTTCTTTAGTTTATTGATGACCTCAGGGGATGTAGTTCAGTTTGTTGGTTTAAGGCGACATTTAACTTCTTGTAAGCTCTTTTAGGCAGAACTCTCTTCACATCTCATTTCTGTACATAATAACTGTTGTTTTTTTGCTAATTTATATCCACAGTGTGCTGAGGACTATGTTGGCACTATATACATTATAAAAATAGTAATAATATCAATAATAATAATAGAAGCTTTTTGCCCAAGATTGGCTTGAACCACCCTTATCCTTTCTCCCTCGATAATCTTCATTACATTGAGTATGTTGACATTCCATCAAGTGTCTTTTCATGGGATGGTATTTTTATTACTCCGATATCAACCGCAGACAGAACTGCCCTCCCCAGTAGTTACAAAGCAATGCTTTATTAAAAGTCAGCCAATCAAAAGAGCAAGATGGTATGTATCTAATTGTTAGTACACAATATTACAATCCCACTGCCTCTAGAATGTAATCTTGTTTCAGAAGGGCCACAATACCCTCTGTTGCTGTGCGTCCACCTCAACTTGTTGCAATTACATGTCTGTTAGTCAAACTATTGTACAGCGCTACGGAATTTGTTGGTGCTTTATAAATAATAATAATAAAGTCGTTTTTGTTTTTTTTAGAACCTAAATACTTCGAGGTGACCAAATCGAAAGTGTGTTTGCAGCTCTCAATTTAAAATGATTTTCAAATTAAAAAAAATAAAAAAAATTTAGCACAAGAATATGATGCTGCAAAAATGTTGCATTTTTCAGATAAAATGCATTAAAAGTTTCAGCAATGCATTATTAGAACATCCTTTTGACACAAGACAATGTATAAATAAAATCTAATATGAAAACTATTTTAGAACGTATTTCTAAACATACTATTGTGTACCAGTGAGACATTAACTATAATTTTTCCAGTGGATTTCCATTTGATAAAAATTAAGCTACCATCCCAATCATTTTGAAATTGTATGAGATCACTTAAAGAGAACATCTTTTTTGCATGATGTCACATCATTTTGGATGAGATTGTAAATGTTGAAACCCAAGTAGGAAGTGATTGCATGTTTGAATTGCACCTTTTAAATTGCATGAACTAAATGATGAAATATCGAGGACATGTGGCTTCTGTTCATGTATGTATATGTTTTTCCTTCAGTATTTTCATATGAAAAACTACGTTAGCATTCACACACACAAACACAAGTCAAGCCCTACAAAAATTAAAGGACCACTATAGTGCCAGGAAAACATACTCGTTTTCCTGGCACTATAGTGCCCTGAGGGTGCCCCCACCCTCAGGGACCCCCTCCCGCCCGGCTCTGGAAGGGGGTAAAAACTTACCTTTTTCCAGCGCTGGGCGGGGAGCTCTCCTCCTCCGATCCTCCTCCGTTCCGCCCCGGCGGCTGAATGCACACGCGCGGCAAGAGCTGCGCGCGCATTCAGCCAGTCACATAGGAAAGCATTCATAATGCTTTCCTATGGACTCTGGCGTGCTCTCACTGTGAAAATCACAGTGAGAAGCAAGCAAGCGCCTCTAGTGGCTGTCAATGAGACAGCCACTAGAGGATTAGGGGGAAGGCTTAACCCATTCATAAACATAACAGTTTCTCTAGAAAGGACCTGGCACCCAGACCACTTCATTAAGCTGAAGTGGTCTGGGTGCCTAGAGTGGTCCTTTAAGCATGCCACATTTTCCCATCCCATCTCAGACACTCGAAGCACCAAAACCACTACATCTCAAAGTAGAGGTTTTGGTATTTACAGGTTATTTTCTCCGACAATGGCATTCCTCAGAAATGGCAATGTTTACAGACCTAGATTATGCCTCTAGTGGCCGTCAGACATTCCAAATTAAATTTATCTTCATTGACCAGTACAAACACTGAACACAGATTCCCCATACCAAAAAACAAACAAGGAAAACAGCAGTGAACAAGTATTGAGAAGAGTATTATCTGAAAAACTGTTAAACATATTGTAAAATGTAAAAATAAAAATGTAACAAACGTAAAAGTATTATTTGGAAATGTCCTATTTAAATTAGAGTTTTGAAGCTCTAGGTTGGAATGGACTAATCCCCATGTTAATATGGTTTACTTTTTGAAGAAAGGGCAAGGTAAGTAGATATGTTCAGTGTATGGATAGTCAATGATACCCTATTTGGCCTGAGCAGGTCAATTGGTAGTCTCGTCCTTATTACCTCACTGCAGCCAGCAGAAAGATGACATAACTAAGTGGGACACTATTTATAAACTTTACTATGAGAATGCATAGTCCAGAGTTGTGCTCTTTAAAGGGTAAAGCCATTTGGCATGTCAGTATGTTGATGTGACAAAGGGACCAGTCACTCTTAGAGTGTCACGTGTTAAGGACTTATACAGCTGTGCCTAAAGACAGCTATGCTAAAAATCCCCTTGGTTGCTGTGACGTCAAAAATGTGTTTCATGCATATCGTAAGTCAATAGACAGCTGTCACTTATTCCAACTGCAGTAATATATAACAGTGTGTTTGAAAATACCTGTATTACTTTTTTAACAGGCTGTTAAGGTTACTTCCACACTTGGAAATGATCTCATCAGAATGTTATCACAAATCCAAACCATCATCAGTCATCATAAGCAGTTAGGTATTACTGTATTTATAATATACATAATATTATTTACTGCTGTCTCTGCCAAAATCATTGTAACACTGGCAAACAATACGTTCTTAACAGTAACTTATATTTTATTAATAAATTACTCAATATGTAATTGGTGGTATAGTATGTAGGACTTTGACACTAGGTGTGAGATCAATACATTTTGTTCGGTATAAAACTTTTTTAAAGAAAACACTATAATTAGTTAAAAATGTCTGAGGAACACAAAGGTGCAATGGAGTTTGTGGACGGCTGTTATGTATAAAGATAAACCCAGTGCCCATGGCCTGCCTATCACTGAGCCTTTTTTCTGCTACAAACACATGAAACTCATGAATTGACTATTCACTTGCTGCCTAATATATATCAGCCCTTCACAGGTGCCATTGTAACAATATAATCAATGTTATTTACTTCACCTGTCGGTGGTTTTAATGTTGTGGCTGATCGGTGTATGGTTATAAATCAGTTTTTTGCTAAATATATACTTTAACAGCCCATTTTATTTTTCCATGTCAAACCACCTGCCATATATATCGAGACAAAAAAAACCCATATAATTCCATTAATGTGGATATAAGCATGCATATATAAGTGCCCAAGATATGGACAAAATAATAGCATATGTAAAAAGCTTAACCCTTTTTTGCAAGGTTTGCAATCACCAGGAAAAAATAACAAAACACATAGTGTAGACCTCGAGAGTGATACAACAGCAGGATGTGTGCTAATTCAAGGCAGATCATTAAATACTACAGGAACACTGTGATGGGCTGCTGCCTAAAGCGAACAAAACATTCTATTCAGCAAGAACGATAAAGAAGGGGAATTCTGTACCTAAAATAAATAGGTAAATAGGTTGTTTTTTTATATTACGCAGAGGTATTTTTTGTTCATATATATATGGATTGAATGATTTTTTGCATGATTTTGGGAAAACCACTACATTTACATGTTAAGAGCTTGTAGATTAAAAGAGGTATCTGATCGCCATTTTTCTGTTTCGTTTTCTGGAAATCACTTTATTTATTTAATTTTTTGTTTTTTTTTAACCCAGATCACTACGTTACTATATCACTAGCAATGGGTATAAACAGATAATTAAGCACCAGGCATGGCTGGAAGATTGGAGGTGGATCCAAAAGCGCTGGATTTTTGGATATCAAGATTACACTTTGATAAAAATAAAAACGATTTTGCTGGTAGAAACGCGTTAGTGCCTGCGGACACTGTTACTAAACAGGTCTTTTTATCCCATATTCGCTTTTATCAAGTACACCTGTATTTTAGTGATCCCTAATGATGTTGGATTATTTCGGAAAGCTGCTGCTAATACATGGTATCTTTTAAAGGGGCAATACAAATGGAGGCGTCCTTGAAGTATTACGGAGGAGATCAATATTCCTGCCTTTAAGTCTGAGTCCACTGTGTAAGTGTAAAAGCTTACCTTTTCTGTATTTGTTGTACCCTGGCATACTAGACTATAAGTTGCTATTTTATGCTTTTTTTAGAACTTTTTAATGTTCCAGAGTGGGTAATATTAGTTTTTACCCTGTGAGTGTACACCTGCACCGTTTTTTATGTTTACTTGATTGTGTGTTGTGTTGAGTGACACAGCAGCACGTGTTGATACTACACTGTTTTTTGCACTCTCCTCTACACTTTTGTTTTTTATAAACAGATAATTCATTGTCACCAAGCCTATGGTGTCACATGCAACACCTGAACTTACAGCTATTAAACCACTTTAATAACTTATCTATATAATGCTGAGTTTGGAGATATCTATTATGTTATAACAGTACTCCAGATGTTGAGGATTACATCCCCCATAATGCTCTTGCATCCATAATGATGGCAAAGCATCAAGGGAGATATAGTCTACAGCATTTGGAGTGCGAAAAGTTGCCTACCCCTGGTATAGCGCTTCACAAAACATGTAGCAGGTACAAATGCTAGCTGCATTATCAACCTGCGTTTTCATGCTTTCCTTTTGTTTCAGTCTATTATCATGGGAGAAAGAGTTTGATATATGTTTTCATTTAATGGCCAACTACTTCATGAAATCGTGCGCTGTCCAACAGAAGAGTTACGTAGGTGTAAATAATTATTTGAGGAAATCAAAGGTCAGCGGAATTTAACAGCGGAGGCAAGTTCATTTTGTTCTCAACTCATTGTGAGCTGTTGGTAATGACAAGAAATCTGTTCTGGTGCTGTGTTTTGAAAAAAAAATACAGAGAAGAAAAGAAAATGAGATGTGCCACTTGACGTCACAGCTCAGCTAGACAGGAAATTAATTAGAAACACGGTCTAATTGAAAGGTAAAATGATGCCAGAATTATTCATCTTTATTCTAAGTTAAGAGCCTGCCTATCGTTTCATTAGTTGTTTTCGATCTCATTTCATTCCCTGCATAGGGTCACCTCATTCTTCTATACTCTGAGGGAATATACTATGACTCATAATTTGCAAAGCCAATCTAGTGCTTTTTATAACTTAAAAGCTATATAGTACTGAAAAAAAAGAGGGTATGACCTGAAAATCAAGACTTCTATTCACATTCTTTAAGGTTTTGTTTTTTTCACAAACTGCCTAGTTTATTAAAAAAAAGGTGAAACCGAAAGATTTAAAAGGTGACATCATCTGATCTTTGAGTTATGGTATAACATTTGCAAGCTATCAAATACTGTTATACTGGCTCATAATGCTGAACTGTCAGGTATAGTATTGCAATAGTCCAATGCATTCTCCCCAACTGTCCAAAGTCTGGTGGCACAGTCCTGATTTCTGATGTCTGTCCCTGCCATCACAAGGCTTGTTTTCTGGTGTCCTGATTAAGGAGAAAAAAAGTGCTAACAGATTATGGCACTTGCATATTGCTTAGCATGCTAACACTGCTCAAAATTGGGCGCGTCTGCTCAAGAAAGAGGCGACCATCCAGCTTGACAGCCTAGAGGACCAAGGGTGTCTGCTAAAGCGCTCTGCAGGCTCTTAGCACCTGTGAATGACTGAGTGCGTCTAATGATGCTCTTGCGCTGTACTGTCTGGGGAGAGTTCCGTGGTGACCCAGGATGGGGACGCCAGGGAACAAAATCAGTACGGCAGGACAGGATCCCGAAATCGGGACTGTCCCACTGAAAGTGGGATTGTTGGCAGGCCTGAGATTGTAATTAGAAAGGGTAAACTGCATTAGAATGATCTATAACAGATTAAATGGGACAGATCTGGGTATTTGTAGGGATGCACAGAAATGAAAATTCTGGGCTGAAACCGAAAATTCAGGATGCCCTTGGCCGAAACCGAAAACAACATTTTTCACCAAATGATTTTTAAAACCATTTGATATTCACCACAATTCAGTATTTAGTGACTAGCTCTGATACAAACTACAGCAATCACGAAGCCTCTTCCAATCACAAAGCAATCACAAAGCCTCTTCCTTACTGTACCATTGCACAATTTGCCTCCACACTATACACTAAGTACATTGCCATTATAACAGCTATGAGTTTGAAGCCGTTATATAAGCAGAAACCGAATAGATAATATGTAAAATCTCACAGCAGCGCTTACCAGTGCTACTTCATCTCCAGTAACGATGAATCCAATTCAAACAGGTTCCTGACAAATCTTCACTCCTCTCTGGCAGCGTCGCTTCCTTCACGACCCCACCACTGTTGCTGGCGGCCATCTTGGCCGGTCTCTTTTCATGAGCATGCTGCTTCGGTGGGGAGGAACGAGTCATAGATCCCACCAAGTACAGGAGCGGTGGAGACTTCCGCTTTACCTCTTGTGTCTCTCCTGGGCCGGTGTTAGACTCCCTGGAGATGCATCGTTTTTTGGCAAGTTCCCTGCGGAGCCATGTTTTCAGACGGGTCTACGTTACTTGCGTGTTCTTGGCCCAAACCAATGGGAATGCGTCATCCATAGGATATGTGAAAGAAGGAGGGCAGGCACACCGCTAGATAACCCAGAGTTACCATCATGGAGGGAGGGGGCAGCCTGCACCGTGCTATCAGCTCTGTGTCTGCTGCTTCATTCATTATCCAGGGCCATCTCACTGCCAAAATGTTCAGCAGATTTGACCCTTTTTCGGCCAAAATTGGGTAGGCCCATTTTCGGCCCAAAACTTCGGAAGCCAAAATTTCGGTGCATCCCTAGTATTCAGCAGTGGACTCACATTCTATTTTTATCACTCTTCAAATCCATAATAATTAGCTGAAAGGTTGAAATTAAATTTAACACCTTAAGGTAAGGCATCGCCTGGGGTCTCCAGATGACGATGAGAGAAGATTGTCTTTTTAATACTGTAAAAAGTATAGTTCATTTGCAGCTGAGGTTCATGAGCAAAAACTGATTTTGATTATAGAACTATGCATGCAAAAATATGTGTATATATATATATATATATATATATATATATATATATATACAATAAACCGAATGTAGACTGAAAATAAATTGTATAGCAGTTTTAAATGTAAGCACTATACACACTATATGCTATATTCAGAATTAAAGGCCCTCTGGTATCCCAGATTTGACATGTTGCTCTGAGGATGTTCGTGAAAGAAGCACTTTCCTTCAGTGATTACATTTATACTCTGAAATTCAGAATGAAGGATTCTGGCAAGGTCAGCTATAGCTGTTCACTACAATTCAAGATGTTTTAAGTCACATCAACAGTATTTTCCTCCCAGCTGTATGCTACAGAGAGCCAACTTCTGTCCTGCTGAGAGGATGGAATTTCTTTTGATGGAGAATTAGGGTCTACCTCATCCAGTTGCTCCTGGAAATAAACTCACTTTGATTGGGTTACCAAAAAAAAAAGTATCATTAAGCTAGTAAAAGCTTGCTCAAGCCACTTGGACCTACTTAGCCTTAAAAATCTGAGATCTTAACTTAGGTAAGTGGTGACACATTCTAAAGCTAATCACCTCTAGACCAGAAGGTCAAAGGGTTAATGAGAAATTATCTTCATTTTTTTTTTCCGGTAAGTTAACATTTTGCGGATGGATTTGTATCCAGTGCTGTAATACACCTTTGATTTATTTTATCACATTGCCTATACAGTGCTGCAGGGGTTCACATTGAACTCCGCAGCAAAATAATGCAGTTGGATGGGCTTTATGGGCCCTCTCGCAGAACTACTCAATGAATGAACTCAATAGTTGAGTGCCTTTGCGGTACCACATAGACCAGGGGTTCTCAACCCAGTCCTCAGGACCCCCTACCAGTCCAGGATTTGGGGATTACCTGGGTGTGTCTCAGGTGTTTAGAAAAAGGGAAAAAAACACCTTAGACTCTAAGGTGTTTTTTTTTCTTTTTCTAAACACCTTAGACACACCCAGGTAATCCCTAAACCCTGGACTGGTAGGGGGTCCTAAGGACTAACGTTGAGAACCCCTGACATAGACTTTAAGCTCATTTGAGCAGGGTCCTCTTCAACCTATCGTTCCTGTAAGTTTTCTTGTAATTGTCCTATTTATAGTTAAATCCCCCCTCTCATAATATTGTAAAGCGCTACGGAATCTGTTGGCGCTATATAAATGGCAATACTAATAATACACATGAAAATATAACTTAGTGAATCTGTTGCTTTGAAGCAAGTTTCTTCCATTTTTTTCTACCAGTTTGCTCTCTGGAAAGTAAAAGCAAATAGTTGAAAATTTATTTTGCGTGTCTGAAGCCTTCCTTTGTCAAAGAGGGATTAACAATCACAGATTACATATTCTTACTAAATACATTTAATAATTTGATTTTACATTTTTTTTCTGAACATATTTCTAGTCTATTTCAGCAGATTCTGGTTTTCCTCTAGAGTTAAGGGAAATTCCCAATAGGTGGGTTTCTTTATTGCTTTTTTTTTTGGTTTTCTTTGGCTCAGCTCATTTTGGCAACATGATCCTCTAACTAGGGTGTGCACTATAATCATCACTTTTCAGAGAGAGTTGTTTTATGCTGATTACTTTGTAACATTTCTTTTTATTTTAGTATTATATTTTTCGACTCAAATATTCTTCTTCTGTCTGATTTATGGAATTTATTCCCGTGTTTGATTTTGTTTCCAGGAAGAGGTACCCTTAGGGACCAAGCCGGCTGAGCATGATGAGATCTGAAGCAGCTGCAATACAAAAGGTTCCTAGCTCAGCTCTTTTGTCTTTTCGAAACTTGGCCTGCTCTGATCTAATCTCCAACACATCGAACTTCCAGCTCATTTTGGCAGCTGCTAAACACGATGGGTAGGGGATATCCTCATGTAAACTATATGGAACCCTCTGGATTTGTGTAATTCACCTAGTTTTTTTCACCTTCCCATCTGGTGCAGTCATTTCATTTTTTGGCCGTTTAACTGACCTGAAGGTTTAGGTTACTCTAGGACGTGTTGAGCCATTGTTATTGCCATTTTCCGTAATTGATGGCGCTGTGTAAGCTTACACACACAAAAACAAGTCATGCATATCAGCGACATATTGTTATATTAATCTGAAATACAACCGCATACAGGAGAACTGATGGTTTAAGCAACCTTTTCTGGTTACAATATGAATTTTCTATTTTCAGGTGATCAGATTAAACATTTTATCACATTGAGAGTGGTTTCTCCTGATAATATTTTTTAGCCATAACTGGGTGCTGTACATTATGATGAATCATGTAGACCTAAAGTCCACTTCTTTGAGAATAGTAGGCAGTAAAGAATACTCAGTTGCACACTTGTGCCTTTATACACACACACAGGGCATTATAGGAAATGGTATAAGTTAAAAAAAAAAATGCAATGTAATAAATAATCCATCTTTTGAAATAAAGACAAATAATACCTTGCGTTACGCCCATTTGTCTTGTTTGATTTTTAGACCCCTTTTTTCTCCCAGGCCTCATTCAGATTATTTTATACTTCACAAACACAAGCTGCACTGGGGGGTAGTTTTCAAATGGTTAAGGGGGGCAAACCAATTGACAACTACCTACCTTGCAGCTTGTGGTTGAGAAGTATACCACACCACAGTGTCTCATGTAAATGAAGGTA
Organism: Pelobates cultripes; assembly: GCA_933207985.1. Lineage (NCBI taxonomy): Eukaryota > Metazoa > Chordata > Amphibia > Anura > Pelobatidae > Pelobates > Pelobates cultripes. The sequence goes on from OW240914.1 coordinate 304,148,487, forward strand.
GGTATGGTATGTACAGTTAGAAAGAAACTAGCGGAAATTCTGTTTTCAGGTAGAAAGGGACAAAGAACAGAAAATTGTATATGGACAAAATGTTGAGGTCTTGGCAAAAGAGGCTGACAATGCAAAATGTGATAAAATAAGCTGGGGTAGAGCAAGGGAGAAAGGCTGGTGGTTATGTATAAACAAGGTGGGATAAAAGGAAATACAGTTAATGTGACTGTTATGGGTCTCATGCTGGTAAATGATCCTCCCTTCATCAAAGTATATAGTGAAAAATTAATTGCTGAAATTAACATATATGTGTAACCGAGGCACTATTCAAGGCGCAGTGCATTTGAGAATCATAAATCACGCATTAGAATGTCATTAGAGATATATTTATTTACTTTCAGAAATTGATACACCACTGTGACACCAGATAATTAATGTGAAAAGAGAATGATCTTTCAGGTTTGATTTTCCCCCCAAAAATCTTACATATTACGACGGCCTGCTGGATAGCCAACCAACAGATATTGCAAAATAGCTGAGAGGAGATCAGCGGATAATTAACCAATTACTGTATTTAAAGGGACACTATAGTCACCAGAACAACTACAGCTTAATGTAGTTGTTCTGGTGAGTATAATCATTCCCTGCAGGCATTTTCAAGCAAACACTGCCTTTTCAGTTTTTACATTGCCTCCTTGGGATACCTCCTGTGGCCATTCCTCAGATGGCCAATGGAGGTGCTTCCTGGAGCAGTGATCCACATTGTGCAGCACTCCCGTTCAGCGTCTCCTCGCTCTGCATGGAGATGCTGAATTTCCCTATGGGAAAATTGTAAATTCTGATGATGTCAGCAAGGAGGCGGATTGGGGCAGGGCCAGCACTGGGGCGGGGCTGGAAGTCAGGTATGTTTTAATTCCTTTTAAGGGGGCTACAGTGGGGCAAACCACCTAAATGGTGGTTTTAACACTATAGGGCCAAGAATACATGTTTGTGTACCTGACCCTATAGTGGTCCTTTAACCCCTTAAGGACACATGATGGAAATATTCCATCATGATTCCCTTTTATTCCAGAAGTTGTGTCCTTAAGGGGTTAAGAATTCCCAACATATAGCACAGATCAGGACAGGGGGAGCAACATGGGGAAGCTCTGCCCTCCTCTTCAAAGGACATGATGACAGTAGGTAGGGTCTTGGAAGGAGGGGGCAGAGGCAGGATGGGGGCAGAGTTAAAATGTATCAGATGGGGAGAGGCAGGGTTAGATACAGTAGAGGTAGGGTCAAGGTTTTGTAGGAGTTACATTTGTTAAAGAGATGCTGTGTTTAAAGCCTGTTACATAGCTGAGCTACCAGGAGAAGGGCAGGAGCAGTGAGGGGCTGACGCTGCCGGTAGCTCTGTTTTAGGGGGAGGCGGCACTCGCTCTGCATATTCTCATGGGGGTTCAGATGAGTATTACAGCCTGTGCGGGCGCCCACTCCAAGAGAGCGCCCTAGGCCACTGCCTAATTGGCCTTATGGAAGCGCTGGCCCTGATCAGGACACTACCTAAATTGCAATACACACAAAGTATACACACAAGCAAGCAAATAGTGATAGTATATAATGAGTGAATTTCCATGTGCTTTCTGTCTCTGGTGTGAAATAAAAGTTTGAAAGGTCTAAAACTGTCTGGATGCAAATAATAAGAATAAACAACTTTATATTTTCAGCTTAACAATGTGTAGTGTTGCATCCCACACAAACATAGAACGCTGGCCAAGAATCAGACATACAATAAAATAATGGACCACACATCGGGAGAGGAGAAAATTACCTTCGTAGATGCTTATAATATGTGGGTGGCTGAGTGACGACATAATCTCGATCTCTCGTCTGATGTGAACCATATCTTGCTCATCTCTTATTTTGTCCTTGCGAATTGACTTTATGGCAACCTGTAATATTTGAAAAAGTGAGAGTTAATTTGGGAACACAGTAGATGTCAGCCAATAATTAGAGATGCTCAGAAATCAACACAGATGTTGATCGTTGGCTAGAGTATACCTAAATGTAACAAGCTCTTCTGTGGATAACTGGATAAAACAGCAACTATAACTTGAGTTAATCTTTTTTTCTTTTAGAATGTTTATTAAGTATTTAACAAGTGACATCACAATCCATTTTAGAAGAGGCACAGCCAGGGCACACAATGCAAATGAGGAAAAAGGTTTTAGTTTCTCCTCTTCCACTAACTATGTCCAATGGATGAAAAGGGCATAATAATTAATAATGAGGATGGATAGGTGGCCAAGATAAGGAGATAGCCAAGGAGACACTTAGTTCCAAGATAAATGGTGGAATTCTACATTTCACCACTATTCCTATTTGGGAGGGATAGTCCCTATTTTGGGCCCAAATCCCTCTATCCCTCTTTTCATACCTAATGTCATTCTTTTCTAGGAGCTATATTGTTTGTGTGTTTGAGTGTATAACATGGCTCAGAAGCAATATGCACAGTGATGGGTCTTTAAAATACAATAAATGTGTTTAGAAATCAGTTTTTGTAAACATGATGCATTGTTCTCCTAAATTACGTAATAATTACAATAATCATTATTAAGTCATCTAAAATTTCTCTGAACAGCTCTGCCCTGGCCACACCCCTAGTCACGTCCTAAAGTGTCCCTCTTTGTCCCTCTTAGTCCATTTGAAATGTTGGGAGGTATGCAACATTTTATTTTTAGACCACACAAAAACATATAAGTAAACAAAACTGGGAGGTGAAAACCACTGGCTGGCAATTTAAACTATACTCTAAAGCACATTTATCTTAGAACAAATAAAATAATCAAATCTCACATATGAAAAAAGAATAACTAAGCTGGATAAGAAGTAAATAACAAAACATGCAATGTACTCAGCAAGCTTTATTTGGGGTGGTAAGAAAGTGTAAATACAAAGTGTACACCTAAGTATATTTTAGGCCACAGATTGGATACAGAGTTTAGTACTAGAACCGTTTTTATATAGTTTTTAAATTAATAACATGAGGTTTAAAACATTTTTCACTTGTGCGAGCAAATGTTTAACATTCTTCTCTAATATCATGGTCTAGCAGCTTTACTACAATGTAAATATAAAATGTCATAGGAATACAGCTTTAATATAAACATCTGGATGTACACGTAAAGAGGATATATAGCTTTGATTTAATAACTTGTGATGCTGAATGTTTACGATATAAAGAATATAGCTATTGGCAAGTCACATAGCTGTAAATAGCTCCTTGTGGATCTCCTAGATTAAAAGTGAATATAGCAGATCCCAAAGAAATTTTGGATCGAATGACAAATGTCTGCAGAAGGACAAAGAAATGTAAGCGCAAAGTAAAAAAAATCTATTTCACAGTGGTATAAACTCATAAGATTAAATATAGCCCATATGTGTATATGATATATTATGATATCTTTTCCCACTATTAAAATAAAATAATATAAGCCATGTAAGGCATTCCTTGCACGAGGGAATAAATATTGTAATTTTAACACAAAATCTAGCCAAATTAACATACGGTGATCTAAATTAGATAATTCTTCAACAAAACATAAAAGAAAATAACATATAATGCACTTGAAATTAACAAATCACTTTTTTTTTTAATTTAGGGATTTATAGATTTCAAAATTTCTGTTAAATACTATAGCAAATAATTGTTCTTCAGAAGTAAAAGAATATAATATTTCAAAAATGAATTAAAGCTTCAGTCACTTTTGAGCTCTTCATAACTATAGAATCTTGTTTATTCTGCCCATTGTCAGAGTTCTCTTATTCTCTGTTTTTCTTGCAATGCATTTACTTTGGCTCTCCCTAAATTAAAAGGGTAATCCAGACTTTGACCTTGTGCTCCATGTTCCTAAAGGGATATCAGCTACACTTCATTGGCGGGGCCCAAAGAATACAGAAACGATTGTACAGGGTTCCTGTATTTCTCATTCAGAGGGAATGTGCCAGCATTTTGGATTTGGACTGCCCTTTAGGGCGGGATCAGCCTGATATGCAAATTGTATAGGTTCACTCTGTAATGGCTTAAGTGAGCAAAAACATTTTTGAGACATGATCGGGGATTTACAGAAGGGCAAGCGACTGAAGTATCTCTGAGCTTTTGCCTGTTCTCACAGTTCTTACAGGCTCTGTTTTTGTTGCAATGAAATTAGTAAAATGAGGAAAATTTCTCAGAATAACCATGCCACACATCCACTCACACCACTAAAAGTAAAGTGTCCCTCTTTGTCTTTTTGAAATGTTGGGGGTTATGTTTATAAGTCACCACTGTTGTTACACTACATATTTCCATCTTTAAACGGACACTATAGTCACCAAAACAACTTTAACTTAATGAAACCATTTTGGTGTATAGACCATGCTGCTGCAGTCTCACTGTTCAGTTCTCTGTCATTTAAGAGTTAAATTACTTTGTTGATACAGCCCTAGTTACACCTCCCTGCAAGTAATGTCAACCGCCTTCCTTAACACTTCCTGTAAGGAGAGATCTAATGTTTACACTTCCATTATTGCAAATTATGTTTAATTTACAATGTTTTATCTTATGCACTGATAATAGCCTTCTGGATCCAGCAGGAGCCTTTGTTTATGTGATTAAAGTTCAATTTACTAAGCAGGAAATAAAAACGTCTTCAGTAAATTCACACCTGACATGTGATTAAAGTTCAATTCACAAATCAGGAAATAAAAACTTATAAAGCAAGTTAACATCTGCTTAGAAATGAAACCATTTTTTTTTACATGCAGGCTGTGTCAATTATAGCCAGAGAACATGTGGCTAGGGATGCATAAACAGAAATAAAAGTGACTTAAGAGGCATGATCTATACACCAAAACTGCTTCATTAAGCTAAAGTTGCTTTTGGTGACTATAGTGTCCCTTTAAATGATTACGCCATGTATGAACAGTTAGTCAAAGTAGAGTCAAATCACAGATAAGTATGTTTCAACCTTGATGGAAAGGTCATTCCCAATGACATGTAACAGGAGAGAGAGAATTCTGCTGAACATCCATGTAGGAACTCATATAGACGGTTTGATTGGCAAGTGAACAAAATAACCGGAGTAGCTTTAAAATATTTGGATCGGTTTGGTCTGCTCACTGCCTATTGAGGTAACGCCAGGATAAATCTAGAGTTCCCAATACTTTTTTTTTTTACTTTGTTTATTCCTGTCAATGCAAGAGTATTTTCCTAAACAAATGGTGCTATTCCAAATTAACAGCTGCATCAACATGTAGACCTGGGCAAGAGCGCACAAGTCATGCAAGGTTTACTGAGGCACAGTTTATTTATTTATTTTCATATTTTTCTTTACTGCTCTGGGCAAATGGAAGACATTTAAAGAGCCCAGTTTATTAAGTGGAATTTTAACAGTGCACACACACAATAATTTTCAGCCCTAATCTCCCACTAACTACTATGCTGGAAATAGTTGTGTGTCTTAAGATGTTGATTAATTGTTACCATAACCATCATTTAAAGCTTTGCTCGCAGGCAATAGACATTTTTATCTAATATAATATTGTGCTCCAAACTACTGGCGCCACAGAGCAAAAAAAGACAATTCCAATTTCAAAATATATATCACTCAATTTATTTACAGCCACAAATTAGGTAAATAATATGCCTTAAAATGCTTCTCTCCAAATCCTTTATGTCATCCCCTGCTGGCTTAAAAACGGCAATATATTTAGCTGTACTTAATCATGGTACAGCACAGTGGGGAGTTCTAACTAAAGAGCTGCTTGTGTTAATAGCACTGAATTCGACTCTAGCTGATACGGTACGTTATTTTGTTCTGAAACTCTGGATCCCAAGAATTTGGTTCCTGACCCGTGGACCAAGAATCAATGCTCTTGGCCTGAGAAATGTAATATACAAATATCTGTGCCAAAGTTAGGCATCACTGTTCTTAATTCTGCACTAGCTGTCCTTCTGTCCTTTCACAGAATAGTCATAGTATCATAGTTCGAAACAGATAGATTGATCCTAAAGGCTTTTAAAGGAACACTTCAAACACCATAATTACTGCTCCCCAGCACTATAGCCACTGCTCCTTGCTTCCGCTACTTCCCATGGAAATCCAGAAGCTCTCTACCTGAGCTAAGCTTGGCGGTGCAGGGCTTTGCTAATTGGCTGAGAGCAATAGGCTGACATACTTAGCCAGTGAACTAGCCCTGAATTACCCCTGCTTAGAAGGTTCAGGCTCTCTATAGGAAGCAATGGAGGCAGGGAGCTGCACCTAGTAAAATATCCCACGAGAGAAGTCAAACTGTTTTAGAATGTTATAACTCTTTACAATGGGGAGGAGCTAGGGCACTCCTGGCACTATAAAAATTACAGAGTGCCAAAGTGATTATGGTGTTTGGAGTGTTACTTTAATCTGATTAATGCCCCCACCTCACAGGACCTTCCATCAAACATTATACATACATTCTTTACATAATGCTTATGTTTATATTGCTTTAGCTCTTTCATGCTGCTAAGGGAAGCAATTCCAATCTTATCTGGGTATATTGCTATCAGGAATGGAATATCTGCGCCTTTACATCAACATCTGATAATGCATTGTGTACATTGTTAGTCTGACTTATTGACCCATGTTTTAAGAAAAAGAAAAAGGCAGACAAAGCTTGGAACTTTATTTGGAAGGCCATTCAAAAGAGGTGTAAACTAAAAACATACCAGAGCAAAAAAAGTAGCTATAAAAGCTATAAACATACTGTTCTTTTAAAAAAGTTTTAAAAGTCTCTTGATTATTCGCTAGAGTGAGAATTCAAAGTTAATTCAAAAAGAATTTACATTTTAAGGCTAGAGCAGACGAACTGAAAGCATATTTGACCCAGAGAATTCTTCCAGTTTGGCTATTTTGACTTTAAATTTGTAATTCACCTTGAATTCACATTTACTCCCTCTTTAGTGAGTAGCCCTATATGTATTTCTGGCAGAGTCACCATAAACTATTCTACTCCTTCAAAAAAAATGTTTACAGGACATAAATTAAAAAAAAAAAATTTTAATTCAAAATTTCACAGAAATTACATTTACAAAAATACATTTCTACAACAAATCATCCATGCACTTTTCCCATTACTTTTCAAAGAATCATATATTTGCTAATTATGTTCTTAATTTATTTATACACGATTCCCCTAATTGCAAAAGGAAATAGTTTTTTTAATTACATATTTTTTTTCTAATTCACCTCAATGGAGTCATACGCTTTCTAATTATTTTCTTTAGTCATATAATTTGACCCAAATGGCAAAGGCAAAGCGTTTTAAAATTATATATTTTAAAATAAAGCAAGTGTGTTTGCCTTGTGTGCGCTAACTTCAAAATATGTATTTAAAATGCTCGAGTGTTTTAATGAGCTGTACTGTGGCCACATTGGAAGACAGTGTAGTAGAGATTGAAATAAAAGACTCTCCAATTTAGCCCAAACATTTTGTGGCAGTACATCATAAAACATATTCCTTAAACACTGTCATACTTCTGACCACATCCCAAGCAGATTACCAGCTAAATTGAAGATGGGATTTCCTTTATTCATACACAGAACATGCAAACTCTGGCCAGATGTTCACTAAACACATTAAGTAAAAAGAATAAAATATAAAAATAAAAATAAAAGAATTAAAAAAAATGAGATTCCTTTTGTAAACCTTAAAGAATTTAAACATTTGACTGTAATTTTCTTACATGTGCCCCAGCTGCTAAAACATTAAACAGCTTTCTAAAAGTAAAAGTATTCCTTGATTAGTTATTTTTAGCATTTTTCAAGGTTTTGACTTTTTTTTTTTTTTACATCTTGACAGCTCATAAAGCATTCATTCGACAAAGATGAATCAGGTGTAAGAGTTTCAGAGTTTTACTTCAAGACTTCTGGTACATGACATAAAATAAAAGCTTCTCTCAAAGGTGAACTACATTACAACGAGTTACAGGTCTACATTATTACTTCAATGTATGTGTGAGTCTAATTAATGGCTTTAATGTATGAGTATATGACTCTATATTCTGGCTTCCATGCATGTGTATATGAGTCACCAGTCTGGCTTAAAAGTATGTGAGTCTACTTCTGGCTTTTATGTAGGCGAGTTTACATTCTGGCTACAAGGTATGTGAGTCTACTTTCTGGTTTCTATGCATTGTGTATGTGAGTCTAAATTCTGGCTTTGCTATATGCATAGATAAGTCTGTATTTTGGCTTCCACATATGTGTATATGAGTCTCCAGTCTGGCTTTCATGTATGTATATATGAGTCTCCAAACTGGCTTTAAAGTATGTATGTGAATCTACAACATTCTGGATACAATATATTTGAAGGTGAGTCTACATTTAGAACCAGGGGACTCCTGACACCATAGCAACTAAAGATTGATGTAGTAGTTATGGTGCCTATGCCGAAACTTTTGAGAGATTGATAAATACCTTTATTCAAAAATACCTCCTATGAAACTCACCAAGGTTAAAAATCTTCAATTATTAAAAAGAGGCCTGCATGTTAAATCTTTTGATCTAAAAAAAAAAAAAAAATGCTTAACTAGTAATTTTAATGACTATTGGATTTCCAATTGGCAGAATTCAGTCTTCCAGTGAGCGTTAAATGTTTCTCCCCTACTGAGAAAGAATATGCCAAAAATGTACGATTCCATCTTGTGTTTAAAGAGAGCAAAATAATCTGTTGACATTATTATACAGCATTTTCTCAAGCATTTTATTTGCAGCATGGACCATGTTAAAAAAAAAAGCAAAACACACAGGGCAGTCAGTGATGGCTATCCATATGATATGACTTAGAAAAACCTGGAAATATAGTTCACTGTTATATCCAGTGACTACCCCTTTTCTTCAAAAGTCATAGGAGGAAGCAATTATTTCCCTGACTGCATAAGTACTTTTATGGCACCTGGGTACCTGCCGATAGTAGACTGGATAGCAGTTAATTGCATTTCTACAACCACAGGGCCTCAGCACAATATAAAGAACTATTTCAAGCACAGCAAGGCACTATGCAGGATTCAGATATGTTAACCTTCTTTTTTACCTTCCAACTTAAATAAAACAATAGGATTTGATCATTTTTTATATACTACAAGCTAATTTGAGCAGAGCCCCTGTCACCTCTTGTTCCTGCTCACCTAAATTTGTCGTCACTTACTTCATGTTCCGTCAAAGCATAGTTTAACCCCTTAAGGACACATGACATGTGTGACATGTCATGATTCCCTTTTATTCCAGAAGTTTGGTCCTTAAGGGGTTAAACTGTGGAATATGTTATTACAATGAAAGACTGGGGTAATGGCTCTCAAAAACGACTACATCTGTCTGTTTCTTGACATGTGCACAGTCGCCTTGTCGGCCTCTGCTTAAAACCCCACCAAATACCCATTTCCAATAAAGCACTGACACCATGGTTTTGGCAAAATTATATCACAGCTTTATTTGATACTTAACATAAAATATAAAGGTCATTGTCAACAGCAGGCCATCGTTTGCCTGCACAATTAACATCCTGCAGTTTACAATTTAACCCCTTGACAATGACCCACTCCCACATAACATAATACCCAAACATTGCAGCATTTTACTTAACATTGAAACATGACCATTGCCATCAAAGGGCACCACAAGTGTAGGGGCATTCCGAAACACCCCTACACACCCCGGTTCGGAGCTACCTACGAGCTCGAACCTACCAAACCAGTCCAAAGTCCTAATAGCCCTGAACTCCAAACTTTTTCCCCATCTCACTCTTTTCTTCCCCCAACTTTACTCTCCATCCCCCGCCGCCGTGACCAAACGGGAAACACCTGAAAGCAAAGGGAGGGTGGGTGGGACAACAACAGGTAAGTGCAACTTAAATTAAAGTGATCCCTGGTTCTAAAATGGCCACTACTTATACTCCTCTTTATAACTCCACCCCACCATTTCCTTAGACCAGTCCCTGACCACTGACCTTTAGGTGGCCTGTCTCCTGGCAATGTCAAGGCCCACTCCCCTTAGCCCACTCCCACTCCATGGGCTACAATCTGTCACACTAATTTTTTGTTACTGTACCCTATCCTTAATGTCTCCAGCAAGGACGGTTAGCTTTCAAGAATTCATAATGTTGGAACCTTCTAAATGTAAAAAAGTACCGTTGACAGATATATCATTATAAACACATTCATAAGTGTTTTTGTAGCCAGTACAGAGCTGTCCTCTAACTAATAGAATGGAGTGAGAAGCATCTCAAAGGCACAAGCACAGTAGAAAGAGAGAATTTACACTATTTACTAAAAAGTAAAGTGAAATGAGAATTTTACATTTTGTTGCAAAAAATTTAAAACGAAGAACATCTCCAATTCAGCTATTTTCCATCATGGCTATTTCGGCCTAAAACTACCAGTTCCCTTGCCATTTCTCCACAATTCTTCATGAATAAACCCAATAATTTTTCCAGATAACACAAATATTTTAATGCTTGTTGTAATTACAGGACATTAAATGATTCCCTGTGGGATTTACTCGTCCAGTTCAGCAAAAACACCTCTAGTGGCTGTCAAAAAGACAGCCACTAAAGTGGATTTAAAGCTGTAAACATTGCAGTTACAAAAAATACTTACTGTTTTACAATATAATGTTAAAACAAAAGGACCGCTGTACCCAAACCACTTCATTGAGATGAAGCGGTCCTTTAAAGTATTACCAAGTGACATTACAAACGAATTCGGAGAAGGCAAAACGAAATCAAATATTACAAATGCAGAGGGGAAACACTGTATCATTTCTCCTCTTCTCTGCATATTTCCTCTATGTTGAATGACAGGTGCAAAGAGCAGATCTTATAAAGATCTTATAACAAAGACAGAGATCTAAGATGGAGTAGCCCAGTCACAGATTTAAAAGGTGTGGATTTCTACATTAAATTTTATTTTTCACACCTCTCAAATACATGTCTATTAAATATAGGGTTAAGTAAACATAATGTTAAAAATTCTGGGGTGTGAGGGTTTCCATTTAAGCATTATGTATTTAATGAATCAAAAGATGTCAAAGAAAATGAGTAAACATTCTACTGATTTACAGGTATGCAGATATACTAGAACACTTACATTTACATGCTAATGAATATTATAGAAGGAGGATACCTTTAAAGTGACTTGGTGTCACCTAATTTAATCTATACATTGTGTTAGCCAAACAACTAGAAACTGTGTAACTGAAGCTTGATTGGTCATTTAGATGATTTGTGGATGACAAGTTAAGTTTAAGGTCCACTATCTTAACATACATCATCTACGTAACTCTATCATAAGACGCACCAATTGCACAGCGCTACGGAACCTGCTGGCGCTATATAAATAATAAAATAATAATAAATAAATATACTTATTTGTTCTTTGTTTCTTGGTAATATATACTCATTTACATTTTAAGGACCGAGGAATGCAGCGTAATGATAACTGGAATACTCATCAGCTGTGTCCTTTCTTGCTGCGTTAGCTGGAAAAAACACTTACATTTATGGCTGAGCCATGGAACTCATAAAACTGGCTACTTCCCTGTAAAGTACGAGCCAACTAGATTGAATGACAAGGACGTTTGCCAGGCTAAGTCTGGAACGGTCCTCTTCCTGAGTTTCTATGCACATAACCACTAGGCAGAGTTCCATAAGAATGTTAGACTCTTTATATTGTCCTTTTTCCACTTATTCTGCCATAGCTACAGTGTTAACTTTATTTGGTGTTGATACACACTGACAAATTTCATAAACTGCCACTGAAGCGTTTAGTACCTTCGTAATGTAGTTATTAAATACATCATTGCATTGCAAGAGCATCTATTTAGTGATTTGAATACAGAAACACTATTGTAAAGCTTGCGTGTCCCATGCCACCTATCCTGTTGAGTGATCATGATATATATATATATTTTTTTTGTACAAATTAACACCTAAGGGAGACTTTAGTGAGGAGATACAATCATTATGACATCTGGATAAACTCTCTTGATCACAAGACACAGTCCTGGGTTATTAAAGGGAAACTGTTACTATAATAAGCTCTTGCTATATTGCTAAATTTACGATTGACTACAGTTAGAGGTGTTCAAAAAAAAATATATATATATATATTCCACGATCTTGCACTCACATTTGTAGTATTAGAGACACGGTGCTCTTTGAGCCAAATCAACATAAATCTCCACGAAAAAAGGCACACGTTGGGCTTCTTGAAGAAAATTACTCGTCTGTAATAATAACACACAGGTTACAGCAAATCGACGTTTCAGTCCATCATAGGACTTTCATCAGGATAATCCTGATGAAAGTCCTGATGAACTGAAACGTCGATTTGCTGTAACCGGTGTGTTATTAATAAAGACGAATAATTTATTTCAAGAAGCCCAGCGTGTGCCTTTCTTCGTGGAGAAATATATATATACACAGAAGAACAGAACTTGGCACTTTTTACTTGTATTTTTAAGGAAGAATAAACTGTACAGGGTAAAGGCTGCGTATGATAGTTTGCTTGTTTTTGATTGGCACAATACACCAAACCCCTTATGAGAAAACAGCTTTAAATTAAAAAGTAATTTATTTTGTGATCGTGTGCATATGTATGTGTGTTTGTGTTTTTGGGTGTTGTTCCATCTGTCCCTTGAGTATTATTTGTTAATATGTTTTGTTTTTCTATCCAATAAATGTTTGTAAATGCACAAATAATAGATATATGAAAGCTGTTTTTAAAGCATCCCTGTGCTAAAGAATGGGAATTCGGTCACATCTGGGATGGTAACTAGGATGATTGAGGTCATCAGGCACTGACAGGCGTGAGTGTTTCAGATTTGGATACTGTAGTTGTTTCTTTAGGGTGGACATTGAGGTGATGAGTTGAACAGTGTCAGAGGAGTTAAGTAAAGCTTAGCACTGATTATGGAGAGCTGCTGTATATGATATCAATTAGTGTTGACAAAATACATATTCCATTAGGTTTGCCAACTTTTCTGTAACAAAAGAAAGAGCCAAACTGTTACTACCATGTTATTAGTTGCAGCCCCTGATGAAAAACCTGGCATCCCACTATAAAAGATATATAAGCGTATATACACACACTATAGCAATCAGTAAGATTATATGCTCTCAACAACCTATTATTCCTGTAACATGTTGTAACTGTCTCGTTTATTGGTAAATTCCCCCCTTTAGAATATTGTAAAGTGCTACATAAATGCTGATAATAATATTAATAATAAATATTCTGTAATGGGAGATAGAACTTTCAGAAGGTATCTATTACCAGATAAAATGACCAGCACAATAATCTATTGATTTATTTATGCTAATTTATTTTTAACATGGCACCAATAAATATAGCCATCGATTGGGGGTATATTTTTAAGAAAATAATTGTGATGTTCCATGTTCTATTAAAGTGAAAAATTTAGTAAAAGGGGAACTGTAAAAACCATAACCACAACCTCATTGTATAGGATAAGATGCAAAGAGATTGCGGGGCATGCTCCTCACTCAGCTTGATTTAATTTTTTTTTAATTAGGTGACAAACATTGGGGCTTGCAGCTCCTACAGCTCAGTGCTCCAGCTGTTGTTTTTGGTATTTTCACCGTATTTTTTCCCCTAAAGAAGCAGGCAGGACGCTGAGCTACAGGTATTGGTAGATCCCCAATTTTTGGTTTGAGAGCTAGGCAGAGATCCATAAAAATGGCAGGAGAGCTGTATAGTGGTTATAGTGCCTAGCAGGCCCCCTTAAAAAATATAATGCCACAAAGTAACTGTGTTTTATTGATGATTAAGTTAATTTAATTTTAGTTCTGCATGGGTTACAGTGAGTTTGTGAGGATTGGTTTTACGTTTCTAAATATATAATAGATACCATGTTATTGTTTCTTAGTTATAAGTACTACATAAATTAATTAACAGTTGTTTTGAGCAACAATAAATGTAATAAGATATCCTGAATCTTTGGTTCAACTCCATATCTGCCTATGGTTAAAGGGTAAATAAAGGACTCCACATGTATCAAACATCTGGTTTTCTATGTGTATTTTTGGGAAGTGTCCAGTATATTGGATCAATATATGGAAAGACACACCTACCCATCTCTCTAGAGTACCGAGATTGTGTATCCCATGTACAGTTCAAATACTATGATGCTATGAGTGGATTATTCCTTAAAACAGATGTTGCATGACAGTCTTGTGTTAGATTTGCACCATCGTGACTGCATATTTTCATCGAGAAAAAAATTAGGAAACCAATTAAACACGGTCTCAATCAGTAGCATATTTAAGTTTTTATTAAGTTTACTTCACAAAACATACTTAGAAAAACTGGTTTGAAAAGTCGTCATAGCAATCCCCAGAAAAAAAAAACACCAGTGTTTTTTAATTTTATTATATTTTTTATCAAAGTATTAGACTACTTACATGTGCATTATATTTTAGAAGTGCTTTAAAGCAAAAGAAAGACTAAATATGTCTCTAATTGTTTCCTGTCGAGCACAAGGCCTTGTCACTTGGCAAGTGTTAGGAGTTAGATTAATCACTTCGTAACTGCTGAGAAGCAAACTACAAGATCTGTGTGGGATGAGATCTTATGTATCTGCACAGCAACACTTTATCCACTTTATACTATGCATTACGGAAATACTAAAAATGTTTCCAATATTATGAAATAGGGGATACTTTCTACTTTATTGAGCTGTATTATTAGCAATCTCACACAACTTGATGTTCTGAGTCATAAGCACAGAAAACATGGCATTCACTGTTTCCAAAGAAAATTTTGATAGATGTTATGTCAAAATGAATTCACCTAAACGGTTTTTACCAGAAGCAATGATTTTTGCTTGAGTGATGTTATTATACATGGCATATGATATTCAAAGCAGAGTTGGGTACCTCAAGGACATAGATTATGACTCTTTAGGGCACCTAAGGAGAGAAACTCTTCCAATGTTAGGTTAATATCAGGGAACAGATATATCAAGCATATTGAAGACATCACGGAACACTCTGAGTACCACAACGACTTCACAGTCGTTAAAGGGACACTCCGGGCACCAAAACAGCTTCTCTAAGTTGTAATTAACTTCTAAATTAAGTTGTTATGGTGCCAGGAGGCCCCTGGAGAAACTATGACCTCTATGGGTTAATCAGTTCTCAAACGGTTTAAACCCTAAGTTGCTCCCAGCGCCGGTCTCAGCTCCCCCCGGCTCTAGGACAATTAGTGGCAGCCCTTCCCGGTGACACTCCGCACTTCCTGTAAGTGAAAATTCTGAAGCCAGATACCACCAGGGAGGGTGCTAAGACCAGTGCTGGGGGCAACCTAGGGGTTAAACTGTTAGAGATCGGTTTAACCCCTTGAAGTAAGAGTGCATCCAGTGGCCTCCTGGCACCATAACAACTCAAGTTGTTTTGGTGCCTGGAGTGTCCATTTAAGTTATTATGGTGTCTGGAAGTCCTGTGCAAAAAACAGTTTTCACCATATGGTAAGATGGCACCCATGACCCTTTAGAAATCATAACAGCTTCATTGAATTTGAGTGATTATTGTGACCCCCGTATCCCTTTCATTGTTATTATTCTGTTTCACTTTGGTCCTCTCTGTTCTCTGTTTTTTGTTTTATCTTTTTTTTTTTATTTATGCAAAGTATAATTTTCTAAGATTTTAGGGAACACTTTTTTCTATCACCACAAGGAAGAAACCTTAGAATGATTACGTAGACATACAGCAAGCACCAACACTTGCCCACAGGAAGAGGAAAGATTTTGTTGCAGAAACAAAACGTGTCAACTCAACTTAAAGGGACACTATAGTCACCTGAACAACTTTAGCTTAATTAAGCAGTTTTGGTGTATAGAACATGCCCCTGCAGCCTCACTGCTCAATCCTCTGCCATTTATGAGTTAAATCCATATATGATAAATGTTGACTGATCTGAAATACAGTCTGGGGAAGACCCAATAGTTTTTTCTGGTCTGTAGATGATAGAGCAATGAGTAAGCATAGGCCAGCCCTTCCCTACTGTCCCTGTGTAATCATATCAGCAAAATTATGCTCCCACCCAAACCCATCTGATCTTTGCTGCAATATTTGCATTTTTGCAACAGTCAAAGGAAACAAATATAATGTGGTCCATAAAAAAGCAACAAAATAAATAGCCATATATCTACTAAACGATTTACAATGAAAAAATGAACATGTTTACATATTCTGTAAATATAATCTCTGCATATTTCAATGCACCGAGTTGCTCTCATTGGCTGATGTTCTCAGGCAATGAATGAGTGTCAGGATAGGCATCCAGCTTTTCAAGCTCTGCCGAAGTCAGATGTCATAAACCCGACTACAGTGAAGACCCAGCACCCAGTTAAGAGGAAAACCAGTTGTAAAATGGTTTGTCCCATTACCAAGGAATGGCACAAGGGTTCTTCTACCACCATTGCCGCCAGCAGGCTGCAGTGCATATTATGGTTGGAGCAGCCCTTTAAAGGGACACTATAGTCAGCAGAACAACTACAGCTTATTGTAAATTTTCTACTGAGTAGAATCATTCTCTTCAGGCTTTTCAGAGAAAATGCAGTGTTTACATTACACCCTAGGAATAACTCCACTGGCCACTCCTCAGATGGATACTAGAGTTGCATCCTGGGGCAGTGCCACCCACTGCATGCAGACACTGATCTTTCCTCATAGAGATGCATTGATTCCATGCATCTCTATGAGGAGTTTCTGATTGGCCAGGTCTGTGATTTACTTGTGCTGGATCTGCCCCTGATCTGTCTCATTGGCAGTCTCAGCCAATCCTATGGGAAAGCAGTGTGATTAGTTCAGAGAATCACTTCTGATGATGTCAGCAAATCAGGGAGATCATGGGCAGAGCCAGCAACAGCAGACTTGAATACAAGTAAGTTTTTACTATATTTAGGGGCGAAAGGAGAGTCCATGGGGGCTAGATGGTGGTTTTAACACTATAGGGTCAGGAATATATGTTTGTGTTCCTGATCATATTGTGTTCCTTTAACATCCGGGGGGGCAGAGTTTGGAATCATGGCTTAGATGTTTACATTTTACATTTGTGCTATTCTGATTAATTAAATTTTTTATATAATTTATACCAAAAATTTGGTAATCACCAATCGGGTAAAAGCATATTCACCTGCCATATTATATACATATCCAAAACCTTGTTGTATTTGCAAATGAGATTAATGGGTTATAAAGTCTGGTAACATTTGGAGGTCCATATTTGTCTATCACAACTCTTAGACCTTCAGTTAAAGGTATGACATGCAGTAACTCATTGCTTTTTGCTTACACAAAGGTCAAACAAATTAATTGGCATGTTCTAACCTGAACTATGTCACTGGCACAAAAAAAGACTGAGCACTAAAAATATTTGGATGCCTGGCTGGACTATTTAATAAACACTAACCAGAGTTATGTGTACATCTTAGAGCCCATTGTAAGAAGAATTTGATTGAAAACAAAAACACTTTTGTAACTCACATACTTTTACGTATTAAGAACAATGCATTGGTATTTAATTGCTTGGATAGAATTACACTGTAAATAAATTCCAATTTCTTTCTTACCTCACCTGATTATGAGTTCTTATTGATCCAGCTTTAATCTAGAGAGTAGGAGAGAATTAAATCTTTTCCTAAGCGAGACAGATGAGAGGTGGAATCTCCCAGCATAAAGGGAATCGTTACAATAAAGCGCTGGTAAATGATATGTAGAACATTTTCTATGGTTCTTTTCAGTATGTATTTGGAACTATGAGACACTGTAGAAAACCAGACTTTATAAATCTCTAATGTCCATATGTTGTCCAATTGAAAAGTTAATACATGGATGAAAAGCTAAGACAGAGAGCACATTATACATGGCCAAACTCCATGATCACTTTTTTTAGGGACACTGTAGGCACTTTAACAACTTCATCGTATTGAAGTTGTTATGGTGCCTGCATTCCTGCCATCCTGTCCTACATCCCAAAACCCAATAATAAACTAAATAGAAAGCTTGGAAGCATGACTGTCTATAAGAGCTGTGGATCTTGCTTCCATATTCTCATACTGTAACATACTGTAACGTCACGTGTGCATTATTGTCACAGTCAGCCATATGAGGAGCTTTGGACTGGCAGATCATCCTAGACACAGATCTCCAGGATTTCGAAACCCTGGAAAAAAAATCAGTAATTTGTTTTAATTTATTTTGTTGTTGTTTTTATTTTACACAGTGGAGGGGACCTAATTGATAAGGGGCATCAGGGCTGTAACATTAGAAATACAGATATGTATACAGTGTTCCTTTAAAGAAAGTGATGTAGAAGATGAGATCCCAGAGTTACCTAAAGGGACACTATAGTCACCAGAACCACTACAGCTTAAGGTAGTGGTTCTGGTGTCTATAGCCTGTCCCTGCAGGCTTTTCAATGTAAATGCTGCCTTTTCAGAGAAAAGGCAGTGTTTTCATTGTTGGCTAGTTACAAAGCGAGGTAAGTGGGTCAGATACCTAAACAGCCATACCAGAACTATAGTTTTAGGAATACATGTTTCTATTTGTACTTTGTACATTGTATTTGAATGTTTTGACCCAGCGAAGCTACATTCATGGTGGAGCAAGGAGGGCGATCTTAACAGGAGTTTGTAACTCCCCTTACTCTCCCATTGTAAACCCCCTACAAGCCATTTACTATGAAATTCGATCTAATTCTCCTTCCCTTTTCTGGGTTAAAAAAGTAACTGAAACTTCATATTAGAACAAAAGCGGAGAAGTGGCTTTGAGTGCAGAGGAATTATTTTTTCTAATCATTTGAAGACAGCATCATAAAAACCCATATACCCCTTACAATATTACTACTGCAGTCAGGGCCGTCTTTAACGCGGGGCAAACGGGGCAGCTGCCCCGGGCCCAGTTTCTCTTGGGGGGCCCGAGGCACCTGCCCCGTGGGCCCCGCTGACCCCGGCGGGCGGGTGGCCGGTCAGGCAGGAAGGCGGGCGCGCGAGGGAGCACTCACTGCTTCCTCTTCAGCTCCCTCGCGCACCGCACTGATGCCGGAGACGGAAGATGACGTCATCTTCCGGCGCCGGCATCCCTACGCGGCGCGCGAGGGAGCTGAAGAGGAAGCAGTGAGTGCTCCCTCGCGCGCCCGCCTTCCTGCCCGACCGGCCACCCGCCCAGGAGCCCAGCAGCACCACTGGACCCCAGGGAATCCCCCCAGCACTCCAAAAGGTAAGGAGGCTGGGGGGATTACATTTTAAAAAAAAAATGTGTGTTAGTGTGTGTTTGTGTATGTGTGTGTTAGTGTTTGTGTGTGTGTGTTTGTTTGTGTGTGTGTGTATGTGTGTGTTAGTGTATGTATGTGTGTTAGTGTATGTGTTTGTGTGTTAGTGTATGTGTGTGTTAGTGTATGTATGTGTGTGTTTATGTGTGTTAGTGTGTGTGTTTGTGTGTTAGTGTATGTGTGTTAGTGTGTGTGTTTGTGTATGTATGTGTGTTAGTGTGAGTGTGTGTGTGTGTTAGTGTATCTGTGTGTTAGTGTATGTGTGTGTTAGTGTATGTGTGTGTGTGTCAGCATGTCTGTGTGTGTGTGTCAGTATGTCTGTGTGTGTGTGTGTGTCAGTGTGTCTGTCTGTCTGTGTGTCAGTATATATGTGTGTGTATATCTGTGTGTGCCAGTATGTGTATGTGTCAGTATGTCTGTCAGTGCATCAGTATGTCTGTTAGTGCATGTGTATGCATGTGTCAGTATATCTGTCTGTGTGCCAGTATGTCTGTGTGTGTGTGTGTCAGTATATCAGTCTGTGTGTCAGTGTATGTGCCTGTGTGTGTGTGTCAGTATTTCTCAGTGTATGTGGGTGTCAGTATATCTGCCAGTGTGTGGGTGTCAGTATTTCTGTCAGTGTATGTGTGTCAGTATGTTGATCAGTGTATGTGTCTGTGTGTGTGTGTCAGTATGTCGGTATATGTGTCTGTGTGTCAGTATGTCCGTATATGTGCCTGTGTCAGTATGTCTGTCAGTACGTCTACCAGTGTATGTGTCTGTGTGTGTGTCAATATATGTACCTGTGTCAGTGTGTCTGTCAGTGTATGTGCCTGTTTATCTGTATGTAGTCAGTGTATGTATCTGTGTATCTGTTTGTGCGTCAGAGTGTGTACCTGTGCATCTGAGCCGCAACTTTAAATACAAATACACCCCTCCATTCAAACTTCAACACTACATATAAAATACACTCCTGCATTGAAACGTCAACACTACATACAAGCACACTCCTACATTCAAAAACAAACACTACACATAAATGCACACTTGCATTCAAACTCCAGTACCACATACAAACACATTTACACAAACATACTCCATACAAACACATGCTTACATTCAAACATACTAACATGGCTCAGTGCTAAATACAACCCTGCAAGTATGGGAAATTGGTAGAGTCCCAGCTGTCAAAGCATTGTTGGAGTTGCACGACAGATGGGGTTCTACCTTTAGTCCAACCTTGCAATTGGGGGTCCCAATAAAATTCATTCTACTTTAGTACCGCCACTGCGCTGGGATGGATGCCGTGATTGCATACCAGGGAGTGAGGGGCGAGAGCGGCAGGGCACAGGGGGCCCAAGCAAACACTTGCCCAGGGTCCATTCGTTATTAAAGACGGCCCTGACTGCAGTAAGCTGTAATGTTTATGGCACTTATAGTGCCGCTTTAAATATATTTCCAAAATCCATTAAATAGATCAGCCATCCATGTCGCACTGCCCCCAAACCCAGAGGTCATATCAACAAAGTATCTGGTAAAATCCAAAAGGAATTTATCTAGCTTTAGCAAATAAAGGAGAGTTCTGAACATTATGCCACTGATAAGGTGCACTGGCTTGAACTTTCAGTCTGACTGTAGCAAAACATTTTTCACAGACGAGTTAGTTCAATAATTAAGGCAGCCAGCTGAAAATCACCTCTTTACGGAAAAAAGGATTAGATGAGACAATAAGAATATCAAGAGTCGAGATCTGGGATGACTTCGGATTCACAGTGACAGATGGAATGAAATATCTTTTGATATGAGTGTGAATTATGTCACAGGCAATTTGTCTTTCATGTTCAATGCAAATGCTCAAATGCATTAGTTTGTTGAGACACTGCTGAAAAGAAACACCTAGCACATATGCAATTAACTTTAGAAGATTTAGTACGTAAGACCGAATATATAATAAAAAACACAACTCGTCAGCATCCTTAAAGGAACACTTCATAATCACTATACCCTGTTGTAGTGTTTATGGGGCCAGGAGTAAATAGCCGATTTGTTTAGTACATTTGACAACCTATCTGGGTACTCCTGGGTGCATGGAGGTGCAGAAGCTGCTTCTGGTCTTTCTCCTATAGAGCTAATCAGGACCATGCAGGACCAGATTCACTGACTGGGAGCGTCAGATGACATTCTCAGCCAATGAGTGCAGTGCTCGATCAGATATGGTTTATTCTATACAGGAATATACGGGAGAAGCCTGGAGTTGGAATAGGGTCCTAGGAGACTCAATTAAGATTGACTTAATAGTTTAGCTACTTACTCTGGGACAGTGGCAAGACACTGGCACCATAAAATAGTTCAGAAATACCTTCTTGCTAAGAAATTCCGCACCATCAGCAGTTATAGCTGTTATAGTAAAACAATAAAGAAACATCTACTAGATGATAAAATGTAATTTCTCCTCTGTACTGGAGGCCTTGGTACTAATTGCATGAATTACCTTTAATTCAAGGATGTACTCATATGCTTCTGAGCTGTTGCCATGGAGATGTGAACTATAGCTATGCACAATCAGACAATGCACATATATCAATCGAATCAATATAATTCAGTATTGCTTTTCATGTACTGTTGGACCACATATGTAGTCATAGAATAATTTTATAATGCTGATATATATTTTTTTAATGGGGTGCAGTTCAACACGGAAGCTTAGTGCCTCATAAAGAAACCCCTAAATGTGTTTACAGAACCACATTACACAAAGGACAAAAGGATAAAGGAAGCTATACTTCTTAAGGGATGATGGAAACGTGACCTGCAAACTAAATAATAGATATAGTGTTTATCTAATACTTTACTAATGGTCTGTATTAGTAAAGATATTTTGCAAATATTTCATATTAAACTGATGCAGTGTTGAAGCATATATATACAGTTAATAATTCATGAGTCTCATAGATGCAGCAAGCAATCTGTTTCACCAGTAACATCCGAATTGCAGGGTAGCGTTTGTATTTCTGTGCCATGACTGGGAACTCATGAATATTTTAGAGGCCCGTGTTACATTATTTAAAAATATCCCTCTCTGTTTTACAACAAACTAGATTGAGGGAAAAAAATATAATTTGTGAAATTTAAATGAAAGAAAACTACCTTATTATTTTGTGACTGTTGATTATGAAACTGGAAGCAGAAATGGTGAAATGAACTGGATACACAGAATTGCTTTGTAATGTGGTTTAGATAGCATCACTGCAACCAGGCTCCAGTTGTTTGATGGCTCTACACCACAACAACATGCTTCTTGGTAGATTAAAAAGTGGAAGCAAAGAGTTTGCTTCAAAAGATGGGTCACCGTGGAAATGAATCAATACAATGGAAGCTCAGTATTTAATATATTGATGGATGCTTGAAATGACATGTCACACAAGCATCATGGGTAATGTTACTTACAAACATTTGCTGCCCTCACCTCAGTAGAGTCAAGCAGCCATGTCAGGGAATTTGGGCCAAATAAATCTATAAGACAATCACCCACCCAACTCAGCTGTCTCCAGCTATAGAATCCCCCGTATCCCTGCTTATATTAAATTGGGGGCCAAACTACCCTGATATCTGCTCAACATAATAATAACAAAGCATTTAACCAGGAAAAGTACATTCAGATAATTCTGGTTCCCAAGTATGTCCTGGGGATGTTATGTGTGCCCATCATCCAAGGGACATTACTATTACCCAATTTAAAGGTACTAATTTATGTACCTTGGAAGGATGAAGGACTAAGCCAACCCAGTAAATTGAACCTGCAAACCCCAAGGGTTTAGACAGATTCTACTGATGATGCATTAGATATCTCACCAGCCTTAACATCAAAGCAAAATATAATCACTAATGTTTGTTAAGCTCTCTGGAGGCATCATACAATAACCTGAGACATCCCAGGAATGATGTACCGGAAAAGTCAGAGGCTCCTTATGCTGCATTAGAATGGTAAAATGAGATTGTTGTGATAGGTATCCACAGCAATTGTATGTCTTTGGAAGCCACTGATGGAATAATGCTGGTCTGCTTAACTCAATCAACCATAGCCTAGTCATATCACGGAGCACTTAAAGGGACATTCTACTGCTCAAATACAAAATAAATAATTATGACTATTTAGTAAATATACCCTAAATGAAAACTTTCATGAATTTAATTATGCATTTTGTCATTGGCAATAAATCTCAAAACAGCTTGCAGAACCTGCATTTCTCTTGTCTGCAGCCTTGGCAAATCCTCCCCTTCTAACTCCACCCAGACTTTCTGTGGCTGCCCAAGCACAGACTTCACAATGCAGCTCAACAAGAAGTCTCTGCAAGGCAGGTGCTGTGAGCAATTGCTGCTTCTTCAGTTTAGCTCTACTGGGCTAACCAAACCAGGAAGTAACATAACCTATTGCCTGCTTGAAAGTCAAGGGGGCGAAACCATTTTTGAAAAAAAAGAGGACATGTTCTTCACACATAAAGCTTTTCAGCAATCTTAAGTGCTTTGAGGGTCTGGAGTGTCCCTTTAAGTACTTTTGCTAAGTGACATTTGGGGTTCATCTGCCATCACTAAAGAATATAATGCTGCCAATGTATGCCATATGTTACTTATGACAGAGTTTTAATTAGAAAAAAGGGAGTACAGATATGCACACAGCAAGGAATATATAAATTTATATTTTCCCACTGAGATTTATAATGATTAATACAAAAATATCCTACAATTTTACACATAAAATCACATTATTTTCAGAGAATGTTTGCAACGAGGCATTAAACTCTGGGGGAGAACTATACACAAGATACGGCACAGTATACATAGTCTCTGTATAATAATTACATTCATCAAATGATTGTCAAAATTATCTAATGGATGTTTGAGGAACTGTCTTTTTAATCACTGTGGCCCAAAGCAAACTGTTGGGTTTGCTACTTTGCTATCTCTTAACAACATAGGGAGAGGAACTAGAATAGACAGAATGCTGGAAGCTAACGGCATATGGCCAACCAAATGCTCCAACATGGTTGGTGATGACAATAATAGCATAATTGGCAACCCACATGTGTGTTTCTGTCACTTCTGGCTGTAGTAACTTGTTGAAATTGTTACGCTTAAGATATTTACAGCCTGTAAAATAAATAACACATAAGTCACACAGGCATTTTCTTGCAATCTCACCAGGTCTGCTGGAAATCTTCATTTAACATTTCATCACACAAAATATTGTAAGTGTTACAAGCTTTTAAAAGAAATGAAGCATTGAATGATATTGCAAGACTTGTAACAGCACTACATACACACAGAAACACTGCGAGGTTACTAGGATTTACGTATTTATCTATAGCATTGTATAAACCATAACAAGTTCTTTTAAATTGCTATTAACAGACTTAGCTTGTGATCTCTTCAGTAAGAAATTACTCTACTGAACAATAGCTTGTAGATGGAATGTACAGTCACCAATAATTCCAGACTTCTCGTTCCATGTTAATGCTATTTAAAGCTCAAGAAGTAAAGTTTCAAATTACAAATGTTAATGGTAAATACATTATCACTAAAAATAAAGTAATTGTTCTTGGACCAGTAACTACAAATTTCTAGAGAGGGTCTCTCACGAGGGTAGGTGAAAAAAACATGCAGGAAGAATAGTTCAATGTTTGATTGTTTTGGTAATATCACGTCAACTAGCCGTGTCTCTCCATGTATCAGATAAATACAGTTCAGTTAATGAGCATAATGGAGCTGTAGATTATTTGCCCAACTTTTAGCATTATTATTATTATTGGTATTTCTATTGCGCCAACTTATTCCATAGCGCCTTACTTTATGAACAATACTTTTCCAGGTGATTCAGATGAATGAGGCCTGTTCTCCATGGTATGTTTAGAAACAGTTTTGTTATGGCAGGGATATTGGTTGTTGTGTATGGCATGGGTGCCAAAGATCACCAGAAATCTTTATTGCAGGGGTGGGCAACCTGCAGCACTCCAGATGTCGTGAACTACATCCCCCATAATGCTAAGAAAGAGTCAGAGGACCTGCAGTCCGCAAAATCTGGACTGCCGAATGTTGCATAATCCCTGGTTTAGAGCTTTGTAGTAATTTGAGAGAGAATGTAATCAATACTACACTTATAAAAGATATAAAACTGTTACGTTCAATTCCTCTTTTGTCTATCACTCCATAGAGAGTCACTGTAACAATTAATACCAGACTTGAGTCATTCCTCCTCTGGCTAGTTGCTGTCTATACTTCCGTTTCCCAATCAGTTAATGAGTCTGGTTATTACTTGAACCAATGCTAATCAATAGAGTTGAACGGTGAGTACTGTAATGGACAATAATTTCCAAAGGCATTCAGGCTGATGAGTGTGAGCATTTGTCTGTTCATAAGCACCAGATGGTGACTATTAGTGTTCACTTGGACAGTGTGCGTGCTTCCATATGGTGTGTTGGCTAGTCTGTCTGATCCTGTATAGCCACTGCCTATCTTAATTCTAGTCTGGCAACTTATCTTCATGTAAATCATATTAATGCAAAGTCTTCATGCATGCAGTCTCACTGTATGATAAATACATATTTACAAACAATCAGACTATATTATCTATAGTATAACAAAGCAATTGAAAAAATCAGGGTTTACATTCCATCTCGCAATGCCAACGCATCCCACTATATGATGCACAGGTTCTAGTTACATAGCCCATCTTTAATGTCTTCCATTTGCCAATAAACACACTCAAATTATTGGAACAACCTTCCTTCTTGACAATTAACTGGCGTTTTGAAAAAGTTATGAAAATATTCTGCTAAAGTCCTTGCTTTATGCAGCACTGATACATCCTAACATAGAGGGTTCCACCAGAAACCAGGACTACATGAACAGGATGTGTGCATAGCAGAATCACATTTTAAAATATTAATCAAATATAAACATACAGTTTGTTTTTTATATTTTTAGTAAATGAAAGCCTACACTGAACAGCCTCTAGTGGTGAGAGATGGAAAGGGAAATGTATATTACCCCCTTTTAAAGGGAGTAATATGTGATTTAATTGAAGAAATTTTAGTATCTGGAGTCCCCTGGCACTGAACTTCCATTCAGTGTTAAATTTTTCTTTTCGGTGACCGTCAGGTTTTGAAAGACCCCAGAAGGTAACTGCTCTGCTTGGTGTCTTACTTGCGCCTGTCCCTCACCAGCTACTGCTATGGTCTTCCTACTGATCCTCTTCAGCTCCTGGTGCTTCATACTCCAGGAGCCCTCATCATTGTTGTATTCTTGTGTATCCGCAAATGTAGAACACTGAGGTCTATGGAAGATCCCGCAAGGCCGCTGGAGCTTCCAAAGACAATGCTCTTTTCCCTACAGCAGTGACGGCTGGGATAAATGACAAAACTTGATGGCGGTAGCTCAACCGATTTCAAGTTTTTTCAAGCGTAGGGGATATACTAAGACAAAGTAGTCCCTAGTTTTGTATTAGTATATTATTTGATTGTGTTGGAATTTCACTCAAATTTCAGTCAATGTGAACATTTCATATAGATTTTATCTTTGTGAAATACTCATTTTTGTGGGGGTGGGGGTGGGGGTGACAGAGCCAGTTCAATGATTTAATGATAAAGAAGAGTCCCCACCAGCCCATTCCATCACTGCAGCTTGGGCTAATGATAAAGCATTAAATGTTGGTGATTGAACGAGAGTGTCAGCTGACTGCTTTCAGCCTATCACAGATAGCCCCTTGCTGTTAAAGGAACACGCCAGTGTTAGCAATACAGAGCTTTACTCCCAACACTAAAGTGTCCCTCTGCATCCCCCATCGCAGTCCCCCTCCCCCACTACAATTAAATGTTTAAACCATTACCCGATTCCAGCTACCAAGTCCCTCTGCGTTGTTTTTGTCTCCACCTACTCCGACGTAAGTTCCGGGGGGGAACTAATGCACATGCATGGCGAGAGCTATGCACGCCTTAGGCCTGCCCAATGGGAAAGCATAGAATCAAATGCTTTCCTATGTGGTTTTTCAAGATGCCGGACATCCTCATGCACAGCTTGAGGATGTCCAGAGTTCTTTCACGGAGTTAAACTCTGTATAAATATCTTAAGCGCCTCTAGTGGCTGTCTGGTAGACAGCCCCTAAAGGATGTCTTAAACCTGCAATATTTAGGATGTCTGAAACTGCAATGTTTTAGATTACAGTGTTAAGGGAACAGGGGCTGTGAACCCAGACCACTTCAATGAGATGAAGTGGTCTGGGTGTCTAAAGTGTCCCTTTAAAAATTGTTATGACTCATTTTTGCCATAACCATATTTCCACTGGGCAACCAGGGATACTGCTCAAAAGTGGATCCATGCAAAGGAATTCCAGGCACGATAAACAATTCAATGATATGAAATAGTTATACTGCCTATAGTTAGGGTTACCTGATTCACCTTGTTTTCAGGGACACATATCATATTGAGGGACACACATGAAAAGAGTTGCCCAGCAGTAAGTAGAATTCACAAGAAGATGTATATGAGTAAGTAATTAGGCAATGAAGAATCCTGTAGAACATGCATTATACATACTGCAAGGCAGCCCTTTTCATGCATTTTCGTAAAGATGACAAAATTATATGTGTCCCCGAAAACACGGAGGATATGGTACCCTACCTATATTGTCTACTTAACACTGGAGCACTGCATTATGCCAGCCAATCAGACTACTCTTCAGTTTGGAAGTTGGTGGGCTTTGTTTTTCACACTATTGTGGCTATCTACCAATAAACCTACAGAGAATGAGAAAAAATATATAAATGTAAATGTAAATTATATATGTAGCCATGTACAGCAATCAAAAACAGTTAAAGGGAAACTAAAGTCACCCAGACCACTCAATGACGTTGTCCTGGTGCAGGAGAACCTGTCCTGTTAACCCTGCAATGGAAAACATCAGAGTTTTTTTTTTTTTTTATAAACTGCTGGATTGGACCATCACAGAAGGGGAAACTCAGTAATGTTGCGGGTGGCAGAGAGGTCAGCAGCGCCAAGGGAACCTCAGCACACAGAAAATGGTGAGTAAAACTATTAATTTTTATTGCAAAAGGGGGAGCAGCCGATATTTAACAAGGGACAGGGCACTATAGTGTTAGGAATACAGGTTTGCATTCCTAACGTTATAGTGATCCTTTAATTGTTGTTAGTCCTAATTTAATGCACAGGAACACAAATGCTTCATTTGGTTTGCTGCAAAAAAAAAAAATCTCAGTGGTGACATTCTTTTCAACTTGACTCAAATAACATGTTATCATTAATCAAATGCCTGAAGGATACAGAATTACACTGACTTCCAATAACTATGGAAGCATGGGGTATTGTTGCTATGACAACATTAGATCCTATCAGACTCCGTCATTGCTTTCAAATGCCAAAAACAGAATTTACACAATGTGCAGCATCCAGCATCTGGTCTCATCTTAAAATTAGAATTTAGGATAAGGGTAGCAAACAATGAACCTAGTAGCAAAGATACAGATCTCTAAAAAGTAAAATAATAACAGGATTCTCAAAAAGGCAAAGGATATAGAGGCGTCAATTATTTGAGAGAATAACAGTACGGATGGAACTGGAAATTTTATACAAGCCTGCGTATATATTTATGCGTAGCGTTCACAAAGTTAGATTAGTTAAATTACTTAATCTAAAATAGATGTCATTTCAAAGGCATTTTATCTGTGGAAGAAGACACGCGTGGAATGAGTTTATTTGTGATGTAGTCAAACATATTTGAAAGATTATCTCGAGAAAGCCCACAGCAGGCCCATGTGTCAGAGTCATTTCTAATATGTCAATAAAAAATATCTGTCTGGGACAAGATGCATTCACCTGACACCCTCTGGAGTGTAACTGTTATGCATCTATGCTGGATCATAGCAGTACAAGCTATAAACTGCTACCCGCTGATCTGTCTGGAGCCTTGGGCATATTTGAATCCAAAGGTCAGAGAGGCTGTTGCAAGACCTCACATAGAGATTGGAAATAAAAGAATTATATGAGTTTTTCACTGCATGTTTATAACAGAAATTGATACATTTCTTCAGACTTTAACAAGCAGAAGAAAGAGTAATTCTACCATCAAAATGTATTTTTTAGAGATATTTAAGAAATATGGGGGGAATTTTTGACAATGCACAACTCTGGGGCAAAGTGTTAAACGTGGAGCAGTTACCATGGAAACCAGTAGAATGAATGTTAAACGTGGAGCAGTTACCATGGAAACCAGTAGAATGTATGTGAGCGTTAGAACGTTGCCCCAGGATGACACCTGTTTTACCAAAAAAAGAAACTAACCCCATAGAATTCTGTGTTAATTCCTTAAAGAGGTTGCAAGATAGCAATAATATTTTAATATTTTAGGATTCTAAAAGCTTCCTTTTAAATAGTCAAATTCCAGAGAGTATAACATACTCACCACTCTGCCAGAAAATCTCTCAATAGCCCTCTTCACTTTTCCATAGGTGCCTTTTCCCAGTGTCTCCTGCAGCTCATACCTGTGCTTCAGGTTGTGTTTGTGATGATGTCTCTTCACCCCATGCTGTTTGGTCAGAAGGTCTGGGGTGGCTGCTGCCTCGTCCGAGGTCGCCTGAGATGGTGAGAGTTGCATCTGCTCCACCATAATTTCTGTCTCCCCTTCTAACTGCACATCATCTAGTCTCCTGTCACCATCAGGACCTGTTTCCAGTTTGGTCATATCAGCAACGGCTACAGCAGCATCGCCACCACCTTCACCATCCATCATCTCACCGGCAAGGAGCGCCTCTGCCACTCATTCAGTACGTTGCGACCACTTCTCCTTTGCTGCCGCAGCTGCGCATTTGGCACGTGCAATCACCAAAAAAAAAAAAAAGTATTTATTTTTTTTTGTTACAAAAAAATAAATCAATAAATAACACCCAGTTTCAGCCGAACCTCCAGAGGTTATATGAGTATCTGATGGCAGCAGCAATGCAATGTGATAGCCAGAACAGAGGGCACCCTCCTGCCAAAGCCTTCTCCGTCATGTGCAATGGGAGCAGAGCTGGATCAGAGCGAGATCCTCCAAGGGAACCTCCTGCCTGGAACACACACTTCAGAGATCCACCAAAAATAAAATAAAAATGCTTAAAGCATGACCCCTGCTCTGCTTCTTCCCCTAGTATGACTGCATGTGCCTGGTCTCAGCAGGGGGGTCCATTCTCAGTTTATATTCGTCCTGCCTCTTGGTGCAATTGCTCATCCAGAGCCTGTGTCCTTTCCTTAGCAAAGGTAGACAACAATGTGCTGGGCTCTGCAGAAACTCTCTCCATTTAGCCTTTAAATCCGGCAGTGCCTGGGGTGTTGTATGGCTTCTGATACGGTGACCTGAGGTGCAGCAGGGTGTACAGTTACAGGATGGTGAATCACCTTCCCTGATGCCATGATCCTTCCATTTCCTTCCTTTCAGGGATTTCTTTAATTTTTTTTTCTTTCTTTCTTTCTTTCTTTGCCTGCAGCTCACGGGCAGCAGTTTACAAGCTTGTGTGAGAGGCCCTTTTCATCCCCTGTTCTTTCCTCTTGTCTGTGGAAAAGCCCAATGTGGGTGGAGCAGCCCCTCCTCCCCTTTCTCCCTTACATTCCAGACAGGGCTACAGCATGGAGCTGAGGTCAGCCAGCAGGGCACAAGCCAAGGATGTAGGTAGGCTACTGCAACAAGGGAAATGCCTGTCCAGCACTAGCATGCCTACATCCTGTACCACCTATCCTAGCTGAGGTCCCACTAGCAGCACCACCCTCCTATTGTGTGTATGTGTGTACAGCCTTATTAAACCACACTGTGCATTAAAACTACACTATCCACAGGAGACACAGACAAGGCATGGCAGAGTGCATTCAATAAAATAGTCATTTCAAATATGGAAAAATAATGACACTGAACAATACTAATTAAATACTAATCAGAATAGTGCAGTATCTGTTTGTTTTTTTGTTTTGTTTTTTTATATATACTGCATTGTGTGTTAACAACGTCCCCTTGCTGTGTGAGCATGCTGTGACATAGCACTGTTTATGGGAGTTCAATTTCAGGGCAGTGTGTGTTTAGAGACCCCTCACCAGGCTACTAATGTTATGAACCCAATAAATAGTGCCTGTAGGGTAGGGGTAGGCAAGAGGGGATGTAGTCCTTAACATGTTGGATGCTGATGGTTGTCCATCCCTGCTAGGGTGTAGAATGCACATTTGAGGTAATATAACCTCAAAAATTCTTAAGTTTTGCGTTCGATCTAGAGTGGAATGCAACATAAATCCCTAGTTACAGTCCACAGCCTGTGTAATTTACCCTAACTCCTAAGGGATAATAAACCCAACTCACTCCAGATGTTGTGGAATGCAGTAATTAGAACTCAGAGCAAAGTTCTGGCTGGCTGAGATGGATGGGATTTGCATTTCACAGTTTTGTCAGTGCAAACAAAATTTACCGTTAATATGATTTAACTCCCACTGCACTTGAGGGATTATTAACTAAATTCCGGATTGAGTAAATACAAATGTGTAAATGTAGACAACACTTAATCATTAAACATCAGGATTTGAATGAATTTCTACTGCATTGACAATTCGCAGTTTTGCTAGAGCCAAATGCGGTCAGGATTCATTTGTTTGACCAAATCTGTATCATTCGTTTGGAATATCAGTAATATCTGCATGCAAACCAATATAAAGCACAGGAATTGGACATTTATCAATGACCGCATGGCAACCGAAGATTACTTGAATGCATCCGGTAGGATGCACATTCGCAATCATTCACTGGCCCACCTCAGAGTGGTTTTAAATGGTAGCTTATTACCTTTTCTCCATCATTGCACCAGTCTCACCGTGGCAGGCCCTGCCTCCACGGCTGAGATTATTAGTCTTGATGATCTCAGCCAATCCAATGCTTTCCCATAGGAAAGCATTGGGAGGCTATTGTGCATGCGCTGCAAAATGCCACTCTGCACCAATCAGCATCTCTTCATAGAGATGTATTGAATCAATGCATCTTTATGATGAGCATTCAGCGTCTCCATGCAGAGGCAGGCAACTTGTAAGTGCTGCACACGGTTCAGCAATAAAATAGGAAGCACCTTTAGTGGCCGTCTGAGTGACTGCCACTAGAGGTGTTACTAGGCAGCAGAGCAAACACAGTGTTTACATTGAAAAACCTGCAGGGACATGCTATAGGCATCAGAATCACTACATTAAGCAGTAATGGTTCAGGTGACAATAGTGTCCCTTTAATTAATAGGGACTAGTAACCCTCGCTATTATTAGGGTTGGGGGAGGTATGGACTTTGATGTATTTTAGGGGGTATTTAAGGTATTGGGGAAAGGGGGGGCATGCGTGTCCAGACCTCCATTGTATAATTAAAGGGATACTGTAGTGCCAGGAATACAGAGCTGTATTCCTGGCACTACCGATCCCTCTGCATCCCCCCTCCCTTGCGCTCCCCTCTCCCCGGTAAATAAAGGGGCGCTGGGTCAAAGCTCCTCCCACTCCTCCCTGTGGCGGAACCAACCTCGCCACTGTGCACTGGAGGAGCCTGGTTGCCTGCCTGCTGCCTTTTGACTATGGGACTATGCACCGGCATTTAAATACTTTATTTTCCTATGCAGAAAGGTCTATTCACGTATTTCTGCCCTGGCGTTCGGTAGATTCTCGGATTTACTGAATGAACTCATTTAACCCAGATAGCTATGCCATGGAGCCTATTCATGTAATAAAAGACTTTGGCTCCATGGCAATTGAACTGTATGTGTGTGGTCTGAGCGCCATTCAGTAATAATGTGCGCTCAGACCTAAGCTATCTGTGGATATGTTGCATGTCTGTATTTTATGTAATAAATGTAACCTTGTGTATTTTATTGTATTTTACTGTCTTTTTACTGCCATGTGCTTAACTGAGTTTTGCCTCTGTCCTTGGAGATAATTGGATTACTTCTCAATTATCTCCAGGATAGAAGACTCTGTGGAACTGGTTTTGGGCAGAAAAGCCACGCTTCATTTGGTCACAAAGGACTTCGATCTATCTTTTGAACCAACGGACCAATTTGGATGATTTTGACATTTTGTGTTTGGAGTATGCTGATTCTGAAAATGTGAATGTGATGCATACTTTTAAAGTTATGAATAATGTGGAAAAACTGTATTTCTCTGCCTGTGATAATTACATTACCCATGGTGTAAGGTAATTGTATCACAGGCAGAGGGGAGGATTTTGTGTAGGAGTGTCTGAGTGTATTGTACGTGTTTATTGGTTGTTTTCCAAAACCCTGTGGGTAGTACTAAAGTGTAAGAATGTGTATATAAGGACAATAAACCCACAGCTCTGTCTGTTCCTGGTTGACCCTCTTGGGGGGATTTATTGTATGCTGTTCCAGTTTGACTGCTAGGAGTGTAAACCTATTCGTATGATTTTTATTTTTACCCTGTGGGTAGTACTAAAGTGTAAGAATGTGTATATAAGGACAATAAACCCACAGCTCTGTCTGTTCCTGGTTGACCCTCTTGGGGGGATTTATTGTATGCTGTTCCAGTTTGACTGCTAGAAGTGTAAACCTATTCGTATGATTTTTCCTATTCGGCTGTTTACAGCATTCGTATGTTTGAGAACATTCATATGCTTCTCCGGTTCGGTGTATTGGTGTCTACAGTAGCTGTGCCTGTGTCTCTGGAAGGGAAGATCTACTAAATGGCTTTTAACCCCTTGTTATGCCCGGGGGTGCCGTTACACTCCCCCTCTGTCCCGTGATGAGCAGGGACGCATGCGCGGCAATGAAAATTGATTCAATGCTTTCCTATGGAGAAAAATCTGATGCTGGAGGTCCTTATGCAGAGCGTGAGGACGCCCAGCTTCAGATAACGGAAGCACACCGAGTGGCTGTCTGGTAGCTGCTACCCGATTCCCATGATGGACACTACGTGCTCCCCCTTTATTATTATTATTAGGGCCCTAGCCGTCACCCATGGGTTGGAGCCTGGGTGGGTCACTTGGACTTCTCCATGAATATTAGCGAAGCCCCCACCCTATGGGTGGGACACGGGGGATTATATCTCCACCCCGTTATCTCACAGGTCCCATCGCCATGAGAGATGGGCGTTTCTAGTGACTGGGCAACAATAACTGTCCAGTCTGTAATTTTAAACGTTTAGGAGACACATCCGATGGGGGCATAAGGAGATACGATACCTCCATTATAGTAATATGGGGATCTTATTGACCCCCATAGGACTTGTATTTGTTTATTTATTTTTTTACTTTTTTAGTGTTGCAGCTGCCTAGCAAGTGATGCCCAGCCACCAGTTTTTAACTATTTGCTCACTGGCAAAGCTGGGCAAACACCTTGGATTTGTTAAAATCTAATTTAAATCAGATTGAAAGCCTCCAGGCCCTGATTTGAAGCCTGGGTCCCAGCCTTTGCAACACTGGGTCTGGATTTTAGCTGTCCAGTGGCGTTCTGTCCACCTGAAATCCAGATCCAATTTAGACCCATACAGTGCTTGATTTACAAAATTGAAAACATTGTTCAATTTCATCAACAAAGACTGGATTTTGCAGTCTGAATGGCCCCGTACAGCAGCTGATGGTTTTGTCCTATTCGATACAGGGCAATTTGGACTTGTGAATAACCCCATTGCAGTTTTGTACAAAATTTTTATCTTACCCATACAGGCAACAGGCCTATTTTAGCCTTAATTTTGGCATTTATATTTCAATTTACTGCTGTTCAGCTGTTAGTGAATAAATACATAGAATTTTAAGAAAATCTAAAGTAATTTCAATTATTAGGCCAAACTAGTCAAAACAAAAAACTTAGCTGTCTTGAATTCTTCTAGTTTGGATATCTAGGAATAAAACAATTAAATTCACTTTGAATGCATGACAAGTCACTTTATAACCCTTGCAACAAGAGCATATAACTGAATTGGAGTATTTTTCCAAATCAGCAATCTGGGTCTAAATTGTGCAATTTGGATTTTAGTTTGCTACAATTTAGGGTTTATTGCTTAAAGAGACACTGTAGTCACCAGAACAACTACAGCTTAATGTAGTTGTTGTGGTGAGTATAATCATTCCTTGCAGGCTCTTTGCTGTAAACATTTGCATTAAAGCCTAGGGACACCTCCAGTGGCCACTCCTCAGATGGCCACTGGTGGTGCTTCCTGTGTCTGACGTTCAGCGTCTCCATGCTCTGCACTTTCCCCATAGAGATGCATTGATTGGCCAGGCCGGCATTTGGCCCCACCTCCTTGACAATCTAAGCCAATCCAATGCTTTTCCTATGGGAAACCATTGGATTGCCTGAAGTCATCAATTCTTATTATGTCAGCCAAGGAGTCGGATCTGGGCGGAGCCAGTGCTGGCAGAGTGGAAGTAAGGTATGCTTTCTTACCTTTTAAGGGGGGTCAGAGGGGCCATGTCATTATAAGGTCAGGAATCCATGTTTGTATTCCTGAACCTACAGTGTTCCTTTAAGTCTCAAAGTCAGCAGAATGCTATAGTTATTTGCTTTTATTGGAAATAATGTTTAGCATCAGTGCCTGTGCCACATTGAAGTGCACGTGTGTATTTTTACTGTATTCCCCGAGTTTACATGTAAACAAGATGTACTTACTTTGTACTGTGAAAACTGCTGTGCCTCCTGGGGAAATGAATGAGATAAGCACACTACTGAGTCATGACAAGCCAAAAAACTAACTAAGCACCTTGCTAAAATTAGTTTAGCTTGGATTGTTAGTTTGTTTCCTCCCTTTAAGAACAATGTGTACCAGTCAGTTTCTCTTTGAAATAAAATTTAAAAAATAAGCGCATTAATGTATGCCTCTCAATTATATTTAAACTTTTGTAGAAAGACTGATCAAGCTTATACATTTCAGAGTTTAGCAATTAAAGGAACACTATTGTGTTGGGAATACAGGAAGCAGGCTATCCCTGCAATGAAAACATTACCATTACTTTAAACAGATAACTACAGTGAACTGAAATCCAAGGTGCAAAATTCAGGCTGAAATATCATAGCTTAGCTGCAGAATTTATTCTAAATCATATATTTTGGCTTACATTTTAAAAAAAAACTGAGTTTTTATTTCATGTCAATTCACTGTTTAGTGAATAGGTGAATACAATTCTAAACGGTGAATTATGTAGAAATGACAAAGTCAAAACACCTAAGTTGGAGAATTTGTTTCCATTCTGCACTTTCATTGTCAGTGCTCCACGTTTTCTATTTTAATATTACAGTATAATGTAATGGTTAAAGACTGCTTTGTGCTATGGTTTATTTATTGATCACCACATTGTAGTCAATTGAAATCTGAATTGTAGAATTTAAGCTAAAATAGCCACGTTGCCATCATAGCTGAGTTGGAGACTTCTTTGTGTCTATCTTTTGAACCTCTCTGTGTGTTTCTCCTAATCCTCCCTTTCAACCTTGTATGTCTCTTAACCCTTTTCATCCTCTGGTGTATCTCTTAAGTCCCATTACCTATTGTCTGTTTCTTAATCCTCTTACCATATTGTGTTCACTCACATACATACACAGTGACATTCATGCAAAACCATGCAATCATTCATGCAGTCATACAAACATACAAACATGGACCCATGCACAGTCAAATACCCAGACAAACAATCACACACCATCACAACATACATAATCACACAAATGTACACACAGTCACTTACACATGCATATACCTAGACACACAGTCGCATACAATCACATGCACACAGTCAAACCCATACATAGAGTCACACACATGCAGTCACATTCACACAGTCACATTCAGTCACAATCACATACAGGCACACAATCACATACATACAGATGCACAGTCACATATAGTCACAGTCAGTGGCGTACTGAGGGGGGGAGGAGTGAGGGCGGTCCACCCCGGATGCTACTCACTACGGGGGGTGCCCAGGACAGATTGCAATGCCCCTCCTGCACCCATCGCCGAGACCGGTCTGCAGCTCCGCAATGTGTACAGCTGCAGACCATGTGTCTCGCGAGCACTGCCCAATCAGAGCATTGCCGCGGGTTAACACGGCAACGCTCTGACTGGGTCTCGCAAGATCCATGGTCTGCAACTCTGCTGAGCTGCAGACTGGAAATGATGGCCACCAGACCACCAGGGAGCCAACCGGACAACCAGGCAGCCCCCACTGGGCCACCAGGGATTTAAGGTAATTTTTTAGTCCCACCTGCATCACCCCCCAACCCTCTCCTCTCCTCATCACATCACCCCCCTCCCTCTCCTCATCACCCCCCCCTCTCATCACTCCCTCCCTCTCACAATCATCCCCTCTCTCTCATCAGTCCCTCCCTCTCACAATCACCCCCTCCCTCTCCATCACCCCACCTCTCACAATCACCCCCTCCCTCTCATCACCCCACACAACCCCTCCCTCTCACAATCACCCCCCTCCTCATCACCCCGTCCCTCTAACAATCACCCCCTCTCATCATCACCCCCTTCCTCTCATCATCACCCCTCCCTCTCATCACCCCTTCCCTCTCACAATCACCCTCCTCTCATCATCACCCACCTCACTTTACTCATCACCCCCTCCCTCTCCGCATCACCCACCCTCCCTCTAACAATCACCCTCCCTCTCATCCTCACCCCCTTCCCTCTCACAATCTCCACCCCTCCCTCTCACAATCACCCACCTAACAATCACCCCCCTCCTCTCACAATCACCCCCCCATTGTGTATGTATATGTGCATACATCTCAGCATTCCGCCTACACTACACACACACAGTGGTGTATCCTGGTTTTGTGCTGCCCTAGGCGGACAAAACTCAGGCTCCCAACCGCATGCGCGTGACCCCACCCATCCCTCCCCGCCCCGCCTTCTAAATACACACACACACACTCACTGACAGAAACGTATACACTAGCTAACAGAAACACAAACTCACTGACACACACAGACACACACTCACTCAGTGGCAGACACACACTAGCAGACACACACACACTCACTGGCAAACACACACACAGTCAGACACACAAACACACACACTCACTAGCAGACACACACACTCACTGACACACACACTCACAGGCAAACACACTCACACTAAAAGTCAGACACACACACACTCACTAACAGACACACACACTAACAGACACACACACACTAACAGACACACACTAACAGACAAACACACACACACTCACAGACACACACACACACACACACACACTAACAGACACACACACACTCACTTACTTTAACACATGTATTTTTTTAACCCCCCTCCCCAGCCTCCTTACCTTTGGGAATGCTGGGGGGGTTCTCTATTTCCCTGGGGTCCAGTGGCTGCCGATCGGGCTGATGGCAGCTCCCAGCCTCACTCTGCGGCGCGCGAGGGAGCTGAGCAGACAGCTCAGAGGAAGAGCTCCTTCGCCAGCCGCCTGCCCGCCCGCCCGCCTAGCATGTCAGTTAGCCACAAGGCTAACAAGGTATTTGTCCTGAGCATTTGGGGGGCGGCTTTTTTTGCCGCCCCCTGGAAAATGCCGCCCAAGGCAAATGCCATGTTTGCCTCGCGGCTAATACGCCCCTGACTACACACAAATACAACCCTGCATCCAAATGTCAACACTACAAAAAAAACACCACCATATTCAAAAACCACACTACAGAAAAATGCACTCCTGCATTCAAATGCCAATACGTGCAAACACATTGGCACATTCACTCACACATACTCCATACAAAAACATGTTTACATTCAAACACACAAACAGTGCTTGGTGCTAAATACATAAAAAAATAAAATAAAAACACTGCTCAGTGCTTAAGACATGAAAAAAATTAACGAGTGATTTTTACATTTTTAAGAGGGGGGTGCAGGGTTTGGGGGGTGCCAAATATAGGAGCCGCCCCGGGTGCCAAATGCTCCAGGTATGCCCCTGGTCACAGTTTCACACAGGCATACAGTCAGACGCACAGTAACATACACAAAGTCACACAGACTCACAGTCTGTGGCAAAACTATGAGGAGCTGTAGGAGCATGTGCCCTACAATCGCCAGATGAAGAAGGGAGGTGCACCAGATGAATTGGTGGGAGGGGAGGGGAGAGGAGAGATACTGGGGTAATGAGAATCGCATGGGGAGAGTTAATGGCATAATGAGAATGATGAGGGGAAGAGGTAATGAGGTGATGAACACGGGATGGGAAGAAAATGGAGAAAAGAACATTTGAGAGGGAGAGAGAATGGGTTAATCAGCGTGGGCGTAATAACCCGGTACATGATTCTGGAAACTCACTGAGCAAATCACTTTAAAAAAATAACTTTATAAGCTGCGATGAGTGCTCACTGATTCCAGCATGCACAAACTACCTGTATTTGTTTGAAGAATTAAGGGGCACCCAACTGAGTCTTTGCCCCGGGTGAAAGAATGTCTGTTCGGTATTGTCTCGCTCATCATGACACAAGACTTGATTTAGGCTCCCGCATTCAGAGAGTGTGGACTGCACTCACCTTAATATGTATACATTATAGGGATGCTGCTGGAGCCAATTAATACAACATACAAGATCCAGCACACTTACTCACTAATCACCAACTTCAAAGCTCACAAAATGTAATCATTTTTTTAAAACACCAAATTAGGCAAAATAATGGGGACTTAGTTACAGGATATCATCATACATTGCATAAGTCTGTCACAACGCCAATGTGCCCCTTTTCTTGCAAGAAAGTTTTTTCGGTCCGTCTAGCACAAAAGGTAGACCACCATCTGTCGTACAACTCCAAATATGCTATACCATCTGAGGATCTACCATTTGCCCATCCTTGCAATGTTTTATTTGTGAGTAATGTTTGTGAATGTAAGCATGTTTTGTATAAAGTATATGGGAGCATGTAGGGGTGTATTTGTATGTATTGTTGCCATTAGAATGCAGTAGTGTACTTGTGTGTAGTGTTTGCATTTGATTGCCGAGGTGTGTTTCTATGTAATGTTGGTTTTTAAAAGTAGGTGTGCTTTTGTGTGCAGTGTTGGTGTTTTATTTAACCCCTTAAGGACACAGCTTCAGAAGCTTGTCTTACGCTTAATGACACAAGCAATTTTTGCATTTTCTTGCTGTATGCGTTCAACTGCAATTTGCATCTCTCTCGTTTATTGCACCGACACATATTATATACTGTTTTTTAAAGGACATAAAGGGCTTTAATTTGATGTAACATATATATATATAAATGCTTATTTATTATTTAAAAAATACAGAAAAATGCAAAAAAAAGAAAAAATGTGTGTTTTTTGTACAGTTTTTACAATAATAATGTGTGCCTAATTAGTGCAGGTTAAAGAAAGTAATTAAAAATAAATTTATTTAGTTGTTCTGATTTACAAAATATATAATGTGTCTGGGATTTAAAGTTTTTTTTGGTAGTTACAGGTCATAAAGCACAAGGAGTAAAATAAACTTTTAATGTAGAGCGATTTTAGAATTTTGTATGTTTGTCTTGTAAGCTTAATAGCCATAAAAGAAAACAAAATTGCCACACAAAAGTATATATTTATATAAAGTAGACATCACAGGCTATTGTCCTAAGGTTTTTTTGACACTTTCTAAGTAGCCATTTCACCGCCAATCTCTGCTAAATATTGGAGTAAAATTTAGTTTTTTGGAGTTTTTGGCACACAAACTTATAACAAAGAACTTCCCATGTATATTTTGTAAAGTTGGTGTGTGCTATTCCTGTACAAAGTTTTATTTTGTGTTCAGTTACTTCTGCTGAGTACAACGATACCCCCATTGTATGTCTTTGGCACTATTTCGTGAAGCTACAGTGCCATATAGGAGACCTGTCCGTTTCAACATTTACAGTAGAATTTTGAGAGGCGGATTTAATGGGCCTATGCTTCAATTTGGGGTATTATAGCAGTTTGACTGTTCAAAAAAAACCCACAAAGGCCTACCATTTATAAAAGTAGACACTCCAGGGTATCTCATATGGTGCATATTGTGCCTTAACATGCCCCCATTTTTTCACCAATATATGCCAAAGTATGTGGTAAAAAATAATTTTGGGCATTTTTTACATACGGATTACATTTTTGCTGGGTATTTTGTACATTTCATATGTGCCACTAAGTTCAAACCCCCCAAATTATGCTCAGCTAAGTCTTCTGAGTAAAACAATATGCCCAATGTATGACCTAGACACTATTTTGTGAAGTTACACTGCTATAAAAGAGACGTAACAAGTTAAGGTTTTTAAGTGTGAATTTTCATGGAGGGTTTTGATGCGTCCGTGCCCACTTTGGAGCACTTGAGCAGGCTACATATTACAACTACAACATAAAGGCATACCATTTCTTAAAGAACACATCCCAGGGTATTTCAAAAGGCATATTTTGAACCTTAGCGTGGGATAATTTTTCCGCTAGCTTGTACCAAGTGTAATGGTAATAAGCGTTTTTTTGCCTTTTTGACACACAAAGTAAATTTGCGCAGTACATTTTGTAAATCTTATGTGTGCTACGACTGTATAATACTTCATATGTTGCTCAGCTATGTCGGCTGAGTACATCAATACCCCCGTATGTACCTTTGCCAGGTATATGTGGACATCGGAGGGGCACATTTGGGACACAGCCATTCCAGTTCATTTCAAACTTTAAATTTTTACACTGTTCCCATGTCCCATTTTAGAGTATTTTACCAGGCTATATAATCCAAATACCCCATAAAGCCATACCATTTCTTAAAGAAGACATCCCGGGGTAATTCAAAAGGCATATTTTGAACCTTAGCGTGGGATAATTTTTCCGCTAGCTTGTACCAAGTGTAGTGGTAATAAGCATTTTTTCTGCCTTTTTGACACACAAAGTGAGTTTGCGCAGTATATTTTGCAAACCTTATGTGTACTACGACTGTATACTACTTCATATGTTGCTCAGCTATGTCGGCTGAGTACATCAATACCCCCGTATGTACCTTTGCCAGGTTTATGTGGACATTGAAGGGGCACATTTGAGACACAGCCATTCCATTTTTTTCAAACTTTGAATTTTTACGCTGTGTCCATGTCCCATTTTAGAGTATTTTAAAAGGCTATATAATCCAATTACACCATAAAGGCATACCATTTCTTAAAGAAGACATCCCGGGGTAATTCAAAAGGCCTATTTTGAACCTTAGCGTGGGATAATTTTTCCGCTAGCTTGTACCAAGTGTAGTGGTAATAAGCATTTTTTCTGCCTTTTTGACACACAAAGTGAGTTTGCGCAGTATATTTTGCAAACCTTATGTGTACTACGACTGTATACTACTTCATATGTTGTTCAGCTATGTCGCTGAGTACAGCAATACCCCCGTATGTACCTTTGCCAGGTATATGTGGACATTGAAGGGGCACATTTGAGACACAGCCATTCCAGTTTTTTCCAAACTTTGAATTTTTACGCTGTGTCCATGTCCCATTTTAGAGTATTTTACAAGGCTATATCATCCAATTACACCATAAAGGCATATCATTTCTTAAAGAAGACATCCCAGGGTAATTCAAAAGGCATATTTTGAACCTTAGCGTGGGATAATATTTCCGCTAGCTTGTACCAAGTGTAGTGGTAATGAGCATTTTTAAATGTATTTTTTTACTTTGTAAAACTTTTTTTACTTTGTAAAACCCATTTTTAAACTTTTTTTTTTACTTATTAAATGTTTTACACTATCTTAACTTTTTTTACACTTTTAATTTTTTTTCTAAACTTTTCTTTTACCGTTAACCCCTAACTAGCAGTAAGCAGCACTAACCGTAAATTCCCCATTTTCCCATAACCCCCACCCACCCCAGCTAGCAAAATATTTAATTATAAAATATTTAAATTAATTAAATGGAACCCCTGAGGGTTAAAAAAAATAAATAAAAGTTAATCCTCAGGGGTTAAAAAAATTAGATCACAGTATAATACTGTGATCTGTATTTTGATCACTGTAGGCAGTGATCAGCTGGCAGGGAAGGGGTTAATTTTTATTTAGACTGGGTAAAGGGGGTGGTATTTTTTTTTTTTTTACTTAAACGTTACTAAAACATTTAAAAAAATTTTTTTTTTACCTTTTTAAAGCTTATTTTAAAACTTTTTTTAACGTTAACCCCTAGTTAGCCTAACACCAAATTCCCCAATTCCCCACTAACTTCCACCCATCCCAGCTAGCTAAATATATAATTTTTTAATATTTAAATTAATTAATAAAATAAATTTAACCCCTGAGGGTTAAAAAAAAAAAAAACCCTCAGGGGTTAAAAAAAAAAATCAGATGACATTAAAATGTATACCCTGCCAATTGATCACTGTAGTCAGTGATCAATTGGCAGGGAAGGGGTTAATTTTATTAAAACAGGGGCAGGGGGGGTGGGATTTAACTTTAATTTTTTTTTTTTTTACACAGGGAAGCAGATCAGCACTGATCCGTCTCCCTGCACTTCACACAGAACCCGGAAGTGCAGGGAGGCAGAAGGTGAGTATGTGGAGCACATGTGCTCGCTCTGACATGCTGTCAGAGCGAGCACCGGTGCTGGGGCAGCCCGATCGGGTGCTCCCGGTCTGCCTCTAATGCAGAGGCAGACCGGAGCACCGTTAACCCCGCGATTGCCGCGATCGCGGCGATCTGGGGTTAACTTAAGAAAATGACGGAAATTTTCCGTCAACGGTCCTTAACTGAAGGACAAGGTTGACGGAAAATTTCCGTCCACGGTCGGGAAGGGGTTAAGGGGTGCTTGTATATAATTTAGTGTTTTAATACAGGGATGTTTTTGTACATAATGTTTGCCATTGATTGCATCTTCCTTGCTACATGCTTGGTCGGTCTGAGGTCTGAGACTGACGTTCAGGCACATGCTGAGCAGGGTAGCTTTGTGGCACCACTTGTCACCCACTGCAGAACCTGCCCCATGCATGAGAATGGATTGGCCGGGGTAATCAGCAGTGTCAACCCTCTAATGACTGCCTCGCCGATGCCACAGC
Organism: Pelobates cultripes; assembly: GCA_933207985.1. Lineage (NCBI taxonomy): Eukaryota > Metazoa > Chordata > Amphibia > Anura > Pelobatidae > Pelobates > Pelobates cultripes. The sequence continues at coordinate 304,192,854 of OW240914.1, forward strand.
CTCAATAACCTTATGGAGAAAGGTTAAATGGCCTTATTGTTGCAGGGATGGATGAGGGGTTGGGCCTTTTAAAGCGTCAGTATTCAAATTAAATGTCCTTCTAAATGTTCAAAATGTTGCTTTCCATTTTAATTATATTTTTCTACCTGTATATCTGATGCTTCATAGCCTGAATGCAATTATGCTTTGAATTTATTACAACAGTGCTATTTACTTAGTTGAGAATTCAAAGTGAATTTTGAAATTAAGGAATGGAAAGTATAGCTGACTTAGATAATTTTCCAGTTCGCTTAAATTTGAAATTCACTTTGAATTCGCATTGGGGTGAATAGACCTGTTAGTATTTAGTGGATGAACCCCACAGAATAATAAGGTACTTAAGGTCAAGTTGCTTCAATTCATGTGTAACTTGTATCATGTTTATCACAGTATGATAAAGGCTGGACATGCGATTCATCTGTGTTTATGTTTTGTACATCATGTCAAATAAACTGTCTAGATGTGCAGTTTATAATGCAAGGGTGTATTCATTAAACCTCAAATGTGCTTCAGAGGAGCAAAGAAGGGATGGTTCAAAAACTAAAGAATTATCACCAATAGTATTCCCAAAAGGCCCGCTAAGCCACAATCATTTGCCTCCTGCAGAGCTGCGTATGTCCCTATCCTGCTATAAATGAAAACTGTCATTGTTGATTGAAAACAGCCCATGTTTGCTCTGAGATGTTGCTGTGGGTTCCAAATAAATAGCTGTCTTGGAATATCATGAGCACTGGATCTTTTGTTTTATACGTTGCTTTGCTACTAAGAGTATTCTGATCTGCATTATGCGAAACCACGATTGACCTGGTACCATACCAGTTTGGCGAGAGCCACCTTAATTTGTTCTCATGTTACTATGACTATAAATAAAAAAATTACACATAAAATATCATTGTCCTGTATTATTTTGTAATAAAAACAATAAAAAAAAATATTTTTAGTAAATCCTTGGGGGTGACTATGTCACACCATCTTTGGTCAGAAGCACCGTTTTTGTGCAAAGGCCTCGCTAAATTTAAAGGTCTGAAATAATCTGAGAGAGCCTTATTGGGATGAACTGTGCTAGTGCATAAGGTCAGGATTCATGAATTTGCTCTTTACCCTGCAAACGTTTTTAGGTCAGACAAACAGTACTTCTGATCAAAGATAATTTAAACATTGCTGCCAGCACAGAGCAACGATAAGACAAGAGAAGAACTGAAAAGAGGTATTTGCATATTATATGATGCATAATTATTATTATTTTATTATTTATAAAGCGCCAGCAAATTCCATAGTGCTGTACAATGGGTATGGTGAACCTTGTATTATAGGAAATATTTAGCTTTTTGCAGATTATTACATATATCATGTATTCATCCTACTTCAAGTAAACTGTTGATTTTATTGAATATTCTGAATTATTGTCAACTTTATTACTTGGTCTATTTACAATATTTTATTTATAATTTTTTTTAGATAATCTAATTTTTTTGCAAAATTTAACAAAACGCAGCTCTGTATATTTCTTATATATTTCTTATGAAACACAAGAAAGCAGATTTAAAAACATATTTTTCACTTTAATTCGTCACTTTAGTGACAACATTGTTAACTGAGAAATGTCTAATAAGATTAATTAGCTTCTAAGTAGATCATATTAAGTAGTTCTCACTGTTTGTTAAAACAAATTGAAATGTCGTGAACCTCAAGTAATTTTTACAGCGAATTCAAATAACAGATATTACATGTTTATTATCTTTTCCACAAAACAGTCTTATCAATCGCTTCTGTTTTTTCCAAGTTTGTCTTCACTGGCCCTTTGCCATGATGACTTCAGCCACATTTTAGAGATCCTTTCGATGTCAGAGAAGCAAACAGGAGAGGTGAATGGGGTGAAATGCCTTTCGTGTTTCAGAACGCAATGGGATAAATTTAACATTGAGGCACTAGTTAGATGGCTGCACCCACTCATAGGTAATATATAGCAGCTAAGTAGGGAGATATGCATGGTCTGGTTTGGCTAAATGATGCAGGAAGTGGCTTATACTGAAGTACTATTGATTCTACATGACGGTTTCAATTTTATTCATTTAGAACATAGAATACAAAACTGAATAAAAATATTTCATTAGCACTAATGAAATCCCATTTCCTACATTTTCTATTTGGGATTTCTATGACCGAAGACATCTCAGCGATATGGTAGAAAATGTGCCACAATAATGTGTAACGTGCAATATTAGCACAAAAGCATATTATAATTCACTAAATATAATGCATAACACAATTTTGATGACAGAGTATATTTAAAAAAAATCTATATATACAACTGCTGATAAAATAAATTGAAAATATTATTATTATTGCTATTTGTTGTAGTTTGCTTTTTGAGGTGTAATTCTTATTCCTAAAAAAGAGTCCCAACCCCCTTGTCAAATGTTATGTTGAGGGAACAGCTGTACTTTAGCTGTTTCATCTACCAGGACAAGAATTTCCTGGCTTTTTGTGTTAGACTTTTCTTATGCTTGGATCTGAGGTCAAAGTTACGTTGTTGCACAGTTGCACAGTTTACGCCATCGTTTAGCCTTGAACAGTTTACCCCATCGTTGCAACCAGCGCCGGTCTCAGCTTTCCTCCTCCCCGCAGCATCCGGCTTTTCGCATTTTCACTTACAGGGAGTGCGGAGTACCGCCAGGCAGGGGCACCATTGATTGGCTGAAAGCAGTTAGCTGACACTGTCAGACAATCAGTGACTCCCCTTTTACTAATCTGGCTTGGAAAAGGTATATTTCTTTCCAAGCTAGTTCAGTGAATGTGGAGTCACTGAATGGCTGAGGAAGTCAACTGACCGCTCTCTGCCAAATAGCAGTGCTCCTTCCCAGTGGCACTCCTCACTTCCTGTAAGTGATCATTCTGAAGCCAGATGCCGCCAGGGAAGAGCTTAGCCCAGTGCTGGAGGCAACTTTGGTGTAAAACTGTTCAAGAATTGTTAAACCCTTGAGGTAAAAGTGCTTCCAGGGGCCTCCTGGCACTATAACAACTTTATTTAAATGAAATTGTTTTGGTGCCTGGAGTGTCCCTTTAAATGTTCTCTGTCCAGCAATATTGAACATGACCTGTAGCAAAGTCAGGGAACCATGCCCTCAGTTGTTGTACGTCGACTTTCAAGCTGTAAACACACAACTGGATTAGCTCACCTGCAGAATATGCTTTCTTAATATCAATGAAGGCAACATAAATGAAAGAGAATTTGGTCGCTAAAGAAAAACAGGAACAAAACACGGAAGAATATTAACATCTTTGTTTACAAAAGACCAGTTATTCATGTTCCTAATTTAATTTCTATTTTTGGCATTTTTACTGCCAAGTGACATGAAAAAAAGGAATCTCTGTTGCCAAGGCACTCCACAGATGACTGGTGGTAACCTCTCCAGGACAGTCTTTTAGGAAGTAATGTAACAGTACCTGCTAAGCCTCACAATATACCCAGGAAAACTGAAACCAGCCTCTGCACATTCATATCTTTTATTGATGCTTATTGATATGCTTTCCTGAATAAGTGAGTTTTCAATGCTTTTTTGAAGGAATGAAGACTAGGTGAATGCCTAACTGAGAATGGAAGGGAGTTCCACAGGAACGGTGCAGCCCTAGAGAAGTCTTGAAGGTGAGCATCATAAGTGGGAGTATGAATAGAGGATAGACATAGATCTTTGGCAGAGGGTAGAGGCCTAATAGGGACATACTTGTGTATTAAGGAGGATAGGTAGGTTGGAGCAGCATTATATAGTGATTTGTACGCAAGTACCAACATTTTAAATTGAGCCCAATATCAAATGGGAGCCAATGTAGGGACTGACAGAGGAGGGAGGTGCGGGCGGACTGGAAGATGAGCCTCGTTTCCGCACTCATTATAGACTGTATGACATGTAAGACCACTGAGAAGCAGATTGCTTCAGCAACAGCAACATTTGGCAGTCGACTGGATATGAGGGGTGAAGGAGAGGTTGGAGTCAAAGAGAACACTTGGGCAGTGAGCCTACGAGGTAGAAATAATGGTAGCGCCATTGACTTGGAGGGATACACACGGGAGTAGTAACACTTCAGGGAGGAAAGACCACCTGTTTTGGACAGGTCAAGTTTAAGAAATTGAGCAGCCATCCAGTTAGAAAGCATAGTGGCAGTCAGAGATACGAGTCAAGAGCGAGGATGAGAGATCGTTAGAGGACAGATAGATTTCCGTGTCATCTGCATGGAGATGATATCAGACAGGAGCTGATGAGTTTACTAATCGAAGCAGTATAGATCAAGAACAGTAGTGGCCCAAGGACAGAAGGACAGAACCTTGGGGAACGACAACAGAGAGGGGTTGGACAGAAGAGGAAAAGTCAGGGAAAGAAACACAGTAGGAACACAGGGAGAGATTGGAGGAACACAATGAGGAAGACCGAGATTATGGAGGATGAGAAGAAGCTGTTGATGATCAACAGTGTCAAAAGCAGCAGAAATGTCAAGGAGAATTAGGATAGAATATTGACCTTGAGATTTTGCAGTGATTAAGTAATTGGATACTTTGGTCAGAGCTGTTTCGACAGAGTGATGAGCGTGGAATCCAGACTGGGAAGTGGGTCAAGTAGAAAAAGGTTGGATTCAAGGAAGTCAGTCAATCTCGTGGACGCAACTTTCAAGGATCTTGGAGGCAAACTGAGAATGTGAGTTAGGGAGGTAGTTGGATGGGGAGTCAGGGTCAAGGTTGGGCTTTTTTAGAATTAGAGTTAAACTTGCATGTTTGAAGAGTAAAATAAATATGCCAGAAGAGAGGGAGAGATTGAATATTTTAGAGAGAGGCAAAGAAAGAGAAGAAGACAGAGTGTGGTTGAGATACAAAGAATAGGATCGAGGGAACAGATGGTGGTCCGGGAGGACAGAAGCAGAACAGACACCTTTTTTGCTGTAGAGGGTGCAAATGAGCATAGAACAGTGGAGAGAGTGGGATTTGGGGAAGTATTGGTAGAAGAAGGAGAGAGCTAAAAGATTTTCACTGACTGTAGAAATCTCAGTGAACTAAGTTGGAAGGTTTATGCTGGTCAAGTTGGTAGGAGCAACAGGGCACAGAAGAGAGTTAAAAGTGTAAAAGAGGTGCTTGGCCTCACGGGAGAAAGTGGTTGTGACGAGACCAATCTCGCCACATTGCATTGGAGAAGCCTGGTTGCTCGCCTGCTGCCTTTGGACTATGGCCCCCTTTTAAAAGACTTTATTTTTGCCTGCAGAAAAGCTTAATTCGTGCTTTTCTGCCTGGGGTTTGGTAGATTTGTTTGAATGTGTTACACCCCAGATAGGAATCCCATGGAGCCCATTCGTATGAAACTGACTGTAAAGACTTTGGCTCCATGGCGATTAAACTGTATTCGTGTGGTCTGAGCGCCATTCACTTAATAATGTGCGCTCAGACCTGAGCTATCTGGGGATATGTGAAATGTCTGTGTTTTATGTATAAATGTGACTTTATGTATTTTAAAGTGTTTTGTGTCTTTTTGCAACCATGTGCTTAATGGAGTCTTGTGTCTATCCTGGGAGATAATTGAATTACTTATCTCCAGGATAGAAGACTCTGAAACTGGTTTGGGCCAGAAAGCCATGCTTCATTTAGTCACAAAGGACTTTTTACTAACTTTTGAACCCCTTGTCTGATTTGTGCCATTTTTGAATATGTTGTTCCCCTGAATGGATTGATTGTGCATATGTAATTTTATGTGAATGTGATGTATGGTTTTAGAGTTATGAAAGTTGGGTAGAAAGTATGTTTTAACTGTATGTATAATTGAGTTTCCTCTCAGGATAAGGGGAGGGAATATGTGGGATGTAACTGTGATGTGATTGGTTGTTTTATACCTCCCTGTGGGCGGTCCTGTATTTGCAACACTGTAATAAAAACCAGGCTGGGTGTGCCAGCACCTGAGACCACTGCTTGACCCTCAACACGGAGCCTTGTCTCGTTCTTGGGGGGATTCACTGTATGCTGTTAGAGACTGATTGCCAGGAGTGTAAGCTGTTCGTCTGCTTTTCCTGTTCGTCTGCTAGCAGCTATTTGGGAGGTTCCAGTTCGGGAGTTGGAGTGCTATTTTGTATCCAGTTCGGAGTTTTGGTGTTCTGCAGTAGCTGTGCCTGGATCTCTGGAAAGGGGGCCGATCGCCTAAACGGTTTTTACCCCTTGTGTGCAAAACGGTCCGTTACAATTGGTGGCAAGCGGCGGGATCGTTCCTACAGCCAGAAGGACAGCTACAGGAGACACCATTTCTTTGGATTTACAAGTGGGGGCAACGCATGTCCCAGTACAGCGACCCTAAAAGCAACAGAATGGAACCAGCAGTGTTATACAAGGAGGAGGACCTGGATGGCCGGGATGCATTAAGGAAAGGCATCTGGTACCAGGCCCTGGATAATGTACAATACCAGCGGGGTGAGAGTCTCCCCAGTGAAGAGCAGCGGTTGCAGAAGCAAGTGGCCCTGCGGATGCCCTTCCTGGGAGAGCAGCCCCTGGAGGAATGGGTGAAGGAACTAGAGCATCGGGTATGGCAGGAGCTATGGCTGGAGGATGCCTACCAGGCGCTCTGGTGGTATATGGCACAGTATATACCCTGGACAGCTGAGCATGACAAGCCAGAGGGAGAGGAGTTTGATGGTCCTGGCTTGTTATGGGAGTCCTTTGCAGAGCCTGACTTTGGGAGCCCTGCGCAGAACAGACTTCAGGAAATTTTCTACGAGAGGGAGGCTAGGCATGACTGGGATGACCCCCATGAGGTAGAGCAAGACCTGGCTCACCTAGCAACCCTGGAGTGGGAACTGGAGCAGGACTACCGAGATCTCTTCCACTCCATTGGGAAGGCTCCGCAGGACAGCAGAGTGACAGATCCAGTCTCAGACCCATTCAGCTGGGAAGATATTGTTGAAATTTACTGGGAGGAACCCCAGGCGGCAGGTGGAGAGGTCTCTCCACCGGTATTGCAGGGAATTGGGAGCCCGAGCTCCATTCCCCAGCGGCAGTGTAAAGTGCAGGGAGAGGAGAGCAGTATCCTCCCTCCCCAGCGGCAGGCTGAGTTACAGGGGGCAGAGGTAGTTGTTCCTGCCCCCCAGCAGCAGAGTGATATGCCGGGAAGGCAGCGTAAAGTGCAGGGAGAGGAGAGCAGCGTCCTCCCTCCCCAGCGGCAGGCTGAGTTACAGGGGGCAGAGCAGGGCTCGAGTCCTGCAGGAACGCATGGGAACGGCGTTCCTGCACTTTTTCCATAGCAGGAACGCCGTTCCCGTTCCCTGTCCTGCAGGACCGGCCCTGCTACCTGCACTGAGGGGCCGTCACATGCTGTGTTCATTCTCCAGTTATAACTCTCGCGAGACCCGCGGCTGTTACCATGGCAACGCTCCGCACAGGCGAGTCTCGCGAGAGTTAGAGCTGGAGAGGGAACACTGCGTGATGGCCCCTCCAGCATACCACCGGACCACCAGGCGATCTCCCCCCTCCCTGACAAGGTAAGAAGCAGGGAGGGGGGAATAAAATAAAAAAAAATATAAAGTTAAAAAAAATCCTCCCCCCCCCCACACACACATCATCCAGCACTCACACAAACACCCATCATCCAGCACTCACACAAACACCCATCATCCAGCACTCACACAAACACCCATCATCCAGCACTCACACAAACACCCATCATCCAGCACTCACACAAACACCCATCATCCAGCACTCACACAAACACCCATCATCCAGCACTCACACACCCATCATCCAGCACTCACACACACATCATCCAGCACTCACACAAACACCCATCATCCAGCACACACACACACATCATCCCACACACACACCCATCATCCAGCACACACACACATCATCCAGCACACACACATCATCCAACACTCACTCACACATCATCCAGCACTCACACACCCATCATCCAGCACTCACACA
>OW240914.1:304205522-304297413 GCA_933207985.1 Pelobates cultripes
TTTTTTTTAAATCCAAGCTATTGTGACACCAGATCTAATTAGTGGCACTGGTCAGCGTATCCACTTTTAGCTTAACACACCCGCTTTAAGGACACTGACTGCTATTCAATCTATAACAGTGAAAAAAGTTTTTTGTTTTTAAATCCAAGCTATTGTGACACCAGATGTAATTGGTGGCACTGACTGGGGAAATGGGCACAGTATGCACTCTGAGCCTGACACAGAAGCTGGCAGCAGTGGCAGACAACTGACTGCTATTCAATCTATAACAGTGAAAAAAGTTTTTTGTTTTTAAATCCAAGCTATTGTGACACCAGATGTAAGTGGTGGCACTGACTGGGGAAATGGGCACTGTATGCACTGTGAGCCTGACACAGAAGCTGGCAGCAGTGGCAGACAACTAAGTGCAATTACATTACATAGAAAAAAAAAATCAAAAAAAAGCATACCCTAACCCTAGCTATGCTTTTCCCTATCTTATGAACAGCAGCTACACTTTCCCTCCTCTTACTAAGCATGCAGCTTGAGAATGAATCTAAAATGGATGCCTTCCAGGAGGTGGGAGGGTCTGCTAGGGAGGGTGTGCTGCTAATTGGCTGGAATGTGTCTGCTGACTGTGAGGTAAAGGGTCAAAGTTTACTCAATGATGACGAATAGGGGGCGGGTCGAACCGCGCATATGTTCGCCCGCCGTGGCGAACATGAACGGGAACCGTTCGCCGGCGAACCGTTCGGTAAATCACTAATTATGACCAGTGTTTTGTCATGCACTGGACGTCAAAGTATCAGTGACCAGTCACATGGCCGTGTCTTTAGATTGCCCCATGACCATATACGGTAAAGTCCAACATTCTGGATGGTGTTTTGGACGTCACCAAATATAATGCTGAAATATTTCTGTCCATTTTAATAAATAGTTTATACTTTTCAGTATACTATAATGTGCCCCCTCACTTATATTATACTGTACCTCTTCTTCTGTGCTTTCCCTAGATAAGCCAACCTTGACTCAATTCTCATTGAAAAAGCACAGCTTCTTTTGCATTCTCCCCTGAAGTGCCACCCTTCTCTCAATTCTCACTTATATTGTCCATCTTAGATTGCATTCTCCCCTAAATTGCCAACCTTTCCTTATTTCTCACTTACATTGCATCTCTTATTCTGCATTCTCCTCTAAAGTGCTACTCAACACAATTCTTACTTAAAATTGTCCTAATCTTTTGCATTCTTCCCTAAAATACCACCATTCTCGCAATTAAATTCCTAAATTTATCATGCCTGTGTACATTATGTTCAATCTGTTTCCCAATCAACATAAGTGAAGGATTGTCAATGACATGGTTCTTATCACTTGATTTCTCAAAATATTACAGTAAAAAATAATTTTAATTATTAAAATAAACAAAATAAGAATTAACCTTTATGAGAAAATTCATCAGTTATGCTCAGTATCTGCTACTATACACACAGCTAAGTATTTTTTGTGCAAATAAAATAATATTTTTGGTTTAAATAAATTAAATGTAATAATATTACTAATAATATAAGCTGGTTAACAAATGTGTCAAGAACAATAAACATCCATCCTGATACCACACTATATTATAGTGTCCAGCACAAGACTAAAATAAATGTCTTTAAAGTTACTGCAACCATTTTTAGCAGCTTTTATTTATTTTTTTAACAAATAATACCCTATTAGACATTCTTGTTTAGATTCCCCCTCCCCACGAATGATAAAATAAGGCTGTAAAATAAACTAGACATTAACCTGAAATGCAATGCTGGGCAAAGTTCCCAGTCCTGCCTCCCATTCTTCATGACGGCTTCTCAGAGTTTCATTGGACTGTTTAACCGTCTCAGAGTTTATGTGCACACTCTAAGACAGCAAGCGGAATGACATTAAAAAAATAAATAATGTCGGGTATATAGTTTTGCTCAAAAGTTTGCATACCCTGTGAAACTTTGGCATTGATTTTGAAAATTTGACTGATCATGCAAAAAAAATATTTTATTGAAGGATAGTGATCATATGAAGCCATTTATCATTTGGCTCATCCAAATGGCCCTCGTCAAAAGTTTACATACCCCTGAATGTTTGGCCTTGTTACAGACACACAAGGTGACACACGTAGATTAAAATGTCAATTAAAGGTTAATTTCCCAGACTTGTGGCTTTTGAAATTGCAATTAGTGTCTGTGTATAAATAGTCAATGATTTTGTTAGCTCTCACATGGATGCACTGAGCAAGCTAGATACTGAGCCATGGGGAGTAGAAAAGAACTGTCAAAAGACCTGTGTAACAAGGTAATGGAATTTTATAAAGATATCCATAGCCTTAAAAATGACAGTCAGTACTGTTCAATCACTTATTGAGAAGTGGAAAATTTGGGAATCTCTTGATACCAAGCTATGGTCAGGTAGACCAAGAAATATATCAGCCACAACTGCCAGAAGAATTGTTCGGAATACAAAGAAAAACCAATAGGTAACCTAATTTGGAGTGACAAGACATAGTGACAGAGCTTTATGGTCATAATCACTATGTTTGGAGAGGGGTCAACAAGTCCTTTAGAGAAAAGAATACTATCCCCACTGTGAAGCATGGTGGTGACTCACTCATGTTTTGGGGTGTGTGAGCTCTAAAGGCATGGGGAATATTGTAAAAATTGATTGCAAGATGAATGCAGCATGTTATCAGACAATTTGCATTCTTCTGCACGAAGCTTCACATGGGACGCTCTTGGACTTTCCAGCATGACAATGACCCTAAGCACAAGGCCAAGTCGATCCTCCAGTGGTTACAGCAGAAAAAGTTGAAGGTTCTGGAGTGGCCATCACAGTTTTCTGACCTTAATATCATCAAGCCACTCTTGGGAAATCTCAAAAGTGCCGTGCATGCAAAATGTATTTATAAAAATCTATTTTAACAGGATAGATACATTGAGATTTCTCTCATTTTCAAGTATGTCTTGGGTCCACAAAACATTGCATTGTTACAATAGGATACAATATTACAATATATATATATATATATATATATATATTTAATACATAACTGGTAATAAATATATTCAACCATGACAGGTGCATTCTATGCTGAGGTATATTGCCATAAATCTCTTAAAAGATTTTAGATTGAACAAAGATTTGACTGTTATGGTGTGGTTATTTCAAGGAGCACAATACAACGATACTTGAACAAAAATGAGGTGCATGGTCAACTTAACCAAAACAAGCCTTTACTGCACCAATGCCACAAAAAAGCCCGGCTACAATATGCCCGAGAACACCTTGACACACCTCACAGCTACTGGCACACTGTAATTTGGAGTGACAAGACCAAAATAGAGCTTTATGGTGACAACCATAAGCGCTATCTTTGGAGAGGGGTCAATAAAGCCTATTGTAAAAATAATACCATCCCCACTGTGAAGCATGGTGGTGGCTCACAGATATTATTTTGGGGGTGTGAACTCTAAAGGCATGGAGAATCTTGTGAAAATTGATGGCAAGATGAATGCAGCATGTTATCAGAAAACACTGACAAACAATTTGCATTCTTCTGCACGGCTGCCCATGGGTTGATCTTGGACTTTCCAGCATGACAATAACCCTAAGCACAAGTTGACCCTGGAGTGGTTACAGCAGAAAAAGATGAAGGTTCTGGAGTGGCCCTCATAGTCTCCTGACCTTAATATCATCGAACCACTCTAAATCGCCTATACTTTTGTCATTACCAAAAATGAAATTAGCACACATACATTTCACAAGTATTCATCAGTTCAAAGGTTCCTTGCCTTATCCCAAATTAATGTATCTCTGTTAATATACTTATGTCCACAGAGAGTACCTAGTTTTGTATGTTTATGCTCATAACCTTCCAAGAACATTCTTGGGATGTTTCATCTTGTTTGAATGCCAATTGTCCAGTGTTTTTGGAGTAAATAGTCCAGCTCATACTCTGTACCGGTTGTATGTAATGTGGGTGCTTGCAATGTTTTCTGGCTGCATGTTTTGGGTGTGTGTTGCGTGCTGGCACTATGTTATATGTTTGTTTTGTGCTGTATGTAATGTGTGCAGGTCTTATGACCTGACTGTATGTCATGAGTGTGTTGTGAGCAGCCTGTATTTATGATTTACATACGATTCAGGAAGTACGCTGGAAGTACTCTTTGGAAATCAGCTCTGTAACCATCATAGCTTTCTTTATTTTCCATTTCCGGTACTATTAACAAATGTAAAATTACCTATTTATTTGAATTTATTTTTCTCTCCAAGAAACAATGCCGAAATGTATAGTGAGCAGGTGCCGGAGTTATACAAAAAACAGGGAAGAAGAGGGAATAATTCTTCATTACTTTCCCTTTAATCCACAGCTTGTCCTGAAACGGCTTGAGTGAACTGGCCAAGGTTTTGAAAACATTGTCAAGGTTGTTGAAATTATTTGATAGGAAACACCATAACAAGTACAGAATTTGCTCTAGGCATTTTGATGACATCTGTTTTCAGGTTAAACGTGTGAAGCGATTTTTAAAGGCTGCTCTACCTTCAAAATTCGCTTTTTAAGCACATCTCCCCTCTATTACAGAGGATTTATTCCACAAGCATGATCAAAAAAGTGCAGTGGATATAAGCACATTTACTGCCTTTTCCTCTGGAACATTTTTGCAGCACGGTAACATTTTCTGCAATGCTTACAACATGCACAGAGTAAATTAAAAATACCTGAGAGATGGCCGTACAAATATACAGATTGCACCCATGTGGCTCTCTCTCGTTTTACTGTATGCAATATCTTACTAGGCCATACCACACTTTGTTTTGCAAAGTCGCCATATGTATTAGCTTGCTTTGTTGTCTTCCATATTCTCATTGCATGTTCTTGGTGTTGCTTACTATAGGTCACCGTGCATTGGGTTGTTATAAGTTGTTTTTCTTGATTTCTCTATTTACTCTAGGCGTGGTTTCATTGTATACCTGGCGCATTGTTTTTTTCATATACTCAGAACACGGTTACACTATGAGTGGTTTTACAGTTATGCCTTGCAGATTTGCCCCACAAACCTTTGCATAGTTTCTTTGCATACTTATGCATCCTTTCACTGTCCACCTTACGTTCGTTTTCACTGTGTGCCCTTATGTGGTGGTTTCCAATAGACGCTCTATATGGAGGTGCTACCACACACTCTGCACCTACTTTATTATGCCTTATGCACAAATTTTACAGCCATAGGGGTGGTCTGGTATAAGCTCTACCAGTATAGACCCTGTAACGGACAGTTTCAGCACACGAGGGGTTAAAACCGTTTAGGCGATCGTCCCCTTTCAGAGATGCAGGCACAGCTACTGTAGAATACCAAACTCCCGAACCGCATGTAAGGGAATGCTCCAAACTCCCGAACGGCATACAATATAGCACTCCAAACTCACAAACTGGAACCATACAAATAGCTGCTAGCAGACGAATAGGAAAAGCACCCAAGCGGCTTACACTCCTAGCAATCAGTCTCTAACAGCATATAGTAAATCCCCCCAAAGACGAGACAAAGCTCCATGTTGAGGGTCAAGCAGTGGTCTGTTTAATGAGGGCTACCTGCCCAGTATTTATGCAGGTCTCCCACCTGGTGGACACTCCCCTAGGGGACCAAATGGGAGACTGTGACAAGAGACAGACAAGTATCAATTTAGGACACACAATCACATTATATTGCCACAATGCATCCTGGCTTCCTCCCCTCTGCCCTGGAGATAATTGAGAAGTAATTCAATTATCTCCCAGGACAAAGGCAAATTGCCATTATGCACATGGGGATACTAAAATAAGAATTACTATTAAAATACATAAAATATGTGACACAAGTTACAATAAAACGATACATTTAACATATCCCCAGATAGCTCAGGTCTGAGCGCACATTATTAAGCGAATGGCGCTCAGACCACACGAATACAGTTTAATCGCCATGGAGCCAAAGTCTTCACAAAGTCAGTTCTCATACGAAGGAGCTCCATGGGATTCTTATCTGGGGTATAGTGCAGTCAGGTACAACTACCAAATACCGGGCCGTTCGTGTACTTCCACCGAACAAGAAGGGAGGTCGGCGGCTTCAGCGGTGTTCGTGCCAAACTGTTTTTAGTTCCATGAGTTAGGCGTCGAACACCGCTATGTGTTCATGTGTTTAAAATGGCCGCAACCTCGTGTTCGTTATACGAATGGCGGCCACCCAGTATTTGTCAATTAAGCTGCGGTTAACCGCAGCTTCTGGGAGGCTAATTGCCGACACACTCCAGCTCCCAGGTGGTCTAGTCATTCATGTGGTTGTTCGGTAGATTGAATCTACCAAACACCGGGCAGAAAAACACGAATAAGTCTTTTCTGCAGGGGAAACAAAGTCTTTTAACATGGGGCCATAATCCAAAGGTAACAGGCAAGCAACCAGGCTTCTCCAATGCAATGTGGCAAGGTTGCTCTCGTCACACACCCTTTGCATGGGTAATTTGGTTCTCCTTTATTTTGGTTCAATAGGTCTTATTTTACTGGTTTGCTGGTCTTGACTGTGCAATATTTGGTTTCTTAGGGTTATTTCGTTTTAGTACATGTTGCACTGGACACTTTGGCATTTCACCAGAGGAATATTATCGGATGCATTGTTTACGTTTTATACGTTTGTTACACTGTTTACATAGGGCCTAGCTATATGCACGAATCACTGCAGGTGTCAGAATTTGTAAGTGCCGAGTTTAGTTAAGCATGTTGGGTATCTTATGAGGGCTTTCCTATAGCTTTAGGTATAGGTTTGTTGAATAGTTTTCTCTCCACAGCCCAAACAGTTAGCGCCTCGCTATGCAGCCACTTTTGCTAGTCAGGGCCTCACATGTCATGGCCTATTGGTCTTGAATCATATAATTGTCACCGAGAGACCAATTTCTGGCGGGGAATTGGCCTCTCGTGACTCAATTCTGCTTGGAAACAAGTTAGGTCTTCACAATTACCTATGGTAGGTTAATTGTTTCAGCACTTGATTTCGGTTAGGTCAGCCTATACCCAAGAAAGTCTTTATTCATAAAGAGACTTTCAATGAGGAATAATCTTTTTGTTTGTCTGTGTTATGCGTTGTAACCATTATATATGTTTTCCTTCTCCGTTTCTGGCTAGTAGCAACTTTGTCAAGACTTTCAGCGGTTAGGTACAATCAGAATGCTACACCTATACCGCATTCTTATTTTTGTATATTCTCCCATTTTGTTCTGATGCTTTAATATTGTGTGTAGATGTGGTTATTTGGGATAATAAATACCACAAAAATTACTGCCGTCCAAGAGTACAAGGAGTTTGAGCACAGGGCTTAAAGGACCACTATAGTGCCAGGAAAACAAACTTGTTTGTGAAAAATCACGGTGAGAAGCGCCTCTAGCGGCTGTCAATGAGACAGCCACTAGAGGCTGGATTAACCCTAATGTAAACATAGCAGTTTCTCTGAAACTGCTATGTTTTCTGCTGCAGGGTTAACCCTAGATGGACCTGGCACCCAGACCACTTCATTGAGCTAAAGTGTTCTGGGTGCCTATAGTGGTCCTTTAAGTGTGTGTGTGTTTGTATTACACAGCCATGTTACAGTGCTGCCACTCATTCCGTGTTTGCCCCGTTATAGGTTAATAAGTGTGTAGAGGTTTATGAGAATACCACTTTCTATTTCATTAGAGATTTTGCCTTTTAGCTGGCATCAAAAGGGTGAACTCTTAGTGCAGGAGAGCTTACATACTATTGGAGTGATGCTAAAAACCTCGTTATTTAAATGTGCATAGGGATAGTGCACAGGTAACTTTTTTTGTACTATGCATTTGGCTTACGACTTTTAAAACCATTGCTGCTGCCCAAGAGTAGTGGGAGTTTAAGCACAGGCAGGGACGGATTTCCCATAAGACCACCAAGGCCATGGGCCTTAGGCATGAGGTGGCGGCACGACAGGTGGGAAGATCAAATATCTCTAATACCGGCCAGCCCATCTCATGCCGAGGGAGCAGGCCCCATGCCGCGCAAATAGGAGAATACTGCCCTGCTTTTTCTCCTACTCGGTGGGCTGCTGAGGGTAAGGCTATAACAGAACCAGTGCGACCTCCTCCATGCATGCGAGGGAGGTAAAATGGTCAAAAGAGGACTGCCAGCACAGAAGGCCTGCAGCAAAGAGCTATTAGCCTCCCCTATTCTGCTCACCCTCCACTCAAACTAGGGCACAGTGCTATCCACAAGCGTGCCCAACAAGGGATCTGCCAGGCCAGCAGCAGCCATCCTTGCCCAGTGGCCAGCTACCTGTGCGTGTGTTTGCAATGTTCTTCACAAAGACTAAAGTTTTAATTAAAAAAAAAAAAAAGTGTACTTTTAAACTGTGGGAGAATATGCATGTGCACATATGTAGGCATGTATATTAGTATATATGAATTAACATTTATACACTCTGTACATACACGATAATCAGAATATAAAATTACTATAACACACATGCATTAATATACGTGTATAAATGTGAGGGGCATATTGCGGGCGGAAACTAGCCTTGAGGCAGCAAGTAGAGACATGTGAGGCCCTGACGAGCAGGGGCTAGCTCTTTGGACTGTGAGGAGAAAACCCCCGTGAATAAGGATGGGAGTTGGCGTCGCAGGTCCCTTATCTGATGGCACAAGAAGCCAAAACACTAGCCGTGGGCAAGATTTACTCTGTATATTTCCGCCGCCTGATACTTCTAGACACTGGACGGAGCTCCCACTGTCGAGAACGGTCAATCTCCCGGCCTTCACCAGTGACGGCTGCAGGGAATTGGCTCTGTCTACGTTGAATCCAGTGGTCTCCTCCATGGACCTCATAGCGGTTCTCCCATAGACGTCAAAGCATGCGCCAAGGCACAGCACGGACGGCGGCTGAAGAGCACCCGCCGGGAGAGGATGGCGGTGCCCACGGGGGCCAGATTCAGGTTAGTAGAACTCACCTTTGCCGGCCCCCCTGTAGCCCCAGCGGCGATGTCACCATTGGCGTCTTTGCCATTCCTAAAAAGCGCCCAAAGGTGACAGTGCTGCTTTATTTAAAGGGACACCATAGGCACTGTATCTGCTTCATCTCATTAAACTGGTTATAGTGTCTGGAGTCCTCTCGTACCATCATTTCTTTCAACATTAAACAGTTTTTAAAGTTTTAATGCTTTAATGCTAAACAAGAGTCCCCGGCAATCCATCCCCTCTGTGCTGCTTTGGCTAATAAGGAAGTATTACCCTGAGCAGCAATGGGCAGCTGTGATTGGCTGAGAGTGTCAGCTGACTGCTTTTAGCCTGTCAGAGCTCCAACTGACGGTATGAATGAGTATGACAACAAGGAAGCGTGTAATCTCTGCCTTAGCTACATATACAGAAGGGGCCGGACTGTGGGTGGCCAGGGACTCTTATTTTGTGGCATACTGCACGAACATGGTGCAACACTGAATGGAGGGACAGTGCCAGGGCACTCCAGGCACTATAACCAATTCAAAGAGATGAAATGCTTATAGTGACTGCAGTGTCCCTTTAACAGTGATTGTATTGACAGCAGTGCCAGCTCAGTCCTGACTGATCCTGACCCAATCCTTCCAGCCCAGCCAGAGCCAGTGTGGATCAGATAAGATAAGGTCACCTCTCCAACGGTGACATTCACTGCGGCTCCTCCAGCACGCGATACCGCCCCAGTCACGTGCTCTCTCAGCACGGCGCAACCAGAAACGCAGCAACGTCCCAGCACGTGACACGGCGCGCTGCGGCATGACGTACACCCAACCCGGGCCCCGCCCCTCCCCCAACCCACGACCCAATGAGAGCGTTCGACCGTTGCGGACTCTGACGCTCCGACCAATCGGCTCGACGCAGAGCGGTGAGGGGGCGTCGCGGTGACGTCACGGAAGGACAAATTCATTAGGTCTGGAGGACGAGCGTTCTCTGTCAGCCGGTGAGGGGCCAAGTGAGCGCCATCTTAGGAGGTGAGTGCAGCGCGCTGGCTGCGGCGGTGATACCGAGCCCGGGGTGGGCGCTTTGCTCTGTGCTGGCGGCGCTCGGCCGTGTGTGGGTGCTGCCGTTCACAATGGATAAAGCGGGGGGGGAGGTGTTCGCATCGCTCAGAGGTCACCTCGCCCGGCGGCCCTGCGTGAGGTGCAATGGCTGACATTGAGGCCCTGCTACAGGGCTCTCCCAGTACAGGCCGGGGTCAGTCACTGAGCGCCTATAGCAGCCATCCCGTGTGTCCATGGAGCATAATCAGAGTGAGTCTCTTATCGCAGTAGTGGAGCAATGTACTAACATAACGCAGCGTTGCTGTATACCGCAGGGTCGAACCGTTGCTGCTCTGGTGGGATTGCGTTTTTTTACTCTGTATATCACCCATAGTATGACTTGTGAATGCAGATATTTGCCTAAAAATGTAAGCGTGTTTTGTATATGAGAGGTTCCCAACCCAGTCCTCAAGTACCCCCTACCAGTCCAGGATTTAGGGATTACCCAGTTGTGTTTAAGGTGCTTTTAGTAAGAGGATATGATTAGACACTGTGGGCACCCATACCGATTCATTGCATTGAAGTGGTCTGGGTGCAGTGCCCCTGTCCCCTTAACCTTGCAATGTAAAATATTGCAGTTTTAGAGGTCTTTACTGCCTCTAAATCTTAACTCTGAAACATGACACCGGACGTACTCGCACTCTGCATGTCCAGCATCTTGCAAATCCTTATAGGAAAGCATTGATTTAATTCTTTCCTGTGGGAAAGGCAATTGAGCCAGCACTGGGAATCTGGTAAGTCAGGAGGGTCTTTGGCCCTTTAATTGCCACAGGTGAGAATTCAAGGTGGATTCAAAGTTAACTTAATATTTTAAGGTCAAAATAGCTGAATGAAAGACTACAAGTCAGCTATGCATCCCATTTCACTAATCAGGCTTTAAACTTGAAATTCTCTTTAAATTTTATCTTTAGTCAATACTGTTGGAAGTGCCTTTTTTATAAAGGGATTGGGTAGGTAATTGAGAGGTATCAACAGGATTGTAACTAGTGGACCAGAATAGTTGAGCTGGAAAAGCTGGTGAGCCAAGAATCCTTTTCAGGTCAGTTATTTTACTGTACAGTTTGCAGTTTGTTTGAATCTTCCCATATACATGGCAAATCAACAATCCTTTTAGACTACACTTTTAATTTTATTTTACATTATATCATTGCGTATTATAATCCAAAGTGTGAATAATAAGGAATTTTAATTTTTTAGGTCAAAAACTGTCTGAAATCAGTATAAAGATATAGTATTCCAATTCAGCTGTGTTGGCCTAAAACCTGATTCATTAGTAATACTAATTTTTTATTATTATGAAACTTGTGTGCAGTGCCTGTAGAAGGTTTTAATTTGTTTTGTATTACCTTTTTTGTTGTTTAGTCTCAACCATTGCATGGCATCTAGTTGTAAGTGATATGGGAGTGAGGGAGACTCGTGATGTTTTTTTGGCTCAGTCTTATGGACGTGTCCATTACTTTTAAAGTTTTTGGGTACTTATGAAGTAAAGGCATTGCTGTTTAACACAATATTCTGCCTGGTTTTTGGTTAAGTAGATGTAATATATTGCTGTTTCTTTTATTTATGGCTTATTTCTCTATTTATTCACAGCTGCCAAAATGTATTCATCTGTAGCGCAGCTAGCCCGGGTAAATCCCTTCAGTGCTCCTCACTTCCAACTGGGACAAGACTCTGTAACTTCCAGGAAATGTACTAACCCTCAGGCCCAACCCACTCGTCACCTTGCTGCTGCTGCTGTACAAGATGGTATGTTGATCCTAATGACATTGAATTCACTTTAGCTGTCATTACTACTTTAAACTGATTTTCTCCTGAATGTAATTGGTGGGCATACAGCCCCAGCTACATGGCTTTACTGTGATTTTATCTAAAAATTGATTCCCACAGAAGGTCAAACACAGATGTTGTAGAACTTTAACTACCATGATTTGCATGCTTTTAGAATGAGAAAGCATCACCGAAGCTGTAGTTTTTAAAACATCTGGGGTCTACCATTTGGGCACCCCTGCTTTAGACATACATGGATTAGCACACAATGGTAGTACCCAGATACCCAGGTGGTCTTTAAAACTTTTATACATATGTCTACAGTGTTTTATTCTGGTAAGAGGTTAGATTTGTAATGTTTCTACCTGTCAATTTTAATCAAACAGATGAATATAGCTGTGCTTACGGATCGGCAAAATTCTTTGCTCTCTGTGGCTTTGGTGGAATCATAAGCTGTGGTACAACTCATACTGCAGTAGTCCCTCTAGATCTGGTTAAATGCAGGATCCAGGTTTGTCTCAGCATGGTTCCCACTAAATGACTGCTGTAATATAAACTAACTGATTTGGCAAGCTTGTTTATTACTAAATATGAACGTCGAGTGTTTTTACTTAAAGCATGGTGTGTATTAATATTTATACTACAGGTGATTACA
Source organism: Pelobates cultripes (assembly GCA_933207985.1). Lineage (NCBI taxonomy): Eukaryota > Metazoa > Chordata > Amphibia > Anura > Pelobatidae > Pelobates > Pelobates cultripes. The sequence goes on from OW240914.1 coordinate 304,218,015, forward strand.
GCTGTGAATATGGTTCAGCACAGTTTTATGCAATGTGTGGCTTTGGTGGCATCCTCAGTTGTGGTTTAACTCACACTGCTGTCGTACCGTTGGATTTGGTGAAATGTCGTATTCAGGTGGGTATTTCACACAATACTATAACTGTTTTAATGTTTTGTTTTTTAACATGTCTTGTATAGGTGTAATTTTTATATTTTTTTGTAATTTTTTTTAAGGGTCACTAAAAGTACCATTAATGCTATAGTTTGCTTCCATCGGGATTCTGCAGCCCAGAAGCTCTCTTGACTGAGCAAGGCCCAGTGGTGCATAGCTTTGTAGGCTGCGTGCAATTAGCTGACACTCTCAGCCACTAATTAGTTCAGCATGGCATAGATTAACTCGGGAGCTTTTGCTCCCTGTACTAGAAGAGCAGCAGGGACCGGCTGACCCCAGATGAGAAGTTGAGCATTAAGACACCCGCAAACCGTTTACTTATGGTGGATGGGCAATAGACACAACAACCACAATAGTGCACTGTAGTGGTTATGGTATTTAGTGTGTACCAGAACCATGAAAATAGAAATTGCTAAAATTTGGGGGCTTTTAAGGGGAAACTCAGGGCACCAAAAGAGACTATAGTGTGAAACCTAGTCACTCACAGTCCGACCCTGCTTCAAATATTGGTAAAGCAGCAGTTCATACTAAAGCATTGGTGATAATAATCCTGTTCATGATTTGATTTATTTTCATTAAGTGAAAGTGTCAGACTGCTCCTTTTTTAAACTACCTGGTTAAAACCTTTGTATGTGTCCCTTGTGTCTTTCACATTGACTCTGGGTGATATGACTTGTGCAAACGTTGTAGTAGTACTGAAAAACATGCTCCCTTAGATCCACCTTTGTGGATGTCCTTCTTATGCTGAGCAGCGAATAGCTGTTTCAGGTAAGAGACATCCAACAACTTTTCTGGTTGTACAGTTGAAGGTGCTTGAGTCATTGGCATGTGAAATTACTATACCTGTATTGGAGGCTGTTAATGTTCTGATGGCAGTGGCTGCAATGTTGTTGTATGCCATGTTCCACTATCAGAGCTTTGCTGACAAACGGACACTTGCACACTTTATTGTAAAGATTTAGATATGTGCCATGCAGTAACACAGATTATTAGCTAGTATGTATTGTTATGCCAGCGTTGTGAATCAAGTGGTATTCTATGCTTTTTGCACACAGATTTATCGTTCATGTGAATAAAATAAGTAGAATTTATTTTATTCCCAACATGATGTTGCTTGCTTACAGAACCCTTTTTTAATATATTCCTTTGTGTTTTTACTTGGTCTGATGAGCCTTGCTGCAGTGCCAGCATTGAAGCTGACAAAGCAGTATGTGTTTTTTTAATAGTTCTTTAACCGCTGTAACGACCCTTTAGTCAGCTGTCACGTCTTCAGCTTTTAAATTTCTAATATCCAGGGTGCTTTATCACCACCCTCCTACACTGCAAAATCCTAGATAGATGTACAGTATGCATATTTTGTGGTACTTGTCTCTGTGATCGCTTATTACGCCAGCTTTTCTGGCAGTGCTGTACAATACTATAAAGGGACAATTTTAACAATTAGTGAAGTGGGTATATAAACAAGAGGTTGATCAGGACACTGTTTGAAAGAGCTTATAATATAGCCACTTTAGAATTTGTTTGATCCTGCATGCTTTGAATTTTGAAATTTAGTGTACTCGCCGTATAATGGAAAACTGCAGATGCATGTGCAGTACTAGTACTCTGGGCAATCTATTCATTTCAGACTCTCATAGCCAGGTGGATTTTAAAAATGATCTTTTACTTAAAGGGATACTCCAGACACCAAAACAACTCAATTTAAATGAATTTAAGATTACGTTCTCAAGCAGTTTAAGCCCAGAAAGGCCTCCAGCACCGGTCACCACTCCTTCTCCTCTGGTGGCTGATGCTCTCAGCCAGTCAGTGACTCCTCATTCACTAAACTGGATTGCAAAGAAACCTACATGTTCATTTTTCTGACTTTATAGTCAAGAGAACCATTACAGCTGAATCCAGTGTTTGTGGTGTCTAGAGCTTGTCCCTGCAGGGCTTTCAATGTAAACACTGCCTTTTCAGTTATGATCTCCGCGATGGACGTGTGAGTTAAATCACCCTCTAATTGCAAGGTGAGAGCGGTTCGGTCATCTAAACAGACATTTCTAAAACATGTTTGTTCCTTTAATTCAAGGGTTCTCAACCCAGTCCTCAAAGACCCCCTACAAGTCCAGGACTTAGGGATTCCCCTGTTGTGTCTAAAGTTTTTGTCCCCCCACCCCCCCTGTTCCCCACCTAAAACACATTAGAGACAGCAGGGTAATCCCTAAATCCTGGACAGTTTGGGGATCCTTGAGGACTGGGTTGAGAATTTAATAACAGGAGGTTACTGTAGGGTCTAGAAGGCTATAATAGAGCAGGAGATAAGAAATTCTTACTAAAACATAATGTGCAATAAAGGAAATTTAAACATTTAGATCTCTTACACAAATTGTTTAGGAAGGCTCTGCAACGTGCATATGCAGGGAGGTGTGACCAGAGTTTTATAAACAAAGTGGTTTATCCAAATGGTAGAGTATTTAGCATATATTAAACTATAAATAAGGGCATAACGTATATGCCCAAATTGCTTAATTGAGCTAAAGTTGTTTTGCTGCCTAGTCTCCTTAATTGCTAAATCTTCAAACTTGATTTGATTTTCCAATTTAGTAGATACACCCTTGTGATAATGGCAGTTTATCATTTTCATTGTACATTTAATGTGTGGATTATATTCTTTTTAAAACTGGTGTTAATGCTGCCTTTTATATTTCACTCACTGACTTTATTTTCCCAAAAGAAAAGCTGTTTTACTCTTTACCAGTTATCAGTGCATTCCATAAATATATTGCACTTTGCAGTGGTTATGGTGCTTGGAGTGTTTGTTAAAATATGCACTTTTTTTTTTTTTTTTCTGATTCACCTACCCATGTTCATGTAAGCATATTTTGTATGCTCTAACTAGTTCATGGCCTGGCACTTCAATGGCGGACACTTTTATATTTACACTTTGTTCTGAATTGCATGAATTCTCTGATCTCTTGAAATTGTTAAATGTCGGTTTGTTGACCTTGTTCTGTTCATTTTGTTTGTAAACCAATACTTAATTTGTTTGTTTAGGTGGACCCCAAAAAATACAAGAGCATCTTCAATGGCTTCTCTGTAACTCTTAAAGAAGATGGCGTTCGTGGTCTTGCAAAAGGATGGGCACCAACATTCATAGGCTATTCCATGCAGGGCTTGTGCAAATTTGGTTTCTATGAAGTGTTCAAAGTACTGTACAGCAATCTTCTAGGGGAGGTAAGTAAACACTATTATGGCTGGTCATGATATAAAGAAACAATAGACTGATTAATACTCTATGTATATTCTCGTTGGCTACATCCTTGTGTATTTCCTATGCTCCAATGGCATCACGGTGTCTAGATCTTATAGCTTTGTGTACTTGTGCAAGTTTGCCCTCAGCAGGCTATACTGTAACATAACATGTTTGTCAATTTTTTTTTTTTAGGAAAATACTTACTTGTGGCGTACAAGCCTCTACCTAGCTGCATCTGCCAGTGCAGAGTTTTTTGCTGATATTGCTCTGGCTCCAATGGAAGCTGCAAAGGTGCGCATTCAAACACAACCAGGTTATGCAAATACTCTGAGGCAAGCTGCACCCAAGATGTACGCAGAAGAAGGGATCTGGGCGTAAGTAGACATTGACTTATGCTTCGTAAGCTTGATCTTATGTCTCAATTAACATGCTCCCTTAGATCCACCTTTTGTGGATGTCTACCTGGTCCTGAGTTCTGCTTGATGTTTAGCAGTTCCAGGTCAGGGATATCCAGCAACTTTCTGGTTGTACAGTTGAAGGTGCTTGAGTCATTGGCATGTGAGATTAATATACCTGTATGGCGGCATTGAGTGCTCTGCTAGCAGTGGTTGCAACATTGTTGTATGCCATGTTCCACTATCAGAGCTTTGCTGACACACGGACATGTGCACACTTTTGTTTTTGTAAAGGTTTAGATATAACGTGCTGTGCAGTAACACTGATTATTAGATAGTATGTCTTGTTATGCCATTACTGTATATCAAATGATAGTCCATGCTTCTTGCAAAAATACATCTTTTCTCTTGAAGTTGATTTTTAAATAGGCAGAGTTTGGTCATGAGAACTTAGCCAGCCTTGAATCAATTGCCTCGTGCTTCTGGGTAATTAAAAAGTGTGGAGGGTATAAAAAGAAATTCGCAGTTAAATTAAAATACTGCAAGGATGATTCCTGCCAAATTGGGGTTTTAGAAATGCTAAAAAATGCTGTTCTAATGTGAAATTTCTTTTTTTATTCTCTGCAGAGCCTAGGGACATAATGCTGCATTATAGCACTGTAGTGCCATAAATACATGTTTATATTCCTGACTCTCTAGTATTCTATAATGGCACTCACCTCCAGATTACCCTACACAGCCAGGCACTGCTAATTAATATATTTAGATTTAAGTCTTCTACTTAACCATTTCATTAACGATTCATTAATCATGATTAGATGAAATTTATGCTTTAGTGCCACAGATGTTGGTGCTGAGTCTCTCGTAATGTGAGCAATGGTCGGAAAACTGTTGCCAAGGTTTTCACACTATATTTGCAAATCTCAATATCTGCCTGCTAATCGTATTTATTTTTTCCTGCAGTTTCTACAAAGGTGTTGCTCCTCTTTGGATGAGGCAGATTCCATACACTATGATGAAATTTGCCTGCTTTGAACGTACAGTTGAAGCTCTGTATAAATATGTTGTTCCAAAGCCCCGAAGTGAATGCTCAAAGGGTGAACAGTTGATTGTTACGTTTGTGGCTGGTTATATTGGTAAGTGTATCATGCTAATCTGTGGTTTGTTTTTTTGTATTCTATATGTTCTTTCCAATATAAAAGGGTGGGTAGTACTCTAGTCATCACTATCATGTAGCTCTCAAATTGGGCTATTTTCTATACCCTCTTTAAATGGGTAAATAAGACCAAATTACATCTTAACAAAGTGAATTTTGTGTCCTAGTTGCAGGAAGGTTACTCTGGTGTAATTTTGAAATATTTCTCACAACCTCTTTATTTTATTTTTATAGCTGGTGTGTTCTGCGCTATTGTTTCTCATCCTGCTGATTCTGTGGTCTCTGTTCTGAACAAAGAAAAGGGTAGCACTGCTGGGGAGGTTTTGAAAAAACTTGGGCCAAAAGGTACGTTCTGCAACTTCATCAACATTCCTTTTGAACATTAATACTTTTTCAGTAAATGTAAACCTACATATTTTTCTTTGTCTTTCAGGAGTCTGGAAGGGATTGACTGCCCGTATTATTATGATTGGTACCTTAACTGCTCTTCAATGGTTTATCTATGACTCAGTGAAGGTCTACTTCAGACTCCCTCGTCCTCCTCCCCCTGAGATGCCAGAGTCCTTGAAGAAGAAGCTTGGTCTCACTGAATAAACAAATGGACATTAATCATTCAGATTTCATTGACACTTTAAAGATTTTTATAAATTCAACCATGTAGGGTCTGCCTCCTATCAGATATTATGTGTTGTGCTCACACTCTGCTTGGTAGCCCAAATGCTGTAAGTTGGTTTTACCACCGTACATGTCTGTTTTAAAATAAACAGAAGCTACATAACACAATGTTTCATTATTTAATATATGATGTGGTGGTGGTTGACTTGCTATGGTGTGTGGGTGTATTTATATATAAAAAGTAATTTAAGCAGTAAAGTTCCATGTTTAATTTTAAAGTTAAATCTGTTATTGTCATCAAATAAGTTATCGTATGTATTGCCCACTGCAAGGTCATTAATAAAGACACTGATCAAAAATACAACACAAAGCCTTATATTAAATTTGCACCTGGTGTGCTAACATGTAATTTCCCATAAACGTTCAATATAATCACAGTGGCAGAAGCTCCTCTGCCACGTACTTTTGGAGCGGTTTGAAGGCCAGACATCTGTTTACAGACTATGGCCTAATGTCACTTTGGGGAGGTGTATGGGGGGCCAGGAGCTCTGTCACAAGCACTCGAATTACTTCAGCATGCTTAAGGGACACTCTGGGTACCATAGCAACTTTAGCTTAAAGAAACACTATAGGGTTAGGGACACATGTTTTCCTGATCTTAAAGTGTTAAAATCACCATATGCCTCCCTAAATATAGTAAAACCTTACTTGTATTCATGTCTGCATTGCTACCGCTGACGTCAGGCAAGTTGGAAATGATTTCTGTGAGGCAATAACAATGCTTTCCAATAGGATTGGCTGGCATTGTGAAACAGCCCTGGCCTGCAGAGGGTGGAGACACTGAATGGCAGTACTGTACAACACTATCACAGGTAGCACCTCTAGTAGCCATCTAAGTGGCCAGTGGAATTATCCCTAGGCTGTAATGTAAAGACTGTTTACTGCAAAAATCCTGACGGGAATGATAATACTCACCAGAACAAATACAATAAGCGGTAGTTGTTCTGATGACTAGTGTCCCTTTTTAATGAAGCAGTTTTAGTGTATAGATCATGCTACTGCAGTCTCCTTGCATTAAGGGAAGCTTAAATATTCGATCTCCACAGGAAATGTAGGTCACTTACAGGGTGAAGTGTGGCTACAGCAGTTGGACTAAAGTGAAATTATCTATACACCAAAACCACTTCACGAAGCTAAAGTTGTTTTTAGTGCTTATTGTGTGTGTCTTTAATTCGAATGAGCAGAGTTCCTTGTTGCAGGGTTGCCTTCAGGTTTTAAATTGTTAACTTTAACTCCAAAGTCTTGTTCGGTGCCCATCCACATTTCCCTTCCCTCTTTCATTGAGTCAAAGCCTTAAATCAAGAAGCCTTGTACTGGGGTGCCTCTTAACATAATTGCATATCAACACTTAAATTAAAAACCTTTGACGTGAACGTAAGTGGAGTGGCAGAGCGAACTGAATATTTTGGGGTTAAACTTCTAGTGTCTTAACCATGCTCCAGGGACTCTGTTGCATCATAACCTCTTCATTCCGATGAAGCTGTTACGGTGCTAGGATAGCAACTAATTCTATTAAACTTCTCAGTTTATCAGAACTGGGCTCTAATGTAGATCTAGCTCTAGCCCTGTTAGAGAGCTGGGAATTACATCACTTAAAGGAACACTACAGGCATCATAATAACTTCATCTAAATGTTAATGTGGCTGGATGCTTATGGGCACACTTCTCAAGGGGTTAAACTGTTCAACGGGCTTAACTTCAAAGTTGTCTCAACTCTTCCCAGGTGGCAAGTGACTCTTAATTCAGAAAATTGGTGGCTTGAAAAGCTTTAATTTTTTTTTTTTTTTTTTTTTGTGAATGGGGGGGCAGTGGCTAAGAGCATTGGCTGATGGAACTTAGCCAATCAGCAGTACTCTGCGCTTCCTGATCCTGAAATTTCAGAAATTGTATGCCGCCTGGGGATAGTTGAGCAACTTTGGAGTTTAAGAACGGTTTAACCCCTTGAGGTAAGTGAGCCTGGGGGGTCCTCCTAACAGTTTCATTAAGTTATGGTGCCTAAACTGTCTCTTTAAGTATGTGAATTGTTTCTGATACTGCACGTGGTCCAGTATGTACACCAGGGGTAGTCAACCTTTTAATACCTACCGCCCACTTTTGTTTATTTGATGGTAAAATGTTCTTACCGCCCACCAGTGCCGCAGTAACTAATTTTTAGAAAGGTGGGTTAAAAAAAAAAAACGTTTTTAATGTACTTAACTATCTATTTTTGTTATCTTAATGTTTCCCTCTCCCTTCTTACCTTTTACCAGGGAGGTGTGTATATATAATGCTGCAATCCATGGTGGTCCAGTGGTGGCATGTTCGCTTTAGCCTGCAGCTACGCTGGCTGGCTGACTCTCCTGTCCTCCTGTGAGCATCGGTGTGTTGCCATGGTAACGTGAGACAATGCTTTGACCAGTCTGCTCGTGGGAGGAACACATGCCCTTCCCTCTCTCTGCTGGAACCAAGTGTCAGCGGGCCGATTAGGGAGTTCTTTGATCTCGTCACCAGCCCAAGAGGGCTTAAATGCAAGGATGGCTCTGAATGAGCCGGCAGGGGAGATTAAAGGATCTCTCCTGTCAGCCTTGGCCCACATTTTCTGATGAACCACCCACTAGTGGGTGGTAGGGACCAGGTTGACTACCCCTGATATACACAGTACTAATAACACAATCAAGAAACCAGATTGTCAGAATTACAAACCTGTATTGCTGACAATAGTGCTGAAGTGGCTGTTTAGGTTACTGATTTCCCTCTCTGTGCAGTAAAACTTTGATCCACGCCTTTTCTCCAACGCCATGGCTAGCTCTGCCTCCATGTCTGACATTGATGCTTTGCAATAGGAAAGCATGGTGCATGCAAGACAAAGCGCTGCGCCAATCAGCATCTCCTTACAAATGCATTGAATTGTTGCATTTCCATGGGCGAACTGTGAGCCTGTTAAGTGCTAACACTGTAGGGACATGCTAGATACACCAGAAACATTACATTAAGCTGTAGTGGTTCTAATGGCTATAGTGTCTCTTTAAAGAAGCAAAGTAAAGGAGGTAATACGATTTTAAACCTGCATGTCTGCTATTGCAAACACCTTATGGTCTCACCCTTCCCTAACTTCCTTTCCCTGTTTTTAACCCCTTCAGTGCCACCACAGTGTTAGGAAAACAACTTTGTTTTGATTTGTTCATTGTACAACAACTGAAAGTTGTACAAAGTCTGTAAGTTCTAACAATAAACCAGATTTTCAATGGGGGTCGAATAATTTTGATTACAACTGTAGCTACCTGTGGAAAAAATATATAATTTTGAAAATATAAACATCTTATTGTCTTGTCTATCACGAAGGTAACATGGCTTCCAGAGCTACTTTGGCCGGATGCATTTAAGAGTATTTCCCTTGCCTTCTCCTAGCTAAACAGGGCTTTGCCTCCTTTACTGCGTGCTCATTTCGCGAGGGCCATCTAAAGCTTTATCTTTGCCTGAACTAATCTGCAACATGGCCATCCACCAAACATTATAGATTGGACGTACAGACCTCTGAAGAAGCATCTTTTGGGTATAAGGTATTTTAGGCAGCAGAAAAAGATAGACTGACCCACCCTTCTCTTGGCTTCTGTGTATCTCTTGGGTGTGTGCTTCCTTTCTGCAGAATCATAAACTACATTTTTACTTACTATGAACTTATTTTATTTCTAGGATTACAGGCAGTACATGTTTCTCTTAGATTTTAATAAATATTTCTGCAGTATATTGGTGTGCCTTTTGTTTTTACTGTGGTCATGGTGGTACTTTACACTATGTGGAGGAGGAACAGGGGCTTAACTTTAAAGCCTAAGCTTAATTTTGGGGCTTTGTAAGTGCCTGACAGCTCAAATGACTCCCAAGAAGGTCACACTTTGTAAAAGTAGACATTCAAGGTATCTCATATGATGTGAGTATGTGCATTGTGCTGTCATTGTTTTTACTAGATTATGTTTGTGGTTATTTTTCATTTTCTTCATACATATTTAGTTTTTGCTTTGCATTTTATAAATCTGATATGTGCCATTGTGATTCAACCTCCCAAGTTATGCTCACCGTCTAAGATTTCTGAGTAAGACACCCCCAATGTGTGCCATGTCACTATCTTGTGAAGTTATAGTGCAATATAAAAGACCTGGCCATTGTAGCTTTTAAAGTGTGAATTTTCACAGATGGTTTGAAAGGGCTATGGCTCACTTTAGGGCATTTTAGCAGTTTGACTGTTTAAATTACAACCCAAAGCCAACCACATCCAAAAGTAGGCATGTCAGAGTACCTCATATGGCAGAGCACAAAATTTCCTCTTGTTCATAAGCCATTGTTGAGTGAAATTTTAACCCTAGCGACTAGAAAATCACTCCTGGTGAGTGTTCCAAGGACCCATTCTGAGTAACGTTTAGGCCTGTTTAGAGGCATTGGACTTGATTTTTTTTTTAAAGGGAATCTATCATGACTCACTTTCCGTTCCGGTGGTGATTTGTCCATGGATGCTGAAGGAGTAAATCTGAGACATCCCATTTCAAATCTTTCCAAAGTTTGAATTTCTTTTTTTTTTTTTTTTTATAATTCTTTATTTTTGATGTGCTTGTTTATAGCAAGAACAATGGTATAAACATATATAAGAGTTGGCATAAGAGTTAACAGTTTCACTGCTGGATTTGTAGAAATGGTAAACAGCACAATTTTTGTAATTTAAGACAAGAGAGACTTAATGCAGAGCTAAATTAATAAGAGAGAAGGTAATGAGAAAAGCTTAAGCAATGAATGTAATTTAAACTGCTTAGAGTGTAGAGATAATAAATCAAGTTGCATATATGGCAGGATTAACAGGAGCCATCTCCACTTAATGCAGCCCAGACCATGAGAGAGTCCCCCAGACAGTTCAGGCTTAGCCAACCCCCAATCTGCAAAGCCATTGGCATGACAGGAGTGAGTCCAGCATGATGTGTGATGAGAGGGATGAGTGCACTCCTAGTGTGTGATCCCTTGCCTTTACCCGATCTTCCACCAGAGTCAGCTGGAAAGCAGGAGTGCCATGCAGGTCGGAAGGGGTATCAGCGTTAAGTGATGAGGGACCGGTTAGCAAGTCCCGACTGCACATTACAGCAGGAGCCGGGAATCCCACACGTTTATAGGTTGTTAAGTAGTAACTTGGCTGTGTTGAGAGCCCCTCTGCTTTTCCACCATCAGGAAAGCCTCGAGAATGCTGATCAGCTGTGACATGGTGATCTCTGGCTGTGCCGCCATATCAGGTTTGCCTGCCGCTTCTGACATTTTTGTTATGGGGAGCCCTCCTTGAACTAGGGGCTCCGGATCGCGGAGACAGTCTCCTGAGACCGGGATGACCCACACCGATCCAAGAGGGGTGTTGGTGGGGAAACATGGCCTGTAGCGCGTGGCATCAGAGTTCCAAATGGGAAACCACAGGGCAGGATGGCGAGGCGGCGGCCGTCCACCTCCTTCACCTTGTCGTAAATGCAACCTCTCAGCATGGTGGTCCGGCCCCGCCCCCAAAGTTTGAATTTTGATGCTTGCCCTATGTCTAATTTGAGAGCATTTTGACAGCTCATGATTGCAAATTACCCCACAAGGTCCACTTTTTTTTTTTTTTATTCTTTATTTTTGCAGTGCTTATTCATAGTATTATTATTATTGCCATTTATATAGCGCCAACAGATTCCGTAGCGCTTTACAATATTATGAGAGGGATTTAACTATAAATAGGACAATTACAAGAAAACTTACAGGAACGATTGGTTGAAGAGGACCCTGCTCAAACGAGCTTACAGTCTATAGGACAGTCGCTTGTGAGGTACCCCAACGGCAGTTCTCCAGCATTTCGTTGTGATCTATAACAGTGAGGTATACGAGTAAGCATGCACATTTTTTATATTTAAAGAAAGGTTAACACAATGTAAACAGGTTTGGTTGGTTATGTTGTTAGAGCCCCTCTAATGTTAGCAAGGTCTCTATGTGGACATGCTTGGTCAGTTGTGTCCTTTAGAGCTTCGTCAGTATTGGTAGGTTCATTATGCAGACAGGCGTGGTCAGTTTAGTCAGTAGAGCGTTCACGTTAATAGTGAGGCCACAATGTAAGCAGGCTTGGCTAATGTGTTATGTCGTGCGTGTGTACAAATTAACTGGATTGGTTAACGTCAGATTGCAAGAGTCAGTTAGTTACAGGAGTCCACCACCTTAAGCATGGTCTATAATGTTCTCTGTGCCGGCGGTGACACTTTAGTGTGCCATCAGGCAACTCGGGTCGTCGCTTTCTTTCATCTGATGCCCAGTCTGTGAGGCGGTCGCTGGTCTTGCTGGAGCAGACAGGCTTAATGCTGCGATCTTCTCTTTGTGGGAGTATGTGGCTGTTCTGCAGCTGGGTGCCACGTGGCGTTCCTGTTCGCGGATCCGCCATCTTGTGGGACTGTGAGTGTCGGATTCTTGTTTGTCTGGGCTCCGTCCTCTCCCTCCCTTGTTACTTGCTTTTTGGAGTGTGTTCCCGGCTTCCGTGGGGAGGCAGGCGTGCGCTTCGTCGTTGTGTGCCGCTGCTTTTTCGCCCATCTGCCCCGTGGTGTCGGGTGTTTGGTAGGTCTGCGGGAGCGAGTTTGTAGCGTCGCCGGTTCAACTGCGGGCCAGTCAGGTTCCGATGCGCCCCCTTACTTTGCTGCCAGTGTTGCCCAGAATCTGGCGAAGATGAGGTCAAGCCTCGCCTGAGAAGCTGCGAGGTAGGCCTCGATTGTGGGGCTGCCCGTGTTTCCCGCCTTCTTGGGAGCTTACTCAAATTATATTTATGGGCATAATACTAATACCCAAATGTAACTTTTTAAATCATTATATGTCTTTATGTGAATTGTAGTGGTAATATCTCTTCCTGTTTTTTTGCAGACAAAATTTTTGTTTTGTTTGTTTGATTTAACTTTGAATTACAGAAACCTAGTGATATAGTTTATGCTTATAATCCCTGTAGAATTGTGACTTCTCAACTTTTTTTTTTTTTTAGTCCAGACACACTGATGGGATATCATGTCTATGTTTTTTTTGCCATGAAAGAATTTGGATTTTGGGCCAGACATTTTTTGGCGTTAAGTTTTTCTAGGTGACAATTTCCCGCTACCATCCTCCAGAAACAGAACAGGAATACAGAATCACAACCTGAGCTCAGCTCAGCCATTGCTGGTTGGTCTGTGATTACATTTCAGTTCAGATTCCAGGAATTCGACCAATCACCTGATCGGCACAAATTCGGATGAATTGCAGTTCAGACTAAAACAAATCTCCAAGTCTAGTACTCTCATTATAAGATACGACTGCAACAATTGGTTGTACAGGTCTCCTCCCCCCCATGTGCCTGTTGTACTATTGTAAACAGAATAACACTTTTTTGCTGCCTTGTTTCCCACAAACTGTGGATGGTAAAATGAACGCCTCCTTCATGTCTCTATATTTATTGCCAGCAGTTCTGCTTGTCAGAGAGCAGCTGTTTCCCCCATTTTCTATTATTTTTTTTAACCGGTTGTGGGAATCCCATACATTACTTTCTTATTGTCCCTTATAGTAGGATGTTAGTATAGCAGATGTCTAGGTACCAGTGGAACCTCTTGTTTAACAAAGGGGTTTATTTGGTTACAGGCAATCACACAACCGGATCCTATAAAGTCTGGATAACTTGGGGCTTCAAGGTGGCTGTCCTTTCCCTCATACACACAGATGGAGTGGATATATCCAGTACCGCTTTCACAGATTTTAATACCGTATCTTGATCTTTCTGACGGTATACATTATTTGAACTTCAGTTGTCTCTTATATTCCATTAAGGACTCATCAATGCAGAGATTTTTCAGAGATATAAAGACTCGCAAGTTTAGTATTGAAGAGAGAAATCAGGGGGCACATTTAAAATAAGTTATTAGACTGGGGGTGAACTTTTTGCAGGCACTTAGTATTATCATTGAAGTGCATGAACAGTACTATCTTCTTATACCTAGGCCTTTTTATTGTTTAGGGAAAAGGAGGTACAGCAAATACCGTGTTTCCCCGAAAATACACCCTACCCCGAAAATAAGACCTAGCTGAATTTTCGGGGTGGGCTGCAATATAAGCCCTACCCCGAAAATAAGACCTAGGCATTGTACCTTTCGGTCCGGCGGGACTTCCTTCTTCTATGAGGAGGAGGAGGAGCGTTGCAGGCCGCGGCATCGCGCAACGTGATGACGACGTGCGCAGCGTCGTCAGTCTGCCTTCACGGATCTTCAGCGGAAGGATCCATTTCCGGGCGGTGAGGCACCCAGTGGTCGGACTCGGCGGGCAAGGAAGGCATCTGTGAGTAGATATTTTATGTCTGGGACTGAATTAATTAAAGGGGGCGGTGAATTAATTAAAGGGGGGGCTGGATTAATTAGAGGGGGGTGGATTTATTAAAGGGGGGTTGGATTAATTAAACGGGGGGTGGATTTATTAGAGGGGGTGGATTTATTAGGAGGGGTGGATTTATTAGGGGGGGTGGATTAATTAAAGGAGGGGTGGATTAATTAGGGGGGTGGATTAATTAGAGGATTAATTAAAGGAGGGGTGGATTAATTAAAGGAGGGGTGGATTAATTAGGAGGGGGTGGAGGGGTGGATTAAAAGGGGGTTGGATTAATTAAACGGGGGGTGGATTTATTAGAGGGGGGTGATCATTAGAGGGGGTGGATTAATTAGAGGGGGTGGATTAATTAAAGGAGGTGGATTAATTAAAGGAGGGGTGGATTAATTAAAGGAGGGGTGGATTAATTAGAGGGGGCTGGATTTATTGGGGGGTGGATTTATTGGGGGGGTGGATTAATTAAAGGAGGGTGGATTAATTAAAGGGGGGTGGATTAATTAGAGGGGTGGATTAATTAGAGGGGGTGGATTTATTAAAGGGGGGTGGATTAATTAAAGGGGGGGTTCAATGTACATACCGGTACCATAAATAAATAAGCCCTACCCTGAAAATAAGCCCTAGTGTGTTTTTTGGGACTAAAATTAATATAAGACCCGGTCTTATTTTCGGAGAAACACGGTAAGGTGTTTGACCAAAATCACATAATACTTGGCTTCCTTAAAATACTCATAAGCACGGGAGCACCCAGAAATGCATTATTTTAGGTACACTGGTGGGATACTATCTCTCTTTTCTGGCTATAAAAGAATTTAGATTATGGGCAAGAAATTATTCTATATAATATTTGGGTAACAATCTCCCCTAAAATATTAACCAACCGAACAGGAGCATAAACTGCAGTGGGCTATAGCTGGACACGTCAGCCTGTATGTCAGGGAGAATATTTGGGGTAAAATTACCCTTGGGTACCCACTCATCTGTGTCATGGGCCCTGCTGAAGCGGACAAATATAATCATCATATTTGGCTGTGTCACACTTTTAAGCACTGTCTGTCGCCAGGGTCAACAGTCAGAATTACATAAGCCTCCTCGGCACTGAAATTCGTGAGCATTTTAATCTTTTTAACCAATAACTTTAAATAATGTGATCAACTAATTTTAAAAGATTTTTTTCTTTTTTATTTCCAACTATCTTTTAATCCATGATGAACCCAAGGAGGAAAAACATTTCTAGAAATTCTATGAAATTCTCCCTTATGTCGCAACATCCACTGTAGACCACTAGAGGTCAACTTTGTCCCTCTTAGCATTCAGCATCAACATTGCTAGTAGTATTTTAGAATGGCAGCATAAAGTGGAGTTATTCCCATGTGTCACCAGTAGGGGGCCTTCACAGATAATCACATCAATACAGTGCTAAAGGGATCTGAGTCAAAAAAACAAAATATAAGAGAATGGAGTAAGGTAGACTAGGCAGTTTCCTAGAATTAAGTATAGGGAGAGATAATGTCAAGAGATCTAGCACCCGATGCCCATTTTACCCGTAAATCAGAATCATCATGAATGCGCAAGAAACAGCTGCGTCTTTTCTCAAACCTCCTAGACTACTAAAATATTACTAATAATTTTGGTGCTGGCTGCTAAAAGGGGAGAGGCTGACATCTAGTGGGCTATAGTGGGTATTGCTGCATTAGGGAGAAAAAGTTTATATTAGTTGAGCTGCTAGATTCTGTAAATTATGGGAATATTGATTATTAATTTCCTTGTAAATTAGCCTACGGGGGGGAACACATTTTTATTTTATTTTTTATTACATGGTTACATTTGGGGAAAACCTTTTTTTTACAACTAAGAACTACTGTAATATTAAAAGCATATTTAAGAAGTGAAATACATGTTTTATTAAAATGTTTTATTCAACCGCTAGTTTATTGTAAATCCACTATAAATTCCATGGATAACTATGTGATCAAGGTATATAAGTGGTTGTAGTAGGCCACGTTGTATTTGGTGTGATGCTTTGGCTTGGGAACAAGTGACACAGGATTGCATGTAATCCCTAATGTCTTTTTTTATAATTTTCCATTGACATTAGGCACATCCTGTTACTTCTATTTATATTTTTTGTTATTTATCTAAAGGGTAACTGAGAGAGCTCCCTTTCTCAGTGATTGCTGCTGCAGGTAATCCTTTGTGTTATTAATTAGCACTTATCCCCTTGTATTTGCTTACTCCCTAATATCTTGCCCGAGAGAGGGCCACCAAACATTTCTAGAAATCAAGTCCAACATTTTGTGGACTCCTATATGACCCAAGGCCTTGCTGCCTGAAAAAGATCTTCTCAATCAGCTGATGGCATATAGAACATATCTTTTAGAGTTTCTGGCAGTGCAACATTTTGAGCCTCATGGATTTTATGCAAAAGCGGCAGAGTGGTTTTGGTAAGTGCAAATAACTTATCTGAGTAAACCATTGGCACAATCTCCTCTTGCTCTCTATCAATAGTTTCATATTTTCTAGATAAGGAGCCCGCCTTGGTATTACAATAGGTGATCGGTTAATTAATGCTAGAAAGGAAAGAGAGGCTTTTGGTGACACTTAATAACTAGTCTGTTTCTTTATTTAGGCAGGGTATTACTCCTCACAAATAGGGGCATGAACTCTAGAGCGGTCTCCAGCATTTTACTCATGCAACACTTTCAATTCCTCTTTCAATCTCCTAATAAAAGATGCCTCATCTGGATGCAGCCTCTCTCCAGATACAATCTCATACTTTTCTAGGATTCCTTCAATTTTGTCCTTTAGGAATGTGAATAATGCAATTACCTGCTCATGGCTGCTGTGACTTGACTTAAATTGTCTGTGACATCCTCAAAAGAATTATAGATTGCCACTGTCTGACCTATACCTCCCCATTCCTCTTTCCCCAATGAACATTTCACTCTTATGCTCATCTCTGATGATTAGGAATGTATCACTCTCAAGAAAGTATTCCATCATCTCCACGTCACAACATCTTGGTGAAGGTGATACTGTAACAAACTCGTTTGTTCTTGATGCTCACTCGACTTTTGACTGGACCTTACACTGAGTTGGAAGTGCCCAGCAATCATTTAACATCTCTCTAATAGGCTGCGCAATCTGCCATGCTCTGCATCAGTTGGAAGCGCACTTAACACAGTGAAGGAGTTTAAGCATGCGTGGGATAGGCATAAGGCTATCCTAGCTATAAGATAAGGACAGGGACTAATGAAAGTATTTAGAAAATTGGGCAAACTAGATGGGCCGAATGGTTCTTATCTGCCGTCACATTCTATGTTTCTCACCGCTAGATGTAAAACATGGGCTGCACAGCGCACACTGATAAAGTTCCCATCCCTGATAGCTTTAACCATATGGGCTCCCCCATCACTAACTACAAACTCTTGTGCCTCTTTTCTCTCCAACCCACTTTTCTAGCACAGCTTGAAGAGCTGCCAGAATATTAGCTTAGGTGTGCTTCTGATCCATAAGCTCAGCATGTAGCAGAAAAGATTTGTAGTTTAAACTGTCGCCACTTGTGTCCCCGATGGGCCTGCTGCTCCACAAGAGACATTTGGCTTCCACAAATGTGCCATTAGTGACTAGAAAGTGTGCAGGGCACTAGGGGCATTCCACATGTCTCTGACAAATTATATATGGTGATGCTGTATTCATTTTCACCTGAAGTGAACTGATGTCAAGATTTTCATTAATTTTGCCATTCATCCAAAAATAAATGCACATGTCTATTATTAACTAAACTGCGAGTTCCTAAAATATGAAAGTGGAAAGTAGAATTAATATGGAACGTATCATTTTATGTTTTACAGTTTGGTACTAAAATGTTCAATCTCTTTTCCAATTCTCTTAAGTGAACTACGTTTTATGCAAAAGACTGGCAAATATAAGACTGGAGGAACAGTATGACCTGCTTATCATATCCCCTTTTCCATGTTTACTCTGCTCATTCACTATACCAAGCTACCTTGCTCTCCCAATCCATTTCACCTAATCCTATGACCCTTCATCTCCTCATCCATGTCATCACTTCTTAGGACACTTCCTTCCCCCATACATACTCCTTCTTTCCGCATCCACAGGTCTTTCTTTACCTGTCAATATCCTTTCCCCCTCCTCTCCCACGTGACCCTTTCTTTTCCAATTGTGTATTTTTTCCCGCAGCAATGGGAGAGAATAAATTAAACTGTCTGTCCACTATGAACTCTGGCAAACCCTCATTAACTCACCATGGAAATATAGACGTTTGGGGTCATGCCCGTCCCTGGTTATGAATAAAAAGGCAGTATCCACTATACTGCCTTTGGTACATAGAATGGGAAGGTGTCAAACCTCTACACTTCATTTACTTTATGTATGGCCTTGCTTCTCTGGTACTGAAGGCCTAATGTCGTCCATGGGTACTTGCATTAACTTGCAAACTTGTGTAACGATTCCAAACAAGTGGTTTGAGCAAGGACACATGAAAAGTATTAGGTATACGTAAGGACGCTGGAAGGGCCAGAGAATAAGAAGCAGGGTTGATTCTCCTAACCGCACGAAAAGGACCAAGGAATCTTGGAGCAAACTTCAAGCTGGGAACCTTCAACCTGATGTTGCGTGAGGATAACCAAAACCGATAACCAACCGGTAAACTGGATTGGCACTCCGCCGTTTATCCGCATGAAACTTAAAGCGAGCAGCCGCAGTTTCAAGAGCGGAGTGAACCGTAGTCCAGGTATCATGAGGTAAAGTGATTATCCAGAGTAGGGATTGCCATATGAGAAAACACAGCATGGAGAACAGCAGGATGACGACTCGTATTGACAAAAAACGGACTATGCCCAGATGAGTCATGGGTAGCATTATTCCTTGCAAATTCGGCCCCGGGCAATAATTCAGCCCAATTAGACTGTGTACTATTCACGAAGCAACGTAAATACAGCTCAAGTGATTGGTTAACTCTTTCAACCGTACCATTAGTTTGGGGATGGTAAGCAGAGGAAAATGTCAATTCAGTGCCCAACTGTTTATTGAATGCCCTTCAGAACAGTGACACAAATTGGGAACCCCTGTCAGACACAATATTTTGAGGAATACCATATAGCCTGACAATATCGCGTATAAATATGTGCACCAGGTCCTGAGACGACGGCAATTTTTTTTAAGTGGAGTAAAGTGTGCCATTTTGGAAAAATGGTCAACTACCATGAGGATGGTTGTATACCCATTGGAACTAGGCAGTTCAACACTGAAATCCATCGATAAATGAGACCATGGAATACTCAGTATAGGAAGTGGCTGTAACAATCCACACGGAAGTTTATGAGGAACCTTCGAAACTGCACAGACAGAGCAGGCTTCTACATAATCTTTAATATACCTCCTGAGTGACTCCCACCAAAATGACCTGGAAATGGAAGATACAGTTTTATTAATACCCGGATGCCCAGCGGTCACATTGTCATGGAATACCTCCAGCACCTCTTTCCTGTTAGGCAATGGAATAAACAATTTATCTTGAGGTTTGTTGGAAGGTGCCTGGGGCTGAGCCGCCATAGGAGATAATAGGGAATGTCTCTTGTTCTAGATCCGGTATAACATCAAATTGCCTGGACAAGGCGTCAGCTTTAATGTTCTTAGAACTGGGTCTGTAGGTCATAATGAAGTTAAAGTGAGACATAAATAATGACCATCTAGCTTGTCTAGAAGACAGTCATTTGGCATCCCCAATATATACCACGTTCTTGGGATCAGTAACAATCAGAATGGGATCCTTGGAACCCTCCAAAAGATGTTGCCATCCCTTAAGTGCTAGTATGATGGCTAAGTTCTCTATTACCATGTCATAGTTACGCTCGTCAGGAGACAACTTTTTGGAGAAGTAACCACAAGGACGCAGAGGGGCATCCTGACTCTCTCTCTGAGAAAGAACAGCCCCGACCCCTGTCTTGGAGGCTTCAACTTCAAGTAAGAAAGATTTACTAGTGTCAGGATGTCTTAATATGTCAGCAGATGCGAACATTTGTTTAAGAAGCTCTTAAAAGCCTCTTTAGCATCTTTAGGCCATATAGTACAATTAGCCCCCTTGCGTGTCATATTGGTGATGGGGGCTATTACCGAAGAGAAACCTTTGATGAA
Source organism: Pelobates cultripes (assembly GCA_933207985.1). NCBI lineage: Eukaryota > Metazoa > Chordata > Amphibia > Anura > Pelobatidae > Pelobates > Pelobates cultripes. The sequence continues at coordinate 304,238,149 of OW240914.1, forward strand.
TCTCCTATAATAGTTAGAGAAACCAATGAACCTTTGGATGGCTTTTAACACATTGGGTAATGGCCAGTGTAGAACGGATTCTAGTTTGCGAGGATCCATTTGGAAACCAGAGGCAGAAATATTATACCCAAAAACTGAACCTCATGCTGATCATTTCTCAAGTTTACAATAAAGTCCATTAGCAAGCAATGTTTGTAATAATTGTTTAACATGTTCATGATGAGTCTGGAGGTCTGGGGAATAAATAAGGATATCATCCAGGTAAACTAGAACAAATTAATATATATAATCCCTGAGTACATCGTTAAAAAAATCCTGAAATATGGCCTGAGCATTGCATAATGCGAAGGGCATGACAAGGTATTCATAGTGCCCACTCTTAGTGTTAAATGCTGTCTTCCATTTGTGATCCTCCCTAATCCTCACCAAATTGTATGCACTACTAAGGTCAAGTTTGGTAAAGATCTTAGGGGAATGGGATAGGCATTCTTTATAGTAATCTTGTTTAATGCCCTGTAGTCAATGCAAGGACGTAACTCTCTTAATGATTCTTTGATGTATTCATCCATGATCTTACTTTCTTGTGGGGATTGGGCATATACTGCCCCCTTAGGAGGCATAGCCCCAGGCAACAGATAAATTGATTAATCGTATGACCTGTGTGGAGGAAGAACATCAGTCTGGCTTTTACTAAACGCCTCCCTAACAACCCAATACTATACGGGAATTTCGGGGGTCAGAGACGTAGCAGTGGGTAAAGCAACAATGCCCACTTTTTTAGTAATGTGAAACATGCAGTTTTCCTGACAGTCTTTACCCCATTCCAGTATTTCCCCTTTAGTCCAGTCAATATGAGGGTTATGCTTGATGAGCCAAGGGAAACTTAATACAGTGGGAAAAGAAGGGGAAGGGATTATCTGTAAAGTAATGTCTTCCTTATGCAAAGCTCCTATCGTAATGCAAATAGGCAAGGTCTCATGGGTAGAGATAGGGGTCTCCCATCAATAGCCTCAACTGCTAAAGGTGATGATCTCGCCTTGACTAATATAGTGTGTTTCTTAACAAAATATAAATCAATAAAGTTACCAGTCGCACCTGAGTCAACCAGGGCTTTGCATGAAAAGTTCTTCTCATTGCAAAAGGCGGATATGTCAAGGATAAATCTGCTTCAGGAATTGCTTGAGGACATATCCATTACACCTAAGACCTGTCCACTTAAGGTTCTTACGTGTGGCAGTTTTCCAGACGTATAGGACAAGCATCTCTCATGTGTCCTTTTTTGCCACAATATACTATACTGTTTTTCTGCCTCGGACAGTCCAGTAACCCCTAACTCTATAGGTTCGGGTTCAGACAGCGTCGGAAGGTCAGAGACAACAGGTTTGGAGAATCGAGGTGCTAGTGACATAGTCAAACGTCTAGTTCTGTTTCTAGCAATTTCCCTGGTCCTGAGTCTATTATCGATCTGCATCACATAAGTAATAAAGTCATTGAACCCCTTAGGTAGGTCTTTGGCAGCAATTTTGTCAAGAATATTCTCAGATAATCCTTTAAAAGCAGCAATTAATCCATTATTAGTCCAGTCTACCTCAGATGCCAAAGTACGAAATTCTATGGCATAATAAGAGATAGACCAGTTCCCTTGTTTGATATGCATTAAGGCAGTGGAGGTGTCTTCCTCCCTGCCTAATGGTTCAAACGTCAGTTTGAATTCCGCAAGGAATTCCTGGTAACAATGAGCGATACTCCTATTACTTTCCCATAATGGATTAGCCCAAGTTAAGGCCTTACCTTTAAGTTGGTTTATCAGATACCCAATCTTAGCTCTATCTCAAGGAAATGAACCAGGTGAGGCCTCAAAGTGGTACTCAATCTGATTGAGAAATCCCCTACATTTCTGGATATTACCAGAAAAATGCGGGGGAGGAGATAAGGAGATCGTAGGTGCCTTACATACTATAGGTGGAGGTACATTAGGCAGCGATTACATAATCGGAGAAGCCTCAGGTTGTAAATGAGCCGTCCTTGTAAGGAGCGTGCTAAAAGCCTGGGCAAATTGATCCATAAGGTGATCATTCTCCTCTAGCTTTCTCTCGCAAGCTGTTATGTGCTGACACAATTCTGCAGGATCTATGGCCATGTCGTAATGTCAGGATTACAAGTTGATCCAACACGTAGAATTGTGTCACACCTAAGACTAAGGGTTAACGTATATTGCATAACCGGACCTTAGAATGGCCGGACTTAACGTATCCAAGAATAGTCAAAATACTTGCCAAGGTCAGAAACACAGAATCAGACACAAAGATGAGGGAAAGCCAAAAGTCAAGGATACCAGAATTCAGGGAAGTCAAAACGAAGCCAAAGTCAAATACCAGAAAATCAAGATCAGTAACGCACTCTCTGATTCCCATCATGATGAAACCACGGCAGGGCAATGAGCAAAAGGAGAATTGGGTTTAAATACCCCTCCTGTGGACCGGATTGGCTGTAACCGGCCTTTGACCCCAAAAGCAATTACCAGGTTTGCATTTGCATGATTGCTGCTCAGCACAAACCCTCCTGTAGATCTGATTGGCCATAACAGGCCTTTGACCCCAAAAGAAATTACCAAGTTTCCATGTGCATGATTACTGCTCGGCACAACTTTTCCTGTCAGGACGGTAATGCTGCTCGGCACAGCTTTTCCTGTCGGGAAGGTAAATGCCATTAACCACATTTTTATGTGCGGATGAGTATGTGACAGCTGTGGCCTGGGCTTGGAGTTGGATTTATCCACCAGCAATCACATTATTATTATTATTATTTTTTTATTATTTATATAGCGCCATCAGATTCCGTAGCGCTGTACAATGGGCATTATAGCAGACCTTGGATAGTTACAGCAAGGTGAAAGACAGACAGCTTCTTTCTTGGTACAGACAGCAACTGCACTTTATTTGTCATTTCATTTCAGGATATACAAACTACACCTTTAACTCTACACTTCCCTTCCACCATCTGCAAGTCCACCTTGACAACAATAGCCTATCTAGATCAGCCTGACAGATATCTCAGCATAATAGACTATAACACAATCTGTTTTTGGTCCCAGCTGGAGGGGGGAGGATCTGCCTCTTGTGCCATGTGACACATTAAAGTCCCTTATTGTCACATCAAGTATTTATAATACTTCAGCTTGTAGACCACTTCATTTCTGAATGTATACCATATTATAGATTTGGAATATTACTTAATTCCTAAAAATTACCCATACTATAGATGGCAGGCATGCACAGTCTATGTCAGGCGTCCCCAAACTCTGGCCCTCCAGATGTTGCTGAACTACAACTTCCATGAGTCTCAGCCTATCTAGTTCATTCATAGAATCAGCTGTATATTCCTTGACTTAATTTCCGCCAACCACGACGACCGTATGTGACGTATCCCTGCAGGTTCCCAAGAACTACCAATGAGTCTCAATGACGATCCTGGAGGGAATTATAAAATCCAATAGGGGGCCCCCAACACAGGTATATTTGTTTTTTTTAAAGGGGCAGATAGCCTGAATTAAACACCATTGGCTAATTACAAACAACATGGGAGTGAAGAGGAGGGACCATAAGACTATTAAAGATGAAGGATTCCTGAGACCAAGCATACAACTGACTGAATAAGCTCAAAAGGAGTGAAACGCGTTTCGGCTGGAAAGGACTTTTACACAAGTGTGGACAGTAATTTATAAAACATTTTTGTTTTAAACTGTTTTTATTACTTTTTTGTCAATAAATTTATACATTGAGAGTTCTCTGCAGCCTCTTTATAGTGGCACTTTACCTGCATACCTTAGAGCTGGGACTTAGGCTCTAAACAAGGTGAGCTCAATACCTACCTTAGTATTTTATCCATTTTATATTGGTGATACTACACATTGGTGGCCCATTTTCTTTCTCTTCTTTTTTGGAGGATATATTTGATTGAAGGAGTGGTGTGAGCATATCAGCAATCTTTACAAAGCCAATGTTTATAGGCTCCCTTAAATGTGAGTGATCTGACCAAACAGAGTCATATTATTTGTTTATTTTTACTATTTGCACTATATCTGTACTTTTTTTTGTCTTTTATGTATTGCCTATACCCCCTTTTTCATCTATATATACACGTGGGGAAAGTCACCCCATTTTCTTTTGTTGCACTTTAGCGCTCTACTCCGGTGTAAGCATATCTTATACCCAGTGGCGGACTAAGGGGGGGGGGGAGGAGGGGGCGGTCCGCCCCGGGTGCCACCTGGTAGGGGGGTGCCTTGACCCAGTCTTGGGGCTGGAGGGGGCTGTGTGAGCTGTGCCCCATGGCAGCTGGGGTGTCACACAGCTCACATGGAGGCCAGCAAGAGGGACTGGCCGCACGGGAGGAAGGGGGCGGGGCTACTGATATTTAGGGGCTGAGCCTAACCGCGAGCAGGGCTGCTGTTACTGCTGCACATGGAGGTGCAGCAAGAAGAAATCCCTGCACCTCCACCTACCAGGCTCCAGGGAAGGACTTCAATGAATCCACTCGTCCAGCCCACACTGTAAGTAAGTATAAGAGTGTGTGTGTGTGTGTGTGTGCAACTGCCTGAAACTGTGTGTGTGTGTGTGTGTGTGACTGTCTGTCTGTAACTGTGTGTTTGTGACTGTCTGTAACTGTGTGTGTGTGTGTGTGTGCGTGTGTGACTGTCTGTCTGTAACTGTGTGTGTGTGACTGTCTGTAACTGTGTGTGTGTGTGTGTGTGTGTGTGTGTGTGACTGTCTGTCTGTAACTGTGTGTGTGTGACTGTCTGTAACTGTCTGTACCTGTCTGTAACTGTGTGACTGTCTGTCTGTAACTGTGTGTGTGTGTGACTGTCTGTAACTGTGTGTGTGTGACTGTCTGTATCTGTGTGTGTGTGTGACTGTCTGTCTGTAACTGTGTGTAAGTGTCTACCTGTAACTGTGTGTGTGTAACAGTCTGCCTGTAACTGTGTGTATGTGTGTAACAGTCTGCCTGTAACTGTGTGTATGTGCGTAACTGTCTACCTGTAACTGTGTGTGTGTGTGACTGCATGCCTGTAACTGTGTGTGTGTGACTGTCTGTGACTGTGTGTGACAGTCTGCCTGTGACTGTGTGATGCTGCCTGTAACTGTGTGTTACTGTCTGCTTGTGACTGTCTGCATGTAACTTTGTGCGTGACTGCCTGTAACTGTTTGTGTTTGTGGCTGTAACTATGTGTATGCCTGTGACCGTGTGTGTGACTGTATATGTAACTGTCTGCCTGTAACAGTGTGCATGACTGTGTGTAACTGCTGGTAACTGACTGTGTGTGTGTAACTCTCTACCTGTAACTGTGTGTATGACTGCCTGTGACTATATGTGTGGCTGTCTGCATGTGACTGTGTGTGTGTGACTGTCTGCTTGTAACTGTGTGTGACTGTCTGTCTGTAACTGTGTGTGAGGGGATGCAGGGATTTTGTAGAGGGGGGCAGGGGTTTTAAAAAGTTTACAAATTTGTTCAATAAATATTTTAAAAAATGTAAAAAATATAACTCATTTTAAAAATTTAGTAGTTTTTTTTTTTTGGGAGAAGCGGGGGGCTAGCGGGGTGCCAAGGACCCGCCCCGGGTGCCACATGCCCTAGGTACGCCCCTGTTTATACCACTAGTAGGTGATTGTTTGTTGTGTTGTGTGGGGAAGTGGGTATCCCACACTATTGTGTAGAGCTGCTTATTTATTTCACATACAGCACCCTCTTTTATAAGAGGGTATTCCGTTTTTTGGTTTTTGTATTGGTTATGATGCTTGGAGGAACCCTTTGATTTTGAGCATAGTCTGGACTATGTAATTCAGTCATATTCTTTGTGTTTTTCCAATAAGAAAAAAAAAGTGCTATTCACAACACATCCGATCAGAGTGGAGGGTGCGTTGTGTTAAGAGAAGCAGGTGTAACTTCGTCCTAGTGAATGTGTTACTATTCAGTTATCTGAGCTATAAGCAGTTGATATGTGCTTGATAATTGTTAAATGTGATTTTCCAGAGGAACAATCTGAGGAAGTGCCTAAGTAAAGATTAAAATCTCTGAGCAAGAGAATTCCTTTTTAAAACATGAGTAGTTTACTCAGCAGTTCTTTTCGGGAAGTTCGTCTGGCTTGTGTTAGGGAAATGAAGGTTAATTATTGTAATTTTACCTCGATAACTTGGGAATTTAATAAAACATATAATCACATTCCTGGTTAGATCTTTATGGGAAGAATGTATTCCCACCACTCCTCTTCCTTTTTCACAAACGCCTAACATTGTGCATAATGATGAACTTTCTATTTGGGTGGGGTCGATTAATCCACTGAAAAATGTATTTCATGTAAGATCACAGTATTGGTGTTCATCCTGTAAAGGACATTCAGAGTGCTAAATTAAACATTTCTGCAGCTTTAGAAAGAGGAACCTTTCTTAGCAATATCAACATTTAAATATATTTATAAGTGAGAGCCACCATTAGGGATGTGAGACAATATAACTCTTCCTATACCAATCTCAATACTAAATAACATTGCTTTTTAATAATTGGTAAGCACCACAACAAATTATACTATTTATATAGCTCTTTTTTAAAAATTCTTTAGTTTTGGAAGTGCAGTAAAAGATACAAGAATAAACGTTGACATAGTGTAGGCTTGCAAACAGTTGTAAGAAACTCGTACATACAACAGGTGATGTCAAGAGGGGCTGCACTGTTTTGTTTTTATAAAATTAAGACAAGATAACTCAAGCTAGGTCAGTATGTCAAGTCAGTGAACTGGTCAAGGAGAAACGGTCTCGACATGGTGTTTGATATGTAAGTAATGATGACTATTAAGCTGAGAAAGAATGTCAGTAGTTTAAAGAAAAGAAAAGGAAATTCAGGCTGTATCATCTGACATTTTGTTGAATAATAGATAGATAATACACGTATTGAAAGAACAAGTAGCGCACATCTCGGTTAAATGCTCAACCAAATACCCTTCATATATTGTACAATAGCCTGGTGAGAGAGTTTACAGACATCCCACCGAATGGTGCGCCACCATCCCAGAGCCGGGACACAGTCCAATATTTCCATGTCACTAGTCCCCTGCAGAGCAGCAAGCAGGACCCGGCCATGGGTTTCATAGCCAGGCTTCAACATGTTTTGTTGAATATGTTCCCTCAAAGGGCCTGAACCATGTTTATAGGAGCATCCCTTGGAGTCCTGGGAGGGCAGGAGCACGCAGAAGTACTGGTCCTCTGGCGCCTGGGTTTACTTTGCGGCACCCACCTCTGTTTCCTCACCAGCAGCACCGCGTCAGGCCTTGGATGCGTAGAGGGTAAGGCTGGAACAAAGCTGCAGTGACTGGCCTTGTTGTCTGCTCTTGGATTCTACTCCTGAGTTGCAAAACAGAAGTGCTCAAAAGCCTTGTTGAGGCATTCTTGCAATAAGGCCCAGGTCGTGGGAGTCGGGAGGGCTCAAGGTCTCACATCGACGGCCATCTTAGCTTTCGAGTAGCGGGAATCCAGCTCTGTGGGGATTGTTATATCTGGGATAGGTGGGTGTGACTTCACCCCAGTCCATTAGTGGGGCATGCTCTGTCCTTGCAGTTGACCTGATAGCAAAGAGAGCGGCCACCTCTCCCCACCTCAGCCTCCCACAGGTCGCAGCTTAGTTTCCCCATAGAATCACCAACCACCGGCTGTAAAACTACAAATGCGGTGTTCATGGCTCACTCAAGGATGCACAGAGGATATCCATCTAGTTGTTTATGGTCCAGTCTAGCTCCCAGAAGGGTTTACCAACATCTACCTCAACTCCAGGGAAAGGCACACCAAACTGACCTGCAAGTGGAATTACTACTCTCATAGATCATGAGATGATAGCATCCATTAATATGACCTTATGGGTTGTTTCTTTTTAACAGAAGATACTTGTTCAGAGTTAATGTCATCCAATAACGTAGTAAAATTTTACTTTTATTACATATGCTCTTATGGAAGCACAACCAGGAGCAGAAAATATCAGTTAGTTAAGATACATTTTACATTTTTAACAAATCTCTTCTCCTAATTATTAATGTCCATATAAAGTTTCCTTCATCTGAAGACTAACAGGGTCATTAACTGAAGTGAAGACAATTGACAGGAATTCATAGTGAATTCAATTTGAATTCCAAACGAAAAGACAAAATGGCTAAACTGAATTTTTTTTTTCAAATTTCGCTATTTTTGCCTTGAGACTTTATACTTTTTTGAGACTCAAATTTCCTTACTTGCAGCATTTAAAGCATCTCTATCACCTTTTTTTTTTAAATTGCTACACATATATTCCTGAGGTCCCTGTTTTTAGCGCTTAATTTTTCATAGGTTTTTACTATTTTAAGTTACTTTTCTTTACGTATAGTAGTAAAGTTAACAAAACCTGAGAAAGGGTAGAGCTTTACTTCCGCTCCACTTCCTTTGTCAAATCTGGAGAGGAGATTTAACCCAGTACCTTCTCTCAGGAACAAGTCTTGCATGATGTCACATCCAGCAAAGTGAACAAAGTGCTTTAATTCACCTTGTGGGGGGCAAGGGAGCATTTCAAATAATAGAAGGAGGGGAATGGGGGGGGGGGGGGGGGAAGTATTTTAATAACATCCGATGACAAATGGTGTACATTGGAGGGGGTAATACAGCTAAATAAACAAAATTACAGGTCCACTAAAAGACTAGCAAATAGCAGTAATATGGAAAGAAATGCTTGTACAACATGCTTTTAATTTGTATTGTCCTCTTCATTGATGAGAAAATTGTCTAAAGGCCATAGTGTGGAAAGGCATTCAGCCAATGTAAGAAGCAACCAATTCCTTAGTTTTCATAACTAAGTAGTACCAGTTGAGGAATAGTTGTCAACTGGATCAGTTTTAGGAGGTCATCTGGATTAACCTGCTTACAGTACCCGGTGAAAAGAGGTTGATTGATGATATGACTGAAAAAGGGTTTTTCAGAGCAGATTCTATAATTAGAACCATGTGTATCTTTAGTAGAACAACTGATACACTACATCGTACTCCAGCCTTACTTTTATTTGGCCCACTTTAAGTATTTAATTTTAATTTAGAGTTATATATGACAAAGGACAATTCTTCTCTATTTACCCTCATCCTCAAAGTACATGAGTACTTCTCCTAAACACAATTATTTTGGACCCAATGTTCCGTCTGGCCTTCAGACCCTGAAAAATTGATACAACATGATTTAGTATATGGGATGGAACTTGGATGATTGTACTAACATATTATGAGCTATAGCCGTCTGATGTAAAGTGAAACCCAATATATCAACCTTTGTCAAGATTTCAACAACCAAGGTTTGGATGGAACAATGACTGTAACTCAAAGTTAGCTTGACAGAGACATGGCGCTAATTCAAATGTGCCCCAGATGTTTCCAGAAATTGGATACAATCTTCTCAACTGATGAAACGATGAAGTATATTTAGTATGTACACGCCATATAATCTGAAGAGCTGCGCAAAACGTGTTTGCTCTCTAACTAGAGCAAATTAATTCTTGTGTATAATCAGGCCTTTACTGACAAATATTTAGAGGCATACATATACCTGGGTTAATTATCTGCATTTGTGTGTTTTATACTTTTTTTTCTGGCATTTTCTCTGTAGTCTGTAGTGGCCTGATCTACAGTTAAAGTGGACACTAAAATCAAGCAAAAATGTTTTCACTTTTTTTTATTGAGTTTTAAAAAATTTGCCTGTATTGTTCATTTTATTAAGCTGTTTTCCCTACATAGTATTTTTTGTAATTAACCTATAAAGTTATAGAACTCATTATCTACATAAATCCTTTTACATCACCCCCGACAACCCTCTTGTTTTGGTCTACGCTGATCATAAATGTTTTCCCTGGCAGATAAAAAAATGTCAATCACAAACATCTTCTTGGAGTATGGTGAACACTGAATGAAAGATTCACTGAATTAAAGACTTTTCTGACACAGACTTATTCAATTCCTAATGTAGGATAGTCTATTCAATAAGAAAAAAACATTGGCTTCTACTACTGCCAATAGATTTTTAAATTCATTTTTTTGCAAAAAGAAATAAAAAACATGGGACACTGCCCATAGCACCCATTTGGACAGTACTCCACTGGTGCTGTATGGGTTAAGAGCACTGCGAGGAGTTTTTAAAAATCCAATATGATTTATTATGTTAACACAACAGATTTATTTACACTCTAGATGTAAATAACATTTTTTATTGTTCTGATATCCAGTGCTCCATTCACACCATATCTGAGAGATGTCTTTGGACTGGAAACCATCTTCTTGGAATTGAGATCATCATTTTCTGACTTCAAGCGATATTGAAGGCCAAGCTACTCCATCCTGGAAACCAGAAAGAATCTTCACTTACAATGGGCTCTACTGACTTGCTGCTCCCTTTCAGGCTACGCTATAGAATTAGGAAGACTTAAGAACCCAAAAATTAGTTTTCAACCTCAGAATATCTAAGAATTCTACTTTATTGTCTTAAAAGGAACACCACAGTGTTCCATAGTTGTATTCCTAACACTATAGTTTAACCTATCTATGCTAGTGACACTCCCCCTCCCCCACCACCTCCGCCTCTGTGTTAGGGCTCAAATGGTGTGTTTTGTTTGCCTTTCAGCCTTCGCAACGCCAGTGTCCATGAGGAAGGTTCACCTCCTTGGCTGAGATCATTGATCTCAACCAATTCAGTTTTTTTCCCCAAAGGAAAACAAAGGGAGGCTAGTGCACATGAGGGGCAAAACCAATCAAATGGTCTCTATGACACCATCTGATTGCAATAGCTAACTTTCGTCTTGAGCGACTCTAGTATCTGTTCGAGTGACAGTCACTAGAGGTATTTAAATCCTGCAATGTAGACATTGCCATTCCTGCAGAACAGCAATGTACATGTGCTCTGAGCCAGCAAAACACTACAATCAAATCCTTCTTTATGAGAAGCATTTCATTGGACAGTACAAAGCCCTTGATCACGTCAGACAGGGAGTGGCGATCAGTGATGGGAGCTCTGCCAGGCACTGGATTACAGAAAGTTTTAAAAAAATTCAGGTTTCAATGAAGGACCTAGGTAGGAATATGCAATAGGGCATTCATTTATTTTTCTATAGAAAAAGAAATGTTAAAAAAGGTTACTGTAACCCTTTAAATAATACAGAACCCTTGCATGTATAAAGCAGTAAAGTATCAGGCACACATTTTGGCAGATAGCTCAAAATTAAAGGGACACTATAAGCACCAGAACAACTTTAGCGTAATGAAGCAGTTTTAGTGTATAGATCATGCTCATCCAATCTCACTATTCAAATATCTGCCATTTAGGAGTTCAATCACATTTGTTTATGTTTATGCAGCTCTAGCCACACCTCCTCTGGCTGTGACTGATGCAGTATACATGAAAAGTGGTGTTATTTTTAATCAGATGTGACAGCACATTGTGCTTACTTGGTACATTTATCTCTCCTGCTCTGTTAATTGAACTTTAATTATTAATTATGAGTCTCCCACATGCTATTAGAGCAGGATTCTAAAAGACATTCTAAATTAAACAGAGTGTGCAATAAAGAAACTTTAAACATTAGACCTCTCCTAAGAGGAAATGTGTAGGACAGGGATAGGCAACCTTCGGCACACCAGATGTTGTGTACTACATCCCCCATAATGCTCTAACACCCATAATGCTGGCAAATCATCATGGAAGATGTAATTGTAGTCCAAAACATCTGGAGTGCCGAATGTTGCCAATGCCTGGTGCAGGAAGACAGTGTAGGTCACATGCCCGGAAGGTGTAACTAGGGCTGCATAAACAAAGTGATTTAAAAGTGATATAACCTAAATGGCAGACAATTGAGCAGTTAGACTGCAGGGTCCTGATTTACACACCAAAACCACTCTATTAACCTTAATAAGCTATTGTGCGTATAGTGTCTCATTAAAACACTAGGTGAGGGGAACCATCAAGGTGCACCTGCAATTAAATTACCATGTGTTCTCATTCTATATATTGTCTTTCAACAGTTTTTCTAACTTCAGATTCACAAGAAAGCAAGACTGATGGTCTACCATGCCAGGCAAGGGAATAACACAATGTGGTGATGCTGGTTGGCTGAACTTCTGTATACTGGGGTATGCCAGATCCCTGCAATATCCCAGATCTATTTCCAGTAAAAAGTTCTAAAATAGGTTAAGATGAAGCAGTTATTATGGTCTGCATAAGTCAGAGGTCCACCACTGGACCACCAGGGATTTCATTTAATATTTTGCAGATCCAGCAATGTACATGACATCAGAGCCACCATCAGGGCATTACAACCATAATGGTTGTCATGGGCCCAGCAGTCCTGGGGAGCCCGGACTGCTCTGGGACAGAGCCGTCACGTCCTATAGGCGACTTAGGCAGTCCCCTAGGGCGCACTGGCCTGGGGAGCACCAAATTTGAGTGACCAGCAGGAGGGTAGTGCACAGCGCTACCCTCCTACCAGTCGCTTAGTGTAGCATGGCCGGGCGGCGCAGACCGTGGTACTGGATCATCTCATTGAGAGAGTGCTTTCTTTCAGTCCGTCTGGGTACAACAATCAGAAGGCCGCGCTACAAAGATAGGTAGGAGGCAGAACAGGGATGGAGGATAACACTAAGGGGGGGTGGGGGGGAGGGAGGGAGAACCACTAAGGGGGACCACCAAAAGGAGGGGGGGGAGGGAGGACCACTAAGGAGTTGGGGAGAGGGAGGACCACAAAGGAGTTGGGGAAAGGAAGGACCACTATGGGTTTTGGGGGTTGGAGGGGGAAGGAAAGGGAGGACCACTAAGAGGGGTGGGGGAGAAAGGAGGACCACTAATGGGGGAGGGAGGACCACTGGGGGGGGCAGGGAGGGCCACTAAGGAGGGGAGGAGGACCACTAGGGTGTGGGAGATAGGGAGGACCACTAAAGGGGGTGGGAGGACCACTAAGGGGGGGGAAGAAGGACAACTTGGGGTGGGGAGGGAGGACCATTGGGGGGGGACCACTAAGGGGGTGGGGAAGAGGACCATTAAGGTGGGGGGCATGAGAGGACCACTAAGGGGGGAGGAGAGAGGACCACTTAAGGGGGAGAGAGGGGGGAGTAAAGGGGATCACTAGGAGGGGGGAGACGATTAAGGGACAGGAAATGGAGAGAAACACTGAGGGAAAGGGAAGAGAGGGGAGAGACCACTAAGGTACAGGGGGCTGGAGAGCTCTAAGGATGGAGGGGACAGCTCTAAGATAGGGAAGAGTACTAAGAGACAGGAGGAGGGAGCTCTGAGGGATGGGTGTGCAGAGCACTAAGGGATGGGGGCAAGGGAGAGCACTGAGGGACAGGAGGGGAGGGGAGAGCACTATAAAAAAATAAAATAAAGAGCTGCTCCCCTCTCAACCCCTATCCTACCCCACAAAGAGGGCCAGACTGGGGATACAAAGCAGCCCTGAAAAAAAATCTATGCTAGCCCCATAAGTCATCTCACTGACACAAGCTCATTAATACAGAGGCTTACAGACAATTTCATTGATATACATAAGCTCATTGACATAAAAACACAAGCTCACTGATGCACACAAATAGGCTCACTGACAGACAATCTCAATGACACACACAGAAAAACTTACTGGTACACACATACAAATTTAGTACAGACAATCTCTGATACACACACACAGAAGCTTACTACAGACAAGCTCACTGTCACACACACATACACGCGCACTGACGCACACACTCTCCCTATAGACAAGCCAATTGACTCACACATGCTCCCTACAGAAGAGCTCACTAACACACAGATTCACTACAGACAAACTCACTGACACACACATGCTAACTAGAGACAAGCTCACTGACACACACATGCTCACTACAGACAAGCTCACGGTCACACACATGCTTACAACAGACAAGCTCACTGCACACACATGCTCACCACAGACAAGCTTACTGACACATGCAGATACACACACACACACACACACACACACACACACAGAAGCTCACTCATTCATTGGCAGATGCACAGACACACACAGATGCTCACTCACTAGCAGGCACACACACACAAGCTCACTCACTAGAAGGCACACACATAAACTCCCTCAATAGCAGATGCACACACACACACAGACACAGACACAAACTACTCACTAGCAGATGCACACACACACACACACAAACAGAAGCTAACTCACTAGCAGATGCACACACACAAAAGCTCACTCACTGACAGATGCGCACACACACAGAAGCCCAGTGCTCACTCACTAGCAGATGTGCACACACACAGAAGCTCACTCACTAGCTGATGCACACACACACAGAAGCTCACTCACTCATTAGCAGGCACATACACACGGAATCTCACTCACTAGCAGGCACACACACACACACACAAGCTCACTCACTACCAGGCACACACACACACATACTCCCTCACTAGCAGATGCACACACACACACACAAAACAGAAGCTAACTCACTAGCAGATGCACAAACACACAGAAGCTCACTCACTAGCAGATGCACACACACACAGAGAAGCTCACTCACTAACAGATGCACACACACACAGAAGCTCTGGGGGGCCAGACCTTGAGCTGTGTATGGGGCCCCCAAAAATTGAGCTGCTTCCTGTTTATTGATTTTTGTGAGCACTGTTACAAACAGTCTGCAGAGACCCTCTTCTACTCCAGACCAGTGGAGCCAGACTGCAGCCTGAGCCCATCATCATCCTCTTGTCCTCATCTGGTGGTAAGTAGGCAATCCAGCAGGGCCGCCATCAGGGGATGACAACCATGACGATTGTCATGGGCCCGGCGGTTCTGGTGGGCCGGACTGCTTTGGCAGTCCTAGGCCCCACATTCCCTCTCTGCACATATATAAAGCGATGATCGCTATATATATGTGCAGCCGTGGGCCCCCTGCTCTCTGTATTTGCAGAGGGGACCCAGCAGACTGCAGCAGTACATTACAGCTCTTCCATCTCTCTAACTCTAGTGAGATCCGCAGCTGTCAGAGCATTGCCACGGGTTACCATGGCAACGCTCTGCGCGGCACGCAAGCCAGGCTCGCGGGAGTTAGAGAGAGGGAAGAGCTGTAAAATACAGATGCAGTCTGCTGGGCCCCCTCTGCAAATACAGGGAGCCGGGGGGCCCCATAATGCCACCGGACCACCAGGGAATGGAATCTCCCCCCTCCCTGGACCAGGTAAGAAGCAGGGAGGGGGGAATAACAGTTATAACATTTAATGTGTGGGGGAGCAGGGCTCGAGTCCTGCAGGAACGCATGGGAACGGCGTTCCCGCACTTTTTCCACAGCAGGAACGCCGTTCCCGTTACCTGTCCTGCAGGACCGGCCCTGCTACCTGCACAGAGGGGCCAGCACACGCTGTGTTCCCTCTCCAGCTATAACTCTCGCGAGACCAGCGGCTGTTACCATGGCAACGCTCCGCACAGGCGAGTCTCGCGAGAGTTAGAGCTGGAGAGGGAACACAGCGTGTGATGGCCCCTCTGTGCAGCGGCAGCCTCCCTCCAGCATACCACCGGACCACCAGGCGATCTCCCCCCTCCCTGACAAGGTAAGAAGCAGGGAGGGGGGAATAAAATAAAAAAAATATAGACACATAAAGTTAAAAAAAATGCTCCCCCCCCACACACATCATCCAGCACTCACACACCCATCATCCAGCACTCACACACCCATCATCCAGCACACACACACACACCCATCATCCAGCACACACACACCCATCATCCAGCACACACACACCCATCATCCATCACTCACACACCCATCATCCAGCACACACACACACATCATCCATCACTCACACACCCATTATCCAGCACTCACCCACCCATCATCCAGCACTCACACAAACACCCATCATCCAGCACTCACACACCCATCATCCAGCACACACACACACATCATCCAGCACACACACATCCAGCACCCATCACCCATCATCCAGCACACACACACATCATCCAGCACACACACACATCATCCAGCACACACACACACACATCATCCAGCACACACACACACATCATCCAGCACTCACACAATCATCCAGCACACACACACCATCATCCAGCACTCACACACCCATCATCCAGCACTCACACAATCACCCACACCACACCCATCATCCAGCACTCACTCACACACACATCCAGCACTCACTCACACATCATCCAGCACTCACACACACATCATCCAGCACTCACACACACACATCCAGCACTCACACACACCATCCAGCACACACACACACATCCAGCACTCACACACACATAATCCAGCACACACACACACACATCATCCAGCACACACACACACTCATCCAGCACACACACACACACACCATCCAGCACACACACACACACACACACACACACACATCCAGCACACACACAACCATCCACAGCACACACACACACACACACACACCATCCAGCATCACACACAGCACACACACACACACCACCAGCACACACACACACCATCCAGCACACACACACATCCAGCACACACACCATCCAGCACACACACACACACACACACCATCCAGCACACACACCCATCATCCAGCACCACACACACATCATCCAGCACACACACACACATCATCCAGCACCCACACACACACACACACACACACATCCATCCAGCACACACACACATCATCCAGCACACACACACACATCATCCAGCACTCACACACACGTCATCCAGCACACACACACATCATCCAGCACACGCACACACTGCATTCATTATACACACTCTTCACTCACTACAAACACACTACATTCACTATACACCCTCTGCATTCACTATACACACTCTGCATTTATTATGCACATTCTGCACTCACTACACACTACATTCACTATACACACTCTGCATTCACTACAAACACACTGCATTCATTATACACACTCTGCATTCACTACAAACACACTACATTCATTATACACACCCTGCACTGCACTATATGCATAGGAGTGTATTTTTTTTTTTTTAAAGGGGGGGGGAGGGGGGGACGGTGGGAATCTTGGGTGAGTTCCCACACTTTTTTCCCCAGGACTTGGCCCCTGGGGGGGAGGCAACTGCTACATTTGCACAACATGCATACACTAGTAAAACACACACACTCTGCATTCACTGCACTAACACACACACTCTACATTCACTACACTGACACACACTCTGCATTCATTACACTAACACACACTCTGCATTCACTCCACTGACACACACGCTGCATCCACTACACTGACGCACCCTCTGCATTCACTACACTAACACACACTCTAAATTTCAATTCATTACACTAACACACACTCTGCATTCACTACACTAACACACATACTCTGCATTCACTACACTGACACACTCTGCATTCATTACACTAACACACACTCTGCATTCATTACACACTAACATACACACTGCATTCACTACACTGACACACACTCTGCATTCATTACACACTAACACACACACTGCATTCACTACACTGACACACACACTCTGCATGCATTACACTGACACACACTGCATTCATTACACTAACACACACTCTGCATTCACTACACTAAAACACACTCTGCATTCACTCTGCATTCACTACACTAACACACACTCTGCATTCATTACACTAACACACTGCATTCATTACATTGACACACACTGCGTTCATTACTCTGACACACTCTGCATTCATTACACTGACAAACACTGTGCATTCATTACACACTAACACAAACTCTGCACTACACTATGCACACACTCTGCATTGACTACACTGACAAATACTATGCATTCACTACACTGACACACACTCTGCATTAACTTTACACACATCATCCACTACACAAACATCCTGCATTCACTGTACACACAGTACATCCACCACACATTCAAACACTCTGCATTCACTATACACAGATACTGCGTCTAATACACACACTACATCCACTACAGACACTGCATCCACTAAACACATTGCATCTAGTACACACAAACACTCCATCCACTTCGCAAACACACACTACATCCACTACTCAAACACACTCTGCGTTCACTGCACAAACAGTATCTAATAAACACAAACACTACAATCCATTACACACATTCTAATTCACTTCCACTATACACACCGCATTCAGTCCTACATCATTGTCAGCGGACTAGGTAGGAGTCCTCTGGGCGGACTTGTGGGCGGGCCAAGACCTTGTGCTTTGTCTGGGGCCCCAAAATTTCTGATGGCAGCCCTGCATGGCATTAACATTATCTAAAAACTTACAGATGACATAACACTAAGTACTCGTACAAATATGCATACATTACCATCACAGCAATCACCCTTTGTAACCCATCTTAAAATAAATAGTTCTTATTATTATTTCAGTTTGGTAGCTAGAAATGTTGCTATTCATAAACACTCAAACTCACATTTAATTTTATTGGGTTTACTTTCTGTCCTCACATTCTATACATGAATTTTTACAATATGAAAGTCCAAAATATATTTAATATATATCAACTCTATAAGAGAAAAAAAAACCATAGTTATTATTTCAACTTCCCTGTATCTGAAGTATGATAAATCACATGCCGCATCTTGAGATCATAGAAGTCTTGACTGTATGAGATGTATGCCATAAAGTACGTGCGGACTGTTCTTTAGAAATGTGTACTGTATCTGAACAACTGGCCTAACTTTCTCCACATTCTCCATGGTGGTCTACATGGGGAGGTTTGATCCAAAGAGTAGTTTACATAAGAGAACACAAGACAGAGGAAGTCTATTACTCTGTAACTTAACCAAAACATGTCTAAGACCTCTTTTACAAACATAAATAATAAAAAAAAAAAAAAGAGGAAAATTGAAATATTAAAATAAGTCAGAGATTTAGAGAGCCATGTTGTCAGAAGAGATGGCAACATAGCACCTATTTTATAAAATAAGTAAACTATATAGCACGCTCTTCCAGATATGAAGGGAACCACAGTCAACCACCTCCTTATTCCCTTCATATCTTAACACCTGATGAAGTTATACTATTAACTCTTTCGGCCATCACATAAATATTCCTCTTCTACCTCTTGTCTCATCTCCATTTTAACCTTTAGATTGTAAGCATACAGGCAGGACCATCTACCTGTTGTATCTGTCTGTTCTTATTGTGTTGTCTTTTTCCTAATTGTACAGCGCTGTGAAATATGTTGGCGCTTTATAAATGCTAGTTATATAATAATAATAAATAAGACATACAGTGCCTACCGCTAATATTGGCACACTTGGTAAATATGAGCAAAGGAGGCTGTGAACAATTGTCTTTTCAACAAATCTTTTGTTCAGAAAATATACAAAAATACTCTTCTTTCATGGATATCAAATAATTTGCAAACACAACAAACAAACAAAAATCATTGTTAAATATGTGTGTGGCTCAATTATGTGTATATATGTGTAAATATATGTATACACATATATTATGTAAATATATGAGTGGCACCCCTATAAATTCATGTAAGAAGAATATATTTATATTCCCATTCGTATTATAAATTTCTTAGTACACCTGGGTAACTAGTAACAGGAAGTTGTCATTCTTCACAATAGGCAAGACCAAGGAATATAGCTATGGTGTGAGGCAAAAGGTTGTTGAGCTTCACCAAATGGGATATCTCTATAAGAAAATAGCAAAAGCATTGAAATTGCCCATTTCCACATCAGAGTAATAATGAAGTAGTTTCCAGAAGTTCCAGATCGGACGTCAGCAGGCAATAGAGCAGGCAGCACAGGGCACACTGCAAGGGGTGACTTTACCCATGAAAGCAGGCCAACCTGCCCCCTCAAAACTGACCATGCACAGAGTGCTGTTGAAGTGCTCTGTTCATGGTCCAGGTGCCCAGTCCCCTGCTTTTTTTAGGGGGGAGGGGTGATAACATGCATCTTCATTTGTATAGCCAGAAATCCTGGATTTCCCTGTTAGCTCTACTAGCTAAGAGCCAATGCTTCAACTTTATGCCCCATATGCATAATTACACAGCAAACCCCAACGTTTTGGAGCAAATATGGTATCAAAAATTCTCTAAACATTTGGTGCAAAGTTGCTAAATAGCTACAACAAAATAGCTGTAAATGGTTTCTTTAAACAAATATCAGTATGTTGAAGCAAACATATGAAAACGGCAAATTACTTTTTCCCTAACATATGAGCACAGTGTTTTGTAATCAATTTAAAGTGACTCTTTAGTCACCAGAACCATTACAGCTTAATGTAGTGGTGCTGGTGTCTATAGCCTGTGCCTGCAGGCTCAGCAGTGTAAATGTGCCTTTTCATAGAAAAGCAGTGCTTACATTGTTGCCTAGTTACACCTCTAGTGGCAGTCACTCAGATGACCACTAGAGTTGCTTCCTAGTCCAGTGCTGCACAATGTGCATCAATGGAGTTCAGCATCTCCAAGCCCTGGATATGGAGGTGCTAAACCTTCTCCATAGAGATTCATTGATTCAATGCATCTCTACGAGGAGATGCTGGTTTGCGCAGTACTGTGTTTTGCTTCGCATGACCAATGGCCTCCAAATACTTTCCCATGGGAAAGCATTGGCTTGGCTGAGATCATCAAGATCAGTCAGGATCCAGGCAAGGACAGCAGTGGCGAAATCGGCATGGTGTGGGAAAATAGGTAAGTTTAAACTTACTTAAATAGATCATTTAACACTGTGTCAGGAATACATGTTTTTTTTTTTATAGCGTTCCTTTAAGTTTCAGTGCATGATGTTATATAATATCTTATAGAATGTCATAATTGAGATTCCTTACATTCTATCTGCAGTCTTTTGCTTTTTAGTTGTAAGTGATTAAATGAATCATATATCCACAATCATATATGTTTTCATTTTTTAGGATCAGTTTGTGATCTGGAATCAGTAATGTGGCGGTTGCCTGCAGGAGAATTCTAATTGATACATTTTCCAAACATATGGTCTTCATGAGAAAAGAAAGCTTCACGGACAACTGGCTTTACATATAACCTTGATATAGGACTGTTTGTAGATACTAAAATGGAGAACACATTTCCCACACGTTATGCAGTTAAATCGCGTTAAAGGGGCTGCTCCAGGCAGCGCTCCCACACATGTTGAGCACAATATGCAGGTTGCTTTTCCTGGGTATTCTTTTTAATCTCGTCAGTGCTACAGCTGTGTGATGCACTGTTCTTCCCCGTGGACTGGTATATATATATATATATATATATAGTAAAATATTATATTAGTATTATGATTGTTTCCCTCAATTAAAAAATAAATAATTAAAAAGTGTGTTCCTCTGGAACAGCAATAATACCATGCGAGGCCCACTGAGTGGCCTCTGCTCTCTTTCCAGCCAACATACAACAAGTGACCCTACACCTCATGGCCTGCTGTGTGAAGGTTAATAATATTATATGGGGCAAGGAGATGGACTGTTTCCTGGTCATGAGATGTCTAGTTCCTGGGCCCCAAGGTATTAGCCCCTTAACAAATATAATAAAATAATAAAATATATAACAAGGTTGCACCCCAACAAGTGGAAAATTGTAAGTGGTAATATTGACCTTTAAGTAAAAATTATTCAGATTGTAAGAAGATTCCTCATATCTTCTTCATAAATAGATACAAAATACAATCTAAAAAAGAAAAATAGTGTGAAATAGTGTGGAAATGTAAAATTCTATAGAACGCTGGTGACGTTATAGTGCACTCACAAAAGTAAATTGTTTGCAGGCGCGTAAAGGTATCTTTGTTACGACGTAGCCTTCTGTCCTTTCCTTTATCCCATTGAACACATAGACGAGAGAGGGAGAAACACAAACATAGTGTACCACTTTAAAAAGTTAAACACCTTTTATTACAAATGCACTCACAAGATGGATCTCTTAGGCTGGCATATCATAGTGTAACTTTCCAGACTCAGGATATGATGTTTAACAGTCCTCTGCAGTCGGAAACAGGATATCAGCTTGAAATCCAAAATTAAAATCCCCCAAAAACCTTATTGGTAAAAGTTAGAAAATAAACATAAATTAAAAGTCACTACGTTGTCCTCCCAGCCCTATGTGTTTTGTCCTTAAATCATCCAGAAGTAGTGTTGCTGATCTCCGTCACACTTCTATTTTAAAGATCCTTTTCGCGCCGTCCTGAACCGCCATCAGCTAATTGGCAACAGCGGCTAGATGTAAATCACCTGCATTTGTTTAATTGTAGCTTTGCGTCCCAAGCCTCAGTCTCGTATTGAATATTGATGACATCTTACGGTTGCGCCATGGTCGATTTCAAGCTGCTATCCTGTTTCCGACTACAGAGTACTTTTAACATCATAGCCTGAGTCTGGAAAGTTACACTACGATATGTAAGCCTAATAGATCCATCTTGTGAGTGCATTTGTAATAAAAGGTGTTTAACTTTTTAAAGTGGTACACTATGTTTGTGTTTTTCAATGTGTGCAATGAGATAAAGAAAAGGATAGAAGGCTACGTCCTAACAAAGATACCTTTATGTGGCTGCAAACAATTTACTTTTGTGAGTGCAATAATGTCACCAGCGTACTACAGAATTTAAAATGTTCCCACTATTTTAGTTTTTTTATTTTTAGATTGTATTTTTTAAGTGTTAGCCCCTTAAACACAAAAAAGAGCCCAGGGGACGCCCAGTTTCCTGGCCCACAAGTGGTTAATCTATGCCAGCCAGGTGGGCAGTCAAATGAGCATGCTGCTGAGAAGGGTGAACAGATACAGATGACGCCTGAGATGTCTGGACTTTCCAAAGGGCACTGGGTAGGGTGTATACACTGATATATTGTATATATTATTTGATTTATGAGTTTGGTGTATGTGGGAAGCACCATTATATCAGTCACACTGCCTACAAATTATTTTAGCCACGAATAAGGTTTTTACTAAAATTGTGAAGCACCTACACACTATTTGCTTTTATTATCCAAAGTTCTGCTTGATGACTCAGAGAACCATGATCAGCATGCTGAGTCATTGATTGAGTGCCAGGAGAGTGAATCTTAAAGTGAGCTGCACCCAGTATTGCTGTAGAACACAATGCTCCCCACCAGACCAGATGACATGCAAAGAATGGCCTTCTCTGGACTACTAGGGATTACCTGGCAGATGTGCTTACCCTTTAATGGCCATAAGAGTGATACTAAAAAAAAACTCCAATTATTTCAATGTGCATAGGGATTTGGGATGATGCGCAAGTAACTTTTTTGTTTTTTTGTATTGGGGTTGATGTGTCCTATATTCATTGCTGCCACCCAGCAGAAGTGGGACTTTGAGCACAGGGCTTACTTTTGCATGTTTGTATCTTGTATTACACAGCCATATTACAATGTGCCACCCACCCCACTTGTTCCCTATTAAGGGTTATTAAGTGTGTAGAGGTTTAGAAAAATACCCCTCTCTGTCTCATTAGAGATTTTAGCTTATAGCTGAAGACACCAAGGTGAATTGTTAGTGTAGGACTCGGCTAAGTGGTTTTGTGGTTTTACATGGCAGGTGAGCTTATACTGGAATGGCCATTGGAGTGATACTAAAAAGCTTCCAGTTATTTAAATGTGCATTGGAATTTGGGAAAGTGCGCAAGTAACGTTTTCATTGGTTTTTAAAGTCCTAACATTGCTGTGCTTTGGACACAAATATACACACATACACTCTCTCTCTCTTCCTCACTGTCTCTTCCCATCTTCCCATCGCTATTCTCCAGATGGGCACAAGCATCTCAGCCAGTAGATGTGGAATTATAAAATCTCTGTACAGGCCCTAAACCCTGAGAGTCAGTAGTCAGTGCCAAGACAGATGCTGGGAATTCTACCCACTGAGCTGGTTAAACAAGTAGGAGCTCCATTAGATCATGGTACACAGAGTGCAAATTTCACTGTCCAGTTCTTGGGCAAATACTTTCAGCACGGTCCTTCTCAGAGCCTCCGTAACGCCTGTTGCATAGATACACTAACAAGGTTATGCACTAAACACTGGATTTTATCCAGACGGCCAAAATTCAGAGAAAATATCTGAATTCTGATCAGAATGGCCATTCTCATATTTACTAAAGTCAGTTCCTGTCAGATTTCTGGCAATCTGACCGAATGTGCATCATTCGACCAGATGCATTCAGTGTCTGGTTTCAAATCAGTGCTTTTCACATCTATACTCTATACAAGGTATAGGAACAGGAATATGTAAAAAGCACGAAATAGAGGCCAAAAACACATTTGCTAATTATGGATCACTTGCTTCTTGTAAATGAACAATTATTTTAGTTAATCATTTATTTGAATAGTTAAAAAATCCTTGATGGAGCAAGGGGCAATCATGTGGCGAACCATTTGCCACATTAAAATGTTTTGTAAAAAATGATATCACTCATGGATGTCGATATGACCCCATTTAACTATAGGGAGGTTAAAAATATCCCCTATGCCCTCACCTTCCATACCATGATTGTGGCATATCTACTGAAGGCTGAGAAGCTTGTATCTGCTTACTTTTAATAACCCAGCACTGCTGTGGCTTGAAAAAACAAACTAGTGACTGGGCAATTAAACTACAATTACTGGGAGGGATAACTGGTACTGGTCCCATCCTGTGCCCCCAACCATGGGAAATTCAGTAATGATGAGTGGATAGATGTGTGAACATGTCCAGATTTTGAAGTCCAAATCCGTGCTGCACCAAAAAGTTTCACCCGATTCGGGTACAGTCATTCAGATTTAGTGAATAACCTGTAGTGGAATATTTTGCATGATTTGCTAGAAAATGAATTTAATTTGTAAGTGATCCAACTGTTTAATGTAAAGTTGGGGTTATGATGAAACCATATATTTTCAGTAGTACATACACACATAAGTTTGTTAGTAAAGTGGTTTGATAATGTCAAAGTAGAACAGCTACTTAGTAGTTTTTTGTTTGTTTTTTACCGTTTGATGTGAAACATGTTGCTTTTGTTTGATTTCCAGTAACCGCATACACCATAAAGTTCACATGGCCGTTTTATACATTTACGCTTAGCAGAAGGCATCGGACCAAATGTAAAAAATAAAAACAGGAGCAATATATAAAAGAAGAATCAAATTGTATTAATTATCTAAATATGCTCCAGCCTCATATTGATCCTAAGTTCTTTTTTAAACTATTTCCACAGGGTTCATGGTATCATCTACCTTCTCCTGTCATCATACAATATAAGTTTATACACCTTAAGATGACAACAATTACTGAATTACAACAGCGAATACCGGCAGGTTAATTGTCTGCAGGGCATGTGAGGCAAGCACATGGCCCCGTTAGTAAAACTCAGGATGTCTTATTTCCTAAACATGTGCATTGAATAAAAATATTTCAGGGAAATCATTGCAATTCTTTCCCTGTTTTCTTTTTCTCTTCTTACACGTTGATTTTGCCATTTCTGCTTCACTTAGCACATCTTTAATTACATTTATTTTTAAGTAAAAATGTTACTTATCACCGTGTTTCACTCTGTCAATTATTCTCTGTGCCTGTATGTAACCTTGCAGGAATTTTTCACTAATATTCCCTCAGTTGTGCTGGAGCTAAAAATTTAGTTTTTTTTTTTTTTTTAAAAACTGTATGATTGTTTCCATGAAATAAAATGTCTAAAAAAATCCCCTATTAGCTGAGATATATTTTCTTTTGGAAACTTTTCAAATATTTTGAGTGCTTAGGGTCTTTTCTTGGATGGATTTCTAAACTTTGGAGTTTCAATAAGTGACTGTAAAATAGAAAAAAACCTTACAATTTATTTTTGTTGAACTTAATTGTCCTAACCCTTTTTATAAACCATACTAGCCTCGTCCATGGCAGCCTATTTTTAAATATATTACAAATAATATGAGAACATTTATGGATGCTCTGGACAGAGTCCTAAAATAGTGGAGATTTTGGATAGTATTCCATAAAATTTGTTTATTTTGTATACATTAAAAAGTAGTTTATATTGTTGCATTCACATCACTTTGTTCTTAGGGATGTGCGGAAAAACAAGATTTTGGGTGCATCTGTTAACTCTGTAACATTAGGAATATTTAGCTATCTCTGCTTGGATCAAGTGTAGGAGCTTTGGTTAGGCAGGATGAAACACTGATCCTTTGTAAAATCTGAGTATTTAGGGATCTTTGGGCTAGGGTAGTTGATTTCCAAGGTTAGAAAACTGATAACTGGAGAGTTTAGGGTGAAGATGGACTTCAAAACGTGGTGATACCTGCCTTCTGAGAATCATGAATCCAATGCATCTTGAAAACATGCACCTTCTAACCTAAAATCCCTCTTAACCCTAAGTCTACCTAACACAAACATTGTATCTCTTCACTTCTAGGTGGGACTCCTGAAGGCCAGACTTGGTTGTCCCTAGTAGCTATCACCCTGCAGTTTGGCATTTAACACGAACATTGTTGTAAAACAAAGACTTACATTGCTGACAGATGATGACATGCATCTTGGACTGCAAAAAAAAAAAAATCAATTGGGAATATTTGGGGGTCTGAAGGTCAAGTTTTGAGATTTTTAGTATTAGATAACTCTCAGTAAGGAGGCTTAAGGATAAGGAGAACAAAAGCTGAACCTAGGTCAGGGTTTTGCACACGGCACATGTGCACGGCACTCCAGGCTGCCAGTGACAAACAGACTCTGGCCTATCAAGAGTCCCAGTAAAACTTCAAGTATTTGATTGTGCAACCCAAGTCGTGATGGCAGGTGAGGGACAATTCTCTATTTATGCATTGCAGCACTTAGAGGAAGTGACCTCAGATCACTTCCTCCCAGTACTTGTGAATGGGAATCCGCACTGCTGCTATCACAGCTCCTGCCCTTGACCTGTACCTGGCCAGCCTGGTCCCTACTGGACCCCAGGGAAACCAGTCACACTGCTAGATACAAACATAACTGCATCACTGATAATCCACATAGGCACACACATCCCCAGCCTCTCACATGCAATATCACAAGCAGCCAGGGCTAATGGAATGATTTTTGCCGCCTTAGGCAAAAAAAAAAATTTGCAGCCCCATTCGCTCCACAGTGGTCCTGTAGGTTTAATCCCACAAGATAAAGCATTGTCTTACCTTGAAGGGTTAAACAAGACTCCAATAGCTGTCACAGTGACAGACACTAGAGACACCTACGCTACAATGCCATGTTTACATATACACCCACAAACACACACACACAGAGACTCACACTGACTCATTCACTCACTCACACTCAATGGTCCACACAATTAGTGACCAATGCACACATAAATTACTGAATCACGCTGAGTGACACACACACATACACACACTGACTCAAGCAGACATACACTGACTTATGTAGATTGACATACACAAATACACACACTGGCCCAAGCATTCACACACACAATGACTGATGCAGACTGACGCACACACACTGACCCATGCAAACACACACACACACACTGACCCATGCAGACACACACACACAGACCTAACCAGTCACACTGCTAGATACAAACATAACTGCATCACTCATAATCCACATAGGCACACACAACCCCAGCCTCTCACATGCAATACCACAAGCAGCCAGGGCTAATGGAATGATTTTTGCCGCAGAAAGGCAAAAAAAAAAAGTTGCAGCCCCATTTGCTCCACAGTGGTCCTGTAGGTTTAATCCCACAAGATAAAGCATTGTCTTACCTTGAAGGGTTAAACAAGACTCCAATAGCTGTCACAGTGACAGACACTAGAGACACCTACGCTACAATGCCATGTTTACATATACACCCACAAACACACACACACAGAGACTCACACTGACTCATTCACTCACTCACACTCAATGGTCCACACAATTAGTGACCAATGCACACATAAATTACTGAATCACGCTGAGTGACACACACACATACACACACACTGACTCAAGCAGACATACACTGACTTATGTAGATTGACATACACAAATACACACACTGGCCCAAGCATACACACACACAATGACTGATGCAGACTGACCCATGCAGACACACACTCACAGACCTAAGCAGATGTGCACACACTGATCCAGACACACACACACTGATCCAGACTCAAGCAGACACACATACTGATCCAGACACACACACAGAGATCCAAGCAGATACACACACTGTCCAAATGCACACACACAGACCCAATCAGACACACACACCGATTACACTGACCCATGCACACACACAGACCCAAGCAGACACACATGCCAATCCAGACACACACACAGACCCAAGCAGATACACACATGACCCATGCACACACCCTGACCCATGCACATACACAGACCCATGCACACACACAGACCCAAGCAGACACACACACTGATCCAGACACACACACACAGAGACCCAAGCAGTAACACACACTGATCCAAGCTGACACACACACACACGCTGATCTAGACACACACATACTGACTTCCCCACTTGCCTTCATTTCATGATTGCTCTTCGTGGGTCCCACTTGCCTGGTTGCCTCTCTTGGCTCCACCCGTGCAACCCTCCCGCCCACTTGACCCAAGTACAAGGGAAGGAGTTGGAGCGATTGTGCAATGCGCCCGTGCGCTGCCGGGATATGAGGTATGTAGGGGGAATAGCTCTCAGTGCTCTCTGCCTGATGAGGTTGATGGCACCGAGCGCTAGTTTGCCTCTATGTAAGTGCTCAATAGTGCCTGATGCTATGGCCTCTGGCACGCAATACAGAATGTGTCCCTCATAGAGGGGGGCAGCCCAAACCAGCAGTAAAGCTGCTGCCGGCACCCCCTTAAAGAAACACCCTAGGCGGTCGCCTAATCAGCCTATAGGACGTGCCGGCCCTGCAAGCAGCCATACACATACACAAACCACTAAACATACAAGGTGATACACAGCCCACATTCACAAGTATGATACACAATACCACAAACTACATACGGCCACATACGCACAAATACAAAACTACAAATCAACTGCGGCACCCATAAAAAACACAAGCAGAATACGTCAACATGCACACCTCCGTTTTAAAAAAAATTACTGGCATGCAAAGGGGCTTGAAGATCTTGTTTTGGCACAGTACTACTTAAAGGTTGCCTACCCCTGACCTAGGTGGTCCCTCACTTCTGAGAATAATAAACATTAGAGTCTAATTTATCAGACAGAATCTCCTATGCACAATCCTTTTTAACCCTAAGACCACCAATCCCAAACCTTAAGTTTCATCACCCCTAAGCGCCCAACTCCAAATTTACCTAACTCCACATCACATTATAAACTGTTGTACCCATAGGTTTAGGGAATGGGGTGATTGGGGCAATATTCCCAGTCATGAAGGTGTAGTTTTAAAAAGTACATGTTTTATTGTTTATGAAAGATGAGCAAATCAAAGCATGTTTCAGTGTAGTTGGTTATCTTCTCCACATAGCTTATAAAACCATCATCAAAACTATGCAAAAATACCAGTGGACCTTTATTGAAAAAAAGATTTTCTGAGAAATTGCATATGTATGTATATTAGAAGGTAACGTCGGCTAGCTTAAGTATGTTTATATACTAATTGCCTTCCCAGTGACAGTGTATAATTTTGCAGATAGAAAATTGCATGATTTAACGGAAGTGTTGCGTCTTTCTCTCTTCCTGCCTATCTTTTTGTAGGAACAATGTTCCCTGGTGGTCCAGCTAGGGTTCTGCATCCCTTGTATTCCAGTAAGGTTTTTATATTCATGGTGCTACAAGAGGGTTCATATCCCTGGTAATCTAGTGGGTCTCCAGTGGATGCAGAACACAGTAGTTCTTCAGTGATGAGTCACAGTGCGCAGGGGATAGTGTTGGCAGGCCTCTGACTCATTTACTGAGTGCCGAAAGCATGAAGCGTGTGATCTGCACCATCCACTAGTAGTGCAGATCTTACTTTCCTTGCAGGGAACTTTGCAAGGGGGGTAAATGGGGGCCCCTGGCTCCCCCATGCCTCTCTGTATCGAGGAACAAGGCACTGGCCATGACACAAAAGTAATTACTTGATGGTGATGCAGCTGGGTTGATGTTTGAGTACACCCTAGGTAGTTGACTAAGGCCACAATTATGTTATTGAAAGGCCCAGGAGACTGGGCATCTGTTAGGCCCTTTAAGGGGTCATATATTTTATAAAAGGGTTTAGGTGACTAGGCATCTTCTATACCATCTTACTATCTCCTGGTTTTATTGAGGTCCGATGGTACCTCTCCAGCGTGTTTTATTACAATATTATTTGATTTATTAATGGAGACATTTTATTGATTCTCTCTGCTTAAGAGAGCCTAACCGGTTTCACATATGACATAGTTGCAGACCTTATCATGTTTTGTATTTCTGTTTTTTTAGGGTTTGGAGTTGCAAACAGCAATGGTATTTATGCTTTCTTAGTACTTACACAAGTGATATAGCTCTGCTGACTAAGCTTTGTTACACTGGCTAAGCGATTCATGATAGTAAATATCAGGCACTATAAACTGACTAACGCATGTAACTGATTTCAGTAGATGCTCCACTCTTAGTAAATCGTCCTGATTGTCTGTTGTTATAACCTACTCAGCCAGCCACTTACTTCTCTGTTACTATCATTTTAGCTATTAAATAAATTGTTGCCATTAAGCAGTTTATATAACACGTCCCAAGGGTGTTTTCTAAAATTTCCGCACAGACAGACTTTGTTCAAATTAAAAGCAATTACTCAGAGTATTATCTGTACTGGGCTCTTTTCATATTTAAGAAAAACTACCTATATAAATAAGGAAATACATTCAGTATGCCAATGCACTCGTGCATGACTGGGAGGAAAACCAGATGTGCCTGAAAAGTCAACTAACCAGTCCTGGTATTAAAATGGGATTTTGCTAGTTATGTGCTCGCCATAGTATAGTGCATTGTTATCGTATAAAACCCAGCTGCAAGAAATCAGTCCTTGCCCTTTTACCCAGAGTGTCTTTAATTTAAGTTCCATAGAGACCGATCTGTCAGCACATTAAAGTTCTACATACACAGCTCTTAAGAGTGGCCTGGTTGATTATAGTACCTCTTTGTTAAATTAAACTTCAAAATGAAGGTTCCACTGCTTTGTTTCAAATTCTGCAACATTTCACATTTAAATGCCGGTCGCCCACTTTATCCCACTATGAAAATACAGAAACTTGTGTCTTTCAAAATAATGTTTTGTAAAAAATAAAAATAAAATACACATATATATATATATATATATACACAACTGTATTTTAATATAGCCTGGTAAATGTCAGCGATAAAAGCAACATTGCCAACAACATTGCCGGTCTACTGATCAGAAATATCTTTTTTTCCATTAGGTCAAACATGACAATGGTTCAGCTTCTTATGGGAACTTTGTTTTATGACAACTGGGATGTGAAACACTCACAGCTCTTTTGATGTCATAGAAAAAAGAAATTTGCCTGTGATAAGAAGACTGCTAGTACTGTCTTTTTAATTTTTTTTTTTACTTTTTCTGTTATTTCAAGAGGCAGATCAATAGGCATGGATTCTGTAAACCACTCTTGTTTTAATTTGTTTCCACTGACCATAGGAGCTGAAAGGAATATCGTGGGACTTTTTTTGCCATTATAGCTACTTATCATCACGTATTACTTATAGTTACCGTAGATCTCTAGGAATGTTATTGCTAAGAATTTGAGAATAAACTTTGGTCTCTGCACTTGAAGTATCAGATTAGAAAAGCTCGTAATATATCACATTGGTTTCATTTTTTCCAAAATAGTAAATAGCTAAATATTGAGCTGGGATTCTTTAAATAAATTCTAAAATCCTAAAATAGCTGAATTGAAAACAATCTCTGTTATTTCTCTGCTTCAGTAATATTAATTTAAATTTTGCAATACACTTTTTAATTACCTGCTGAGTTATTAAACCGCTTGATGTTTGGCAGTCGAAGTGCACTTGGTAGAATATAGATGGCAAGAGGTGTGTTTTATCTCCCAAACCAATTGCCAGTAACGCATGTGTCTGGTTGAGAATTTTGAGTGGAAAGTTTTCGACTTTGGATAAACTCATTATTGTTTTTTTTTTTCCTTCAATAAACTAAATAAAAATAAACAAACAATTTAGACATTAGTCAAGCTTAAATGACCCTTTTATGTTCTTTTGAATGTATTGGTTTTTCTACATTAAAAATTGTTGAGCCTTTCACAATTAATAATACGATCTGGACATCAAGGGAAATGTAAAAGCAATTTGTAAAATAAACTACTTCTTGGCAAGGTTACTGGTAATGAGATTTCCAAATTCATCCAAACTTTAATACCTGGACCATTGTTACTTCTAGATGCCAAGCTAAACAGTGCTTTGTGTTCAATGTACAATCAATCATGTACAGCCCATAATGTTTTAATAGCTTTTCATTTTTTTCCTGCTTGGTTTTATTAAAACTAATTTAAGCAAAGCATGTCTCTTTTGAAAACCAAAAAGCTTTTTCTACTTTTGAGAGAGGTAATTTGCCAAATGAGGCACATAACTTCACAAAAAAATATTTCCTCCAAAGAATTATTCTAACTGATGAAAAGTTGACCAAGGTTGCACAAGAACATATGTCTTGAAAATCTGGATTTGTTGACCGAATACCACATTTTAATCAGTTAATATGCCAATTTACATCACGGTCAATGTTTTTCATAGCTAATTAAAGCCAGAAAAAACATCTCATATATTATTGGTCACACTTTCCAAATTAAAATAACCCTATTGGAGTTTATTTTGCATGGAAGCCTTCCCTGACTTGACAATGAACGCCATGTTTAGGGTATTTTGTAGGGTTGCTAGATCTCAAAGGCAGATCCTTGGGGGAGTACTGGAGCATATGTTCCTCGCTAACCCCCGTTAACCCCCACTCTGTTTCCATATGCCTGCATCCATGTTGTTAAAAAATGGCCAGAGCCACTGTCACAAATGCACCCTACTACAAGAGTGTGTGTGACTTCTGGTGGTGAAAGGGTTAAAGTTCTCTATTTATCTGCACTAAACCCCCTTAACACCACCCACACTGAATTACAATAATATAAATATTACTATTTTAACACTGACACCACCAAGATAATTTATAAATGGGGTGCCTTGGTCCCCCAGGTAAACTAGAAGAAAAACCCACAAAATAAATTTAGCACAAAAACTATACTTTTTTTAGGTGATGTAAATCTTTACCTATAGAAACTTTAAGTGACCACCCCCTTGTGTTCCAGAACAACATAAATCCAAATATTAACTTTTGGTTTTATCTTCTCTTCTGTGCTTGCCACAGAAATAATAATTGCACCTATGAATTTGTTACCTTTTTTCCATTCCATAGATATGTCATACTACTTACTTGTGACCTAATATAGCGGACTTCGTAATTCCTTCCAAACGGCTTATGTGGCAACCTCCATATTTACATTCTGATCACAGTATATGTTTTCCTCCTTCTAAATATGCACAAAATGAGGCACGATTATTAATCTTTGAGTTATTATTAATGTTTCTTTTTGAATATGACACTGGGACAGCATTCTCTTGAATGCCAATCATCATTAACATATCAAAGGAATCCCTTATCTAAGAACAGTTACAGGCCATATGGTCAAAGTCAAAGTCAATTATGGTCAAAGTCATTCTTTACCTAAATTAAGTGTTATGGTGCCAGGAGGCCCCCGGCCACATTCAATTAGTTTACATTGAAACTAAATCTGCAGGCACTGATGAGCAACATTTCACAACTTGCATAATCCTTAGTTGATCAAAAGAGCAATTAATTTTACACCTTGTAAAAGCCTTGGTTGATCAAAAGAGCAATTCTTATTGTAAGCCATCTGACCTCTATCACATTCCTATATTAATTTATATAATATGAATTATGTAGCTTTGGCGTGAAAGCCACCACTTGTTAACCCTGTCAGTGTCATAACAGAAGTTGCATGCTTGAATGTGTGTAGGTATTTGCCACTGTATGCAAATGTTTCAATTTTTGCATCTGTATTTCTGGGGTTGTAAGTGTTTACATACAGTGCCCCTTCAAATCTGCAGTTTCATAAAAAAGAAAAGAAGAGGACACACTCTACACACAATAAACTTCAGCAACCTAAAGTGCTTTATGTGTTTGGAGTATCCTTTTAAGTATCCTTTTAAGTCTCTGCTGCATTAAGCTCCCTCTCACCTCAGACCAGTTTCCCAGTCCCTGCAACTGAACATCAGCCGCAAAGCGTGATGCTACCACCTTCATGCTTCCTCCCTTGTGATTGTATTGCACAAGTGAGCTGGTTTCTGGCTTCCTCTGGACAAGATCATTTGAATGGAGGCCAAACAGTTCGATCTTTATTTCATTAGACTAGAGAATTTTGCTTCTTCTTATGGTCTGAGAGTCATTTAAGTGCTTTTCTGCAATTTCAAGCTTCCATGTGTCTTGCAATTAGGAGAGGCTTCCGTCTGGCCAGTCTGCCATAAAGGAATGTTCACATTGATGAGTGACCATCAGTGTATTTGTCACCACTCTTACCAAGGCCCTTCTCTCTTGACTGCTCAGCGGCCAGCTCTAGGAATAGTCCTGGTTTCCAAATTTCCACTTAAAGGAACACTCAAGGCACAAAAACTTCATTCTTACCTTCAAGGGTTAAACTGTTCTTGAATGCTCTCAGCCAGTCAGTGATTCCCCTTTCACAAAACAGACTTGGAGAGAACAAACATTTTCCAAGCCAGTATTGTGAATGGGGAGTCACTGATTGGCTGAGAGAATCAGCTAACCTCACTCCGCCAATTAGTGGTGCCACTGCCCGGTGGCAATCCATGGTTCTCGAATTTGAAAATTCAAAAGCTGGATGCTGCTGAGGGGAGCTGAGATTGATGTTGGAGGTAACTTTGGGGTTAAACTGTTTGAGAACGGTTTATTCCCTGATGACAAGAATGCTCCCGGGGGCCTAATGGCACCATAACAACTTCATTAAGATTTAGTTATTAAGTTGTCTAAATTGTTTCTTTAAGAGTTATGCAAGCAACAGTGTAATTCTGTCTCTGAGCTGTGCAGGATTTTCCTTTATAGACCGGTGCATGCATATCCAAGTCACGAACATGCCTTTTCAAGCAATGGTAGTACTGTGAAGTCCAAAATGCATACAAAATATAGATCAAGTAACAGTGTACACACACTACAAATTTAAATGTCTTGTTTTTGCTTTGTCATTATGGAGTATTGAGTGTAGATTGATGTGAAAAAAAAATCTAAACAATTGTAGCATTAAGCTGAAACATTTATTTTTTTATTTTATTTTTAAATTAAGGGGTCTGAATATTTTCTGAATGTACTATATGTGTAATGCATCCAGAAACATATGCAGCAAAGAGGTCCACACATGTGCAATGCATCCAGAAACACATGTAGTTGAGTGGCAATTTAATTTTGTGTATTTTGGCTATATTTCACAAGACATACAACATACATACATATCAAAACATACAAATCAGATGGATGTGTCATTGTTACAATAGCACATTTTAAGTCAAGTCTTTGAAAAGTATCTTTGTTGTTCTTCTACAAGAATCTCCGGGTATCTTTGTATATTTAGCTCCTTTCACCCGTATACAGTGTACTGAGACATTTTTGATACAAATACTTCAACATATACACATTCAATAGAAATTTGTTAACCTAGTCTTCCTACATGAACTACTATGGGAATTTGCAGTACCATGACTAACTTATTAAAGTTCTGTCATGGGGTGTTAGTCATTTCATTATGCTTAGGTGTGTGACTTTGAAGTGATGCACAGCAGTATTCATCTAAAAAATTTAAAAGAATAAAACTTTTTGGCAGATCTTTATTTGCAAGTGTTTTTGTGTTATACTACCGTGAAGTCACCAGATGTAATCATTTAAAAGATTTGAGTTACAAAAATGCAGTTAGAGCACTAGCAAACTTCAGACGGTGATTCTGGGACTCATATCTTGTAGGCAATGTGTGGCGTAGACAAGTGGAGGACTTCTTTATTTAAAGAATACTGCTATCGGAGTCCCTGTGGTCTTTTCTGGACCATAGATGGCAAAAGAGCAGTGAGTGGAACCTTGACTGGTCATACAATAATCAGGTCTTTGGTCATTCTTTCTTGGCCCAGATTGCCCTTGTTTTTCCTATATTTATGTCACTAAATGCTATGTCTTCTTATTTCCCAGCTAACTGTGCTGTCACTTCTAAGCAAATTTAGGAACCTAGAATTTAGGGAAAAGCATAAAATGGATTTTAATTCAGGGCACTTATCATCTCATCCCCTGATCCAGGATTACTGTAGCCTAATCCTATAGATTTTTTATATGTTAGGTGTACTGAATTTAAAAGAATAGCCAAAGTTCAGATCAGCAGTGTTACTAATTTAAAATATACAACTGGGGAGATTTATCAAAGTGTCATTGACACTTTAGCATCCAATTTTCGGTGGCTATTCGGCACAATTTATTAAATTTGTTTGGATTTTCATCTGTTACTTCTTTTGTTCTCAAAGACTTAGTGGATTTATCAATCTTTCTGACACTTTCTATCTGACAGAACACGTGTTTCAGTTCTCTTTTTTCATTCTCACTTTTTTTCCACCACTCTAAGTTTTAGAAAACTTTGACAACTATTTCCCACAATATAAGATATGAAACCTGTAGAAATATGGTATTTTAATGTAGCACTGTACCCTGTAGCATCTCAGCATTTTATGAAAAGATCACCAGATGACATCTCTACTTTAAAAATTATACATTAGACCTGAATAAGAGGAGAGATTTACTTAAAGGGACACTATAGTCACCAGTGCAACTACATGTATTCCTGACCCTATAGTGTTAACACGACCATCTAGCCACCCTGGGCCCCTCATGCCTCCATAAATATAGTAAATCTTACTGTATTCAAGCCAGAAGCTGTAAATCTGCATGCTGAGACTCAGGAAAAACAAGCAGTCTGCTGACATGTGATAGCCTGATCCAATCACAGTGCTTCCCCATAGGATTGGCTCAGACTGACAAAGAGGCAGATCAGGGGCAGAGACAGCATGATTCAAACACAGCCCTGGCCAATCAGCATCTCCTCATAGAGATGAATTGAATCAATTAATCTCTATGAGGAAAGTTCAGTGTCTGCATGCAGTGGGAGGAGATACTAAATCACAGGATGCTCGTGCACAGCAGATCTGAGTGGATGGAGGCATATTATGCCTCCATCAACCCAGAAGTCCCTCTGGTTCACTCTGAGTGACTGCAACTGGAGGTGTTCCTAGCTTTCAATGTCTCAGAAAATACAGTGTTTACATGAGAAAGGCTGCAAGGAGCTATAGTTCTCACCTGAACAACCTCATTAAGCTGAAGTTGTTCACGTGACTATAGTGTCCCTTTAAACCATTATCTCCCTCTCCTCACCTTGTTGATAAGACATACAACATGGAATCTAAGGACAATCCAGTAAGACCACAGGATTCTCCATAGATCTTCTCATAGATGGACAACAATGAAATGTAATGATTATTGAGCCTTGTAAAATAAAGTACCTTTCCCCAGACCCCTTAAAAGAAAAACTCCAAGCATCATAAGCACTACAATGAGCTGTAGTGGTTATAGTGCCAGGAGTGCCCTAGAACCCACAATTGTAAATAGGTAAACTGTTTTAGAATAGTACTGCTCTGTGTCTCACAGTATGCTCCAGAAACCCACAAGCTCCATGAGATTCCATGAGCTCTCTTGAGCTAGTCCATGCAGTATAGGGCCAGCTCTTTGGCTGAGAGTGTCAGCTGATTGCTCTCAGTTAGTGAGCTAAGCCTTGTACTGTTGTAGTGGTTATGGTGCATGAAGTGTTATTTTATGAGTTTATGAGATTTATGGGTTCTAGTTAGCACTTAAATGTAAATTGTTCCCATCACATGTGCTTTAGCATGTTTTTCTGTGGGAATTAAGTGACTTTTGGGGCCATTATAAATTATCTTAGGTTTCTCAATTTATATTTAAAAAAATAAGATAAATGATCCCCTGAATGTGCATTTAATGTAATGTTTGTGAATCGCAGAAAATACATTTGAGTTTTCAAAAGTAAACCAATAGATAATATACTGGCAAATAACATATTTATAATATATAAACAGCTCTCTTGTCTGCTACAAGTCCCACTGGGCTTGTGCACTGGTACAAATATTACGTTTTAAAGCTATTAATAACTTTATAGACCGCAAGAATATTTTTCTAGTTGTAACCAGCATTGTTTAGCAAATCAACAAAAAAACTAAAAGTGAATTGAAAAGCTTAATGCATTTTCATTTAAAATTACTCTTTTTTTACTACTGAGGAAAATTGCCAGATGGAGTTTAGTAATAAAAAAAGAAAACATTTATAGCTTTCCCCCGATAGGCACTGTATCATGCAATAAGAATGCTGATTTTCTTAGTTTTGGGGGATATTATACCTAATAAATAACAGCATTCTATAGTATTATTTTTGCTATCTATTGCACTGTTAAACCCATATTAAAGGGACACTATAGTCACTAGAACAACTACAGCTTAATGCAGTTGTGCTAATGAGTATAGTATGTCCCTGCACACTGTAAACACTGCTCCCTAGGGACACCGCCACTGGCAGTCACTCAGCAACTAGAGGTGCTTCCTGGGTCAGTGTTGCACAATGTGCACATTAACCTCCCCGATGCTTTCATATGAGAAAGCACTGGATTGGCTGAGATCATCAAAATTGATGATCTCAGCCAAGGAGGTGGAGCGCAGTCGGAGCCAGTTCCGGTGAACCTCGGCAAGGTTGGAATAAAAGTTAATTTTTAGTTTGATTTAAGGGGGATAAGGAGAGCCCAGGGGCTAGAATGGGTTTTTAATACTACAGGCACAGGAATACACGTTTGTGTTCCTGACCCGTCAGTGTTCCTTTAATGCCAATGTGTTACAATATGTGTATATGTGCTATATGAACTGCAATGCAATCATTGTCAACTACAGAACTATTCATTAAAAATTATTTCGAAGGCTGCAACAAAAGCCCTCAATGAACTTTCATGAAATATCTCTGATAAGAAGTCACCTCTGATAATTTTGTGACAAGACATATTTTTAAGCCATAACACTAATCGGTCAGTATGTTTGTCATAGTTTGCATGAAAGAGTCTGTATTGTCCTCGATTGACTTTTCAACGTAGAAGGTATTTGGTGACTGTCAACAATGTTTTTCTGCATGAAATATCTTGAGTGACCACTTGGTGGCACTAAAAGTACACATTTTCATAATATATATTTTTGTAACATTATTTAGTGTTTGGAGACAACACTCATTATCTTGTTCCAAAGAAAAACAGTATTATCTAGTTAACAAATTAAGTGGCCAAAGACATAATTCCAGTGAATAGAGATGAATAAAAACTGTATAAGATTAATGGCACAAGCCCAGATGAACGTGTAATAGACATACATTCCTCATGCCAATACCACAGAGTGTTTATAGCTTATAAACATTTTTTATTTTCCAGTATGTCATCTGTTGGTTTACTATTGAAAACACAAATCTCTCCCTTTTTTTCTTTTCTTACTAAGGATTGGCAGCTTGTTAGTAGTCTTCATAAATTAAAATATTATCTTTATGGTATTTATGTTAAATCTATATTCCAAATAGACTCGAGGTTAACCATAAAAGATATGTTAAATATCCTTGGAAGCACAATACCGTAAGTCAGATCTCTTACGCCCTAAGATTCATCAGTACCTTTCATTCTTTTAACACCTCACTTTGAGGGATATTTTTTTTTAAAGAACATAGGTGCTAATGTGGGTGCCAAGAGCTTAAAAGATGCTCCAAACATCTCAAGCACTTTATGATAAGAGTGTTCTCGCCTTCTTTTACCTTTTTACAAAAAATGCAGATTTTAATAGAGATTTAAACTTGTTCCACCCCTTTGCTGGCAATCAGACAACCAGCCCATTTATTTCCTGGTTGCTTAGCTTAGTGGAGCTAAACTCAAGAGGCAGCAGTTGTCCAGAGTACCTGCCTTGCAAACACTTCTCATTGAGCTGCATTCGGAAGTCTGTGATTGGACAGCCTCAGAAAGTCTGGGAAGGGGAAGGAGGAGAGGGTTTGCAAAGGCAGCAAATAATAGCTATATATCTCATATGAAAAAATAAATAAATTAATGCATGCGTGTTTTCATTGGGGAATATATACTAAAGAGTGATTTTAAAAATGTTTTTATTTTGGCAGTGCAGTATACATTTAAGGCTGAGATACATTCTATTGGTTTCTATGGTGTTTGCTCCTTATTTTATTCTTTGTCCCAGAATAGCATCCATTAATGCCTTTATAAATCTCCCGTCATGTGTCACTCCTTTTGGTGTCCAATAATTTTAGGATTCAATTTAAAATTCTAGTGCTCCCCTATAATGATCTCCATAACAATTTACAAATTTTTCGAATCAGTAACTATACCCCATCTAGGTTCATCCTCGATGACCTTCCTATGCCCACTGACTGTACTCCCTTGACTACAGGACATCTCTAGGGTTTCCACTTATGGCGCAGCCATCGTTGCCCTGGAGGATCTTCTTAACAATTGACTATTTTTTTGGAGCATGTTAAATATCCTTTAAATTGCACCCCACCCTCCCTTTGACATTGTGTGCTCCTAATGCTTCATGTAGCAGGAGGCGCATCAGTGTACAACACCACAGGAGCCTCCATAGATCACATCTTGCAATGAGAAAGACAGTGAGCGAGACAATGCTAAATCCCACAACAGTCACCTGTGACAAATGCTTTACCTTTTCTAAACTTCTGGGATCTTGCTTGAGTTGGAAGTTCAATGAAATTACAATACATTCAGGATTAATGTTTCATAAACATGATGAAGTGACAGAACTACTTTACACTTTGATATATGTTGCACCTTACACTTTGTGTAATTATACCCCACTGTAAACTCACTATTCATATATAGACACACTTACATATATACACAGTCACATAGACACATACATACATAGACACATAATCACATACATCGTCATATGCATACATACATAGGCACATTCATATACACACACAGACATATGCCCACACAGTCACATACCAGTCTCTTTAAAATGCTTTTCAGTAAGCAGCTCATTGTAAAGGGGGGAAGACATGCGTGCTCCTGTCCAGGGCCCCTGACACAACTGTTGGCTCCGTAGCGCTAATAAAAGCAAATTAAAACCTCCCTTGCTGTATGAGTGCTGGTCTATAAACTGTCAAAAAAATATGACAGACTCAGCGGTGGAACTATCGGAGGTGCAGTCTGTCATGCAAATCCCTTAAGTGCTTTTCCATGCATGGTTGTATTTGTGAGCAGTGTCTGTGTATATCAATGTAAACATGTCTTAGTGTGGAGTATGTATGTGTGAATGTAGGGCTATATGTGTCTATAGTGTTAGTGGCTGAATGCAGCTGTGTGTATGTTCTGCTGCCATTTGAATGCAGTGGTGTATTTGTGTCTAGTGTTGGCATTTGAGTGCTGGGGTGTATTTTATCTGAACGCATGTGTGTATGCTCATATAGACATACACACAGATACACACACACAAACACAGATACACATATATACGAGCACACAAGATGCAGCCTGACACACAAATACATACATACACTGACACACACATTCAGATATACATACAACACTGATAAACACACACACACACACACACACACACACGTACACAGATACACACAAATATTGAAGTCATAATTTACATTTTTAGCCAACCTCTTCTTTCCATAGTTTTTGGGAGCAGGAGAATGGTTTTACTGCCTGTAGCATGTGCTCAGTGAGACTGATAGGAGTATGGGGCTTGTTCAGGCCCTCTCTTTTTGTCCTCATCTGCCTTGCACATGGTTCTCTGTAAGCTGGCAGGAACCTGAGCTCACTTTCTATTCGGCAATGCAGCCGACAGGAACACAGGCTGACATGGTCTCTGATCAGAGTTGCCTAATGGATGGTCATAGGAGTGAGGGCTTCATTTCCCACTTGTTCCACTGTGTTCTGCTGCTGATACTGGGTGGTATCGATGTGGGTGCAGAGTTTTATGCTCAGTTAAGCAGCATGGTTAAGCGTTAATACAGCAGGTGTGGCATTTATAAATATAGGGTTATATAATACTCTTAATTAATTCAAACATTTAGAGTGACAATGTGATTTATAGAACATGTTAGGGTTGCTCTTGGACATAGGGCATAGTATAGCGCTGGTTTTAGGAGGGACTTTTGTACATGTGGGGGACGTAACAATTGCCCTTGAGCTGAAGCCCCATGTCATTTATTCTACCAACTATGTCACTGTACAAATAACAAATGTTAGGCTAAAATAGTTGGACTGAAAAAAAATCTTCTAACTAGATATAGCCACGGTTTGGTTATTTTAGCCAAAATGTTGCTGTTCAGTTTTCAGTTCACAACATTTGGAGTTCGGTGAATAACTCTGTTGAGGACAGTATTGCAGGCCTTTTGATATTATGAAAGGTCATCAAAGTCACCTGACTCACGTCCTCACTTGCACCAGCAAGTTAACGACAAAACAAAAAGCAGACTCGAAATATCACAATTTCCATAACTGTCATCTGGCACCTTTTAAATATGTTATAGATTTATCTGTGTCTCGTGCTAAAACAGTAGCAGTAGCTGACATCATTGTTTAGTTTGATTAGGAAGTGAAATGTTGCAGGCACAGAACTGAACTCATTAAGCAAGATGTAATACATTCTGTATTTGAAGATAATTGGAGCCATGGAAGTAATATCTGCAAACCACAAGAAACATTGTCTAAGCACAGTCAGTAAGAAGTATGTGCTCTGAGGCAATACACCTCTTTGGCTTTAATCAGCATATTTATCTGAAAGATCATCAGCCCTCAGGAGCAGAGAGGTCCACTCAATGGCTTCCATTTATAGTCATTGCTTGGGCTTCTTCAGGTTGTATACTGCTCTGAGGCTGAGGCTCCACGGAGACTTGACACTTGACACTTGACTTAACATCTCCTTTGTCATTTCAAGACTGCTTGAAGCTATACGAGTGACGATAAGCTATGTATCAATGACAAAGTAGATTTTTGACACAAGAGATAATTAGTCGTACTCATACCTGTCCAATGCACAGAAGATGAAACAACTATGCATTTCTGCCAAGCCAAACTCACCTCTTAAAAAAATATAGCAAATAAATTATGCTTTTACTATCCAAAGGCTGATTGCATCATCATAGTGCAGACTGCCATTTAGACTAATAAATGTTTTTAATGGTATTCATTATCTTGTAGTCAATTGTATACACAAAATCATTGAAAGTTTACTCACTTATAGCTTAAGGAGTAAATAATTAAGCTGAGCACATGTAAGTACTTAATATGATTTGATAACTGGGCTTATTCACGTAAC
The DNA here is from genome assembly GCA_933207985.1 of Pelobates cultripes. Taxonomy (NCBI): domain Eukaryota; kingdom Metazoa; phylum Chordata; class Amphibia; order Anura; family Pelobatidae; genus Pelobates; species Pelobates cultripes. The sequence continues at coordinate 304,281,697 of OW240914.1, forward strand.
CAGGGATTAAGGAGAATTAACAGGATAATTGTAGATGTTATGCCAAAATAATATAAAACTGGAAAAATAACATTTTTTTTAATCAATCTGTGAAACAGTAAGGAATTTCACCCAAACATAGAATGTGACGGGAGATAAGAACCATTTGGTCCATCTAGTCTGCTTAATTTTTAAAAAATACTTTCATTAGTTCTCTATGAAAGCTTTCTGCCTACTGCTCTGACATTAGTTTGTTGTGTTTATGTAGATTTGTTCTCTTGTCTAATGTATTGTTTCCAAAGTATCTCAGAATGGTCTTTTTATTTTTTGTGCCTTATGGTCTTCTTACTTTGATCCTTGATACCATGATCCAAACGGAGCCATTGTTGCAATTTTGTAGGCACTGCATCGTGTTTCTTGGCTAACACCTGACTCTTGCTCTTATCCAGCTCCGGATTTCCTGCAATCCTAATCATATGGCCTCAAGCTCGGATTTACCTCCTGTGAGCCCCTTGTATGTAGCCGTGACCCAGTTTCTCTAGTGCTTCTGTGTTTGAATAACTACTATGGCCCAGACTGGTCTGTAATTAAACTGAGCCTCAAAAATTCTAGCAACTATCCTAAGTCAGGGTCTAGACATCTCGGAGGAGGATTTTTTGGCCACTCCAATCATCCAGGGTTCCCCTACTTGCTGGGCTTTACCAGCCTTCCTATTGGATCATGCATTTCTTGCTGTATTCAATACTCAACCAAGCCTACAAGAATTTGAACCGTGTCAACATATACTCCTGATGCTTGTGCACATGCACTGCATATATATTGACCTGCTCTTATGTGCAATTATGGGAATTTTCACTCAATATATCAAGAGAGAGGAATGAAGGGATGTAAAAACAAACTAATGGAAATACTGTCTAAGTTAGAACCAGGTTCTACAAGTTTCTCTTAATCAAAATAATCTAGTCTAGTGTTGTCCAACTTAAAGTGAATACTCGGAGCTCCATAACCACTACACCATGCTGTAGTGGTTAGGGGGCCAGGGGGTGCCCTGGCACCTACAATGTAAGTAGTAAAACTGCTCTCTAATGGTTTAACTTTCTACCCGTGTTCTGCCAGGGCTGCTCTCTGCCTCTTAGAGTGTTGGAAGCTCTCTGTCTGAACTACGCCCAGTGGTGCAGGCAGTGGCGGAACTACTGCGGTCGCTGGGGTCGCAGCTACGACCGTGCCTGTCATTACAGGAGGCCAGGCCACCCTGTGGACCCCTGCAATCATTGTGCTCGCTGGCTAAGTAACGCGACCCCAGCCCACGCGTTAGAACCACCAGGGCCGCATAGAAGAGGCCCATCTGGTGGCCCATGCTGTTAGGGCCATCCGATGGCTATGTATTTGCAGGGGACCCGGTCAGTGCTACAGAGCTTTAACAGCATGACCCCTCTGTGATGACATGAGTGCTGGGAGGAAGTGACTGCCCCAGTCACCTCCTCCCAGCAATAACCAGGAGCTGCGTGAGAGGAGGAAGGAGAGGAGGGAGTCAGAGTGGGAACTCTGACTCCCATCAGGCTAAGCCACTGGACCCCAGGGAAAGGTAGGAAACAGGAGGGTGACTAAAACATTTTGAATGTGTGTGTGTATGTGTGTGTTTGTATGTATGTGTATGTGTGTATGTGTCTGTATGTATGTATGTGTGTTTGTATGTATTTGTGTGTATGTCTGTATGTGTGTCTGTATGTGTGTGTGTATGTCATATGTGTGTCGGTATGTATGTCTGTCTGTGTGTGTGTGTGTGTCTGTATGTATGTATGTGTCTCTGTGTATGTGTGTGTTTGTTTACATGTGTATGTGTGTTTGTATGTGTGTTTATGTCTGTGTGTGTATGTGTGTTTGTATGTATGTGTATGTGTGTATGTCTGTATATGTGTGTATGTCTGTATGTATGTATATCTGTGTGTGTGTGTCTGTGTGTCTGTGTGTATGTATGTGTGTGTATGTATGTGTCTGTCTGTCTGTGTGTGTATGTGTGTTTGTATGTATGTGTGTGTATGTCTGTGTGTATGATTCCTTTCTTGCAACTGTCATTAGTCTAATACTATCCTTACCTTTTTGTGTCATTTTACCCCACTCCCTCTAGCATGTAAGCTCATTGAGCAGGGTCCTCAATCCCTCTGTTCCAGTGTGTCCAACTTGTCTGGTTACAACTACATGTTTGTTCGTCCACCCACTGTAAAGCGCTGTGGAATTTGTTGGTGCTATATATATAATAACATAATAATAATAATAATAATAATAATAACAATTGTGGCGAAACCGGCCTCGCCACGTGTCCTTGGAGGGGGCTGCTTGCCCGCCTCTTGCCTTTGGACTATGGACCAGACTTTATGTGAATGTGTTAACCCAGATAGCTATGCCATGGAGCCCATTCGTGTAGTTAAAGACTTCGCTCCATGGCAATTGAACTGTGTGAATAGGATCTGAGCGCTATTCGGTAGTTTTGTGCGCTCAGATCCCAGCTATCTGGGGATATGTGAAATGTCTGTGTGTTATGTGTAAAAGGTGACTTTATGTATTTTAAAGTGTTTTATGTCTTTTTGCAACCATGTGCTCAATGGAGTCTGCCTCTATCCCTGGATAATTGGATTACTTTCCCCCATTGTCTCCAGGATAGAGGGCTCTGTAAAACCTGTTTGAGCCAGATATCCATGTGCCAGCCAGGGCCCAAAAGATACTTTTACTAACTTTTGAACCCCTGGTCGGATTCATGCCATTTTTTAATATGTTGTTCCCCTGAATGGATTGATTGTGAATATGTAATTTTATGTGAATGTGATGTATGGTTTTAAAGTTATGAAAGTTGGGTAGAAAGTATGTTTTAACTGTATGTGTAATTGAGTTTCCTCTCAGGATAAGGGGAGGGAATATGTGGGATGTAACTGATATGTGATTGGTTGTTTTATACCTCCCTGTGGGCGGTCCTGTATGTGAAAGACTGTAATAAAAACCAGGCTGGGTGTGCCAGCACATGAGTTCCTGTTTTAACCCTCAAAGTGAAGTGTCGTCTCATTATTGGGGGAAGGATTTATTGTATGCTGCTCCAGTTTGACTGCTAGGAGAGTAAACCTATTCGTATGGTTCCTATTCAACTGTCTACAGCATTCATATGCTTGAGAGGATTCATAGGCTTCTCCGGTTCGGTGGTTGTGGTGTCTGCTGCAGTGCTTGGAGTCCTCAGGAAGCACTAGGAGCATCCTTTAACGGAGGTACCCAGTCGGGGTGCCAGGCGATCCGTTACAATAATAATAATATGTATATGTGTGCCTCTGTGTGTTTGTATGTATGTGTTTGTGTGTGTGTGTTTGTGTGTGTGTGTCTGTATGTATGTGTGTGTCTGTATGTATGTGTGTCTGTGTGTATGTGTGTGTGTCTGCATGTGTGGGGGGAAAAGTATGGGAGGGGAGCCGTATGGGGGCATGGCAGGGGGTAAAATTATGGGGGGGGGGTGCGAATATTACCCTGGGCCTCCGTGGTTTCTAGTTACGCCTCTGGGTCCAGCCCTTAGCTTATTTGCTGAGCTCTCAGCCAATAAGCTGGTACTGGAGGGTTTAGCTCGGGAGTACTCTGCTTCCAGACCGGAAAGGAACGGGCAGAGAGCTGCACCTGGTGGACCCCAGGTAAGACGTCAAGCCATTAGCTGAAGGGGGAAAGACAATCCTGGTACCATAACCACTATGGCACACTTTATTTGTTATGGTGCTTGGAGTGTTCCTTCAACAATGGCCCCAGCCTATGTCTTTAGTAAATGTATGGCCCTTTTCATGAATGAAAATGATTTACAAAATTAGTCTAATAATAAAAAATAACTAATATGAGATCCATATTTATCAAACTCTGTAAAAAAGTAAAAAACATAAATAATCTACTAAAATAGAGGAAGGATGCTTAGAATGCTTTATCATCGTGGCTGCTCTTGTGACATTTGATAAGGCAGGTATGATCATATCAGGTAACCTTTCTGCTGATCTTATCTGCTCTGTCTGCCAAAGGGGCCAAAGGACAAATAACCCCTGAGGTTCTATCTTTAAAATAAAAAAAAGTCACCTTAAAACTAAGGGTCACTGCAAAATGCAACCATTAAAAGTGCCTTTGCATTTCTTTATAAAATAATAATCAAAGAAATAACTGGATTATTGACTTAAAGATATCAAACTTTTATTTATACCAGCAAGAAACCATCGTGGTCCTCTTCTTAGCTGGCCCATGATACAATGTAAGGAGAAATAGATACGTTTAAGGTTAAAAGAGAACCTGAAACAAACTCACTTGGCAAATTGTATTCTATAATTTCCAGAGCAATAATTTTAATTAACAAAAGCTTTCATCTGTAGTAGTACAACTGGAAAGCAGATGTGTGTGCATGGTTTTTAATCGAAAAAAATCCATTATCCAAGCCTGGGGAGTGTAAAACACTGACGGTAGTTAATCAATTTGAATCGTTTATATAAAAACTATTTTACACACATCTATAAAAATAATAAACTTGTATTGCCTGTATAGTATGTAGTTTAAACAAAACCTATATATCATTTTACATTCATTTTCTCAAAAAATCATACCTTCCAAAATGTAATCAGGAGATGGGCCCACCCTAAAGAGCCCTCCTAAAGCACTCCATATATGGTCGGTATGCCAAGTCCCCTTATGCATTTTGATATCTTCCAGCAGATTTTAAAAATGTGGGACAGCTTCCTAGGACCTATATTTGCTGGGACAGTATCCCAAAAGGTGGGAGTGTCCCAGCAAATTTGGCACTGTTGGCAGGTCGTAACGTCACTTCCGATAAATGTTAAATATACAATATGTCAAATTGAATGGCGGTTCATTGCCCACAATTTCCACTGATTGGTGGGCAATAAGGAGGAGTAATTGCATCTATAAAATTGCAAGCATTTTATAAGGGACTCCCGTAGACAGCATAATTAACCAACTAATAAAGTCGAACGAATGTCGAAATGCATTTTGGAACTGAGGATTATATTTTTTATAGCTTTTTATTTGTTTTTATATTGTATTTTATTGGTTGAACCCAGTTATTACAATATAATGAGAACAGAAGGGGTTAAGTGCAATCTTCTATTGGCACTGAAAATTCTTAAAGCCTAGAGTCGGTTTTATAAGCTCTACATTAGGTGAGCAGTGCATTATTAACTAATTGTTTGATAATGATGTGCAGATATACTACACCAAGGATAGGCAACCTTCGGCATTTCAGATGTTTTGCACTACATCTCCCATAATGGGTGATGTAGTCCACAACATCTGGAGTGCTGAAAGCACTACACTATAGTATTTTCCTTTATATTTCTCAATTTTGGTTGCCAGGGAGCATCTATAAAAGTACAAAGGTGTGTCTTCTTGCTATCTAGACCTTTTAATGGGTGGACCATCATAGAACAAAAAATGCTTCATAAAATAACCGTGGCGTTCTGCAGGGTATTGACTCAGACCATTTCAAAACGGTTCTCCTGAAACATAAAGTCAATTACTTAATGAACAAGCTGACAGGTCAGGTCAGGGGTACAATGGAAACCTTTGCAAAGGTTTGAGAGCCATGGGAGAGTTACTTTAGTAACCCCTAGGGCAGTTCAGGCTGTTTCATGACATGGGTACTAGAGCTCTCTGTGCATTGTACGATTACTTTCTCTTCTCTTTTTCTTTGCTGTATTTTTCTATTTCACTCTCTTTTATACATCTAAATGGGGTCTTCCCCACAGCGGAGCTAAAAACCTTGAGGGGTGGGACTCTGTACCTCTGTAAGAAACTCAGCATTTAAACAGATGCTCCGAGATCCTCATGCTTAAAATGAAAGCCTCTAGTGGGCTTACACAGTGTTAAACACAGGTACTGTATGCAGGTACATATTAGCCGCGAGGCAAACAAGGCATTTGCCTTGGGCGGCAATTTCCAGGGGACGGCAAAAAATGCCGCCCCCAAATGCCAAGGCTAATGCCTTGTTAGCCTGGCAGCTAACTGACAGTCCAGGCAGGCGGTTGTCCAGCTAAAAATCCAGGCGGGCGGCGCTTGCGAGGGAGCACTGATTAGTGATCTGTCTCTGCTCAGTGTGTGTATGTCTGTCAGTGTGTATTTGAGTGATTGTGTATGTATGTCTGTCAGTGTGTATGTGACTGATTGTATGTGTTTGGCTGTCAGTGTGTGTATGTCAGTGTGTATGTTTGGCTGTCAGTGTGTGTATGTCAGTGTGTATGTCTGGCTGTCAGTGTGTGTATGTGAGTGTGTGTGTATGTCTGTCAGTGTGTCTGTCACTGTGTGGCTGTCTGTCAGTGAGTGTGTGTGTGTGCAGGGACGTGTCTTCCGCGAGGCAAACAAGACATCTGCGTTGGGCGGCACTTTGCAGGGGGCGGCAAAAAAAGCCGCCCTGCAAACGTCCAGGCAGACACCTTGCATCCTGGGGGGTTCAAGTACTGGCCGGCTGGCCACTTTTGAGCCCCCCCGATGTGGGCAGCGAGGGAGCATACTCACCTGAGCACTTCCTGTTTAGCTCCCTCTGCACCGCTTAATGAAGCCGGGAGCTGGAATATGAGGTCACCGGCTCCCGCCATAACTAAGCGCCGTCAACTCAACCTGTGCGCCCCCTGCCTGTCCGACCAGCAGCACCACTGGAAATGTCAGCAATCCACTCCAGCTCTCCCAGGGAGGCTGGGTGGATTTAAAATAAAATAAAAACAATAATTTGTAAGTGTTGGGAGAAGTGTGTATGTGTCTGTAAGTGTGTGTATGTGTTTGTAAATGTGTGTGTCTGTGAGTGAATGTGTGTGTGGGGGTCAGTGAGTGTGTATGTGTCTGTAAGTGTGTGTATGTGTTTGTAAATGTGTGTGTCTGTGAGTGAATGTGTATGTGTCGGTCAGTGAGTGCGTGCATCTGTCAGTGTGTGTTCAAGTAATAGTGTGTGTGTGTGTATGTCATTGTCAGTGTATATGAGAGTGTGTGTCTGTCAATGAGTGTATGCATCTGTCAAAGTACGGCCTTGACAGAAAGGGGTGGGGAAAATTTAAATTGGGGGTGAGGGGATGCCTGAGCACCATCCTGCCTAGGGCAGCCCAAATCCTAAATACCTACTCCTATCCTCTGCCCAGATCCCCACTTCTGATGCTCGCCTTCAAGACTTCTCAATGGCTGCACCTATTCTGTGGAACTCCCTTCCCTCCTCAATCAGACTTTCACCCAGCCTCCATTCCTTCAAAAAATCTTTGAAAACTCACTTCTTCATTAAAGCGTATCAATTAAACTGTCAGCAGGTTTCTCATCCCCCACCCCATGACTCCGTTCCTTCAGCTGTCAAAAATGACCTACAAAGCACTCAATAAACCCTTCTGTAACAAACTATTTAATTCCCCTACTTTAACTCTTTGTGTCACTATCCCCCACTCCCTCTAGCATATGAGCTCATCGAGCAGGGCCCTCAACCCCCTCTGTTCCTGTACGTCAGTGGTCTGATCTAAATTATGTGTCTGTTAGTCCACCCATTGTACAGCGCTACGGAATTTGTTGGCGCTATATAAATAATAAAATAATAATAATAATAATAATAATACACCACTGACCCTATGTTGCCTTCTCACTAAAGTGGTCACATGCTATTGTCGGAGTGTTTCAGTGGCGTTCTGTCGCACTTTTTATGTCTGATGTTTTTTACTGTATCTAATCTTATTGCACTGACAACTGTCGATGTTTTTTGTTGTTGTGCACCCACACATTGTGATAGCAGCTTTTTGTTTATTTGTATCATTTATACACACTTAATTCGTGTCTTTTTACCATATATATATATTTTGCACTTTATATATATTTATGACTTATATCAAGTGTATTTCAGGCAGAATACACCTGATATAAATATGATAGCGTATGCCATATTACAGTTATAAAAGTCCAACATATATCACTTAATTTCAGCATATCTTTTACTCATTTGTCTGAACACTACAATTTTCTTTTTTTCTAAATGGAGGAATGCAATCAATCGGAGATTAGATACTGTTGGGTTACTGCATTATGGAAAAAAGATTATTGAAGCAATGGTTTTAATTAGGATTACATTATGATATAAATACAAATTGTACAAAAATAGCTAAGTATTCCAGCAAGATTTAAGGCAATTGCTGAAATTATTGTGGATTAAATTTAATCCAAGTAACTATTGAAGATTTACCTAGATTGTAAGCTTATTTGAGCAGGGACCTATTCACCTCTTGTATCTGTCAGGTTTATTTTCTCTTACTTACTGCTATATATCCCCACTGTGTTGTTTTAAAGTACTGGGAAATATACTGGACCTATATGAATGTTAATAATAATTATTATTATAATGATATTAATAATACAGTAGAAAAAGATCTTTTGGATGGTAGCACTAATAGTACTTTGTGATTTTAGAGAGAAACAGTACATTCCTGAGATAGACAAGATAAAACTGGAGGTATCACGCAAAGATAGAATAGTCTAATTTAAGTGCAAGATCTAAATCCAGATAAAAATCTAGACACATGCCAGCACTTCTCTACAGCGGTGATCACCAGAAAAGAATTCCAGTAGTTTAGAGGGAAGTCAGGAACCCTGAAATTTGGCAACTGGAGCCACAGTTCTCGTAGATCACATTCTTCCATCATAAAACGGACTTCTAAGGTAAACTAGCTTTTGCAACTTAGAAAAAAGGAGAGGAAGAGACCAAAGTGGGTAGACTAACAGAAGTACTAACCCAGAGTGGTCCCAATACCCTGGTCCCAATATCTCCTTTTTTCTATTATCATTATTGGGTTATGCCCTAAATATCCTACAACCACTACAACCTAGGTGTTTGGTCTTTTTGATCACTCACTTTGGCTGTACTTTTCTTAGCTTTTGCAACTTCATTACCTTGATTCAAGTCTACTTTCTAGTCCAATGAGTAACTCATTATACCATTCTTAAAGCAATATTAAGATGCATTCTAAGAACAAGGAACTTGATCCAGGCATAAACAATGCCTCTAACTCTCAACCAAATAATCATCTTATTAGCTAGGATAAATTTAATATTATTTTTGTTAAATAGTGTGTATAAATGGTAGGCCCTCTCCAACTCATTAATGACCTACCATCCACTAACCCCAGGACTGCTTCTATATTTTTGAATAACAGTCTAATCATGGGATATCATAGAAGAAAGGATACTAAGGAGCAAGGGACAAACTCAAATACACCTTGTTTATTCAACTGATATGATTGTCACATCACTTGTTCCCCCACATTTTAACACCAAAACAAGCAGTTAAAATTCAGAAATGATTGGAAAGCTAGTTAACTATCAGGATGAGTTTTAGTTTTCTTGTGTCATGGTATCTGCATCATCTGGCCCATTTCATGCTTATGTTGACTCCAAGCATCTTTCTGGAATCTTTTTCAGCACAGACATAGTTACATAGTTACAGAGTTACATAGTCACATAGCTAAAAAGAGACTTGCGTCCATCAAGTTCAGCCTTCCACACATATGTTTTTGCTGTTGATCCAAAAGAAGGCAAAAAGAAATTGTTAATTCCACAGAGGGATGATTTTTTATTATTTTACAAATATTATCTATTAAATCAACATTATTTAATATTAGACAGACGGACGGACGGATGACAGACGAACAGACGGACGACAAATGGATGGATGACAGACGGACGATAGACGGACGGCAGACAGACAGACGACAGACGGACGGACGACAGACAGACGGACGACAGATGGACGGACGACAGACAGTGGGATGACAGACAGACGGACGACAGACAGACGACAAACAGACAGATATATGATAGATATATGATAGATAGAGCAATTAGTCAAATTGCAATATTTGGCAGGTTTGTTCAGATTGAATTAGTTTGAAACACTGTGTTTGAAAAATATGCAATTCCTATATTTTCCATTTGATTGGCATATGAGGATTACTAATTATAGAGCAAACACTGTCAGATATCAAATTAGATGTGTTCATTCTTTTGAAATAACCCAATTTGAACTGGATTTTCTTTTTGTAAAAAAACGAGAATTACAAATTTGCTTGAAATGTGTTCACTCTATCCAAATATTTCTCAGTCCAAACCAAATTTAGACTTTAATCAACAACTCCTTTTAAATTTACTTAGACCTTGTGAATCTGCCCTAAAATATCAGATGAATTATATATTCAATGAAAGAGGGTCATATAAAATACTTCCCTTTGGTCCTGCTCCACTCTACTCTTTCACTCATTTCTTCAGTATCGGGGGTGTATCCTGACTGTAAACCACACAGGTGATTGACAGAAGGGGGAGATACCTAATTTTAAATAAGGGTTGTTTTTTATACAATCTTTACATTTGCTAGCAATTCTGCACGCACAATGGATAGATTGAATTTAATTTACTTTTTAAACAAATTAAGTTTTGTGTACCATAATGGATTCACTTTAAAAATATGCTATTATTGAATAAATCTTTGAATTTAAAATAAATAGCTTCTATTGTATAAGAACCTCAGCTGGCTCTTGCCATAAGACAATATTTATTCTTAGCTGAGTCTAAACCACGTAATTGCTATAATCTCTAGTTTTAATTCCACTAGAATTATATATCCTTCCTATGATGGACTAAATGCTACATGGAAATCCCAAGATCTGTGTCCCGTCGTCTCCTTTAGTCTGCTTTGCACCAGTTGTTACATTGTTTTCTTAACATAAACAGCAGAAAAGCCTATTAGTTATAACTGTGACAGCGGGTGGGGTTCTGCAAAGGGTGGGGTTTAGACCTACTGAAGAATCGTAATTTATAACACATGTCTTACTGTAACTAAGCTTTTTCAGTTTTGTATACAAATCTTTCCCTAAGGAAGGATAAGACTGACTTTCTTTACCATAATACTGCATGACAATGGATAATAGATTTGTGCATTCGGTTTCAGAAGAACTGGGATCCTTCCGGATTTTGGGCAATCAGCACGTCATTCAAATTCCATGTCTCCAATACGCCTTATGCATATATCAAGAACGAACAAACTGGACACTGGTCGAGCAATTTACCTATTTATAATTTATTTATTATATACTCAACTGAGCCCATCTGTAACAAGGATGAATTTCAAACTTCTTGAACACATTTTTATTTTTGCACTTACTGATTTATTTTTGCGCTGTGCATAAGTCTCCTAGATAATTGAAACAGAACAACAATAAAATATATCTTTAAAGACTTTGAGTAGTGGGTGGGTAAGTGGGGAGGGCAAATTGAAGCATTGCACGTAGATATTAGAAAGAAGTTGGACAAAACATAGGTCAAATAACTCTTAAAGGGACACTCCAGGCACCCAGACCACTTCTGCCAATTGAAGTGGTCTGAGTGCCAGCTCCCACCACCCTTAACCCTGCAAGTCTAATTATTGCAGTTTTTATAAACTGCAATAATTACCTTGCAGGGTTAAGTCCTCCTCTAGTGGCTGTCTATCAGACAGCCACTAGTGGGACTTCCGTGTTCTTAGAACACAAAAAGTGTTTTAAACGACGCTGGACATCCTCACGCAATGTATGAGGACCACCAGAGTCAGCGGAATCCACATAGGAAAGCATTGAATAATGCTTTCCTATTGGGAGATCTAATGCGCGCAGGTCTCCCCTGCCGGATGACATCGGCGAGGGAGGAGCATGGGCAGAGCCTGTCCCAGCGCCGAGGGACATCAGTGCTGGATTCAGGTAAGTTAATGAAGGGGTTTTCCTGGCACTGGAGAGTCCCTTTAACAAACATAGTGAATTTCTTTGCATATGTTGAAAGTATACATATTACTGGTAAAATCTTACAATACACAAAACATGTTATTTGGTTGAGAATTGTCAGCTGATGCTTTTTGTCAATATGCTAAACTCTCCACTACAGGGCTCTGGTCTGAAGATTTCATAGAAGATTCTCCTTGGTAACTTCTGGCTCTTTAGTTTTGGCAGTGGTGTCGGGGGCCCAACTGACCCTGGGTAAAAAGATGCATTGTCCCAAACCGATTTGACTCCTTACAATTTGGAGGACAGCTGAGACACTCCTTGCACCATATTCACTACAGTGAGCTGAAGTGGTTACGGTGCTTGGAGTGTTCTTTTAGTAAATTCAAAATAACATGTAAGGATTGCCATTTCTAAAATAGAGCAAATATATATGATTGTTAGTTCTGAGTAGTGGAAAGGGGTAAAATTAATGTTTATTAGTATAAAAAAAGTTATATTACTTTTGGAATAGAAGTTTATCAGTTATTAGAACAATGCTGATCTCGTGCAGTACACAGTGTTATGTTTATGTTCTTAAAAATAAAATAAACTATTGGAAAACGTGTCCAAGTCAGCTAATTTCCATTTTTGCTACTTTGATCTAGAATTTGCAATTCACCGTGAAGAAACTTGGAATTCCGAAAGTTTATACTTTAGAGAATAACCTTATTAATCAATGAATTTGATATGGAATACAATTTTCGGGGATAAACCTAAAGGTTACTTGTAGTGTAGTGGTGAAAGGGTTTTTATTGTAAACTGGTATTCTCATGTTTGCTGTAAGAGAAATAAATTATATGTACATGCAGGTTATTTCTTGACATTTTCTGATTAGTGTAGGGTCAGGCAGACCCTCCTTAGCCTCCAGGAAATATTTGAGACTACAACCTTTTTTAATCCTACTTTTATTCAACATCCACAGCCTGCAATGTGGATTCCAGGTAACCAGTTAAGTCATGAGATTCTTAAGGGTTGCAGCATTTCCCCCTGAAATTAGTGGAAGCAATACTGATTTTAACTCAGATCTTCTTCTGGAGCTATGTATGTTGCCCTAGGCAACCTACAGCACTCCCGATTATGTGGACTTCATCTCCTATAATGCTCTTACAGCCATAATGCTGAAAAAGCATCAGGGGAGATGTAGTCCACAATATTTGGAGTGCCGAAGATTGCCTACTTCAGCCGTACAGATTTCTATTTTTACCAAGGGGCTCTTTCTCCAGGGCATAGAGAGACACAGATTAGAAGCTAAGACTGTGAGATGCATGCATTTTATTCTAGCTCCTAAAATGTGTTCATGCAAATAATTATTTAGTTGTTACCAAAATCACTTTCGGGCCATTCAGATAAAGCCAAGTTTGCTTCAAGTTGGTTGAATTCGGCATCCACTCAGTGAAAAGGTCCTGAGACTTTCTAAACTAAAGTCTTCGTTCCCACTCTTTTAGGAGAAAGTGCATTTTCTTAACTTGTTACATATTTTTCCGAAAATTACAGCTATCGTCAAACTGAATATGAAAGGAGGGAGCATCTTCAGATGTTACAAAAACAAGTCTGATGTTATAGGGAAAGCATGAACGTTAGAGAGCAGGAATCGTTTAATGATCAGAAAGGTTTACATGTTGTACTCTAAACAGCTACAGTTGCCCAGTGACTGGCAATGTGATATGAGAATTTACTTCTCTGGATTTGCTCTCTGTATCTGTCTTCGATAAACAGCAACAACAGATACTCTTATTATGATCCTGCAAAGGGAACATTTCTAAAAATGTTTTTACATGACCGACATATTCATCATTAAAATGTTGCAGTACATTTATTGCAAGATAGAGCATGCTGTTTCTTAGATAAATGTTCCATTTTTATAGTTTGACATTTGGCAATCAAATTTCCTAAGTATTGGTTAAAGGTTGATAACCTACAATAGCTGCAATTTCTTAGTGATTTTTAACAACATATAAAATTGCTCTTCATTAAGTAGTGATAACTATTATCAGGAATTATTCTCCTTTCAATATGTTGCATCTCACAGAAGTCTAAGTCTCGACTTAACAAAAGCGACTGAGAAATAATTTAATTATTTTAAAACAAACTGTTTCAGTTACTTTATTTCTCAAGGGACATACTACAAGCTCCTTTAACCCCTTAAGGACCAAACTTCTGGAATAAAAGGGAATCATGACATGTCACACATGTCGTGTCCTTAAGGGGTTAAACAATTATAATATGGGACACAGTTTTAATGAAATGATCAATACGTCCATGTAGTTTTCACTATTTGAAAAATAAAGGTAATTTTATATGCAAGGGCTCTATGTATAAATGTAATTACATTTTACTTGTGTCACTAGATTATTCGAAGAATTACATGAAATACATACATTGACATTAAGCCTGATATCAGTACTCGAAAATCTAAATTTAACGGATTCCAGTCCTGTTTTGGAATTAATTTACAATGACATACTAAAATTTTACATTTAAAACATTCTAGAGATGTGCACGGAAATAATTTTTGTTTTGTAAATTTTTTTTAAATAAAACAAACTTTTTTGGGTCAAAAACATTTTCATTAATTTAAAGAACTTAATTTAACTTAATTTAACTTTCATTAACTGAATAGTTATTCCCCTTGGAGAATCAATTAATCCAAAAGGTTGGCAATCACAACAGACTCCTGAAGAGGGGTTTTCAAGTAGGAAGGTTATGAAATTATTAAAGATGAAGATAAGTCATATTGAAATGAGTCACATAGGAAATTTAAATATTGCAATTTGCAAGATAACTAAAGATGTGTATAATTAAAATAGCCCGCCCGCCGGGTGACACCAGTGGACCCCAGGGAATCCCCTCAGCTCTCCCAAGGTAAGGAGGCTGGGGGGATTACATTTGTTTTTAAAAACGTGTGTGTGTTAGAATGTTAGTGTGTGTGTGTTAGTGTGTGTGTGTGTTAGAGTGTGTGTGTGTGTTAGTGTTAGAGTGTGTGTGTGTTAGAGTGTGTGTGTGTTAGAGTGTGTGTTAATGTTAGAGTGTGTGTGTTAGTGTGTGTGTGTGCTAGTGTTAGAGTGTGTGTGTTAGTGTGTGTGTTAGTGTTAGATTGTGTGTGTGTGTGTGTGTGTTAGTGTGTGTGTGTTAGTGTGTGTGTTAGTGTGTGTGTGTTACAGTGTGTGTGTGTTAGTGTTAGAGTGTGTCAGTGAGTGTTAGTGTGTGTGTTAGAGTGTGTGTGTGTGTGAGTGTGTTACTGTGTGTGTCTGTTACTGAGTGTGTTAGTTTGTGTGCGTCTGTTAGTGAGTGTGTGTTTTGTGAGTGAGTGTGTGTCTGTCTGTCAGTGAGTGTGTATGTATGTCTGTCACTGAGTGTGTCTGTCAGTAAATGTGTGTGTCTGTTAGCTAGTGTGTATGCGTCTGTTCATGAGAGTGTGTGTGTCTTAAGCACTTACCTTTCTCCAGCGCCGGACTCCTGTGGCGCTGGGGATCTCTCCGCACCGATCCGCCTCTCAGCTCCGAATGCTAATGCGTGGCAAGAGCCGCGTGCGCATTCAAACCGCCCATAGGAAAGCATTACTTTCCTATGGAAGTTCAGTGATTTTCACAGTGAGAATCGCGAAAGCTCCTCTAACGGCTGTCAATGAGACAGCCACTAGAGGCTGGATTAACCCTCAGTGAAACATAGCAGTTTCTCTGAAACTGCTATGTTTTCATCTGCAGGTTTAAAACTAGAGGGACCTGGCACCCAGACCACTTCATTGAGCTGATGTAATCTGGGTGTCTGTAGTGGTCCTTTAAGTGTATGTGTATCTGCCTGCACTGGCGTACATACCGCGGTCGCAGGGGTCTCAGCCCTACGACCCCTGTGACCAGGTGCCTGCCGCCATGTGTTGCGGCCCCAGCCAGGGCAGAGTAAGCGCGGGGGGGGGGCCACG
>OW240914.1:304297513-304453944 GCA_933207985.1 Pelobates cultripes
ACCAGATGTAATTGGTGGCACTCACTGGGGAAATGGGCACAGTATGCACTGTGAGCCTGACACAGAAGCTGGCAGCAGTGGCAGACAACTGACTGCTATTCAATCTATAACAGTGAAAAAAGTGGGTTTTTTTTAAATCCAAGCTATTGTGACACCAGAGCCTGACACAGAAGCTGGCAGCAGTGGCAGACAACTAAGTGCAATTACATTACATAGAAAAAAAAATAAAAAAAAAGCATACCCTAACCCTAACCTAGCTATGCTTTTCCCTATCTAATGAACAGCAGCTACACTTTCCCTCCTCTCACTAAGCATGCAGCTTGAGAATGAATCTAAAATGGATGCTGTCCAGTAGGTGGGAGGGTCTGCTAGGGAGGGTGTGCTGCTAATTGGCTGGAATGTGTCTGCTGACTGTGAGGTACAGGTCAAAGTTTACTCAATGATGACGAATAGGGGGCGGATCGAACCGCGCATATGTTCGCCCGCCGTGGCGAACGCGAACATGCTATGTTCGCCAGGAACCGTTCGCCGGCGAACCGTTCGGTACATCACTACTCACAATACACAGCACAACCATTTATGCTAGACCCTACATGGAAATATACACACATAATGTAAGGGGATTGAATATCCCGGAAAAAAGACACTTATTAACCCGAGAACTTCGGAAACAAAGCGCGGGCGTGGTCTGCCTGCAGGAGACCCACTTCTGCACGAATGATCATCCAGAGGTGTTGGCTATAGAATACCCATATCAGTTTCACTCCACCTCTCCGACTAAGTCCAAAGGCACATTTATCTTGATAAGCAGATACGTCACCTTCTGCCTAAAATGACAGCGTGTAGACCCCATGGGCAGATACATGATGATAGTGGGAACGATTAATGATGTGGAATACACGATTGCAAACATATATGCACCAAACCAAAACCAGAGGAACTTTTTACACAAAATATGCCAAACATTGACGTCTATAAGACAAGGAATAACACTGGTCTGTGGAGACTTTAATCACATTTTTGACCCGAACATGGACACAACCATACACAATACTAGCAGTAGATACAGAACCCTCAAGCGCCAAAGTAAAGCCCTCCAGACATTATTGCACGTCTACCACTATTACGATGTATGGAGAATCACACACCCATTGGAAAAAGCATATACACATTTCTCACACGTCCACAACTCATATTCCAGAATAGATGGGTTCCTCCTCTCGGGTTCCCACCTTAACCAGATCAAGACTTGTCACATATCACATGGTCGGATCACGCTCCGGTACTCCTTGAAATGAACGACCTCTATGACGTCAAACACCGTAGCCCCTGGAGAATTAATGATTCCCTCCTCCACAGTCCACAGTTCGTGGCTGATCTGACTACACAACTAAAACAATACTTTGTGGAAAATGAGACGCAGGACGTCTCATCCACGACAGTCTGGATGGCCCATAAACCAGTGGTAAGAGGCCTACTGATAAGGCAGGCCTCACACCTCCGAAAACAGGCACAAAAGCACATATTCGAGCTACAAAAAGAACTAAATAACATAACCAGCCAAAACCAAATATCCCCCACTGACGACAAGCGTCAGCGCATACTCCAAATAACTAGAACTCTGAACAACCAAGCTATACACTTACCGCGCCTTACAAGCCACCAACAACAAGATCTCACAAAACCAATAAGTACAGAGGAAATATTAGCGGTAATAAAATCCCTGCCTTCGGACAAATCCCCAGGACCAGACGGGCTAAATAATGAATATTATAAGAAGTTTGGCACCACCCTGGTACCCTACCTGGTCAAAAGATATACACAGGCCGTTCTGCAAAGAACCCTACCCCCTGAAATGTTAGCGGCGCACATAGTAACACTACCCAAGCCAAGGAAACTGCCCACAGTACCACAGAACTTCAGGCCCATATCCCTACTAAATACAGACGCCAAAATCCTAGCCACAGTGTATGCAATACGACTGGGGGCAGTATTGCCAACTATCATTCAAAACGACCAAGTGGGCTTCATCAAAGGGAGACAAGGGTCTGACAATACGAGAAAGGTGCTAAACATCTTGCACCATCTCTGCAAAACAGAACACGGGGGCTTGCTGGTCTCTCTAGACGCGGAGAAGGCTTTTGATCGCCTACACTGGCGATTCCTTCGCGAAGTGCTACACAAGTTTGATATCCCAGAGGGGTTTGTATCGGCGGTGGAAGCGCTATATGGCTCCCCAGGGGCCCAGGTGCTAAACTCTGGGTTCATCTCAGAGCCCATACGACTCACGGATGGCACCAGGCAGGGGTGCCCCCTGTTGCCCCAACTATATGTCTTGGCACTGCAACCCCTGGCGGCAAGGATAAGAGGCAACCCAAAAATAAACAGAGTCACGATTAACAAAAGGGAATACACGACAAATCTATTCACAGATGACATCTTACTAACGCTCACGCAACCACAGATCTCCCTCCCCAACTTACTACAAGAAATAACTATATATGGACAACATTCCTACTACAAACTAAACATTACAAAAAACAAGCCAGGGGGGTGGGGACAACTGTACTAGATCTTCTACCGAAAACAAGACCATATAAGGAATCAAACTCACAAAAAAACAGATAAACCTGTTAGCGGCAAACTATGACCCGCTGTTGAGAAATACGGCGAACACTTTGAAAGGGTGGGAGGGGAACTTCCTATCGTGGCTGGACAGGATGGCCGCAGTGAAAATGATAGTTCTGCCAAAATTTCAATACTTAGTGAGAACCCTACAGATCCATATACCATAAAGCTACTTAGTTAAATTGCATAAGCTCATAATGGGCTTTATATGGGCTCACCAAAATACTAGGCTGGCAGCGAAGGTGTTGAGCAGACCACAGGCACAAGGGGCCCTGGGGATACCAGACATTAGACTATACTATAAAGCGGCTATCCTGACCACTGTCCGACAGGCCCATGCACAGGAGGAGGTACCGCATTGGGTGGAGATGGAGGCATCTTGGGCATGCCCCATGGGCCTGAGCTACTTATTCTGGATACCCCACACACAAAGGAAAATACACCAAGATGTACCGCCCACTACACGACTTTTATTCACCATATGGGACACTTTCAGACAACGCTGGGGGCAGACCGTGGGGTGGGCACGAACGACCCCCCTGTACAGCCTACACTTAGTAAACCCCACTTTCGACTACCGCCCATGGACACAACAGGGATGCACCATGATAGGCCACCTATTCGAAAAAGACAAACTAGCCGATTTCCCAATCCTACAGCGCAAATACACCCTACCACATAACACCATCTTTCAATACCTCCAAGTGAAATCCATGATTCAGGGATCTGCGACTAACACTGCAACAGCCATGGCAAAGCATATTGAACAGATGTGCACAGCCACAAAACAGCCCAAGAAATTGTTATCCACCCTATACAATAAGCTGATCCAACAGACCACAGGCCCTCCAGACAAGTTCAAAATAGCCTGGCAAACGGACATAGGGAAAACTTTCACTGAGCAGCAATGGGGACAAGCATTCTTGGCATACAAAAAGAGGACGAGTTGCGCGTCTCACTTGGAGCAGATGCACAAACTCCAATACCGCTGGTACATGGTACCCGAGAGGCTGGCAAAAATTTACCCGAACTCCTCCGGCGCATGCTGGAGATGTCGAGGGGAGGTGGGATCCACATGTAGTGGAAGTGTCCAATCATAGCTAAATACTGTAGGGAGGTGGAGGACATAGCGAGAAGGGCACTAGGTAGCGAGATCACGATAACACCGGAATGTGGACTCTTGTTCATGGGTTTAGAAGAGCTCAACAGAACAGACTCCCGTTTACTATTTCATATCCTGGTGGCGGCCAATAACCAGATAGCAAGGGCATGGAAACAGGCCCAAGCACCCACAAAAGAGGCTCTGCTTCAGCAAATAACCACGAATCTGGAGTACAAACAGGGATTGAACAGACAAAATCCCTCCAGCAAACATGCCACTTTGGCCAACACAAAGTGGGTGACAAAGATGGAGGGGTACAGGGAGTAGGGAGAAAAAAAAATAAAGTTCTTGGGACGAAGCATCCCCCATAGGGAAGGGAAAGAAAGTAAGAAAGAACGCCGCAAAGGTCAGGAGAATAGAGACCGCCGCCCACCCTGGGCCTGTTAACCCACATGTACATAGTTAATAGGTTATAGTTTTAATGACACAAACAGAAAGACGCCTCTATGCAGGTCCACAAATGCAGACAAAGCTAGAAAGGATCACAAAAAGTTGGTAACTAGACTAGGAGAATAGGCCACTGAGTGGCCCTAGAGACGGTCGATCCGAGTGACAAGAGGGAAAGAAAATAGGTCATAAGGGTGACACTGGTTAGTATGGCAAGGAAACACGACCAGTAAAAATTAATGTGTCGGATCCCCCCCTCCCCCTTAACTTCCCATTTTCTTTCTGTACCCCTCCCCCATCCCTTTCTGCACCCGAACTACCACTCACCGAAAAGATAAATGAAGCTTAGACAATACAATACATGTGAAGACAAGCCGAACCCAAACAAGACAATGTCAGGATTGTTGTTTCCCCCCTCACCCTATCTTTCTTCTGTACCCCCGAAAAATCAATAAAAACTGTCAAATTAAAAAAATATATATATTTATGGGCCAGGCATACAACAACATTATTTATGAACTCTTTTAAAAAGATTGGTGTTTAAACCTAGAATTTCTGTCATCATGCCTGCCCTAGGTCCTGTACCTTTAAAAACTTGAGTTTTGGTGAGGTGTATAATGTTCATGAAATGCAAGTGAGTCATGTGAATGCTGCTAATCAAATCTAATTTGAGTGGTAAAATATGATGTGTATGGATAAAATGTAATGTTTAGTGAACAGACCCATAAATGACTTGATAGATGCAATGTATCTAGTAACAGAATTGGCTACAAAGAGCCATGTCAACTACAGCTAGTATACTTCACTTACCCATTATAATCATAGCAATGCTTATTCCAAGCCATATAAATATTCCAACAAGTTGGCTACCTGCAATATAAGCAATACAAAAAGTTTAATCTGTTAGTAAATGTATAAGCAATGGCTTTAAAAATATACTATATAGTGAGCCAGAAGGCAATGTTCGACCACATTGCTACTTTAGTAGTGCTCCTCTCATCCAGACAAGCTTAATAAAGGTTCTTTTGGGAGGCAATACATCATATTTAACAGTAAAATATAATTCTTAACACTGCATGTTTGTTTGGTCCTATTGGTATATACATACATGTAAAGAGCAGTTCTGAGGCAAAGAACAAACTGTGGAGCAATTTTACTACATGACAGGAGGCTTCATATTTGCATATCTTTCTTTACTGAAAACTCCAGCAGCATAGAAACAGTAACAACCAATCATAGAAAAGATATGGTGCCCATAAAAGGCCCTGTCTATGACATCACTTCCTCTTTCTTTGCTGCTCCAGCTATCTACAGGTCAGAGTATTTGTTACCTCTCTGTTTGCTGTACATGTCTGATCCTTTATTGCCATATTCTATTGTATTTTATTCACACCCTGTCTACCTATTCCTGTCCATTTACCTTTTCCTTATGCAGTTCCCCTGTTTTCATTGCACTATATTATAACCTTGTATTATTGTGCTTGTTTTACCGGCGGACCGCGGGCGTCACGGCTGTCTGTGCCGCGCTCGCTGCGCGGTCCGGCTCTCTCTATCTTACAGGGGGCTGGGTGGGACGGGTGGAGGGTAGCCGGGGTTAAACTTTTCTTTTTGCCGCGGATTTCCAGCCCGCTCGCGGCCTGCCTTCACACACGGCGGCTCGGGAATCACCCGATCGCCGCAACGAATGCGGGGGAGTGCCGTTAGGGCATTTTGTTGCTTCCCCCTCCAGCCCTCAATCCCTACACTAGGAATTTTTGTTTAACAACACCCTCACAGAACTCCCTAATCAATGTGAGGGGCAAATAAAGCATGCACAAGCTGTAATGGTTACAAGGCTGTAATACCAGTGTTAACTGAGCACACTATTTAAAGGACCCCTGCAGCAATATATATATATATTGCAACCACCCCTCAGGGGACTTGGCACCACTGTACCCTTCAAAGGGAAGATCATACCTGTTACCCTATACAGGGTCATATTATACTACTGCACCCTAGGGTGCACGCTGATGTGGGTGTCCTCTGGGTATTTTTTCATGGCACACCACCGGGGGTGACCCCCCCAGACACGCATGCTAGGGCGCCACAGCCCATTTCAGTTTGATGTGGGTGTCCTCTGGTTACCACGGCACACCACCCGGGGTGACCCCGAGATTATGCACAAGGGCCTACACCTAACACGCAAATTCACGCATAGCCTGAATTTTATTATTTACGTGCATACTCAGCCTTCCTTATATATACCCTGTACCGACTGGACATCCCGGTCGTGATAAGAGTCGATCATTATATGCATGTGACTCCCCCACGAACTGTCCACTGAACCTTGTTTTCGCCCGATAGGTCGAATTACACCACAGATCATGGAAGATACCCAAGCCAGCCAAGACTTCCAAGCCATGATCAATGCCGCCGTGGCGGCTTCTGTGGAAAAGGCCCTCTTGAGGGCTCTACCCCCCAGCCGGGAAGCCACAAGCCCACCAGAGTGCATGGAAGCCTCGGACTCGGAGGTGTCCAAAGCCAAGAGACAAAGAAAGACTTCAAGTCCACCCTCAACCAAGACTAAGGGCAAGCTACCCATCAAACGCGTTAAGAAGGTGGACCGTCAGCCCACCCCTTTCCCACCTCAATCCTCGGATGAGGAGGACACCCACGTCCCACACACCTTAGACGTAGTGGACGAGTGGCATGGAGACGGCTCACATTCGGACGACGAGGAGTGGCAAGACCTACCACCCACCTCATCGAAATACGTCAAAGAGACCTTCATAGACGGCCGGGACATGGCCGGCGGGGACCACCCCACCGCACAGGCCGAAGACGGTGCTTTCCTGGACGACCAGGGGACACTACTGTTCGACCCACGCACCATCCGGCACCCACGGTCCTCAGAGTGGACAATGCCGGATCATTTGACGAAGTTTATACACTACTGGCTGCGCAAACCGCTGGAAAAGGAGGTACGGGCACGCCTCAGGGCCGAATGCCCCAGGCCGCTAATTCCCGATAAAGTGGCACTGACGCCCGAATTCGATGACACGATGGTGGTCTTCATGTCACGCACGGGCAGGGACCCGCGCAAAGGGGTGGAGAAAGGCATGAAGGCGGCACAGGACAAGGTGCTGGATTTGCTCGGTCCCATCGCCAAGATGCTATACTTGGCTGACATAGCCCTCAGCCAAGACTCCCAACTAGACCCACACATCATACGAGAATGGGCTCAACGCGCGGTGTGCCTGCTAGGCAACGCCAATGCCGCCCTTTGCGTCGAGAGACGCAGGTCGGCTCTGATACGTATCGACAGCAAGCTTCTAGATCTCG
This sequence comes from Pelobates cultripes, assembly GCA_933207985.1. Taxonomy (NCBI): domain Eukaryota; kingdom Metazoa; phylum Chordata; class Amphibia; order Anura; family Pelobatidae; genus Pelobates; species Pelobates cultripes. Next base: position 304,305,012 of record OW240914.1, read on the forward strand.
GGGCTAAAGAATTCGGACCGAAAGCCCGGGGCTTGTTGTTTGGTGATGCCTTCATCATGGAACTCAAACGTCATGTGAACCTCTTCACCACCTTAAATAAGGCCCAAACCTCTCTCAAACAGGTGTTCCACACCCCATCTACTAGAGGTGTTTTTGGAAGGGCTGGTCGGCAACGGAGCCGTGCCACCAGCCGATTTTGGACCTCAGGTTCCAGATCTTACCCGCAACTTTCCGAGGAACTGGGAGGACCAGAGGTGTCAGAGGCCGTGGACGCGGCCGCTTTAACAATGGTGAGTCCCTCTATACACACCGATGCACCAAAGTTTATTGCTGGCAACCTATCTTTTTTCTTCCAGAACTGGGAGCTGATTACCAGGGACGCCTGGGTCTTACAGACGGTACGCGGCTTCGTAATAGACTTTGCCGCGCAACCCGTCCAAACCGCCCCCCCTCCCCCGATCCACATGTCGTCAGAACAAAACCGCCTGGTGGACGAAGAGGTCCACACACTCTTCGAAAAGGGCGCGATTCAATACGCACCGGACAGGGGAGGCTTCATGAGCAACATCTTCTTGGTCAAGAAAAAGACGGGCGAGTACCGGCCGGTTATCAACCTCCGGCAACTAAACTCTTTCGTAATCTACAGACACTTCAAGATGGAAGGAATCCATCTTCTACAAGACCTCCTCGTCAAGAACGACTGGTTTACGCGCCTGGACCTCAAGGACGCGTACCTCACGGTTCCGGTGGACAGGCACTACCGTCAGTTCTTACGTTTCCGTTGGAGAGGGCGGGTGTGCCAGTTTACGTGCCTGCCATTCGGTCTCAGCTCGGCCCCGTGGTGTTTCACGAAGTTGCTGAGACCAGTGATGGCTCACCTCCGTACAAGGGGCATACGGTGTCTCGTATATCTGGACGATTTGCTGATTTTCTGCGAATCCGTCTCCAGACTACGATCGCAGACGAAATTTGTAGTTCACTTGCTAGAATCTCTGGGGTTCGTAGTGAACAGACAGAAATCGTCTCTCTCCCCATCCCAGTCAGTACAATTCCTGGGCTTCGACATCGACTCGAAGGAATGCGTGCTCAGCCTCCCTTCAAGAAAGATTGCCTCAATAAGGAAGGAAATCAGGCGGACTTTACGGATGGACACGATACCGCTCAGGATGCTCGCTCGGATTGTGGGACTCCTGTCCTCGTCCATACAAGCGATATTTCCGGGCCCTCTACACTACAGGGCCATGCAACGGCTGAAAGCGGGATATCTGCGTGCCGGTCATTCCTACGACCACTGGATCCCACTCACTCCGGAGGTGAGGTCGGAACTGCGATGGTGGTTACTTCACATACAAGCCTGGAACGGCAAGGCGATCTTCGGCCCTTCCCCGGACTTCATCGTAGAATCGGACGCCAGTTTGTGGGGATGGGGTGCCCACTGCTCAGATGCCTCCACGGGGGGCCCATGGCAGGGAGAGGAGACCAACCTACACATCAACTGCCTGGAGTTGATCGCGGGCTCCTTCGCCATTCGCAGCCTGGCCAAGGACAGGTCGAATTGTTGTATCCTGCTCCGCATGGACAACATCTCGGCGGTGCAATACATCAACCGCCTAGGCGGGGCGAGGTCGAAGGACCTGACCGAAGCCACGAAGGACATTTACAGTTTCTGCCTACGGAGGAACATCACGATACAGGCGGAATACCTCCCAGGAGTCTCCAACCTGACGGCGGACTGGTTTTCCCGACACTGGAGAGACACCAGCGATTGGAAACTCAACGAGGAAATATTCCGGACACTACGGCGACGGAAGGGACCGCTATCAATAGACTTGTTAGCCTCCAGGACCAACCACCAACTTCAAAAATACTACAGCTGGCTCCCGGACCCGATGTCCGAAGCAGCGGACGCATTTCTTCAGGACTGGCCCCCTCACGGGGCCTACGCCTTTCCTCCATTCTCTATGATTCCACGAGTGCTGCGGTACACACGCACTCACAGGATATCGCTCCTGCTCATAGCACCTCTCTGGCAGAGTCAACCGTGGTTCCCGGACCTCCTGGAGATGTCCGACGACCATCCCATTCGGCTTCCGACCGTTCCACTCCTCCTGTCGGGACCTCGGGGGGAACTACATCCCCTCGTCCTGGAAGGACAACTGGAACTGGTGGCCTGGACGATTTCAGGGGCTCCTGGTCGGTCCACGGCCTATCGCAATCTACTAAAGACCTCCTGTGGGACTCATGGGCTCCTGGCACAAGGAGATGTTACATCTCCGCATGGTCAGCCTGGAGTGATTGGTGCGTGGAGAGGGATTCCGATCCCTTTACTGCCTCTGTCCCACTGATCCTCAACTACCTCGCTCATCTTTTCTAGACGGGTCGATCATATAGATCCCTTAACGTGATCAGATCGGCTATTTCAGCGGCGCATGTCCCAGTACAGGGCAGGCCAGTGGGTCAAGACCCGCTGGTATGCCGTCTACTGCGGGGCGCCAGACTTACGAGGCCCCCAGCGCCCAAGTATTCCAGCCTCTGGCAAGTTAATGGGGTGCTGGATTTCCTCCGGGGCTGGCCGGATAACCCGTTTCTATCACTGAAACAGCTCTCAGCTAAACTGACCCTTTTGCTATGCCTCGTCTCTTTCCGACGGGTGTCTGACATTAGGGCGTTTGACGTGGACGGTTTCTCCCTCACCCCGGAGGGAGTCGCCTTTTCCATATCAAGACGGACTAAATCGGATTCGTCCTCGGTGACTTATCCGTATTTTGATTCCGACCCCAAGCTATGTGTGGTCAAGACACTGTTGAGGTATACGGAAATCACGGCCAACCTTCGGCGTTCCCCGACGGGTCAGCTACTGATTTCTTACGTAAGGCCTCACGGACCGGTGTCTACTATAACCTTGGTCAGATGGGTTCGCTGGCTTTTAAGGTTGGCAGGAGTCGACTCCGGTTTCGGAGCGCATTCGGTCAGAGGGGCGGCAGCATCCCAAGCCTTCTTGGCAGGCGCCTCCCTAACCGACATCATGGGTTGTGCGGATTGGACACGGGAGAGTACGTTTAGGACGTTCTACTTCCGTCACTCCTCTCACGCTTCCTTCACACTGGTCAGAGCTAAGCTTTAAAAATGCAAATATGAAGCCTCCTGTCATGTAGTAAAATTGAAGATTATATTAGCTTTAGTGTACTAATAATCTTAATTTTAGTAATGACAGGAGGCAAGTATTTCCCACCCGTTGGATCCCGCCCAGGTGAGTTTGTACTATACAGATTGTGTTCGGTGTTCAGGAAGACTTATATGTTTATATTGTACTACCTCTTAGGAGGACACATGTTCAGTACCGTAGCTGTATTTTGGTCATATTCGTTGCACTATATGATGTTTTCTTCTTATTGCATGGCGTAGCTTGCAGGTTTAGTTATTTGAGTATTGACAGTTTTTTCACAGTACTATATACTCTAGGAGATGTTACAGTTTTCGTAATATTTATAATATGTGGGCACGTTGCCACTTCAGAAACCTTTCACTTTTTTCTTTTTCTTTCAGCATGAATGTCTTCTCTACGGGACAAAGTTTCACCTTCCATGCCGCTTGACCATGGAATCGCCGGAGTTGGTTTTTCTCCGCTACGTTTGTTGAAATGTTAACGGACTAAGTTTATGTTGTTGTTGTTTATCATTCGCTTCAAAGAAAGAGGAAGTGATGTCATAGACAGGGCCTTTTATGGGCACCATATCTTTTCTATGATTGGTTGTTACTGTTTCTATGCTGCTGGAGTTTTCAGTAAAGAAAGATATGCAAATACTCGCCTCCTGTCATTACTAAAATTAAGATTATTAGTACACTAAAGCTAATATAATCTTCAATTATCAAAGAAACTGCTGTTTCTCTCTTTCATTTTAATCTGGCCATTTACACCTGCAGTTGTTGTTTGTTTTTAATAAATGTAGCCAATTAACTGGCAGATTCTTATCTAGATTTTTGTTTGTGGATGAATGGTGCCCTTTGGTTCAGTGATGGTAGAAAGTTGGAAGTGCTATATTTTGGGTAGAAACCATGTAATAACTCTCTGTGCCCAGACTCATTTTCATTCATCCTTTCCTGTTACTTCACTGTCCAGTCTAAGCATAGATTTTCTTTTCCCTTCCATTTTGTTTAACGTTTCCACCATGATGGTACCATGGGGCATTAAGTTCTATAGCAATCCATGTTTACCATGGTCTCTAGTACCACCTCAGAGGATTTGACTGCCACAGATTGCACCCATGGCACAGATTGACCATTATTATTATTCTTATTTGGTAACACAGCAGCTTTATATATAATTAATAACGCATGAAACTATCTACAGACCATATTCATTTATTTAGTGGTTAATTTGTTTTCAAAATACTTGTAATTACACTATGTCATTTTCCATGTGTTACAGGAGCACTCCAAACACTAGAACCATCACAATACACTGTGGTGGTTATAATGCCAGGAGTGCCCTGGTGTGCCCCCATTGTAAGTTGTCAAACCATTTTAGAAAAGTTTGGCTTCTTACTCGGGGTCTGTCAGCTGAGGCTACTTGCATCTTCTCAGCCTTCAGGAGCTTCCATTAGCTATCCTGAGCTACTTGACATAGAACTTCCAGCTAGAGCAGTGCTTGACAAACACCAGGTTAGAAGTCAAATCTTTTTTAAAACCTTTGCTTACATTGGGAGGTCATCAGGGCACTCTTAGAACCATAATCACTACATTGCACTGTAGTAGTTGTGGTGCTCGAAGTGCTCCTTTAAGTACATTTCATTCATTCATAACATTAATGTTCTTTTCAGTGTTGTGACTTTGTACTTTTACCCTCTTAATAATTTAGGCTTTTTAATATTATTGTTGTTTGTTCCACCATAATTTAACACTTTGCACACATAATATAACCTATACAGTTTTTAAAGGACCAATAGGATTATAAGTATACTTAACAAACTGCTAGTTATAAACATAATAAAAACATGGGAATGTGTAAAAAATAAAAACAAAATCATATATATATGTTTAGAACATTTTGGAAGCTATTGACAAATATGGCAAGCAGTGAAATGTGGTTTTAAAATTAAATCTTTAAGTATCAGCATGCAATTTAGATAAACAGTAATAGCAGTCACAGGGTTTATATACAAAAGTATATAGAATATATATTTGTAGAAAATTTAACTATTAACTAAATTTGTAGATATTTAACTATTAATATCTTAACAGCTTGCCTCTTTACTTGCCTCCCATGTACGCTATTTGATGGTAACATTGTCTGTGATGCTATGACTTGGATGCTATTTCTAATCCTCCCTTAGCCTTAAAGGACCACTATAGTGCCAGGAAAACAAACTTGTTTTCTTGGCACTATAGGGTCTTTAGGTCCCCTCCACCCTTAGGGTCTCACTCCCGCTGGGCTTAAGGGGGCTAAAGGGGTTAAACACTTACCTTTCTCCAGCGCTGGGCTCCCTCGGCGCTGGGGAACTCTCCTCCCTCTCCCGACGACAGCAAGAGCCGCGCGCACATTCAGACAGTCCATAGGAAAGCATTTCTCAATGCCTTCCTGTGGATGTCCAGCGTCTTTTCACTGTAATTTTCACAGTAAGAAGCGCGGAAGCCACTAGAGGCCACTAGAGGCCACTAGAGGCTGGATTAACCCTAGTGTAAACATAGCAGTTTGTCTGAAACTGCTATGTTTACAGCTGCAGGGTTAACACTACAGGGACCTGGCACCCAGACCACTTCATTGAGCTGAAGTGGTCTGAGTGCCTACAGTGGTCCTTTAAAGGGATTCTATAGTGCCAGGAAAACAAAGCAGTTTTAGAAACTGTAGAAACCTATAGTGCCAGGAAAACAGAGCAGTTTTAGAAACTATAGAAACCTACAGTGCCCACAGTGATTTACTTACCTGAATCCAGAGCCGCTGTCCCTCAGCGCAGGGTCAGGCTCTGTCCACACTCCTCCCTCGCCGACATCAGCCAGCGGGGAAGACCTAATGTGTATGCATGGCGATGGCCGCGCTCACATTAGTATTTACCCATAGGAAAGCATTATTCAATGCTTTCCTATGGGGAAAAATCTGGCGCTGGAAGTCCTCATGCAGAATATGAGGAATTCCAGCGTCAAATACCGGACCACAGGTCCGTTTCAATTCAGGAGGTGGAGTTAACCATCAGAGATAATTATTGCAGTTTCTCAAAAACTTAAATAATTACCACTGTTGGGTTAAGGGACATGGGACATTGCACCCAGACAACGCCAATGAGCTGAAGTGGTCTATGTGCCTACAGTGTCCCTATAAGTCTAATTGTTACTCAAACCCTAACCCTAACTATACAAACTAGTTGATTGACCCCCACATTGATTGATCGTTATGGGAGGCAATCAGAGTAATGACATGCCTTAAGTTCATTTTAAGACAGGTCATTCATGTGATTGTCTCCCAGGGGAATTGGTTCGTCAGGGTTCCAATTCTGGACTGTTGCTGGACTGCCTCATTGTGAGGTTATCCACTAGTAACCAACTGACAGCTGATAACAGTAGGCACAGTGGCAGCAGACCAACTTTCATAAAATTGTACACATAAGTTCTAAAAAAACAAGACAGGTACCCTTTAATAAAGGTGCTTATTTGTATATATGCCACACTAGGGGGTATACTCATGCCTTCAAGAACCACAAAGGCACTGAAGTGTGAAAGAAAGTAGGCCTGGGCAGCCAAGAGGAAATTTCCTCTTGATGCGACAATTAAATTTTTCATGGTCAAGGCCGCCTAAGATGAAAATAAATACCTTGTTGACTGCATTGTTTCCAGTGTAAGTCTATGTGTAATGTGTGCATCTTATAATGTTTGATAGGTGTTAAGTATGTTATTTCTAGAGTTGAGCGAAAACCTGTTCGGGTCTGGCGGGTTCGGCTGAACTTCGGGAAAAAAATTCCGGGTTCGGGATCGAACTTGACCCCGAACCCGAGCCCCATTGAAGTCAATGGGGGCCAAACTTTTGGGCACAAAAATGGCTCTAAAAAAGTCCTTGAAAGGGCTAGAAGGCTGCAAAAGGAAGTAAAATGGGGGTAAGAGTAGAACAAATGCCCTGCAAACAAATGTGGATAGGGAAATCACTTAAAATAACCTAAAAAATGTACCTAAAAATTAAAAATACAGCTGAGCCATAAAATAGCACTAGATGGATTCTTTGATTTTAGCTTTGGAAGAACATAAATCAAAATCTAAAGCATTGCTGTCAGGAGGATCACCAGAATTATCCATTTGAGAGAGGGTTGGATTGCAGGGTATTCTCTTTCATTGTTCAAACTGAGCTCAACTCCTGATGCATGGAGAAAAGGCCTTCACAAGTGTCTGTTATTTTGTACATAGTTTATACTAAGTGACCCATAGGTTGAGGAGGCGGTGACCGTGGAGGAGTAGGTGGAAGCTGCGGTGGAGGAGGAGGAGGTAGCCAACACTGTTTTTTATTTGCTTGTTTTTTGTTTGTTTTTTTAATTGGGGTAGCCCCCAAAATATTGGTACATATAAAAAATAAACATTTGCGGCCTACGGTGCATTTCTTGCAGTCCAATAGTGCCATCTGGTTTTTAAAACTGTCCGTCTCCACCAGACGGAATGACAGCATTTCAAAGGCCAGGAATTTTGAAATGCTGGCATTCAGGGCCAGGGATCAGGGGTGGGTAGGGGGGTACTTCCTCTTTCTCTCCAGTGTTTGGGTGATGGACAGCTGAACGCTCCCATGGGACAGTGTGGAGATGCTTGGGGACGGTGGCGAACGTGGTGGCGTTGCTGCCACATCCTCTGTTTGCGGGGTGGCAGCTGCCAGTGTCACTCCAGAGGTGGAGGAAGAGCCCGAGACAGTAGCAGAAGAGGAAGCAGAAGGAGCCTGAGACCTTTCTTGGTTTTTGAGGTGCTTACTCCACTGCTGTTCGTGCTTTGCATGTAGATGCCTGGTCATGCAGGTTGTGCTCAGGTTTAGCACGTTTATGCCTCGCTTCAGGCTCTGATTGCACAGCGTGCAAACCACTAGTGTCTTGTCGTCAGCACATTGTCTGAAGAACTTCCACGCCAGGGAATTCCTTGGAGCTGGCTTTAGTGTGCTTGGTCCCTGAGTGCGGTGGGCAGTAGCAGGCATACTGTCTAGGGGATGGCCGCTCCGCTTTTGCACCCTGCTCTAGGAGGAGGCGGATGTGGAGTAGGAGGTTGAGGAGGCGGTGACCGTGGCGGTGTAGGTGGAAGCGGCGGTGGAGGCAGAGGAGGTAGCCAACACTGTTTTAAATTTTTTTATATATTTTTTTTTTATTGGGGTAGCCCCCAAAATATTGGGACATATAAAAAAAAAAAAAAAATAATAAGTGCACTTGAGTATAACAATGGCTGGGTGAGGCCGGTATAAATGTCTATTCTGCCTGGTTCATTTTGATAAACGTGAGCTTGTCCACATTGGCCGTGGACAGGCGGCTGCGCTTGTCTGGGATAACCTCGTGCCGATCGCACGTCCCCGTGACGGCAAAAACGCATTCGGATGTCTTCCCTATCAACTTTCGATGTAATTTTCTGCACCTACCATGGTGACCATGGGTAACGGGGAATCAGGGTTCGATTCCAGAGAGGGAGCCTGAGAAACGGCTACCACATGCAAGGAAGGCAGCAGGCGCATAAAATTACCCACTCCCAACACGCGGGAGGTAGTGATGACAAATAAAAATACACTACTCTTTCGAGGCCCTGTAATTGTAATGAGTCCACTTTAAATCCTTTAACTTGGATCAATTGGAGGGCAAGTCTGGTGCAGAGCGACTGACCCGTGAGTGCTGCAGCTGAAGCTTCACTATCGCCTGCTGCTGCTTGCTGAAGCTGCATCAGGGTCCTGGTATGTGGCTGCACAAACGCTGGTGCTCAACACCAGGGGGCGTGCGGTTACCCTGCACCAGACCCTGCTATTTCATTCCATTCATTAATAATGATAATACCTACAAATCCTAAGGTTTTTTTCCATTTTTTAATATATTAAGATTTTTCGTTGTTTAGTGGAAGATACCCTCTATACCAAAGATTTTTTTGATACAAGGCTGCCACCTAGTGAATTTATTTATATCGCAATCACTGCTTTTCTGTATTCAAAGATTTTTTGTATTTTTGTATTTCATTATTCTATCAGTTTATGTGCTTATAAGTGGTTCCTAGTGTATATTTTAGAGTTTTTAACGTTCTGCTTAGATTATCTTTTATAAGATTATTCCCAACAGTTTGTAGCATCTGGTAAGAGATGTCCTAGTACGTGTAGGCTTTTCCACCTATTATTATTCATTTGAATTTTTAAAACTGCAATGTAAGCACAATATTTGACGGTTCTATTTGACTCTCAGATATGAAGTGCACCGCAGGCTGCAAATGTACTATTTAGCACCAAAAAGTTTGATTTTTTAAACCAACAATGTAACAGTAGTATTTAAGGGTTTTATTGGATTGCAAGAAATGTAGTACGCAAATGTATTATTTAGCACCAAAAAAATTGCAGTATTTAAAAATGCCTAGATGTTGCCCACTGATCTACCAGACCAGGATTAAAGTAATGTGCCTGGCACACATGCAATTGCAAGTGCACTGCACTCTCTGTGGCACTGGGCTTAGGGCAGGGTACAAAAATGTAGTATAGCACCCACAAAAATAATCGCTGTAGTTTGAATAATGGCTGTAGTTTGCAGATTCAACACCAGAATTCTTTCCTAATCTGTCCCTTACAGCTGCAGCATCCTCTCCCTACACTAATAAGAGCTCATGTGCGTGCGGCGCTACGCGACTTCAGCTAATATATAGAGGCTGGGTCACATGCTGCACTGGCCAATCACAGCCATGCCATTAGTAGGCATGGCTGTGATGGCTTCTAAGGGCACACGAGTCAAACGCTTGTTGATTGGCTGCCCTGCAGCCTTTCAAAACGTGCCATTAAATCGCCGAACACCGAACTCCAACCCGAACATACACTGATATGTCAGTGTTCAGGTCCGGGGTCCAAAAAAACGTAATGTTCGGTACAAACCCGAACTTTACAGTCCGCTCAACTCTAGTTATTTCTGATGAGGTTTTTTTTTGTTTGCAGATTTGATCATTTTGGCTAAAGTTTGGTTTACAATCAAAGTTATGGTTTTTTTTTTATGTAACTTTCTGTTTGACTAATTGTCTTGTTTGTTGACATATTCAATCCTCAATCCCCAAATTATTATTATGCATGGAAAGCAATATGAATAAGACAAACATAGACATTTGTTTTACAAATTCTTAGTTAGTGCTCATATTTCTATTTTTATTTTGTGTGCAGTTATTGATATGGTCATTTTTAGACATTTTTAAAAAATAGCATGTTAAAAATAAAACTAATATATTTCACATTTTTAGCATAATTTCTTACGGATATCATTTGATGACTCCATGTTGCTTGGTGCTGAAATTAAAAAACAAATAACATTTAATATCACAACTCTTTCTAGTTATCATTATGAATACGCCAAGGTTAATTTATTTGGACAATCCAACAACTGAAAACAAATCTATCTTATTTTCCTGATATCTAAAACACATTGCGTCCATTATTTAGAAATACATATGAATCAATCATGTTTACATTCATTAAACAATATTTAAAATAAGAAACATGACTACATGTCATAAAAAAATATTTCCGTCAATGTTAGATACATCTTACAAAATAGTATTTTGACCGTGTTTTATAATTATTCCTAAAAAGAGTTTAGTTTAATTTTATTTCTTGTGTTTCTATTTTGTTTCTGTGGGGATGGGCAGCAGCACCAAATATTTTAGGTTCATTAGGGTCCCAAAAGTTGTAATACCAAGTTCTGGCTGCAGGCACAGTAGAGATTCTCTGTTAAGGTGTTACATCACACAGCCCAAGTTATAGTCCAAACAAATATAAATGCTAAACACACACACACACAAAAAGAAAATTCAGGTTAATCCCAGGATGCCAAACCATAGGCAACGCAGATCAACCCTTGTAATGCTGTGTAATGCCCACTATGCATGGCACATCGCTTACAAAAGATATCACACTTTATAAGGGAAAAGTTGCTGTCACACAGTTTCAGTGAAAGCACACAGCATGAAAGCAACACACAGTATGTACAACACATAATCAGGAGGAATTCAACTCTAAAACATAAACAAAATATTAAACGTAGAAATATTATAAACATACTATGTTTTATTATTATACTTTATTTCTAAAACACCAACACCTTACAAAGCGTGGCCATACTCGGCTTCTTATGCAGTGCCACTAGCATGGGGTTTCCTTCCCACAAGCCATTGTGTTTGAGAGATACTTGAGCTCCAATTCAAGTTAATCGAATTATCTCTCAAATAGGAAAACTTACATACAATTTTTACATATCACAAAAAGACATGACAACAGCATTGGAACCCCACAAAAATTATATTCCGGAATAGTCCTGATCTGAGCGCACGACATATCCAAAATGCGCTCAGATCGGTTTGGTAAAACGAAAGTTATGTTCGTGCATAAATGAACTGGCTTCCTGGTAGAGGTGGTATTGATAATTTCAAAAGGGGTTGATTTGATTGTATGGGAGGTCAGAGCTAACAACCTAAATTTCTCTTTGAAGTGGGACCCCACCAGAGCTACTCTGTAAGGTGTGAGAAGTCAACATAAGTGGCCTGGGAGTCTGGTGTCAGCATAAATTAACTCTCTCATTTGCCATATGTCTTGATTCCCTCATAGATAAGGAGTCCTTTGACATGAATAAGCCTTGTGTTCCAATATCATATCCAAAAGAGACATTAATACCTATCCACAGATTAATACTCAAGCCTAATTTTTATCATATTTAGATTCTTCCAATCCAGCCTAAACATGATTTGCGAACAAGGGGACCCCACAGAATCTGTTCAGTAATCGAACAATAGGGAACAATTCCATTCAAATGCAGGGAAACATTAGACGATACAAAGTATAATTAAGGGAACACGTATGAGGAGTCCCATCTCCCGTGACAAGTACTGGACAGGGAGTGGTGCTGAAGAACTCCCTACATGGTCGTAGTGCCTGTTGCACAGCTTGCACATGATGTGCTTGGGCTTTGCTGCCCAGGGGCAGTTCCCTAGTGTCCCCAGATAAGGGACACGAGGAAACTAAAGCGGGGTGGCGGCAAAGCCCCCTGGATTTATTACTGCCATGTGTTTCTGTGTATAGATGCCCTGTTCATTATTCTGGTGTTCATTTTAATTCTGCATTCTGCGCCCCTTTGGACTTTTACACAAATGAGTGGTCGCATCATTAATGTGTTCAAATTGATGTGACTCGCAAGCCTCAATCTTCACACATGATTGATGCACAGGAATGATATTGAATGAGAAAATGTACCCTATTTAAAGTAACACTATAGGGACAGAAACATAAACATGTATTCCTTACCCTGTAGTGTTAAAAACACAATCTACCCTCCCCCCACCCCACCCTACCCCACCCCAGCCTCACATCTACCCTATATATAAAAAAATCTTATCTTTATTGGATCTGCCCCTGATCTGCATCCTTGGTTGGCATCATCAGAAGTGGTGATCTCAGTCAATCATAATGCTTTCCCATAGGAAAGTCTTGGATTGGCTGAGCTTGTCAAGGAGGCAGATCAGGGGCAGAGCCAGCACAAGCCAAACACAACCCTGCAAATCAGCATCTCCTCATAGAGATGCATCAAATCAATGCATCTCTATGAGGAAAGTTCAGTGTCTTAATGCAGTGGGTGGAGACACTGAATGTCAGTGCTGCACACTGGGCAGCATTGCCCCAGGAAGCACCTCTAGCAGCCATCTGAGGAGTGCCTAATGGAGGTATCCCTAGGCTGTAATGTAAACATTGCATTTTTTCTAAATAAAACAGTGTTTACTGCAAAAAGCCTGAATGGAATGATTATACTCACCAGAACAAATACAATAAGCTGTTACATAGTTACATAGTTACATAGTTACATAGCTGAAAAGAGACTTGCATCCATCAAGTTCAGCCTTCCTCAGAAATGTTGTTGCTGTTGATCCAAAAGAAGGCAAAAAACCTGGTCTGAAGCACTTCCAATTTTGCCACAAACTAGGAAAAAATTCCTTCTTGACCCCAAAATAGCAGTCAGATGTCTCCTTGGATCAAGCAGCTATTACCCCACTAATTAGAAATTATATCCCTGTATGTTATGTTTTTGTAAGTATTTATCCAATTTCAGTTTAAACATCTGTATGGACTCTGACAAAACCACCTCTTCAGGCAGAGAATTCCATATCCTTATTGTTCTTACTGTAAAAAAACCTTTTCTTTGCCTGTTGTTGTTCTGGTGACTATAGTGTTCCTTTAAACCATTTTTCTTGGTAGTCAGGTGTCTTGTTGTTGTTTACTGTCTGATTTACGTTATTAACCTTGGCTTATTACTCATTTCTCTGCCTTCTCCACTTCCCGGCCTTTAGCTGATAATATCATTTATCCTAATTCCTTTTTATTTTTTGACCTTGGCTTGTGTATTCCACTGTTTTTGTAGTATTACCTACTATAATCTTTCCGTTAACCCGGGTCAAAGGACCGATGATACAGAGTATCCTGCTGACTCTATTTCTTATTGGATCTTGGATTCAGGTTAATTCAGTCTGATTTCAGGATATCATTTAGCTTAAAGAAATAGAAAATACAAAAATTAATTTCAGCAATTTTAAATAAATTGCCATCAAGCCACAAGTTTCGACTTACTTAGTTGAAATTTAATAACTGAAATTATTAGATTAATTTTAGTGTAATTTATTATATTAATTTAAGTTTGATTCGATTGCAATTCAGTAAAAAATGTTAAATACATTTTTGTATACAATATTTCTTTAAGCTTTATAGCGGAGGTCCAATACTCCGACTGGGTATCTCCGCCGAATCTCCTCGAAGCTGGAAAAAGCACTCTGTAGTGAATAGCTCTATTTCCCCCAGTAACTAGACGACACATAGTTCTGAGAGTACAGCTAATTTTATTGAGCCAAATGCAGTCTTTTTTGCACAGACCATTCAATGCATACAGTGCACCATACAGGCGCCTCTGTGTCCGGGAGATAATTAAGTTGCTAACTAGTTATCTTACGGATACAAAGTGCCTAACATAAAAACACCCCAAAACACAGTAAGAACTCTCAGAAACCACACATATAATACATCCTCTGGTTCAAAAACCCATGTTGGCAAAATAGTGCCCGGATCCATAAAGAATTGTCATATGACCACCAGGGTAAAGTTCTGACCAGCCGCACACGAGGACTTAGCCCAAAATAGCTTCAGCATAATTGTAGATGGGGCCTGTCAAATAGCAGGAGCTCCTGCGGTCAATGGAAAGAGGGCTCCCCCTGGTTCTCAGGGTTCAATTGTTCCAATTAGTCTGTAGTACCTTCCCTCCAAAAGTGCTCTCCTGGCATGTCGGCAAGAGGGGCAAAACAGTGGCTCAAGGTGACCGGGAGCCGCGAGGTCAAGTAGTCGTATCCGATTTCCAAAAGGTTCACGGCTAAGTGCAGCTGGGGACTGTTCAGGGGTTTTGTAACTGAGTGACGGCCAGAGAGAAACATTTTTGGCAGTAAACATTTTTGGAAAGGGAAGGTACTGAATCAGGGGTATAGAGAACAGGGTGTCCGTCACAAGTTTGTTCTTTTTTTTTTTTTTTAACCTTTTATTAACAGACTGATTTCAAGTTCAAACGCAATCTAAAAATGTGCGGCTTGTCAATCTAAAAAGTTGACAGAAAAAAGGCGGAGCTCCATTGTCAACTTTTGTCCTAGCTCAGCAGACGTCACAATTAAAGGGAAACTACAGTGCCAGGAAAACAATCCGTTTTCCTGGCACTGCAGGTCCCCTCTTCCTCCCACCCCCAATCCCCGGTTGCTGAAGTGGTGAAAACCCCTTCAGTAACTTACCTGTAACTTACCTGAGGCAGCGTGAGGACGTCAAGCGACACTCTAGCACAGGTTTCCTGTGCTAGAAACCAGGAAGTGCCCTCTAGTGGCTGTCTAACCCTGCACGGTAATTATTGCAGTTTATGAAAAACTGCAATAATTACACTTGCAGGGTTAAGAGTAGTGGAAGTTGGCACCCAGACCACTCCAATGGGCAGAAGTGGTCTGGGTGCCTGAAGTGTCCCTTTAACGGCTGTGGGCTACAGGCATTGTCTATGAAGGCTTCCATGGTCTAGCAGCATTCTTCATAAACTTTAGTGTTGTACTCTTGTGCATGCGCAACAGTACTGCACTGAAATGGCTCCTGATACAGATACACATTCTGACAGCATACAGATACCCATACTGACAACATACATATGCACAGACTGACAACATACAGATATACACACTGACAACATGCAGATATACAGAAACACACAATGACAACATACAGATACACACACTGAGACAGATACAAACACACAGATATAAATTTTGACACACATGCAGATACACATACTCACAGATACCCATTCTGACACATATACAGATACACAGATACAAACACTGACTACATACAGATACACACACAGATATACACACTGACACATACACACACAGATACACACAATGACAACATATAGATACAAACACTAAGACACACAGACACATTTAGTGACAGACATACTTACACAGACACATACACTGACAGACATACGGACACATTCACTGACACACACACACTGATACATGCAGACATACTGATACTTATACGCACATACACACACAAAAACAGTCTGACAGACATACTGACATACACAGACACATACACTGACAGACATACTGACAGACACACATGCATATACTGACAGAAATATTAAAACACATTCACAAACACACACACAGACACATACAGACATACTGACACACACACATATAGTGAGACATAATGATATACAACTTATACACCTGAAAGATGGAATCTGAGCACTCTATCCATGAAAATAGTGCTTGGATCCATGGGGAATTGTCCAATCGCCATCTGGTTAAACTTTTGACCGCCACGGTCTTTTACTGGGGGCTCCAGCTGCACGGGGAAAAGGAGCACACTTACTCTCCTAGCCCGTAGGGAAAGTGCCCTTGTAGCCTGTAGGGGAAGGTGTCAAAACAAGGTGTTATAATGACCGTGGTAAACAGGGACAGGTCAAAGTCAGGGGAATCCAGAAATCAGAGTAGTCGGTAAAACAAGCCAATAGGTCAGTGCAGGTGTAAGGATAGTCACCATCCCTGGGAGCAGAAGGACACTTTACAAAGGTCCCTAAAATGTCAAAGTCACCCTGTGCCTATTATAGGTGCAGGGTATTTATAATGTGTTTGTATATTGTTAACTGTTTTGTGTGCTCTCCTGTCGTGCTGATGCTTGTTACCAACTACGTGGATTTGGCTATGGAGCCTGTATAGCACCCTCTGTTGGTAGCAACAGTTATATGCAATACCTGAATAGCAAGGCTTGTTATTTTGCATATTCTGGTAGATTTGCGTATTGCTAATTCTGCAGGCAGGAGAGATGTTTTGTGTTACTTATTGTCTACCCTAGCCCTTTATAAATATATAGATATATAGCTAGGGTTTCAAAACAAAATAAATTTTTAAATAATTCTATACTGATGTAATAGTTTTCAAGCCATAGCTTGTAACCCTTATTTAACAAGGAATGGATTAGATCCAACACACTCTTGCCACTTGTACAAACATAATCAGGGCATCCTGATAGGTCAAGGTGGCTATCCTTCTCTAGATAAATGCAAAACGCCCATGTGTAACCAGTACAGGATTTGCATAATTTATTAAATATGACGCTATATCAGGACCGCTTAGATGGTATATGATGTTTTAAAAGCAGTCTAGCTTTGTATTTCTTTAGAGACTCTTCAATTGAAATGTTTTGATCGGAGACATACATTTTAGAAAATATGTCTGACAGGAGTTGGATAAAGGGACGAATTTTACAGAGCCTGTCAAACAATGGGTTGTTTCTAGGGGGACACGTTGTCATTAAAATGACGGAATTGCAGTAGTTGCAGGTAGCGATCCATCTTCATAATCTCAGGCAAAAGAGGGGTAGTCAGGATGCTGTGCTTGTGCTAGTAAGAGTTGATATTGTTTTTTTTTACTATACCCATCACTTGGGTTAAAGACTAGAGCCGTTTCATCTGTGCAACATCTGTGGGTTGCCACATATTACTTTTATTATAATGTGACCGCGGATGTGCAGAACGATACCGCATGACAAACAAATTAGTTTGCTAAGCCATGTGTTCAAGTATGTCTGCAATAAGCAAAGCCTTAATTCAGAACTATCAAGCCCCAATACTGCTGTAAGAAAATCTGTGCCCCATCAGCTGATTGTCTGCAATAAGCAAAGCCTGATTTCAGAATTATCACCTTCTCTACACACACTAAGAAAACCAGAAACCCCACAAACCTCATCACAATACCCGGCCCTCACTTACCAACATTCAGT
Source organism: Pelobates cultripes (assembly GCA_933207985.1). Taxonomy (NCBI): domain Eukaryota; kingdom Metazoa; phylum Chordata; class Amphibia; order Anura; family Pelobatidae; genus Pelobates; species Pelobates cultripes. The sequence goes on from OW240914.1 coordinate 304,322,539, forward strand.
GTGCACTTTGGAACGTCAGCTCCATCTGCAGTAATTTAAAATCAACAGCCATATACGACTTTTCCATCTCAAACTCACTCACACTACTTGCACTTACAGAGACCTGGCTGCCCCATTCTGATAGCGCTACTCCTGCCTCTTTATGTTTTGGTGGGCTACAATTCTCTCACACTCACAGACTCTACTGTAAAGGAGGTGGTGCAGGCATCCTTCTCTCCCCTCAATATACATTTCAACCAATCATAAATCCCTCTGTCCTATCCTTTCCTTTTGCAGTTCACACTGTCTGCCTATTTAAACCCACTCCTTTAAGAATTGCTATCATCTACCGCCCCCCCAGTCATCCTAGGCTATTCATTGAACACTTTTCCTCCTGGCTTCCCCACTTCCTTAAAAATGCCACCAGTCAAAACATGGAAGCATCTTGCGAATGGTACCGAACGCTAGCTCCCTGGCAGCCGTTCACATGAACCAAACGCTCGAATAGTCCTCAGCGGTACTTAGCCGCGACCACTATAGAACTAATTTCGGTGTGAGGACTTTGTGGGTTCCCGGTCACCTCAGCGTAGCCGCGAATGTTATGGAACGGTTTTCGGCAACTGTGTGGTTCCCGGACAACTTGGTACGCGATTTTTAACCACTTTGAAATCTGCCAGGAGAGTGCTTTTCTGGAGGAAAGGTGCCTGAGAGTAAAGGGAACAAATGCTTCCTGAAAGCCAGACGGGGCACCCCATATTGCAGCCACAGGAGCTCCTGAAAGTTGACAGGCAAAAGCACCAAACACCCTGGAACTATTTTGGGCATACGACCACGTGTGCGGCCGGTCAGAACTTTGACACAGTGGCCTTTCCCCTACACTGAGCGCTATTTGGAGAACTTGGGCTCTCAGATCAGGGCTATTTAAAGATGTATTATTTGTAGGGTTATTTTATGTTTTTATTATGTTTTCGGGTACTTTTATGTTTTTATATTTTTGTGTTTGGCTCTCTGTTCCTGGGAGGTAATTAGTTTACCGGTCTTTAACGCAATTATCTCCCAGGCCCAGAGATTCCTAGGGGGGCAGAAGCATTGAGGTTTTCCCCTGTTCCAGCTAGGAAGCGGACCTTGCCAGAGGTACCCAGCTGGGGTACAGGGAGCTCCACTACAATCTCCAAGTTGCCGGAGCAATATCCAAGGGGGGAGCTGGGGCAAATGTACCTATGCCATGAGCTCCTGAAGGAGCCTGCTAGCTAGCCTCCTGCCAAAGGACTATGGGCCATATACAAAGACCCTGCTCTGGAGTTAAACCTCCCCAGCCGCCATTAGTAGCTTGCACTGGTTTGGCACTTTCCCTTCATGCGAATGGAACCGAACGCTGGCTCTCTGGTGGCCGTTCACATGAACCAAACCCATATGTTTATGATGTTTTGGGGTATTTTTATGTTTTTTTGCCTCTCTGTTCCTGGGAGATAATTAGTCTACTGGTCTTTTATGCAATTATCTCCCAGGCACATAGATTTATGGGAGGGGCTTTTCTTGCATTTAATAGAGACCCCATTCTGGGAGCTGTCTATAAAAGCTAGTTCCTTTACACCCTTCACTGTGTCTGGGCTACTGTTTGGGTGGATCAGCTATACTCGCTGAAGGAGAGCTTAATCATTTGAAGCTGTACCTAGGACCCTGTTCCAGGGCAGGAAGCGATGGAGAGACCCCAGCCAAGCTGCAGCGGCTTGGGGCTGAAGCACTCCTGGGTCCCAGAGGAGAGCTAGGAAGTGAGCTTGACGGAGGTACCCAGTCGGGGCACCAGGTGGTCCGTCACAGGAGCAGTGTGACAAAACACCGCATCACTTGTTTTATTCTCCTCCAGCCCAACAGCCTTGGTCCTTTTTCAGTTTGGTCTTCCGTACCCCCTTGTTCATTTCCCGAACGGAGACTTGTTTCCCCCTTTTTTATACCCCCGAACTCAGACCACCCCCCGATCTGAGCGCTATTTGGACAACATGGGCGCTTGATTTCAGGCTATTTGGGGATATAAGACATGTGGGATTCATGTGTAATTTGAATGTGGTTTTGGGGTGTTTTTTTATTATTTCTGTATGGTTCCCTGTAACTGAGAGACAATTGATTTAGTTCTTTGACTAAATTATCTCCCAGACACAGAGACGCCTGGGAGGGGATTGTGTTGTTTAATTTTATTAAATTCTGTGTGGCTTGCCTGAATAAACCAGATCTACTCCCAACATTAAGTTTGGACTAATGTATGGGGGGAAGCTATATGAGCTATATTCCCTACTGTGTCTGGAAGGAGTTATAACACTACAGGAAAGGGAATCCTTGGCGGTGATACAACACTTGTCCGCCACACTTACCATTAGATGTCTTCTTTTTTCTAAAATCTTCTTTTTTCAGTCCAAAAAAAGGCTAAATAAAAATGTATAAATCTCATCAAACAAATAAAATAAAAAAAGACCTGATCACAAAAAAATAACCAATACAGTGGAACAAAAATCTCAACGATAAAAAAACAACCTAGGCTTCATGCAGACTGAGCTCCGCAGGGTGTGGAAAGGCTTATAAAGCCTTCCCACACCTTGCAATTTGAGTGCTCTGACAGGTAAATCTTGAGCCTTGCAGACATCTAATGGTAAGTATGATTTCTGGGGACCTCTTGGGGACCTCTAGTCACTGGGTTGGGTGACTAGAGGTTTGGGGACCCCTTATAAAGCCTTCCCACATCTTGCAATTTGAGTGCTCTGACAGGTAAATCTTGAGCCTTGCAGACATCTAATGGTAAGTATGATTTCTGGGGACCTCTTGGGGACCTCTAGTCACTGGGTTGGGTGACTAGAGGTTTGGGGACCCCTTATAAAGCCTTCCCACATCTTGCAATTTGAGTGCTCTGACAGGTAAATCTTGAGCCTTGCAGACATCTAATGGTAAGTATGATTTCTGGGGACCTCTTGGGGACCTCTAGTCACTGGGTTGGGTGACTAGAGGTTTCGGGACCCCTTATCTAGGGAGGGCTTTATTTTTACAATTAGTCCCCACCTGTCTCCAATGGGTGGGCGGACAATAGGTCCCCCCTTTTGTCACTTAGGGCACCGACCTACTGCTAATGGGTGGAGGCCAGAGATGGGAGACAATAGTGCACAATCAAGGTTAATAATGCTAGTAGTAATAATGATACTCAAATGAAAAATAATAAAATATAAAACAAATTGGTAAATACTACATATAAAGGTTTGAAAATTTGTGAAGATATACAGGCTGTGTGGATAACAATGTTCCCAATGAGCCAGTAGATGTCACTAAACCATTAAGTGAAAAATTGCTGTCTAGAAGTCAAAGTTCTGCAAGATGAATCAAGTTTTTATATACAGTTCTTGGAGGTCTATTGAGCATCCAGAGAGCCAATAAAGCTATAAATATAAATCAAATTGGGTGCAGATTAGTGTGTCTCTTAAGCCAGGAGGATCTTAGACTTCGCTTGAACGTTTGACAACTTCTAATAACTTTAGCCTCTGACTTACTTGTTTTAATTTTCTTTTGGTTATCTCCTACTGGGCTCCCCTATTCTGCCACTCCATATGGTGGGGCATAGGGGGATTTACGTAATTATTTATAAGGCTAGCTCTTTACTACGTGAGTTTCGGGCTTACAACATGGAGGGATCATGTGCCGGCTGACAAATATGTAGGGGAAAATTTGGCTAATTTTCAGATTATAATAGGTACCAACCGGCACATGCACCCTCCCTGCTGCCCAAGAGGGGTTTGTGTCCCCTCTATTGGCACAAGGGTCTTCAAATTTAGGTCCATGTTTCATAGGCTCTAAATAAGGCGAACAGTTTACAATATTACATTTAACTCACCAAATTTGGTAAATATACTGCACAAGGAGTTCTCTTCCCTTTTTTTTTTACTCTACAAGCTTGACAACATACAGAGGAAGAGGGACAGTGGCACCATAGTACACATCACCCCGTGTGATTAGAGCCTGTCCTGATTAGGCTCTATCAAATGTGAGTGTGTCCATAATAAAGCACCAATTATCACTTTAATATTGGCAATATTGCACAATATATGTGTTTGTATTTTGTAGGATGTGCTACCTTTTAATATTTGGGATAAGTGTTTTTAGCCAATAGTGCTCCACCATAACTGGGGTGGGTGTATACACCACACAATGGCATTTCTATAGGTTTAGTAATTTTGTGTGAAAGTATTTACACATAGATGGTAGCAGCTGGTTTGAATTAATTTTTTTTGCACCTTTTAAGCGCCTGTTGCACAAATATGCACTTGTACCACCCAGACTACTTCAGCTTATTGAAGTGGCCTGTGTGGAGTGCCCCTGTCAGTTTAACCATGCAATTGTAATTGTTTCAGTTATTGGTAGAACTCAATATTTACATTGCAGGTTTAACTCCACTTCTAGTGCACTTCTGGGTCATTAGGTGACTATTGGTCTTCTAACTGTTGCTGGACATCATCACGCTCTGCATCATGACATCCAGCGTCAGTCAAAAACCCATAGGAAAGCATTGATTAAATTGGTTGTCCTAATGCAATTGTGAAGAAGGCTTTTACAATACAATTTTGTATTCCTAGCTTATAGTTTACCTTTAACAAATAATTACCTAAGAATCATATGAAAACTTAGGAGGAACTTAGGAAGACTCAGTAAAGTTTCATTTCAATAGAGCGTAGCAAAAGTAAATTTCAGCATGCAGTGAATAGTTACCTCACATTGGTGCCTTCGGATTGTGATAAAATCTTAATGTTTTATTGCTGCATTAGTTACACCTATGAAACCTTCGTACACATAGGCTAATAAGAATACTTCTGTTGTATTTATGATAATACTGGTTTTTAGCAAAGGGAAATATGGTTTAGAAGTAATTTAAATACAGATCTTTTATTATTCATATATTTTCTCCTCATACACTGTTTGTAAATCTAATTTTGAATCCCATATTAACGTCTGCATTAAATAATATAACATGGCAAACATGGATCATACAGAAAGCTGAACAGCACATATTGCATGAGCGTAAATTACCTACCAAAGACGAGAGTGAGAGAGAGCGTGAGAGAGAGAGAGAGTGAGAGAGAGAATGAGAGAGTGTGTGAGAGAGAGTGTGAGAGTGAGTGAGAGAGAGAGTGAGTGAGTGAGAGAGAGAGAGAGTGTGAGAGAGAGAGAATGAGTGAGTGAGAGTGAGTGAGAGTGAGTGAGAGTGAGAGAGAGTGAGTGTGTGTGAGAGAGAGAGAGAGTGTGAGAGAGAGAGAGTGAGTGAGTGAGAGAGAGTGAGTGAGAGTGAGTGAGAGTGAGAGAGAGTGAGTGTGTGTGAGAGAGAGAGAGAGAGAGTGTGAGAGAGAGAGAGAGAGAGAGAGAGAGAGTGAGAGAGAGAGAGAGAGAGTGTGAGAGAGAGAGAGCAATCTCAATGTAACTCCTACCACTGACCTTTTATTTTTCAGGCAGCACAAGGCAAGATGAACACGTCTATCTTTCAATATCTGAGGAATCAAACCCACAGCTGAATACACAAGCAATGATCTTTCTGATGACACAATTTTCTTGTCATCTTGTGACAAACTGAGGGCAACAAGTTAAGTTCCTCTTTTATCTCTTGTTTTGAGCACATCCGGTGACTGTTTTAACTGATTATATTACATTATTGTTCATTATTTATATTTTTTATGCAGTATTCTTTTTTTATTTACTATCCCATTTACACCTGATTAGCTCATACATAAAGGGAAAATTACTATAAAATAAAAAAGCACGGATTCTGCTTATGGAGCAAAATTACCTTGGTAACTTCCACATTTGACCCCTTACAGAAATATGGAGAAAGCAATAATCAGAAAAAACAAAAAAGCAACATTACAATATTAGGGAATGGGACAGAAGCTCCCACGCCATGGCCTTTTGAAGAGGCTTGAAGGCCAGCCTCTTCCCACAGACTATGGACCAGGTCCCAGGACTCCCTGAAAAAGGTGTTTGACAGTAGCAATCAATGGACAAACTATTCATTGTTACTGGATAACTCTGCAGCACCCTCTGCCAACTAACTAGATGTGTGTGAATTTGCATAAGACTTGAATGCAAATAAAGACAACCAAATAAGTAGGAAAATATATATTTATAATTGCTTTGTATTGTGTTTGAAAATGTTATTGGTATTATATAGTGCATGTATTAATTTCATTTGCTTGTATACTAATGTTCTTTGTATTTGCATTTTATTCAAGTGCCACAGCAATCTAAATGTTATGAGCATATGGGCTAGTCCTAGCTCAATAGATAAATAATAAAGAAAAGAAAGAAAGATAAATAAATAAATAAATAAAACTATGTATGTTTTTTATATATTTGAAACTGTGTGTTTTTTTTAATATATATAAATAATTCCTGAAGTGCTGTACTATAACTACTATAGAAAAAAGCCATTTGTCCTGTGCTTATGAAGGGAACTACAAGCTTAACCATTGTAATACCAGAAGGCTGGGCAGTTGGCCCAAATCCCCAACCCATTGTTTTAGAGACACCAGCCACTCTGTATTCTCTCCAGTGGCTGATAGGACTTAAGAGAGAATTTGTAGTTGATATTTTTCATCAGCAGCAGTTACATACTACTGGTGATGACAAGTTTGGCTGGCTAAGTGACACTTTGACAAAGCTATTCTATCCTGAACATTGCTTTGGCCTTGGGATTAACAAAATTACTAATTTGGGAGTAAACCCGTTCAGAGTTTCCTCCCTGGTTAGTCTCAATTGGAAGAGGGAGATATGTGACAAAGCTCCCATGCCATGATATTTTGGAGAGGCTTAAACGCCAGCCTCTTACTCACAGACTATGGATCTGGTCCCAGGAATCCCTGAAAGAGGTGTGTGACAGCAGCAATCAATTTACAAACTATACATTGTTACTTTGATAACTCTGCTGCGCACTCTGCTGACTGACTAGAAGTGTGTACATTTGCATAAGACGTGTATGCAAATGAGGGCAGCAAAATAAGTAGTTTAATGTTTATATAATTACTTTTTATTGTGTTTGAACATGTTATTGGTATTATATAGTGCATTAATTTTAATTGCTTGTTTACTAATTAAGTGTTAAGTGTTCTTGCACGGAATATCGTCGTTCTTGTGGCGGAATATGTCCCATAGGAATGAATGGCAAAGCTAGAGTGGGAGCTGGCAAAAGCTGAAAAATCAGGACATGATTTCTAAACTGCCACCACTCCCTCATTTTCAAGCCCACCTACACAAATCTTATATCAAAACGTTCAGCTATCCCTGCTGCCACTATAAATGTCCACGGCTAAGCCATAGTCCTGATAGATTTCACAATATGACCATTTGTTTGCAACTCACGCCTTCCATTGACATTCATTGAAACTTCACTCAAGCCAGCTCAGAGACCTATGCATCAAAATGTAGGTCTGGGTCTTGTGATTCTCACAATATAAAGCTCTTCGCTGTAGGATTTATAGTTTTTAACATACGACCGTTTGAAGATGGCAACCGCCAAAATACTCTGACCTGTGCCAGGCTGCAGCAGCAAGTGATGTCATAGACAGGGCCTTTTATAAACCTGCTAATGTTTTTATAAATGTTTTATAAATGTATGGTTTAATGTAACTGTGCAACATCGTTGCAATTAAATGTGCTATATAAATAATAACAGTTACTCCGCCCACTCCAGTTGTAGACTACTGGTGGAGGCAAGAACACTTCACACAATTTCCCCAGAAATTGTAGCTTTTCTAGTTTTCTTTATATTTGTAGTTTATTGTTGTGTCATAGCAATCTAAATGTTATGAGCATATGGACTAGTCCTAGTTCAATATAAAGCTTTGTATGGTAGATCATTTGGGGACTGTGTCCTGTGTGGATGTTTAGGGATCCTAGTGACACAGTCTTTGGACCTGTTGGCTGACTGTATAATCACTAAAGCCCATGGCAAATCAAGAGAGCTAGAGCAGCAAATGTCTTTGTAAAGATGGGAGCAATGACTATGAGCAGGAATAGGAAGGAAAGTAGCAGAGGAATAAGCAGGGGGGGCTGTACCTTCCTAGAAGAAGATTCTGGCTGAGTAGAAGAGTTCTGGAGAGAACCCAATCTGGCTTCCGCTCCTGGGACTGAAGCGTTCCAGGTTCCCTCCCCAATGGTTAGGAAGGGGAATAGGCAGATGTACTTGTTTGGAGTACACCAGCTCCATCACAGGGAACTTCAATTAGCATAGAGATCTTCCCCTTCTCTAAAAATAGAAAAACAGCAAACCGATAACAAATTATGATTTATGGGATACCAATACTGTTCATGGGAATGTTTAAACCTGGCACAGAGATCTCTGATTCATTCCTCCACCATGTTTAACAGAAATGGCATACACCCTGCAAATAAGGGGCAGTCCTATTAAGTAATAGGCAGAACATCTTGCAACTAATTGCATACCAAGAATGTCATACATGCTATGCCAAGTGTCCATTTTCAGAGGTAGGGATCTTTTCTGGCCCCCACTGTTTTTTTTTTTATTGTCTTGACATGATTATTTTCATTAAACCTAGAGTGTTTGATGTGGATAGATGTACTGTGATAATAATTTTGCTGTACTATTGTCGTGGTAAAGTCAGACCAGGCCCACAAGTTCCAGAACTTGTTTATTGAAATCTCCCTGTTGATCACAGTTTATTTAGAATCAACAACGGAATGTCTCACAAGAAGGCTGTCCTTGTAGCGGAGCTCCAATACTTGGACTTGGTATCTTCGCTGAATATCCTTGAAGCAGGAAGAAGCACTCTTTAGTGAATAGCTCTATTTCCCCCCAGTAACTAGATGACACATAGTTTTGGTAGTACAGCTATTTTTATTGAGCCAAATGCAGCCTTTAATACAGACACCCCAAAAACATAATAAAAACACACAGGAACCCCACATAATATACATCTCCAAATAGCTCTGGTCTGTGTGCCCATGTTGGCAAAATAGGAAAAAGTATGGGTAACAAGGACAGGGTCTGCCACAGTCATCATGGCAGTATATATGGTTACATGATTGCTCATCCTATTACCGCTGTATCACTGCCAAGTATTCCCTTTCCTGTAGTGTTATAGCTCCTTTCAGTGAAAGTAGTGTTTATAGCTGGTATAGCTTTCCCCCCATACATTAGCCAAGACTGAATGTTGGGAGTAGATCTGATTTTATTTGGCACAGCACGGTCATTTATACACGGACCCCAGCATGGGGTCCCTATTCAACAGTACAATGATCACACCCTGGTGCCTCTGTGTCTGGGAGATAATTGAGTTTCTGCTTGCTAAACTAATTATCTCCTGGATACAGAGAGCACAACAAAAAGATCCCTTAAAAGCATAGTAAAATCAACAGGAACCCCAACACATTATATATCCCCGGCTTGCTCTGATCAGTGCCAGGGACAGATTAAGAACACAGTGGGCCTGGTGCTGGCAATTATGATGGGCATGTAGTGGAGTAGTAGTATTATCCACGGTATCTCTGCTGGTAGACAGGATAATCCGATCCAAAACAGACAAAATGCAGCTAGCGTAGATACAATCCCTTCCTCCCAAGAACTAGACGACACATATCTTGGAGGTCAACTGAGGGTTTTAATTACAGGCACAGTATTTATGTGGTTACAGATGTACAGGGTTTCCCAAGTCCCAATACAGGGTTTGTCCAGTAGGGGACTTCATGGGGGACTGGGTTTTACACATATTTTACCCATCATACATTGCTGTACCAAGGAGATACTTATCCCAGAATGCATTGCTAATGGGAGTATCCCTTGGTACAGAGGAATACAGTTTTTATATTAAAATCCATAACTCACATATTTATGTCATACAGCTTTTAAACCCTTTATTACATAGCTGGGACCTGAACGCACAGTTAAGTGAACTTGCGCCCAGATCCCAGCACAATTAACCGAACGCCGTTCAGTTTCGCCGTTCAGATCAATTTGTTTAAACGATTGCCTGGACTGAGGGAATGAAAATACCGAAACCAGTAAACTCCCGAACTTTTTGGAAGTCCAGCGGGGCTTGTGTTGCAGAGTAGCCGGTTTTAGTTCCAGGCACTCGACGACAAAACCCCGCTGGCTTTCTGCGAACAAAGATGGCCGCCGCCTCGTGTTCGGTACACGAATGGCGGCCAACCGCAACAAACCGCAATTAGCTTAGATACAATGTTGCAAAGTACCTAATTGGAGACACACGACCGTCTATGGGTGGTCTCCCATTCGGTTTCTTAACTCACGAACAGTGCGGGAATTCACTGTTCGTGGATAGGTAGGTTTAACATTAGCGGTATTCGTGTGTTGTAACACACGAATGACGCATACATTGGAAAGGATAACATATAGCAGGAAAATTACACCAGTCAGTTTAAACTACAATTTACGGCCTCTGAGTGGCTGGATTTGCCACAGGGCCTAATTACAGAATATTACTGACTAGAAACACTAAAACAGTTATACCTCCCAAGCGTCATGTATCTGATGGAGATGGAGATGGAGATGGAGGGGAACTGGATGCAGCTATAAGAAAACACATACCCTATGCAAATCTCTCTCTAATTTATGCTTTCACCTTTTAAGTAAATCCATACCACCTAACGACAGTGTCCAGTGAAGCAGGATGTCAATGGGTGGGGTAAAAGTGTGTGCCACTGGCGCAAATCACGTAACCAGAACTGCCAAAAGGGGCGAACTTGCCTTAAAAGGGGGTATGTCTGCCCAAAGAATTGGAAGGCCAGCCTGGCATGATTGGCTACCTGCCAATCATGCAGGCTGTCCAACTAAGAGCATAGTATGCAGACAGCACCCTGAGCTTGGCATAAATGTGTCTAATGATGCACTCACACAGACACCAGGGTAGGGGACACTAGAAGACCTGGGAACACTGAGAGACATGGAGACACTGAGACACTGGGGGACACTGGGAGACATAGGGGCACTTGGGGACACTGGGAGACATGGGGACACTGAGAGATACAGGGACAAGTGTACGCAAGTGTCTCAGTGTCTCCCAGCGTCCCCATGTCTCCTAGCATCCCCATATCTCCCAGTGTCCCAGTATCTCAGTGTCCCCATGTCTCACAGTGTCCCCTAGTGTCTCAGTGTCATCATGTCTCAGTGTCCCCCTGTCTCCCAGCATCAACATGTCTCTCAGTGTCCCCATGTCTCCCAGTGTCCCCTAGTGCCTTAGTGCCCCCATGTCTCACAGTGTCCCCTGGTGTCTCAGTGTCTCCAAGTGTCCCCTAGTGTCTCAGTGTCCCCATGTCACCCATTGTCCCCATATATCTCAGTGTCTGCAAGTGTGTCAGTGTCCCCTAGTGTCTTCCAGAGTCCCCTAGTGTCTCAGTGTCCCCATGTCTCCCTGCAGCATTTCCCCCATCCCTCACTTACCGGAGCTGTAGGCTGTCTCTGCAGGCTGGAAGCTGCTGTCTGGACTCTGTGCTGTGTAGCTGCTTCCCCCTGGATCAGCGAGAGGCAGGGATATGCTATAACTTCATATCCCTACCTCTCTCCACACACAGTGTCGGTATTGCAGAGTAATCTCCGTTTATACTGAGAAAAATACAGGCATTTGTATTGCTGGTATTATTGCAATACTGGTACTGGCCAGACAAATACCGGTATTGTGCGGTAAATACCAGCCTTAAATTTTTTTTTTAAATCAATAGGCCTATTACATGGGCATGGGCCTGAAACTGCGGCTCCACCAGCCCCTATGTTAATCTGGCCCTGCTGAGCACCCATGTTGGCAAAATAGCGCCCGGATCCATAGAGAATTGACAAATCGCCACTGGGGTAAAGTTTTGACCGGCTGCTAACAGAGTGCATGCCCAAAAGAGTTCCAGGAGAAATGTGGTTTTGACTTGTCAAATGTAGGGAGTTCCTGTGGCCGAAATAGGGGGCGCTTCCCCTGGCTCTCAAAGAGCAATTATTTCACATAGTTTGGGGCACCTTCCCTTTCAAAAAGCGCTCTTCTAGCAGTTCGGTAAGTGGGGGAAAACAGAGGGGAAAGTTGACCGGGATATGGGGTTAATTGTAGGCGGACCAGAGTTTCAGAGGAGTTGTGGATAAGTCCCCGTGGCTTTCTGGACTCCAGTTATGGCCAGAGTAAGGGGTGCTTCCAGTTGATGAGCTTGGAGGGGAAGATGAAGGAGGTCAGGGCAGTGAAAATAGTCTTTTGGGGAAGGCATATTGGAAAACCAGCCTGACTGCGGATGGTGACTAGGTGTTATGTCACAATAACTAAATGGATACATTTTATTGGCTATGTCTTTTTCAACTGCAAGGTAAACATGCTAATTTCTACACACAAGCTTCACCCAATAATAGGAACGTCTAATTTATTCACTAACCTCTGAATATTCAGAGAAAATTTTTAAAATAAAGAAATTGAAATAATTGGCTGTGATATACTGAAACACAAACAGATGAAAAATGCTACACCTTGGCATCACAGCCTTTTTAACATATAGGTAGCTTTGCATGATTTTGCTGATTTTATGCCAATTTCGAGGATTGCTTGTACACAGACATCGGAACAGAATAGCATCATCAAATAGATGTATGACTCCTAAGAGTCCATGACCTCAAGGATACAATCAGGGCCGGCCTTAGGGGTGTGCGAGCTGTGCTCACACATGGCCAGATGTGAACTGTGTGCACCTGCTACCCGGCAGGAGGATTTCATTTACAGCACTGTAACTACACAAAATAATGTACACAGTTCACATCTGGCCATGTGTGAGCTGTGTCGGCTGCCAGGGCGCCCCGTTGCCATGGTGCCCTGTGCGGCCGCACAGATCGCACACCCCTAAGGCCGGCCCTGATTGTATCCTTATCGGCTGGAGGTCATACATCTATTTGATGATGCTATTCTGTTCCGATGTCTGTGTACAAGCAATCCTCGAAATTGGCATAAAATCAGCAAAATCATGCAAGCTACCTATATGTTGAAAAGGGTATTTCAAAAGGCTTATTTTGAACCTTAGCGTGTTGTCATTTTTCCGTTTGCTTATACCAGCTGTAGTGGTAATAAGCATTTTTTCTGTATTTTTGACACACACATTGTGTTTTGCAAACCTTATATGTACTATAGCTGTATAGTACTTCATTTGTATCTCACCTATGTCATCTGAGTACAGCAATATCCCTGTATGTACCTTTACCAGGTATATGTGGAGGTTGAAGGGGCACATTTGAGACACAGCCATTTACCGTATATACTCGAGTATAAGACGAGTTTTTCTGCAAATTTTTTGTGCTGAAAAACCCCCACTCGTCTTATACTCGAGTCAATGTCTGTATTATGGCAACTTACATTGTAATGAGCCCGGCGGTCCTGTTGGGGGCTGGGGGCAAGCTTTTACTTACCTTTACAGCAGCTCCGTTCAGCTCCCTTCTCCTCCATGCCATTCAGCTCCCTTCTCCTTCGTTCCGGTCAGCTCCACTGTAAGTCTCATGAGAGCCGCGGCGTCTGAGCATTGCCACAGGTTACCATGGCAACGCTCCGCGCGGCACTCAGACCGCGAGACTTACAGTGGAGCTGACCGGAACGGAGGAGAAGGGAGCTGAACGGAGCTGCTGTAAAGGTAACAGCTTGCTCGCAGCCCCCCTCCTGCACAACCGATCCACTGGACCACCAGGGAATAATATAGCCCTCCTCCCTGGCCATGTATCAAGCAGGGAGGGGGGACAAAATATATATTTTTTTAAATAATATAAAAACTTTAAAAAATAATAATGTAAAAAAAATGTAATATTAAAATAATAATAAGAAAAAAAATGCCCACCCCCCCACCAAGGTTACACACTCTGCATCACATACACACTGCATTATATACACACACACACTGCATTCATACACACACACACTGCATTATATACACACACACACTGCATTATATACACACACACACTGCATTCATACACACACACACACACTGCATTATATACACACACACACACACTCTTCATTATATACACACACTGCATTCATACACACACACACTGCATTCATTATATACACACACACTGCATTCATTATATACACACACTGTAAATAAATATTCAATTAATACACACACACTCTGCATTCATTATATACACACTGTAAATAAATATTCAATTAATATAATTTTATTGGGATCAAATTTTATTTAGAAATTTACCAGTAGCTGCTGCATTTCCCACCCTAGTCTTATACTCGAGTCAATAAGTTTTCCCAGTTTTTTGGGGTAAAAATAGGGGCCTCGACTTATACTCGAGTATTTACGGTACGTTCTTTTCCAAACTTTGAATTTTTACTCAGGATCCATGTCCACATTGGAGTTTCTTAGCAGGTTGCTTTCTCCAACTACTCCACAAAGGCATACCATTTTTTAAAGAAGACACCCTAGGGTATTTCAAAAGGAATTCTTTGAACCTTTGCGTAAAATTCTTTTTCTGCAAGGCTGTACCAGGTGTAGTGTCAATGAGCATTTTTTCTGCCTTTTTGGCACACAGTGAGTTTGTACTGTATATTTTGCAAACCTTACATGTGCTACTGCTGTATAGTACTTCTTATGTTGCTCTGCTATGTCATCTGTGTACAGCAATACCCCCATATGTACCTTTGCCAAGTATATGTAGATGTTAAAGGGGCACTTTTGGGACACAGCCATCTCCAATTTTTATTCAAACTTTTAATTTTTATGCTGGGTCCATGTCCCACTTTGGAGTTTTTTAGCAGGTTGCTTATTCCAACTACACCACAAAGGCATTTCATTTATCAAAGAAGACACCCAGGGTGTTTCAAATGGCATATTTGGAACTTTACTACGTACTATGTGTAGAGATAATAAGCATTTTTTCCTTTTTAAAACTGTTTTCCTATTTTCTAAAACTTTTTTTACTTTTAACAACTTTGTTTGTTATTTTAAACCTTTGTTTTAACTTTTAAAAACTATTTTTTTACTTTTATAAACTTTTTTTTTTTACTGTTATACCCAGTGGTGTATCTTGGTTTTGTGCTGCCCTAGGCAGGACAAAACTCAGGCGCCACCCCTACCCCACTCAGGCGCCACCCCCACCCAACCCTTCCCCCCGCCCCACCTTCTAAATACACACACAGTCAGACACACACACATACACAAACACACACACACACATACACAGTCAGAGACACACACACACTCACAAACACAGTCAGACACAAACACACACACAGTCAGGCACAAACACACACACACAGTCAGACACACACATTAACTTTTTTTTAAATTTAAATCCCCCCCCAACCTCCTTACCTTTGGGAGTGCTGGGGGGGGGGGTCTCTCTCCCTGGTGGTCCGGTGAGACAAACACACAGACAAACACACACGCACACAGTCAGACACAAACACACACACAGAGTCAGGCACAAACACACACACAGTCAGACACACACATACACACACTCACAAACACACACAGTCAGACACAAACACACACACACAGTCAGACACACACATACACACACTCACAAACACACACAGTCAGACACAAACACACAGACAAACACACACGCACACAGTCAGACACAAACACACACACAGAGTCAGGCACAAACACACACACACAGTCAGACACAAATACACACACACACACATAGTCAGACACACACACACATTAACTTTTTTTTTTATTTAAATCCCCCCCAACCTCCTTACCTTTGGGAGTGCTGGGGGGGTGGGTCTCTCTCCATGGTGGTCCAGTGGCTGCAGGTCGGGCGGGCGGCGCTGGCAGGCGGGCGGCCGGCGAGGGAGCTCTTCCCCTGAGCTGACTGCTCAGCTCCCTCGCGCGCCGGCTGCAGAGTGAGGCTGGGAGCCGGAAGATGACGTCATCAACCCGGCTCCCAGCCTCACTCTGCAGCCGGCGCGCGAGGGAGCTGAGCAGTCAGCTCAGGGGAAGAGCTCCCTCGCCGGCCGCCCGCCCGCCCGGGATGTCAGTTAGCCGCAAGGCTAACTAGGCATTTGCCATGGGCATTTGGGGGGCGGCGTTTTTTGCCGCCCCTGAAAAATGCCGCCCAAGGCAAATGCCTTGTTTGCCTCGCGGCTAATACGCCCCTGTTCACAATACACCATTTTATTATTGTTTATGATTGCAATTGATCTCCAGTAATCCTGTTGCTTATCTTGGAGATTAATCGACCTGCTAAGAATTTTATTCGTCCTCTTTGGGTGCCAATACCGAAGCTCCTCTGGCAGAAGTTTAATTAAATCTTCAAATATAGTACTATAGTGTTTACAGGAAAGAAATATTAACAAGGCTCATTTGTGTCTTGTTAAACAGATATTTAAATCAAATGCAAAAAAAAATTGCTTGATATTTTCATTTTGATCTACGCTGCTCTCTTACCGAATGTGACTTGAAGCTAAATCATTTTATTATAGTAAGGGGACATGCCACCCATTGGTAGACATCATTTATATAAATGTTTATCCACATATACAATTGGCTTTTAATGCGCCTTATCAGTGGGTACATTTCTTGAATGGCAAGGTATATTAAAGGGACTATAGTAACCCAGACCACTTCAGCTCAATGTCAGGTCCCCCAGGTTTTAACCCTTCAGATGTAAACATAGCAGTTTCAGAGAAACTGCTCTGTTTACATTGCAGGGTTAATCCAGCCTTTAGTGGCTGTCTTCCTGACAGACGCTAGAGGCGCTTCTGCAACGCTGGATGCGAAAATCGCATTCAGCGTGCACAACGTCCATAGGAAAGCATTGAGAAATGCTTTCCTATGGACTGTTTGCCGCGCATGCGCATTCCGCTCCACTGGGGAGCTGACGTCAACGGGGGAGGAGAGGTTACCAGTGCTGAGGGAGCCCGGCCCTGAATTAAAGTAACTGAAGGGGTTTTAACCCCTTCAGCCCAGCGAGAGGGGGGCCCTGAGGGTGGGGTGGACCTAAGGGTTATATAGTGTCAGGAAAGTTTGTTTTCCTGACACTATAGTGATCATTTAATTATGTTTTTTTTATATTTAGATAGCTGTTTATTTCTGTATTACATACTTCCACATTTCTTATTCTCCAATTCCTGCAAAATAAAACATTTGCGGATTATAATGTTTGCATTAAAAACTTGGTTCCAGCTTCTTATAAATATATATTATGCAAGCAAATTATTTGGAATCCTTCATGTTATATCACATACAATCTAATGTAAGCAAAAAAAAATTGATGGCAGTTGTCTCTGATGTGTAGTTTAAATCCCATATAATAAAAACCATGTGCCCAACTGTCATCTGGTAGAATGTAACAATTAAAACCGCTGGTCTTTGAACGCTGTAACTGGCTCCCATACTTTCCTTTTCACAGGAACTAAAACCACCTGTGCACACACTTTGTCATGCATACCACCCATGTTGGTCTTTCAATTGATCTCAAAGCTTCAGTAAACCCATGTTTTCCTAAATTCATACTGTCTTTGTGGGCTGTTTCACGCAATTGAAACCAACCACAGAAGCCTCTAAATATTGTTTGAACTGTCTGTAAATTCCAGTTCGTAGCCTATGCAAAACTTGTCTGCACCTCTACGTGATTTCAACTACGTTTGTATGACTGTTTGCTGTACCATAATGGCTCTTCATGACATTTTGAGACTTTTCCAAAATTGAAATCTATGTCACACACGCTATATTTGTCAGTGTGTCTATTTAAATTTTTCCCAGTAGTCAGATTTGCTATACTTATTATGCATGGCCATGAACAGTGACCACCATTTTTGTGTAAGTCAAGTTAATCGTCTCTATCACTCTGTTGCTCATGAAACAAGCCATCCTCTGCATAATACATTTATATTAGATTTGGAATAAAAAAAGATGATATGTTTCGCTGTCTATTTAGTGTAGGGAAACATAGGGATTACTGGAGGAGGGTATATGTTATGGAAAAGGGTAGAGAAAAGGAAGAGGAAAAACAAAAAACAAAAAAGGAGGGGGAGAATAAGAGTATGGTTGAGAAAAGAGACAGTGAGAGTTTTACCCCTTAGGAAGGCCCAGTGCTCCTGGATCCAAGGATCCCAAATCCTAAGGGAATGCATAGTTGCATCATGGACCAGAGTGGAAAGACTATCCATCTCCATGGCGTCCCCTACCTTCAGCATAACGATGTGGCACTGCATGTATTCAGATTTAATAAAACTTTTAAATAAAGAATAAAAAAAAGAGAGATGAATAATTAGGCAGAATGTATTTAATTCAACCTTGCAACATTTGAGTCTTCTAGAGCTGTACAATCTTTCAGATCAAAATGTCTTCCTTAACTTTTGAGAGCTCTCAGTATTGTTTTGGCAGTATTTTGTTACTAGACATATGCTTTATTACTTCTAATTACCATTTACTTATAGGATTCCTCAGCATTTATCATTGATGAGCCATTGTCTTTCCACATCATTCAATGAATAAATAAACCTTATGTGTAATATTTTAACCACTAATAGAGTCTTAAAGGCATAATCAAAGCTGGAGTCAATGTGCCCATTTTTAGAGCAGTATACACATAATGCATATATTTGCTATAAACCCCTAGGACAAGAGTGTCCACGTTTTTCTGCAGTGGGCCACTTTGTAGAAATGTATGTGTGCATGGGTTACACTCATTTTTCACTGAGAGAAATGCATGTTAATACTGGGCTAATTTGGCATTAATGTAAAAGCAGTCCACAAACAGTTTTTAGATCACTATATATATATATATATATCTATATATATATAGATATATATATATATATATATAAGAATATCCAAATGCTTGCACTCCAGTTATAGTAAAGTTAAGCCCGGTGCTTGTTGGCAATATTAATAGAACAAAGTAGTAGAAAATAGCACTCCAGGGACTTCATAAGTATGGTGAAAAAAAATGTAACTTAGCTTTATTCAGCAACTGCCACAAAGTGTCAACGTTTCAGGCCCAGAGGAGGCGGGCTGAAAGCTAGCCGGATAGGAGGCATGTGTGGGTGTGGTGGGTGTGGTGGAGATATGGGGGTGTGATTTAGCTAGGGAGTAGGGTGGAGTCATATAAATAGGTGACATTTTGTCTGTTACCTCAGCCATCTTAAATCTAACGGCAAGGTAACTATTCCTATTCCTCACCGTACTATTTTAAGTTACTTTTGCTTACCTCACGGCCAGGAGCATGGACATTGATGGCATCCCTGCTGCCCTTAGGGCTGAGGCCCTCCAAGACGGTGGCAGGCACCTGCAGGCCCAGCTGGCAAGGCTGCAGGGTGCCTCTGTCATGGCTGTCCCTCTCTCTGGTCCCTCTGTCACATCCACTAATCTGGCAGGGTTGCTCCCCCCTACTGTGCATCCCTCAGCACCTGAGGTGGGTGGGCAGGGTTTTTTCTCACCTGTCCTGTCTTCACAGATTCTTCCTGGTCAGCTCGTGAATCGGTTCCCTGACGCTGAGTCTGGTGCGGTGCTTCCTGCGGTCGCAGTTCCCTCGGGGCCGTCGCAGGCTAGTGCGCAAGTTTCGGTTCCGCTGCTACCCTCAAATTCGGCTCCTGCCGGTGAGTATTCTGCTTTAGCCGGATTAGATTCGGGGGGCACTGGCGCACGCGAGGCGCAAGAGTGGGGTTCGGTGCTTCACGCTATAAAGAATGTTCTTGTAACTCTTGAACGGGGATCTCGCCCTGGGGCCCCTCCCCCAGTGGCCGTGGATAGCCAACTTCGGGCGGGCTGGGCTAGTTCTGCAGGGTGTGATTTTGCGGGGGTTGCAGCGTCAGTACCCGACACCTCTATACAGGTCACCACCCCCCTGGCCTCGGCGCCACCGCTAGTGACATATGAGTCCTCTGGGAGTGCTACTGGGGACGCCGCTGTTGTCTCGGGTTTAGGGGTAGCACCCGCTGCACATGGGGCAGCGTATATGTGCTGGTCAGGCCCCCTGGGCCTCCACCTGACGCCTGATTTGAGGGCGAAAATAGAAAAAGGGGAATTTGTGGAAATTTTTTCCCTCCTTCCTTTGGAAGATCTTCCTCGGGTGGATACAGATGCTAAAGAGTCTGAAAAAGACAAAGAGAGGTTTCGGTATCGGAAGATTCCGAAAACGTTTGGAAACTGGATTAGGGCCTTTTCTATCCTGGCTAGCGTGATAGGTGAAAAGACTCCCAGCAAATGCTCTTCCCTGTTTTGCTACCAGGACATTATATGGAACGCTTGTCGGGTTTATGGCGGGTTAGGGTGGTGGCGGTATGATGAACAGTTCCGCCAACGTTTAGCGGTTCGCCCCTCCACGAGTTGGGACCAAATGGACATCGGCTTGTGGTTGGCTATCATGACCCGTCCAGCTTCGCATCAAGGGGGCCTTTCGTCCTTTCTTGGGGGGGGCGGCGCTGGGTCCTCATCTTCAGCGTCGGCCAGTCAGCGGAAGACTGGGTACTGTTGGCAATATAATGACGGCCAATGTAAGTTCGGTTCAGGCTGCCGCTTCAAGCATGAATGTTCTGGGTGCGGCGGGTCCCACCCAGCATCAAAATGCTTTAAACGTGGCAAGACTGGCGACAAAGGAGATGCCATGGGCGCTAAGGGCGAGGACACCAATGGACGTCGACGCAATGCGCCCTTGGCTAAAGCGTTACAGCAATAAGAAGGCGGCTGCCTTGTTATTGGAGGGTTTTGGGCAGGGGTTTTGGATCCCTCACCGGGCCCGGCAGGTCTCCGGTTTCTGCCGGAACCTGAGATCAGTTGCCGATCACCCGGGGGTGGTCAGGGAAAAATTGGCCAAGGAAGTAGCGTTGGGTCGCATGGCGGGCCCCTTTTGGGAACCTCCACTCCCCGACTTGAGGGTTTCACCACTAGGTGTTGTGCCTAAAAGGGAACCAGGCAAGTTTAGGCTGATTCACCATTTATCGCACCCACAAGGGGGCTCGGTGAATGATGACATTGCCGCTGAATTGTGCCGCGTTTCCTACTCGTCCTTTGACGAGTCGGTGGATATGGTCAGGGCTGCTGGCCTCGGGGCACTTATGGCAAAAACTGACATTGAGTCGGCTTTTCGCCTCCTACCGGTTCACCCGGAGTGCCACCACCTCCTGGGTTGTGTATTCGAAGGTCATTATTACGTGGATATGTGCCTCCCGATGGGTTGTGCGATATCCTGTTTTTATTTTGAATGTTTCAGTTCCTTCATGGAGTGGGTAGTTAGAGCGGAATCCGGTTACGATTCCTTGCTTCACTACCTAGACGACTTTTTATGTGTTGGCCCTGCGCGCTCCCCAACATGCGCGCAACTTCTGCAAGCAGTGGCGGATGTTGCTTGCGAGTTCGGGGTGCCGCTGGCACCAGACAAGACAATTGGCCCTTCTACGTGCCTGTGCTTTCTCGGGATCGAGATTGATTCCGTTGTTGGGGAATGTCGGCTTCCATTGGATAAATTGTCTGATCTTCGGGAGGTGGTGCGAGTGGCGAGCGCTTTGCGCAAGATTACGTTGCAACGACTTCAATCCCTATTGGGCAAATTGAACTTTGCCTGTCGGATTATGCCAATGGGCAGAGTGTTCAACCGGCGCCTGGCGGCCGCTACGGCTGGGATATTGAGGCCGTCTCACTTCGTCTGCTTGACCAAGGTGCTCAGGGAGGACTTGGCAGTATGGGCAGTCTTTCTGGATGGGTACAACGGCAGGTCCTACTGGCAGCAGCCCGAGGTGACGAACTCGGTGCTGCACCTGTTTACGGATGCCGCGGGGTCTTCGGGCTTTGGGGCTATTATGGGAAAGCAATGGTGTGCGGAGCCTTGGCCCGAATCGTGGTTCACCTCTGGCCTGACCAAGAACATGGCTTTCTTCCCCATTGTTGTGGCTATCCATCTTTGGGGGCCAGAGATCAAGAACAGGCGTGTTGTGTTCCACTGTGACAACCTGGGCGTTGTCCAGGCCATTAATAGGTTAACGGCCTCCTCCCCTCCGGTGGTTCGGCTCTTGCGGCGCTTGGTTTTACAATGCCTGTCTTTTAACGTGACTTGCCACGCTGTGCATATCCCTGGTGTGGAGAATACCACGGCTGATGCTCTTTCTCGTTTCCACTGGCAGGTGTTTCGTTTGGCCGCGCCGGAAGCAGATACGGAAGGCCTCCCCTGTCCCAGAGAGTTATGGTCCCTTGGCCTGATCGAATAAGGGAATGGATTCGGTCTTCGGTGTCTGAGGCAACTTGGGTTCGGTACGGTAAGGCATGGGGGGACTGGGTCGCTTTAGAACAGGACCTAGGTGGGTTCGCTTCGACTTCTGCAAGGGTTCAAGGGATGTTACGGTTGCTCTGGTTCTGGGAGGCCAGTGGGTGTTCTCCGGCTACAGTCTCAGGGAAGCTATCGGGTCTTAGTTTCTGGTTCAACTTGACTAAGGTGCCTGACGTTACCAAGGACTGCATGGTTCGGCTTGCGATGCGCGGCTGGCGTAAGGGCCCACACCTGCGGGATTCTCGGAGGCCGGTTTCTGGTGCTCTGCTAGTAGGTATTGCGTCGGTCTTACACAGGGTTTGTTTTTCAGATTTGGAGGCACGTTTGTTTCAGGTGGCTTTTACTTTCGCCTTTTTTGGCGCTCTTCGGAACGGCAAGCTTGTGAGCCCTAGCAAACTGATCCCGGGGGGCTTGTTGTTCAACGATGTGTCTGTTGTGTCGGATTCGGTGCGTTTTTTGGTGCGGAGGTCCAAAACCGACATCTTCGGCAAGGGGACATGGGTTACCCTCCGCGCCATTCCTGGTTCGGCTGTCTGCCCTGTCGCATCCTTTCAGTCTTATTGTCTTGGTCGCCCGGGCGTTGAGGGCCCTCTATTAATTCATGGGGATGGTTCCTTCCTTTCTCGCTTCCAATTTCTCCGGGTCTTTCGGTTGGCACTCGACCAACTGGGTATTTCGAGTGCAGACTTTGGGGGGCATTCTTTTTGGATTGGGGCCGCAACTGAAGCCTCCCGTTTAGGTTTTTCGGACCAGGCCATTCAGAGGATTGGCAGATGGGAATCGGGGAGGTTTCGGTCCTATGTACGGCCCACACGTCTGATCGGTTTCCCCCTTGTGTTTTCTCCACAGGGCCCGGCCGACGGATCTGGCTGATCGGTCATTCTTACATCTACTGGGCCCACCTGCGGGCAGGGGTACGCCCGGGTGGGACACAGCTCGGAATACCTCGGGAGCTGGCGGAGGTCCGGTGGTTCGGGTTCCGGGGCATCAGATGGGGTCAGCTATTGCCGGAGGTCGTGCAGTTATCCACTTTATTGGGAGCCCCGGATGTCTTGGTGGTGCATCTGGGGGGAAACGATCTGGGGTCGCTGCCTGCGTGGGGCCTGGGGGAACTAATCAGGCGAGATTTGGCGCGCTTGCGTGTTCTTTTTCCACAACTTTGCTTAGTATGGTCGGATATCGTTTCCAGGAATTATTGGAAGTGCGCACGCGATCAGGGTGCTATTGAGCGCTGCAGGGTGAAAATTAATAAGCGGGTTTCCAAATTTGTTCTCGGCGTCGGGGGCTTAACGGTGCGACACCGTATTTTTGAGCGTGAGGCAGCCATCTATTTTCGCCCGGACGGGGTCCATCTAACTGATGTAGGTTTGGACTTATTTAATTTAGCGCTACAGGGCGCGTTGGAGCAGGCCATAGCATTGCTTGGGGGTCGCGCCCGCTGATTTAGGCGTAAATGCAGCTGGGGGCTAGTGGCGGGTATGGTCCTTGCCGAACCTATTGGGAAGAGGAGTACAGGAAAAGAAGGATGCTGGGTCGGGTCCCTCCCCTGACCTCGGAAAATGTTTGGGTATTTGGGCGTGCCCTCCGTGCCAGGAAAGGTGGCCAGGGGTTGGCATGTGGAATTGGAAGGCCAAAGTGAAGGCCAGGTATCTTGGACGAGGGGGGAGGGCTGATGCCTTGGTGAGGGGGTGTACCCTAGAGGTTTGGTGGTACGGTTGGCAAGGACTAGTTTGAAGCTAAGCATACTACACCTGGAAGTTATTTATGGTTGGTTTATTTACATTTGTTTGTTCATTTATAAATAAAGCTGTGGCCTTTTTTATACCACATATACGTTTCCTAGTTTGATTTGGGGGGGGATTGAATGGATTTTGGGGATTGGTATGGTTCACAACACACGATAACCGCTACCTACACACAAGGCCCAGAGGAGGCGGGCTGAAAGCTAGCCGGATAGGAGGCATGTGTGGGTGTGGTGGAGATATGGGGGTGTGATTTAGCTAGGGAGTAGGGTGGAGTCATATAAATAGGTGACATTTTGTCTGTTACCTCAGCCATCTTAAATCTAACGGCAAGGTAACTATTCCCCTCCCTCCCTCCCCTTTTCCGTTTTGTGTTGTTTGTCTGTTTGTCATTAATGATTTTTCTTGTCACAGCCGGCGGGTATGGTCCTTGCCGAACCTATTGGGAAGAGGAGTACAGGAAAAGAAAGATGCTGGGTCGGGTCCCTCCCCTGACCTCGGAAAATGTTTGGGTATTTGGGCGTGCCCTCCGTGCCAGGAAAGGTGGCCAGGGGTTGGCATGTGGAATTGGAAGGCCAAAGTGAAGGCCAGGTATCTTGGACGAGGGGGGAGGGCCGATGCCTTGGTGAGGGGGTGTACCCTAGAGGTTTGGTGGTACGGTTGGCAAGGACTAGTTTGAAGCTAAGCATACTACACCTGGAAGTTATTTATGGTTGGTTTATTTACATTTGTTCGTTAATTTATAAATAAAGCTGTGGCCTTTTTTATACCACATATACGTTTCCTAGTTTGATTTGGGGGGGGATTGAATGGATTTTGGGGATTGGTATGGTTCACAACACACGATAACCGCTACCTACACACAAGTTCTTGTGCAGAACTTTCGTCAGAAACGGTGACACTTTGTGGCAGTTGCTGAATAAAGCTAAGTTACTTTTTTTTCACCATACTTATGAAGTTCCTGGAGTGCTATTTTCTACTACTTTGTATATATATATATATATATATATATATATATATATATATATATATATATATATATATATATAATAAAAAAAAGATCCACTCACCTATCCACTAAACAGCAACTTCAATGTTGAAAGATTTTATTAGTTTTGTTTTTTTTAAAACACCTAATCTAGGCAAAAATAATGGGGGTTTAGTTACATTATATGATCATACATTGCATAAGCCTGCCACAACGTCAATGTATGATCATATAATGTAACTAAACCCCCATTATTTTTGCCTAGATTAGGTGTTAAAAAAAAAAAAAAAAAAAACTAATAAAAGCTTTCAACATTGAAGTTGCTGTTTAGTGGATAGGTGAGTGCGCTAGATCTTGTGTTTTGTATTATTTGGCCCCCAGCAGCACCCCCATTTATGCATGTTCAGGTGAGTGCAGCCAACCCCCCCTTGTTTTATATATATATATATATATATATATATATATATATAGTTAATACATTGCTAAACACAAATACACACACCAGTCAAGTCATAAGATTTGCTTTTCACACAGAAATCTCACTTTAACAGTACTCTCACTACTACAAGGGGTTCTGGGTAGGTGTATGCAAATGAGCTCACCAAAGAACCACATTTTTGGTTCACTTGTTTTGCTCCTCTTCCTGAGTTGTGTTTCAAAGCTGTTGTATACAGAAGACACATACTCCAAGAAATCCATGCATAAAGTGGAATTATGATGCAAAAATGTTGTTCTTTGCTGAGCTCATTTGCATACCGCTACCCAGAATCCCTTGCAGTAGTGAGAGCACTGTTAAAGTGAGGTTTCTGTTAGAAAAGCAAGTCTTATGGCTTGACTGGTGTGTGTATTTGTGTTTACCAAAGTATTAACTATACACTTACTTCAGGCTGAAAGGGTTTTCATCCACACTTTTTGTATGGATGTGTGTGTGTGTGTATATATATATCTCATTATCATTATAAATATACAAAATAACTGAGAGTAAAACAAAGTCAGTTCACAAACCATTTAAACAAGTTTAACCAATGAAACCAGCACAATAAGGTTACACAATCTAATGAACGTACTGGTAACTAACTGAACAGTTTTTGAGAACTCTGGAGTGTATTTAGTCAAGGGAACATCTTGATTCGGACTCCAAATTAACCTCACTGTGTTAATAATGTGGCTCTCAACTTGGATTTGAAAAGCTTCATAAAAAGGATTGAGCTTTCACAGAACCAAGCTGACCCAAACATTACCCAGAGCATGACAACATAGGTTGAAATTTCAGGATATTTTTCAGATTCATATATCTGTCTCCAAAAGTGCAGAGACACTAAGTCTTGGTGGGCATAGTTTGTTTTCAGTTCAGTTAGTTCCTTTTGAAAATTGGCATGCTTATAGTGCCTGTTCTTGACAATTCAGACACATTCTGAGCCTTGCATTCCAAAGTGAAAGCATGAGTTAAACTCGCCAAAATCCTTGAACCTTTTTTGAAATTGTGATTTTGTGTCAAGCAAAAACATCTGCAGTTGTTTAAAATCTGGGAGCACTCTGTGGGTATCAGGCTGTCTGGGGCATTCTGTGGGTTTTGACATGGAGCACACCGTGGGTATTGACATGGAGCACACTGCGGTTATTAGGCTTACTGGAGTTCACTGTGGGTATCCGGCTGTCTGGAGCACATTGTGGGTATCAGGCTTACTGGAGTATACTGTGGGTATTGGCCTGGAGCAAATGGATATTGGGTGGTCTCAGCATAGATTTGCCATCCATGTGTTGTGTGAGCCTTTTCCTTTCAGCCGGCTGAGTATTTTTGGAATAACCACATTATTTACTGGCATAACGTACAGGTGTGGTCTCAGTCTATTCTAGGGAACTGCAGTTTTAGTATTTACCTGTACATTGGATTGTTACTATCTTCAATTTTATACATTCTCTTATATACCTCTCTGTACCATTTGTTTCTATTTACTATAGTTTCAATCTACAATGGGCTCTGATTAATAAAGCCTGGATCGTAACTTTTAGTTTGAGAATATTTGCTACAGTAGTCGCACTACCTATAGTGCCTTTAGGGATTTACTGATTTTGACAGTGACGTTAACTTTACCAGATAGGGGGATTTTCCTTTTGAATTATGTTTAGAAATCTGTATGTGATCTGAACGACCAATATTAAACTCTTTTTTGCCTATCAATACTAATATTCATACAACAACTAATTTAAGCTCATTCAGACTGAACATTAAGATGATTTACATTCAGAAACAACCAGATATGGTTTATACATTTTACAAGGTGACTGAAACCATCGATGTGTCTTTTTACATAATTTAACGCAGGCATTGCTTTTATCATCAATGTTCCTGCTGGTATATACATGTCACTTTAGCCAACAGCGCGTGAGTTTGGTTTATTTCCTTTTACTTAAACTCGACTTTAAACAAAACTCTATATGGAATGTTGAAGTAAGACTAGAAATCTCTGATTACATTCACTTTAAGATTACTGAACAGGGCCTTCACGTTAACAGTAATAACACATGGAGTTTGTGGCTGTGTTCTTCTACAACAGTACAAGTAATAGCAACCTCCGCATTGTACCTGCTCCACTGATCACACAGAAGGATTTAGATACATTAAGATTAAGATACGTTCCCAGTTTGCCTCTACCCTTCTATCTTCAAACAGGAAGAATAAATGGGTCTATGAAAATTCATGGTTTCAAAACTCCTGTCTAATCCCAGGGACTAATGCGGCTGCCTAAGGTCAATTTATTATAATCTCATATAGTAAGTGTACCATCCCATAATGCATAGCATTATTTGTTCTCTCCTGCATTCACACTACCCCAACTGAGGTAAGTACATGCATTCACACTATCACTAACTGGGTTGAGTTTGTGCAGTCACACTACCAGTGACTAGGATGAGTACGTGCATTCACACTACCACTAACTGGGCTGAGTTTGTGCATTCACACTACCACTGACTGGGATGAGTACATGCATTCCCACTACCACTGACTGGGATGAGTACGTGCATTCATACTACCACTGAATGGGGTGAGTAATGTGAATGCAGCAGGTGGATCTTATATCATGTATAGCAGAAGGGTCATTGTTCCAACTGCTGCAGACTATTGTGTCCACACATAAGTGTGTGTATTGATCAATAGAGTGACATATACTATGTACATACTCACTAATCTATTTCTGAACTTGGTTTTTGGCCAAACGCATGACTTGATGATTGGTGCCAGCCATATTCATTCTATGTAAAACTGATACTAACTTACTGTGGCACACTTGCATCGTTTTATTGAAGCTCATTCAGACACTGGCAGAGTTGTCCTTTATTGCAATGACCATAGGTTGTCTTTGCTAATCATTATGTTTTTTTTCCTGACCTAACTTAAATCTGTGTACGTTGATGTCTGCTGAATTTTCTCTGATTATCTTGGCTTGCTTTTTGTCCTGAGTTCTGAGTGATAGGAGCAACTAAGAGCTCAACTGGATCATCACAAATCCTCGATTCACTTTTAGAAAGTCAACCTGGTTAGGAGACAATAAAATGATTTTACCACACTAAAAGGAACATGGCAACATTCGAATTCCCTTCAAAATAATGGATGTCATTACAGTGCCTATTACATGACTGTACCCATTAAAAGCGTATTATATATACAATTATTGAAGATGCTTTAACAACTTCTATCCAAGTGAGAAAAAAAATCCATGCACTATATATTTTTACTTGCAGACTCTGAAGCATGCCATTACTAAATAATAGCATATCTAATGTACTAAAAATCTGAATAGTACATTTCAATTGTGCTACTTCGCCTAGAGATGACGTCACAATCTTGTTAGAGCAGACTAAGCATGTCTGAGGGGTCGATATCTAGAAAAATTAGAATGTTTTG
The DNA here is from genome assembly GCA_933207985.1 of Pelobates cultripes. Lineage (NCBI taxonomy): Eukaryota > Metazoa > Chordata > Amphibia > Anura > Pelobatidae > Pelobates > Pelobates cultripes. The sequence continues at coordinate 304,351,392 of OW240914.1, forward strand.
ATAATGTTCAGCCTCTCAGCAGCATCTCCAGCCGCCAATAAAGCAATAAGGAGGAAACTGCAGAACTAATCATTATAGACACACACTTAACCATTAGTACTTACCATGACGCTACATGGACCAGCCTCCACTGACACTACTGTACATGCGGCTGTAACGGTGCAGGAATCAGCAATGTATCACATGATATAGGTTTAGGTTAGTTAGATTTATGGCTAAGGGGACATAGGTTAGGTTTAAGAGACCTTTATTTAGGGGAAAAGTGGACTTAGTTGCCTGCCTATGACTTTTTTATTTTCACTTCATATTAAACAACATCGACATTTAAAACTTCCCATCTCAACCAACTCAGGGATGATAGAGGCTCGACTGTCATGGGAATTAGGATGGTGAAATGCTATACTTGGTGCTCAGAAGGAATACCCCATTTCCAAACAGAGATGTCCTATGTTTCACAAAATCTTCTTAAGTATTAAATATCTTCACCGTTCTTCCACAATTACAGTTAAGCAGACAAAATATTAAGGGGAATTTATGAAATCAAAGCATAACATTTTTTTCCCTTTTTAACATTTGGCAGTATCTACACATGGTCCGAAAGAATACTTTTCTCTCTTTGTTCTTTTTTTGGTTTTTTTTTGCCCAATTTGCATGCTAAGGAAATGAAATGATTTAGCTCTGGAAGAGAAGTGGTGCCATTTCTTAAACAGAGGTTCAGATAATAAATTCATGGCTCACATACTGTATTTTTGTGTATGGTTTGTTTTTAATATACAAACATAACTTTCAATACTGTCATTTAAGCTATGTCACTTAGTAGGTTTTCATCATTGGGTAGTATTTTTCTTTTTCTTTTTTTTTAGAGTCTGTCTCAGTATGTGACCTTTGGAAACGGGCCATTTTCCCCTAAATTGTCTCCATATAAATTCACAGTATGAATGAACCTCCATTTGTACTGTTGTCTGAAATGCAGCAATTTATATCAAATATGTTTAACATCACTTTGTTAGATGTTATCTCTGAGAAAAGGAAACTACCATAATTAGAAATTACCAGCAGTCTTTAGGTATGACCAGTTTTCATAATGTAAAATTATTTTGGTTTTATAAGTATTATTCCAATATTTAGATAGTGAAAATAAACATTGTAGATCAAGGAGTCTTGTACCAATCTGGAAAGACTGACATATGTTGAAAATATAAGGATTACCATATTTTCCATCAACTTTGTAATAATTCATCTTTGGTTAATATTAAGAGTTCTCATGGAACTATAAACATTATCTGTATCTCTTTTGAGACACACACATCATAGCTGTTCTTTTATAACTGGTCTGTGATCTAGCCTTTGAACACTTGAACAATTACTCCCCAAAACTCTTAAAGGAACACTAAAGCATTAGGAATACAAATCTGTATTCTTAACACTATAATGCCCCTCTCTCTACGCCTTTCTAGGTTCTTCTTCCCCAAGTGCCACAGAAATGTAATAAATAAAGGTTTTAATTACCTGTTTTAGCGCAGAGACTCCCTTGGTGATGCTCCACTCTCCTCCCTTAATAATGTCACGGAGGAGACAGTCCCTGCTCCGTGACGGCCTAATCCAATGCTTCTCTTTGGAAGTCAGTGCTCTCCGATTGGGCTTCTGAGTTACGTAAGAAAGTTTTAGTTTGCTAGTGCAGCAGAACCTTTTTTAGTGACTGGCATGCTTACATCCACTAGAGATGGACTTAACCCTGCAATGTAAACATTGCAGTTTCTCGATAAAAGGGTTAAGAGGACAGGAACACTGCATCAAGCCCACTTAAATGAGATGAAGTGGTCTGGGTGACTATAGTGTTCCTTTAAAGTAAATTTATCATATCTGAGATTCTTTGGAATGCAATCCGATACGTTTCTCTTATTAATTTGCACAGCGTGTCAAAGGTTGGGTATTACAATTAATTTATAAACAGACTGCATTTTATTTTTTGGTTACCTAAAACAATCCCACATTTAGTTGATCTTAGTTACTTGCAGTTATCTACAATTGAACCCTTGTTTAATGATATCCCTAATGTGTTTAGAGTATATGTTGGATGCTTATTTTGCTTCCAAAATGTACGTTTCATTCATTTTATTAATCTACGTTTAATTAATCTATCCTAAAATATCCAAGTGTATCTATAGAGAAGTAACATCTTGCTCAGTGAAATACTTTCAGTCCAATTGCAAGATTCGTTTTTTGATTCCTTCAGCTCCTGAATTGCTTTCCCTCTCATTCCTGTATTTATACTTGTCCACCAAGTCTAGTGTATTAATTGTGTAGTAATTAAATGGAAAGACAGATGAAAAACCTTAAAAAGTGATCTGGTCCAACCATAAATAAAAGTATTAAATACAATATGGTTGTAACGGCACCCCCAGGCAAAAAAGGGTTAAACCGCCGTTTAGTAGATCTTCCCTTCCAGAGACACAGGCACAGCTACTGCAGAACACCAATCCGCCGAACAGGAAACCATATGAATGCCGTAAACAGCCGAATAGGAAAAAACATACGAATAGGTTTACACTCCTAGCAGTCAAACTGGAACAGCATACAATAAATCCCCCCAAGAACGAGACAAAGCTCCGTGTTGAGGGTCAAGCAGTGAACAGACAGAGCTGTGGGTTTACTGTGCTTATGTACACATTCTTACACATTAGTATCACCCACAGGGTTTTGGAACACAACCAATAAACACATACAATACACTCAGACACTCCCAAACAAAATCCTCCCCTCTGCCTGTGATGCAATTACCTTACACAATGGGTAATGTAATTATAAGCAGAGAAATACAATTTTTCCACATTATTCATAACTTGAAAAGTATGCATCACATTCACATAAAACTTACATTTTCAGAATCAGCATACTCCAAATACAAACATATGTCAAAATCATCCAAATTGTGCAGTGGTTCAAAAGATAGATCGTAGTCCTTTGTGACCAAAGGAAGCATGGCTTTTCTGCCCAAAACCAGTTCCACAGAGTCTTCTATCCTGGAGATAATTGGGAAGTAATCCAATTATCTCCAAAGACAGAGGCAAAACTCCATTGAACACATGGCAGCAAAAGACAATAAAACACATAAAAACATATAACTGTGCAGCCATTGCACAAAACAGGTACATTCAACATATCCCCAGATATGTCAGATCTGAGCGCACATTATTACTGAATTGCGCTCAGAGCACAAACATACAGTTCAATTGCCATGGAGCCATTTCATTATACAAATGGGCTCCATGGCACAGCTATCTGGGGTATCACCGCTCAAACAGGGCAAGCACCAAATGACCCGGCTTTAATGTCTTTGCAGGGGAAAATCAAGCCTTTTAACATGGGGCCATAATCCAAAGGCAACAGGCGAGCAACCAGGCTTCTCCAATGCAATGTGGCGAGATTGGTCTCGTCACAATGGTACTCTCATAGAGGAATGTACTATACCATTGGACATTAGGCTATTTTCCATGCTTGCTGGAATCAAGTGTTTAGGCAGAAAATGTTCATTTCAACAAGTGTAAATTAGTCACCTCTTGTTCTCTGTACACTAGTAATAAACTGATTTGTAGAGAGTTGTCTGTGCTGGAGCTGTATATATCTGTATATAATTTTCATATCCCTTGTTTTCTCAAATTTTCTTGTCCTACTTCATAACTAAAATCTTGCAAATTTTTTTTTTTTACCTCTGCACTTTTTATAGTTCCATCATCTTTCAAAGAATAAACTTACATTAGTTCATAAATAGGTAAAATTATATTTCCATTACATTAATTGCTATTCCTTTTAATGACAATACATTACTGACCTGTTTTTATGAGTGGATATTAGCAGCTGCCAAAAGACTTTGAGTTTCTTAGGCAGTTGCTTTACACTAAGTAACATCTGCTTTGTCTGAAATTAGCATCTGTGATAGTTTTTAGAAAAATAATTTGGACGAACCAAAATGGAGGGAAAATGCACCATTAGTGTACTGCAATACAAATCAAAACAATATAGATTCTTCTCCTTTACATTTCCCTTTTCTTGGGCCATCGATGGAACTCCAAATCACAAAAAATGTAAACCTCTCATCCATTTCCCATTTAGTTTTTATTTTTCATAATACAGTCATATTCTGTTTTTTCGGCTTTGCAGCATTCAGACAAATCGTTGATCAACCCAAATTTGGACAAATCACAATTTGGGCAAAACCAAATGCACTGGTGTAATTGCTAAATCAATTAATTGAAAAATATACCTCTTTCTATCCATATGTCCACTTTTCAATGATTGCTTTTTAAAAAATCCAATTTTTGATATATCAAACAGCATTTTTTTCCCCATTAATATTTTATTGATTTGTTTACATGTAAAACATGTAAGGCATGGGATACAGAACAAAGAAAGGGGTTGGGATACACCATCAAATTCAAGTCACATCAACAGCCAGCATTCTCGAGACATAGCAATGCCTTCCATGATTACGTGATATGTTGGGTTTAACTTGATGTCCTCTTGCGCCCTCCCCTTGGAGGTTATCTTACCCAGTGTGATTTCTGTTTTACTTGGCTGTTAGCTAACAAGTATCAAATATCTTAACTATGTACAATAATGGTATCATTCTTTGGTCGTTACCGCCCTTAAGGTATTTTCTTCCACCCTGACACCTCTTGCGCTTGTCTTGGCATCCCCTTATTGCCCCTTTGTTTGACCCCATCTCACCATTTCCTTAACTTTTTTTTTCTTTCCTACTTCATAGATTGTGCCTTTTCTCATTTCCAGATCCCACCTCTCTGCCCAGATATCCGTCCCACTATGTTTTTGCTGCTGTTCTGAGTCGTCTTGCTACCTTGTGAGTGAAGCTTCGTTTCATAATCAATATTTAGAGTAATTTGGCGTATCAGTGCCTGTTTCGTTGGTATCGCTACCTGTTTCCAGGCTCTCGCTATCAATGTGTTTGCTGCAATTAGTATGTGGTACATCAGCAACACTGGGTTTTTTTGTACTCAGGGAGTGCCATAAATAACAATCCGCACTCCGGTTGGAGGTTAATCTGGATTTGTAATGCTTCCTTGATCATTCCCTCCACCTCTCTCCAGTATGGCCTAATTAACCTGCATGTCCACCATAAGTGGTACATTGTTCCCTCATCTTCCCCGCATCTCCAGAAGTGTTTCAAGACCTGTGGGTACATACCTGCTAGTCTAGTGGGCACCATGTACCACCTATATTGAATTTTTATCATTAACTCCAAGTGTGTGGCACATCGTGACCTGCCTTTATGTGCTGTAAATACCTTTTGCCATTGTTCTGTAGTGAAGGTTTTATTTATGTCCTCCTGCCATGCGGTCCTGAACCTATCTGCCATTTCAGTCAAGGGGTTGTCATTTAGGGTCCCGTACATGCATGAGAGTCATTTTTTTTTAATAATCCCCGATTCACAAATTTTTGTGATGTGGTCCCAAGGCTTCGAGATTGCCTCATTTGTCTCATTTTCTAACATGGATTTTAATTGCAGGTAGGAGAACAACGTGTGGTGTGGTAGCTCATATACTCTTTGTAGTTCTGGATAGTACATTAGTTTGTTAGATTGGTATAGGTGTTTGACCTTTGTGCAACCATTCTGCAACCAAGGTCAGTGATCGAGGGATGGGTTAGCGTCCTAATTGGAGATTTGCATCGTCATTGAGCAGAGACGTGATCTCAGTCATGTCTGGTGCTTTGGGGCGCACTTTATAAGGTATTCAGAAAATATATTTTATACCCTGGGAGCATGACCGGGCTGATTCTATTTCCACCCATTGTGGCCTATCATCTGTTTTGTGTGCCAAGACAGCCGTGGACAGTAGTGCTGCCCTATAGTACAGCCTCATATCAGGCATCCCCAATCCCCCTCTGTCCACTGTCCACTGTCCTACATAATATCTTCGTGGCTACTCTTATTTTTCGGTTTGCCCACAAGAAACGTGTAAAGATCTGCTGAAACTTGCCTAGGTTCTGGAGAGTCCGGACTAGATAGAGAACTTTTGGTAGTAGCACCATTTTTAGAGCCGCCAGTCTACCCACCCAGGACAAATATTTGTTTTCCCAACCTTTCAGAGTTTCCGAGGCTTCAGTCAGTAGACTGTCATAATTTAGTTCATGTAGATGTGCTGTGTGTTTGGGTATCCTCAAGCTTAGGAAAGTGAGGTAGTTGTACCGCCAGTCCAGGAGAAAAGCTGTTTTAAGCTGTTCTGTCACTCGGTTGGGTAGTCCCACCCCCATGGCCTGTGTTTTTGTTACGTTTAATTTATAGTAGGACATGTTCCCATAAGTTAGTATTTCGGTTAGCAAATTCGGTAGTGACTCCAGTGGCTGCGTCAGGGTTATTAGTAAGGCGTCCACGAACAGGTTGGCCTTGTATTCCATTCCTTTTTGTCCATGAGGTGTGATAACTTGTGTGCGGCCTGCCTTGCCTTTAATAGGTTTGCTAAGAGCTTGCCCGCCTTTTTTCCCTGGAGTTAATGTTAGAGTTTAAATTTTTCCATGCATGTTTGTATTTGTCCCATGGCTTGTTGTTGAAGCAATTGGTTTAAGTGTACAATGCAGTGTTTTGCTGCATCTGTTGGCGTCAACTGGTTTTGGGTGTTTAAGTCATGGAGCTCCTTTTGCCACTCCTGCGTCTGTGTTTGAGTCACTTTTTTTAGGTATGCTTCCCTCCTTATCAATAGCCCTCTCACCACCATCTTGTATGCCATCCACATCGTCGTGGATGTCACCTCCCCTGTGTCATTAGTGCTGAAGTAAGATTGTACATCTGTATCTAGTTCAGCTGTGTAGTTGCTATCTCGAAGCAAGGTGGCCTTTATTTTCCATGGGCTGCGGTGCCTGAAGTCAAGTTGGTTTTTCATGTCCAACATGACCGGTGCATTATCTGACCATGTAATTTGATATATTTCGCATGTATGTATTTGTTTTAAGTGTGAACCTGAAAGCAGAAACCCATCAATCCTTGAGTAAGAGTTATGGACAGGGGAGAAATTAGTATATGCTTTTCCCCCTGGGTGTGTAACTCTTCAAGCATCATAGAGGTGGAGTTCATGTAGGAGTGTTTGAATGGCTGTACATTGTCTTTTCAATGGGTGTTGTCTGCGGCTGTTGTGGGGTAGAGTGGTATCCATTTTAGGGTCAAACACGTGATTAAAGTCCCCAGCAGACCACCATGATTGTCTGTCTGAATTTACTTAGTTTGTGGAATAATTTATGAAGGAAGTTGCGCTGATTCACGTTAGGGGCATATATATTTACTATTGTGTATAACATGTCATTGATCGTGCCGGACACCATCACATATCTACCATGCATGTCAATTCAAACAGCATTTTTAAAAGAAAAGTATTGTTAGAAGAGGTATAATTTGTAAAACAGAATTTTAGCTTCAAAAAACATAATCACCTTGCACTTAGTATTAAAATTCCAATGACAATCTGGGTTAAGTAATTTCCTAGTACTCTCTAGACTTGGAGAATAAAGTATTCTAATGACTCATAAATCACATTGTCATGTTAAGATAGTTGGTCAGTGCTGGTTAGTATCTCCAGAAGAAAAGTCCTGGCTAAAAGAGAAATAATGACCATAAAATTAATTATAATGCAGATGTAGACCAAAACAACCATGATAAAGTGTAATTTGAGAAATGTGTACTTTAATATGATCTGAAAGAATATATCTCAATAGGATTGTCTGAAAACTTCCCGCTGAACAACGAGAGAGTCGTTCTTTTAAGTGTATTGAGTTTCTCCTTAGACTGAGACCACCATGTAAATTCAAATACTTCATATGGTAATATTTTCCATTCATTATACTGTACAGAGAGCAAGTCTCACTTGCGTAGAAAGTCACAAAATTAGAATTTTTTACCATATTCAAAACTACGAGGAATGTTTTGGTCATTTTCTGAGAGGGATACTTTTTGTAATTATGCAGTTTCCAATTAACAGTCCCTTTTTCCATTTTAATTACACATTTCCAGAACATAATGATAAAGTGCATATTTATCTACTTGCAGTAAAATAAATTAAATTAATACATTTATTAAAATTAAAGTTCTAAATCCTTAGTTCACCCTGACATTTTCAAATAGATTTTTATCTCAGATACGAGAACATAAAATACATATAGTGCGGTCGAAATCTCTAGAGAATAAAGTCTGTTTTCATTTAGTGTAATGTTAAATTCTGCTGTAATATACATTCATAAAATCAGCTACGTTTTATGTCTTTGATTAATATTCCAAGCTCTTGCACATATATGGAATGTGCAATCATACTAGATTAGCAGTATGGGAGTTGTAATCCATAACAGCTGGAACACTTAAATCACTCATGTGTACCTTAGCTGTGAACTGTGTGTCTCATGCAATTGTTTCATTTTCTCACATACATATGAAAGAGTTTCCTGTGGATATGGTAAAGTATAGTAGCACCTTAGGTCAAATGCCGTGAGTTGGATCTAGAACTGTAAAGCCTGAGATTTTGTAATTTTCGTCATGAATGCTTTATAACTTTAAATGTATGTAATTATGTATTGTTAAAGGACCACTAAAGTCACCCAGACTACTTCATATCAATGAAGTGGTGTGGAATCAGAGGCCCTTTAGTTTAAATCCACACTCCAGGCACCCAGACCACTTCTGCCCATTGGAGTGGTCTGGGTGCCAACTCCCACCATCCTCAACCCTGCAAGTGTAATTATTTCAGTTTTTACAAACTGCAAGAATTACCTTGCAGGGTTAAGTCCTCCTCTAGTGGCTGTCTATCAGACAGCCACTAGAGGGACTTCCGTGTTCTTAGAACATGAAAAATGTGTTATCTGACGCTGGAATCTGACGCTCCTGGGGGCCCCAGAGCAGCTGCCCCGTGGGCCCCGTGATTTGAGCAGCCCCCATGGACCCGGCGGTGCGGCTGCACAGAGCCGCACCGGCCCGCACGCTAAGAAGGCCCACCAGGTGGCCCATGCAATAAGGGCCACCTGGTGGGCATTTGTCAGCATGGGCCCGGTCGGGCGCTGTGGCGCTTAAACAGTGTGACTAGGCCCCTTTATGTTTGGTAGCCGGCTGGGCTGACCGTCAGGAAGTAAAACCAATAAATTTTATCTTTGTTTTGACCGTCAGGAAGTGACAGCTGCGCGTCACTTCCTCCCACACACAGATTAAAGCCGTGCAGGAGATGAAAGGCAGTGAGGAGGGGGCCAGGCCGAGAGTGCTATAGCCTAACTCCCAACTGCCTCAGCCTGCCACTGGACCCCAGGGAAACCACCCTCCAGAAAAAGGTAAGAACCTGGAGGGTGGTTAAATGTATAGCATGTGTGTGTCAGTATGTGTGTGTGTCTGTCTGTCAGTGTGTGTGTGTGTCAATATGTGTGTGTGTGTGTCAGTATGTGTGTGTGTATCAGTATGTCTGTGTGTGTCAATATATGTCAGTATGAGTCAGTGTGTCTGTCAGTATGTCTGCCAGTTTGTGTCAGTATGTCTGTGTGTGTCAGCATGCCTGTCAGTATGTCAGTATATGTGTCTGTCAGTATGCCTGTCAGTGTGTGTGTGTCAGTATATGTCAGTATGTGTGTCTGTGTCTGTCACTGTGTGTGTCAGTATGTCTCTCAGTGTGTGTCAGCATGTCTGTCAATGTGTGTGTATATCAGTATGTCTGTGTGTGCGTTTATGGAAGTGCACCTGTCAGAATGTCTGTCAGTGTGTGTCTGTGTCAGTATGTCTATGTGTGTGTGTAAGTCTGTCTGTCAGTGTGTGTCAGTATATGTGTCTGTCAGTATGTGTCAGTATGTGTGTCAGTATGCCTGTAAGTGTGTGTGTCAGTATGTCTCTCAGTGTGTGTCAGCATGTCTGTGTGTGTGTTTGTGTCAGTGCGTCTGTCAGTATGTCTGTCTATGTGTGTGTGTAAGTCTGCCTGTCTGTGTGTGTGTGTATATCTGTCAGTGTGTGTCAGTATATGTGTCTATCAGGGTGTGTGTCAGTATATGTGTCTGTCAGTATGCTTGTCAGTGTGTGTGTCAGTATGTCTCTCAGTGTGTGTCATGTCTGTCAATGTGTGTATCAGTATGTCTGTGTGTGCGTGTGTGTCAGTGGGTCTGTCTGTGTGTGTCTGTGTCAGTATGAGTCAGTGTGTCTGTCAGTGTGTGTGTGTCAGGATGTCTCAGTGTATTTGTCAGTATGTGTCTGAGTATCTGCTTTCGTTGTGTATCTGTATATTATCAGTTTGAGTATCTGTGTGTGTTTGTCTGAGTGTGTGTATCTGTGTACCTGCATGTGTGTCAGTGTGTGTCTGCATGTTTTTTTAGAGTGTGTGTATCTGTGTGTGTGTTTGTGTGGCAGTGTATGTGTATATGTGCATACATCTCAGCATTCAAACACTAACATGACACACAAATACACCCCTGCCTTAAAACGTGAACACTTTATACAAGCACACTCATTCCATGAAACGTCAACAGTACATACAAAAACACCTCTGTGTTAGACATCAAGATTATAAATAAACACAACCTTGCATTCAACGATTAATACTACTCATAAATGCATACTTGCATTCAAACACCAACAAAACATACTCCTACATTCACACTAGCATACACCATACAAAAACATGCTTACATTCAAACACTGCTCAGTGCTAAATACAATTATGCAAGCATGGGAATATGTAGAGCCCCAGCTGTCAAAGCATTGTTGGAGCTGCACAACAGATGGGGATCTACCTTTTGGCCACCCTTGCGATAAAAAGCACAAAAATTCTTGCACCAGGGCCTTCTCTACTGCCGTCAATGCGGTGGGATGTAGGATGTGATTGCATGCCAGCGAGCGGAAGATGGGGGACAGAGTCCAGGGGGCCCAAGCTAATTCTTGCCCCGGGTCTATTCAGTATTAAAGATGGCCCTGCACATGCACACATGAGTACACATACACACTGACATACAGCAAAGTGTATGTCTATTAAATTTTAGGCATTTAAATATCAGTTTAGCAGTTGGAAAGAATAGTGGAGAGCAGATAAAATAATGATTTTTCTATACTGTTATTGTGAATGATGACAGCGAACTTCAAGTCAAGAACAAAGAAAGTGGATTCTAAAGCAACTCTTAATGCATAAATTGAAATTAAAGCTGTACTTTTCAAGACTATTACTTGGTCTTTTGGAGGACGACTCAGACCGTTGCTTGCAATTCTGTGAAATGATGTGTAACCAAACTTCTAACGAACCAGACCTTCTTCATAAGATCATCTGGACAGATGAGGCTTCTTGCAAATTGTCAGGCCATGTGAGCAGGAATAATTGTGTGTATTAAGCAGATTAAAATTCTTATTTAACTATCACATCTCAACTAAAACAGGTAGGTGTCACAGTGTGGGCTGCACTATCCAGCGAAGGTGTTGCAGGACTGGTTTTCTTTGATAGAACTCTAAATAGTAACAATTACTTAAACTTGTTGCTCAACATGGTAGTGCCACATCTCAGTACCAGGGCTAACTTACATAGTTACATAGTTACATAGTTACATAGCTGAAAAGAGATTTGTGTCCATCAGGTTCAGCCTTCCTCACATATGTTGTTGCTGTTGATCCAAAAGAAGGCAAAAAACCTAGTCTGAAGCGCTTTCAATTTTGCCACAAACTAGGAAAAAATTCCTTCTTGACCCCAAAATAGTCAGATGTCTCATTGGATTAAGCGGCTATTACCCCACTAATTACCCCACTAATTGGAAATTATTTCCCTGTATGTTATGTTTTTGTAAGTATTTATCCAATTGCAGTTTAAACCTCTGTAGTGACTCTGACAAAACCACCTCTTCAGGCAGATGATTCCATATTCTTATTGCTCTTACTGTAAAAAAACCTTTTCTTTGCCTTGGGTGAAATCTCCTTTCTTCCAGCCTAAATGTGTGACCTCGTGTCCTATGTATAGCCCTGTTTATGAATAGATTTCCAGATAAAGGTTTGTACTGGCCCCGAATATATTTGTATAAAGTTATCATACTATCATAGTTATCATCAACTTCACCAAACTACTCTTCCAACAAGATGGGGCACCTCCTCATTATGCGTTTGCACTAAGGGACTACCTTGACAACACCTTCCCACAGCATTAGATCAGATGATGTGGCAGCATTGAATGGCCACGTTCACCAGGCTTAACACCAATGGACTTCTTTTTTTGTGGTATAGTAAAAATTATGGTTTTTGAGAGGAAGCCCCAGACAATAGATGAATTAAAGCAGTTCATCTCAGAAACATTTATGTACATTGATGCGGTCCGGAAGTTGTGTTATACTGCCTGTCACAGTGTACTGGACAGATTTGAGGAATGTTGCAACGTTGATAGAAGACAATTTGAGTGCTTACGACATTAAATAGTGTTAAACAGATATAAATGTATTAAACAATGTAATAAGATGCAAATAAACTATTCTGTATACCTACTTTTGGGCCACGCTGTATTTTCGTTCAATTCCTAGAACAATATGTGTGGATGTGATATGATATTTCTGAACCAAGTATAGTGTTTTCACTGCCGAAAAATAAATGCTTCAGTTACTGTTAGAGTTAATCTATTCCTTTTGACAGCTAAACCTTGGTGCACCTTGTAGAACAGTGACAGAAGTAGGCTTCAGTGGGCCCATCTGATGGAATGGTGGCTGGCATTGAGCAGAATCCGTGAGATCTCTGTATCTTCCATAGCTCCTTTATGTCATCCCATGGTAGCAGTAACCTGTATGTCATACTGTGTCAGATTAAGTCTGCTACTACAAAAAGCACCATTTGATGTCTATTCAATTCCCTGTATAGATGTCACTACTCCTTTCCACATGTCTCAACAATTCCAGATTCCATCCTTTCTTATATTTCCACTGTTTCACTTCTCTCGAACCTCAAAGAAAATTAAGGTAACTGCTTGCGCAAGCACACAAATGAACATGACATAGATAGGATCAAAAGAATATCAGCCAAAAAGAAAATATGGGCGGAATAAAATATCATGTAATCAAGCAAACAAATACTCAAATGTTTACTGTTACGTGTGTAGAATTTTTCAGATCATCAGCCCCTACTAGCACAGCCAGGTCCACTCTTCGTCATTAGGACAATTAGCCACAAACGTCAATGTAGCGGAGCTGCAATATTAAATCCCAATATCTCCGTTGGTACAGAAAGTAATCCAAGTAAAGCGCTGGAAAGGAAGGCAATATCCCAAATCCCCCAGTAACCGGACGAAACACAGTTCTGGGAGTCAACTGACAATTTTATTCACAGCTCCAGTATTTATGTAATTCCCCATGCAAGGGGTTTCCTTAGTCACTTTACAGGGGTATTACAGTAGAGGACTACATGGGGAACTGAATATACAGAGCATTTCTCCCACCATGCACTGCTGTACGTGAGGGATACTCCCACTAGAATATCCTGTTAAGTGGATTATCCCTCCGTACAGCAGAACCGGGTTTTAACATAAAAATGTATAACTTTAACATTATTCGTGGGATTATAATAAATGACCGTTCGGTAGATAGCTGGGGTCTGAGCGCACACTTCGTGAAAGTACCACTCAGATCCCAGCATAAATAACCAAATGCCGCACGAAACATTCTTTTATATCAAATTACCCTAAAAGTACCGAATACCTATTGGGAACCCAAATACCGAAAGACCGGGGCTCCCGAACAGCCTGGAAGTCCAGCGGTGTTTGCGCTATTGAGTAGCCGATTTTAGTTCCAGGCACTCGATGACCAAACACCACTGGGCTAACAAAGGATCCAAGATGGCCGACCGTCACGTGGTCAGTAGCCGAACGACGGCCACCTAGGAAAGCAATTAACTACCGACTGCAACAATGTTGCAATCGTTTAATGGGCGCCACACGACCCTCTGTGTGTGTGCTCCCGTTCAGTACCTTATTTGTTTCACGAACAGTGTTTAAAGTCACTGTTCGTGAAAATACCATATATTCCTATACACAATAAAAGCAGACAACCTTCCAATGTTATGCAATAAGTCTTAAAGTGGCTAGGTTTGCCACAGTCAATATACATTTTTTTTTTGCTGGTTAGTATAGGATCATTCATCACTATGTTTTGGCATTCACTACTATACTATCAGTCTTGGGCTTTCTGTGAAATGTTAAAGGAACATTCAAGTGCCATAAATACTACAGCTCACTGTAGTGGCTATGGTGCAATAAGACAAAAGGGCCCTCCCTACATTGCAAGTAGTGATATTTGACTGCATACCTAGGGACTGCTGGGTGTTGCTTTCCAACTCCACTACTGGTGAGCAGGAAACTTCTAAGAAGGAACTTCCATTAGTCATACAGATTAGAGGTCCAACCAATAAAACATTGACTACTTAAATAAAACCAAAAACTCAGATACCTTTCAGGGTTCTTTTTCATATGAAGCTCAAGTACTACTTGTTTTTAGTCACCAAGAAAACAATTGGTAACACACTAAGCCGTGAAGGACTAAAATCCTGTAGCGCCCGCAAGGTCCCCCAGCTCAAGAAAGCACATGTACAGGCTCATCTGAAGTTTGTCAATGAACATCTGAATGATTCCGAGGAGACCAAAATCGAGCTCTTTGGCATCAACTCAACTCGCCATGTTTGGAGGAGGAGGAATGCTGCCTATGACCCCAAGAACACTATCTGCACCATCAAACATGGAGGTGGAAACATTATGCTTTGGGGTGTTCTTCTGCTAAGGGGACAGGACAACTGCATCGCATCAAAGGGACAATGGACAGGGCCATGTACTGTCAAATCTTGGGTGAGAACATCCTTCCCTCAACCAGGGCATTGAAAATGGGTCGTGGATGGGTATTTCAGCATGACAATGACATAAAACACACAGCCAAGGCAACAAAGGAGTGGCCTAGCCAGTCTCCAGACCTTAATCCTATAGAAAATCTGTGGAGGGAGCTAAAGGTTCGAGTTGCTAAACTTCAGCCTCGAAACCTTAATGACTTAGGATCTGCAAAGAGGAGTGGGACAAAATCCCTCCTGAAATGTGTGCAAACCTGGTGGCCAACTACAAGAAACGTCTGACCTCTGTGATTGCCAATAAGGTCTTTGCCACCAAGTACCAAGTCGAAGGGGTCAAATACTTATTTCACTCATAGCCATGCAAATCAATATATATCTTTTTTGACATGCATTTTTCTAGATTTTTCTTTTGTCATTCTGCCTCTACCATTAAAATTATAGACTGATCATTTCTTTGTCAGTGGGCAAATGTTCAAAATCAGAAGGAGATCAAATACTTGTGGGTGAGTCTATGTGTATAGGTTAGTTTTGTGTATAGGTAAGGTTGTTTATGTGTCTGTATGGGTCAGTCTGTGAGTGTGCATCTGTGTATGGGTCAGTCTGTGAGTGTGTATAAGAAATTGTGTTTGTTTATTGGTCAGTGTGTGTGTGTATGGGTCAGTGAGTGTTCATGTAAGATTCAGTGAATGTGTGTATAGGTCAATGATAGATTTCAACCTTGTCTAACTATGGCCTCAATTAAATTTTTTGGATACGCTTTTCAAAACTTTTAATATTTTTGGATAAACTTTTTAAAATTACTTTTATAAAATAGTAAAATAGAAAAAATATATCATATATAAAAATATTTTAAAATATTTAAAATCATTTTCATATGATTAAATCTTTTTTAGAAGTTTATCCAAAAGTATGTGTAAGTGTATGTGAATGAGTCAGTGTGTTTAGGTCAATTTGTGATTGTGTATGTGTGTATGAATAAGTGTGTCAGTCTGTGAGCGTGTGATGTGTGTGTGATGTGTGTGTGTGTCTGGGTCAGTGTGTGTGTGAAAACAGGTCAGTCTGTCATCATGAGACTGTCATCCTGAGATTATTCAGCTACATTTCAGCTAGAAGTTCAGGAATTAGGATGGTCATCGATCAGCACAGATTTAATCAAATTGCAGTTCAGAACATAAAGAACCTCCAAGTCTACTAATTAATAACACAAGATACCTTTTTCATGCTTACAGTAAAATAAAGTGAACAAAAAATGTAAACTCAATTTCAGAAATACATCATTAAAAATACATTTCAAATTGACAGCAAAATAATCCTTCATGTTTTATAGGAAAGTATGTGTTTAAATGGAAGTATGGTGTAAAATATTAGTGATAGCTTCTATTGAAGTAACTTTTGTGCAAATATTTTCTCTACTTTGTTCACCATTTCATGTTTTTCTAGCTAAATCAAGCCTTTAAAACATAGCTATTCATTTCCCATACTGTAAAAATTGGCACTAATTCAACAAAACAGCTATATTCCTATAGGATTTAATCCATGCCAGGCTCAAGAACTTCCGATCACCCACTGTATCAAAATACACAACATTGTTACTGTTTTAGTAGACAGACCAGCAGGCTACCTTTTGTGTTTGATATAGCAGAACTTAAAGTTTGAACTCATGCCAAACACTGTCCTGCCCTGTTCACTCACACAGGAAAGTGTTAGCGTAAATCAAACCATTAATATAACATGTCTTGTATAAACCTGCAAGTGTTTTCGCAAAATGGTTTATGGTGAAAGAATGCATTTTTCCGTGTGAAAGATATTTTATATCAAATAAATTGCAAAATGTCTACATGAATGTCCACTGGTTAAACACAAGAGAAAACCTCAAATTCCTAAAGTGTATATTATATTTTCAGTTTGTTTTTAGAGTCCTTTGATCTGAATTTATCCAAGAGATACAATCTTTGGTTCAAGTTATTAATCACACCCTCCAGATTTAGAAAGGCACGAAGTAGGAAGTTAGCACTTCAACTAACTGAGAAGATATTTAATATTCCTGCAAAAAAAAACATTTTTGATTTAATGTAATTTAATTTAATGTACTTATTATTATGTAAGAATTGGGAATATATGACCTAAGAGATGCCCAACTATGAAAGAGACATGTATCTGGAGCGCATGATCTGGACAAGCAGAGTGTGCTCCCTAACTCCTCTCTCATCATAATGAAAATCTTCAAATGTACGGTGGACTTGCCAGTCACCTCCTTCCATAACTGGATTGATCATCAGCACACCAAGAATAATTATTATTACTACCATAGACAATATTGCCATGTCCCGTACCCAGAGGAATGACAAGTTGGGGACTATTTGTGTATTTTTAAGGCAGAGATGTAGTGACAGAAGGATCACAAAACTGATCAGGAGATTGTGAAGATCCGACAGGAAAGAATAACGGTGTGACAAATCGTACGTTATTCCACTCTCGTTTGTTCTTGAAAAAACTATCTCACTACTCCCTGTCTCTGTACTTTTCTCCCTCCATGCTAAACACCCAAAAATGCCTCTTCTCTGGCAGGGATTTGGTTCTCAAAAGCCGCAAGGTCCCAGCGGGACTTAGTAACAAAACATGTGAAACTCCAGCTCGGCCGAATCACATCTCCATTCTTAACCCTGTGCTTTACCCCACTTCCCGACCTTCCAGGAGAGCGCTATTTGGAGGGGAAGTAATATGGATAAAAATGACAAATTGCTCCCATAGAGCCAGGGAGAGGCCCCCTTTGTTTGTCTGCAGGAGCTCCCAACAATTGACCGGCCGAAGGGACATTTACTCTGGAACTATTCTCGCCATGAATTTTGCTAGCGGACGGTCAATTATTTACCCCTGGGGAAGATTTATCCTTTCTCCACGGATCCAGGAGCTATTTTGCCAACATGGGCACACAGACCAAAGCTATCTGGAGATGTATGATGTGTTGGGGTTTCTGCTTGTTTTCATGTGTTTTGGGGGTATTTTCATGTTGTGTCCTCTGGATCCGGGAGATAATTAACTTAACAGAGGGCTAACTCTGGGATGAATAGGGACCCCTTGCTGGGGGTCACTCTATAAAAGACTGTGCTTTCCCAATAAAAATCAGTTATACTCCCAGAACTATGTGTCATCTAGTTACTGAGGGAAAGGTACAATCACTGACCAATGCTTCTTCCAGCTACAAAGAAAATTCAATGAAGATGCCCAGTCGGGGTAGTGGAGCTCTGCTACAGAGAGTTTGCCTCCAGAGGGAATATCACAGCTATGACAAGGAGATTGCTCAGTTTACTGAAGCAGTCAAAGGCAACCAGTCCAGATATGTTGATCTTGGAACTTACGGCATTGCTAGAAACAAAAGCGTGATATAGACTGATTTAACCAGAGCAGCCAAACAGTTCGAGTACATTTTCACCTAATATGTTTCTTTTTTTTGTCTTTCAGAATGCATGTGGAAACTTTAGACCTGAACAATAAATAATATACTATGAATCATGAAGAAAAAAAAATTGTTGGGGATGTACCTTTTCCTGTAATTTGTAACCTAGGAGAAGGCATTGTTAGTCTATGAGTGCTGATAATCATATCACAGTTAGTTTAGCAATTTATTGCTGAAGAAGCAATGCAAAACTAAATGTAACCCTGAAAGCCCCACTTATTTTACCACCTGAAAAGGTACTGTAATTGGAAAGCCCACTCATGTCTCCACAATCAGTAGCAACATTTGAAGGCTTTAACCCCTTCCCAACCAATGACATATCAGGTACGTCCAACAAAAAATGGCCCTTAAGAACCACGGACGCACCTGATACGTCCGTGGCTAATTATAGCGAAGGAAGCGATCCTGATCACTTCCAGCCGCTTTAACGGTATTGCAGCGATGCCTCGATGTTGAGGCATCATGCAATACCCCCCCGACTACCGGGCTCCCAAGTGATTGCTTCACCCTTAGCAATCACTTCCGGGTTGCTCCACGTGGTTGCTTGTGTTCCAAGCTGTTGTATACAGCAAACACAGACTAAAAGGAATCCATGTTTAAAATTGAATTATTTGTTAAACTAATATATATATATATCTCTCTCTCTCTCTCTCTCTATATATATATATATAGAGAGATATATATATATAAATAACAATAATACAAAATATACATATGTCCATATTCATAATTACATAAAGAATTTCATAAATATACACGTAGACTTCGTGCATATTTTTGTAATATTTTTACATAATTAAGTAATTTTAATAATTGCAATTTGAGGGACCTGCATGACAACCCAGGCCAAAATTCCAGATAACTTAATTTGCTAGCATTGTATTTAACCCTGTAATGTTCCACGACACCCTAAAACCTGTACATGGGGATACTGTTTTACTCAGGAGGCTTCACTGAACACAAATATTAGTGTTTCAAAACAGTAAAATATATCACAGTGATGATATTGTCAGTGAAAGTTACTTTTGTTGCATTTTTCACACAAAAACTGCACTTTCTGATGATATCATTGTTGTGAAAGGTTTTACTGTTTGGAAACACTAATATTTGTGTTCAGCGAAGTCTCCCGATTATAACAGTACCCCCCATGTACAGGTTTTATAGTGTTTTTGAAAGTTACAGGGTCAAATATAAGGTTTTTTTTTCACATTGAAATTTGCCAGATTCGTTATGTTGCCGTTGAGGGAGTATGGTAGCCCAGGAATGAGAATTACCCCCATTATGGCATACCATTTGCAAAAGAAGACAACCCAAGGTATTGCAAATGGGGTATGTTCAGTCTTTTTTAGTAGCCACTTAGTCACAAACACTGGCCAAAGTTAGCGTTCATAATAGTTTTTTGGCATTTTTATCACACAAACAAATATATATGCTTACTTTCGCTAGTGTTTGTGACTATGTGGCTACTAAAAAAGACTGGACACACTCCATATTAAATACCCTGGGTTTTCTACTTTTTAAAAATAAAATTACTGGGGGTAAATTACATTGGCCAGCTTCAAAAATGTCCCAAATAGGACATGGGTGCATGATGACCAGCTGTGAAAATTCCAAGTTGGAAAATTGAAATGCGCACCCTCCAAATAAGGTCTTTTAGCCCCCAGAGAACCTGACACACCTATACATGGGTGCTATCACTGTACTCAGGAGATGTTGCTGAGCACATATTTGGGTGTTTTTTGGCAGTAACCCTTAAAGTTCTCAGTACATGTATTCTTAAATTGCTACGTGTGTCAAACAAATCCCCAATTATTATTATTATTATTTTTTTTAATTTGGCATAGATTGGTGGTAAAATGGTTGCATGGAAAGAGTCAAAATACCCCAAGTTTAATACCTTAGGTTGTATTCTTTTAAAAATATATACATGTGAAGGGTTATTCAGGAATTCCCGACAGATATCAGTGTTACAATGTAACATTTGTTAATTTTGAAACAAAATAGTTTGGAAATAGCAAAGTGCTACTTGTACTTATTGCCCTATAACTTTCCAAAAAAGTTAAGACCATGTTAACATTGGGTATTTCTAAACTTGGGACAAAATTTAGAAACTATTTAGCATGGGTGTTTTTTGGCGGTTGTTGATGCGTAACAGATTTTGAGAGTCAAATTTAGAAAAAGTGTGTTGTTTTACATTTTTTCATCATATTTTATAATTATTTTAATAGTAAATTATATGATATGATGAAAATAATGGTATCTTTAGAAAGACCATTTATTGACAATAAAAACTGTATTTAATATGTGTGGGTACAGTAAATGAGTAAGAGGAAAATTACAGCTAACCAAAAACACAGCAGAAATGTAAAAACAGCCCTGGTCCTTAACAGTAAGGAAATTGAGAAATGGTCTGGTCTCTAAGGGGTTAATTTAGCAACCACAAAAAGGAGAGGAGGGAGGAAAGCCTTTGATCATACTGAGCATACAATGGGGATTCATTGCAGGCTGTATTAGTGACCTGACATGACCTTCATAGTACAGATATTTGGTGTAACTGTATATATTGTATGTGGACATCATACCTCAAAGCACATTATTTATACATTGTCTTGTCATGCCTACTAAGCTATATTCTCAGAAATGGCATTTTGCATTATGTAAGTAATTTGGAAAAGGGTGTTTGCACATGTCAATTCCTCAATTTTTGTCACATCTACTATATATGACAAAGAAAATAAAAAGGCTTTTTATACTTTAATGCAAATATTTAAGAACAATTCCTGACAGACCTGACAAGGTGCTAAATAACCTCTAGAACTTGTTATACCCTAATAGTTTTATAAGGTATGATGATATACAATAAATTTAGAATTTAAATGGTGTAAAGTGGTTTACATACATTATATATTTTACATACTCCAGAACAGAAAACTGTACGTGATTTGCAGGGCCAGATTTCCCATAAGGCTGCTGATGCCATGGCCTTGGAGTAGCACACGGCAGAAGGGCTGCCCTGCTACACCCAGTATTATTGGCAGGAGCACTCGGGAGAGAAGGAGGATAGTTCTTTCCTCTTCTCACCCAGCCCTTACAGCAGCAGGTGCTCTCTCCCAAGAATGAACTGCAGGAGAGCATCCAGAGATGACATCAGTGTTATAACTCCACGTAACTTCCTGTACATCCGGCTGCCTGTGGGGGAGAAAAGAAATGTAGTGAGCAGGGGCACAGAAAAAAGTACTGGTTATTTTAAAATATAAAGAAGGTGACTTAAAGTTAGAGGAGGGGGAAAAGTGAGGAATTGTGAAAAAGAACAGGAGGGCAAGTGAGGAAAGGGGAGAATGAAGAGCGGAACAAGTGAGGGGAACAATTGGAGAAAGGTATGGTTATGGGGAGAGGACATAGTTAAGGAAACGGGGTTGTGGAGCATGTGAGGGAGAGATAAATGAATATAGAGGCCTGGAGCAGATGGAAATTTGAAACACAGGGCACACTGTACATGCACACTATAAATACCCATACATGCTCACAAAAACTCCACAAAATATGTTCTTGTATTCAAACGGGCACTCTATAAAAACACACTACTAGCACCCAACACAAATACACGTGCCATTAACAGTCTACAAAATATGCTCCTACAAACATTCAACCACCCAACCAGCCACATACTCTGAACCGAACATATTGCCTAAACACCTAGTAAGATAGTCCATCTCACCGTCCATGCATACCCACTCACCCTGTCACATTCACACACTTGGCCACATAACATATCATTTACCCCCACCCACCTTGCACTTATTGCCATCCAGCCACCCATTTGGTCATAATTATCATACAGTCATAGCCCAATCTAGTCAAATTCATCCATCCAATCACATATACCAAACTTTATTTATATGACAGGCTGTGGCGCATTGGAGAAACGTTACTTGGGGCAGCAGAGGAAACCTGACCCTGGTATTTTATTGTTGTATCTTGCTCAACAGCAGCACATATCTGGGCCAAATGATTCAAGAAGGCAAGGAGAGTACATTTATGCCCTTATGGCATTAACCTTTTTGAGTGGGTCAGGATAGGCTTATTTTGGTCCACTGGCCATTAAGAAGTTAACCCCTTATTGAATTATCTTCTGGCCTAATACATAATGTATGGGCCACGTATATTAAAAGTTTAGAGACACTATGGGAAAAGTTTAGAGACACTCAATAGCTTGTTCTTCGGTTAGTCCCCACTCAGGCCTCAAAATAATTTTTTTCACTTGTGCCCTTACAAAGAGAATTTATTCCATTTGCATATCAGACTGATCCCACCCATTAGGGCAGTCCAAAACCGATATTTTTCACTTCATGAGAGATACAAAACTCCAGATGATCATTTTGGCCTTCTTTGGATCTCATCAGCCAGGTGTAGCTAATAACCCTCAAGGCACAGTGAACCTGGATTATCCTTTTAGCTTAGGGAGAGCTCTAAATAGATTGTTTGGGGTTGCTGTATCCCTAGTTCAGAAAGCTGGCCTGCATTTCAGATCTGAACCACCCAGTTGTGTAGGATGAGTATGATATGCTAATGGTCCTGATTCTTTTTTGTAATGGCACAGGATGAGCTAAAACTTGCTTGAGATCTGAGCAGGGACTGATGGGCAGAGTAACTGAGCTGTTGTCCATTCTCAGTACTCTCTTACACCCTGCTTTTGCTCTCCCCAACATTGAAGGGTAATACAGACATGAACCTCTTGCGCTGCCTAGAAGGGTTTCAGCTATACCTAAGTGATGAGGCCTAACAAGGATAAAATGATTTTCCGGGGTTGCTGTATTCTTTGTGCATAAGGAGCTGGCATGCATTTTGGATATGGACCACCTATTTGGGTGGAATAAAACTGAATAAATCTGCAAATAGCCCTGTTTTTTTTTTTTTGTAATGACACAAAATGATCTAAAATCTGCTTGATATCTGAACAGGGACACACAAAGGGGTAAGCTAATTGAGTTGTCCGTTCTCAGTACTCTCTTTCACATTGTTAGTTTGCTCTTTGCAAGTTTAAAGGGTAATCCAGACATGGATCCATTGGGGAGAGCAGTGCATTTTGTGACGTGTTACAGCATGTCTGATTTAGTTCCATGATCATAGACCCCATTATGTTTGTTTTTTTTGTAACGGTTTACTATAACTGCAAACATTGAGTGCTGATGTTTTAGGTATTAATTTAAAGACTTACACCAGCTATTTTCAACAAAAGGCTGTGTTTTTTCTTCAACTTTGGAGATGAAATTTTGTTTTTGTGGGTTTTTATGTACTCCATGGTGGAACACAGAATATTTACAATTTCCTCTAAGGTGGCATTCCACAGTGGAACGCATGACAATTTTTATTTAATTAGTTGAGGACCAAGTAGTACATTCGTTCTTACACTGATTAAAAGTACTGTGCTTTTGCGTTTGAGGTTGGGGAACTGGGAGTTTATATACTGTCCCTTATAGTGTTCTAGGGTGGACCACATGGTCATTAGAATGTCAGTTAGATATATACCAGTTGTGTTCTCTCATGGAACACATTGTCATTTTGGATATCCTGCTGGGAATTATTCTTATAATTACTAGCAGCTGGACAGTGTGTTCCATGGTGGAACACATGGGCATTTGTAAATTTGTTGACCAGTCTGATAGTTTAACAAATTGTTTAAGAGGTGAGCTGAGGAAAAACTCACAAATGTTTAAATAACAGATTGGGTTATATAATGTGTAGTTCGGTTCTTGGTCATTTATGCACGATTGTTTCTTAAAAAATAACTTGTGATGGCACCAGAAGAAAGGCAAATTCAAGCACAGTACTAGAAGTGGTGAACCATTCATTTTAAATCCTAAAAACAATTTTTTGGACTTGATTGTGTCAGTTCCACTTATGTGGGAGTGGTCACTTTTAGCTTATATAATAAAGCTATTTTCTATGATGTGCGCATTTTTTTCATATGGAGCCATTTTAGGCTACATATTTCCTTAAAAGAAAAAGAAAATCCCTTGTATTTGGTTTCTAAATATTTTCCTTTCTTCCAACACCTGTTCCTCCTAAAGATTGTTTTGTGATGCTAAAAAAACAGCCCATGAGCCATGATAGTAGATTTCATGGATCTTTAAATTGTCTTCGGAGTGTAACTAATTTTAGCACCAGCATGCCTCTGGTCTCACTATGTGTAGCACTTGTGCTGCAAAAAAGACTTATTTTTAGAGCATTAAAAATTGTAAAACCATTTAGTAAGTAGCAAATTGTGTCATGGTTTCTGTGATTCCCTATGGAGTACTCTGACTTTGGTCAGAACCTTTTAATGACTGGCATTGCAACAAAATTATTCAAGCTCGAAAATTGCATTTCTTTTAATGTAGCTTTGCCATAATACCATTAAGTAAAGCAACATGAAAGTCTAAAATGTATTTGTTCATCCACATTGGTTTTGTTTATTATTTGATCTTTCAAATCAAGAATTGAGCATATGGCCATAACCCATATAGTCCCATTGTTGGAATATGATGCATTTTAATTTAGAGAGTGTATTAATATATTGATAGGTTTTAAACTTTCAGCAGTTATGTTATAGAAGATTTAAAGAAATAATACAGCCACCCAGACCCAGGTCCATCTTTACAGCAATATAAGGTTTCGGGAATAGCAGTGCATTGGTTCCCTGCCTACCATCCTCCCGGGAGTCTCCAAGAATCAAATTCACTCTTCCGGTCTCTTGCACAAACTGTAATCTCTTCTGGAATTACAAAACTTGTTATATATTATAAGCCCCATGTAAGCGTAAGCCTCACAAGAAAGCATTCATTTAGCACATTCATGTGGGAAAGTCTGTCACACGTCCTCTTTGGGTCTCCTATGAGGAGCATTGGATTGGGCTATCGCAGAGGAGTCAGGGCCTCCTCTGTGATATCGGGGGGCAAGAGAGGTCAGCATGTTTGGGGGAGCCACGGCATTGGAATATGGCAAGATTTTTTTGTTTTGCTCTGATGTGGGATCTATTGAGAACTAGGGAGAGGGACACTATAGGGTTAGAATATGTATTCCTAACTCTACAATGTTCCTTTAAAAAGATGGAATAACATAAAAAAATTGTGGTTGCTTTTGGAAACTACAAATACATAACTCATATTTCTATCTTTAACTGCCATACAGAGAGTGCATGAAAGAGCTTTGATTAATCACAGGTATACAGTGTTAGGCTTAGGGTTTTGTTTCTTTTTATTTATTTTTGTCTACAAATGACACGATAAAGAAATACAATATGCTGGTTTCAAAACCCCTTTTATAATGAACCCTGTAACTGTGTAAGTAGTGTATTTAAAATATATGCTACACAATTAACCTAAAATTAACGGAAAAAAACAAACAAAAAAACCTTCTTGTATCCTGATGCTTCCTGATGTTCTATTACTGATGTCCAGAGTCTTTGATAGTGCCGATGTGCAGCAACAGTCTAGGCCAGGGATAGGCAACCTTCGGCACTCCAGATGTTGTGGAGTACATACCCCATAATGCTCACCCATAATGCTGGTAAAGTGTAGTCCAAAACATCTGGAGTGCCAAAGGTTGCCTATGCCTGGTCTAGGCCATAAACAGGCAATATCAAGTTGTTCTAGAATACATTTTCCTTGTTTCCTTGTTAGCATTATGGCTATACGAGCATTATGGGAGATGTAGTTCACAATATCTAATATGCAAATGGTTTCCTACTACTGGTTTTAGGCATACAAAAGTTGCAGGGAGGGGCTGCCCATGTTATAAAGGTTTTGGACAGGAAAGGAAGAAATACAAATCTGTCTTTTACACAATCCCACAAGGCAGTTTTATTGTTACCGATATTAGTACAAATCACTCTGGACAGATATATGGAGATATATACTTAAATAATACTATATATATATATATATATATATATACACATTCTTGCATATTTGTGCATCTGGTGTGAAATAAGCTAAAATTGTACCAATATTAAACCCTGAGGAGTCAGGCAAGACCTAGACAGAATAGGGACATGTGAGTGTGAGGGGGAGTGTATACAGAGGAGTTTGGTAAAGAGGCCTTTTGGATGGTATTATTCCCATGGGAAGGGTGTTTAATTGCTGTTTTGCACTAGCGACCGCTGAGATCATTACATGCGGATTACCTGCCCCTTGCGTGAGGACCTGGCAGTCTGGGCCATTTTCTTGGAGGGCTTTAAAGGTCGGTCATATTGGCAGGCGCCTGAGGTGTCCAATGCTGAGCTCCATCTTTTTACCGACACCGCTGGAGTGGTGAGTTTTGGAGCCATCTTTAGGGCTGACTTGTGGCCAGAATCTTGGCATTCGGCGGGGCTAACTAGGAACTTGGCCTTTTTGGAGCTTTCCCCTATTGTGGTGGCGGTGGAGCTCTGGGGTGATCTCCTCTGGGATCGTAGAGTGGTTTTCCATTGTGATAAGTGTGTCGGCTTCTTCCCACCCAGTGGTTCGGCATCTGTGGTGCCTGGTACTGCGCTGCTTGATTTTGAATATATATTGTAGGGCTGTGCATGTTGTGAATGTTACAGCAGATGCTCTTTCTTGTTTTCAGTGGCTGGAGTTCAGGACGGTGGTGCCTGGGGCGGATGAGGTGTGCTTTCCATGCCCGATGGATCTCTGGGGTCTTGGGCTGACCGAATAATGTCCTGGATCCGGGGTTTGGTCTCGGAATCTACTGGGCAGCGTTATGGTTAGGCATGGGGTGAGTGGGTAGAATTTAAGCGACAGCTCTGTGTTTTTCGGTCAGAAGGTGAGCGTTTGCAAGGTTTTTTACAGTTAATTTGGTTTTGGGGAGCCTCAGGCTGTTCCGCTTCAGCTGTTTCGGGTAAGTTGTCAGGGCTAAGCTTCTGGTTTAAGCTCACCAGGGTCATGGACATCACTAAGGATTTTATAGTTTCATTGGTTATGAAGGGAAGGCGTAGGGGGCCCAATATTTCAGATTCCCGGAGGCTGGTTTCTGGCACTCTTATGGTAGGCCTGCTTACTGTTCTGCTGCAGGTTTGTGCTTCTACATTCGAAGTGGTGCTTTTTTTCAGGTTGAGTTCTCTTTCACCTTTTTCAGGTCCATGAGTGTGGGTAAGCTTGTGAGCCCACCCAAGCCAGTGCCTGGGGGATTGTTATTTGGGGATGTTTTTAGGGATGTGGGTGCGGTGCGTTTTTTTGCTGCGCATGTTTCAAAGGACACTATATTGTGATCACTATTTCCCAATGCTAAAATGCTATGTTTATTATATGTGTGTATGTATTGGATTTGTCTCTATGTGACTAGTAGCAACAGATCATACCTATAAATTTAATAATAATATCAATGCAAAGTTAGATGCATATAAAATCCAAATATACGAAATGAGCGTTCAAATCATATATTACTAGTTATTTTACCTGTTTTACTTGCATTGTATAATGCCATTATACAATGCAATTAAACAACAATATTGTATTGCTTTGCTATGTGCTTCTGGTTTCACCATCCCATTATGACATATTAATGTCCCAAGTACAAATCATGATTTTGTTTCCTTTTTAAAAAATCGTACCTTGCTTCATTTTTATGACGTACCCTTCTAAACTATGTCTTTTGGTTATTAAGGTTAATTTTCATTCAGACTAATAGAGTCATTTTTAATGACCCATGTTGCACTGAAATCTAAATCTAGCGTATGTCAATTCAAGCTTTTTTGTGGTCACACGCAGCTGTATCTTGCAAGCTTGGTACCCTCTTTGTCAGTCTGCTAATTAATCAGAGCCACACACAGAGTAAATTCTATATTAGTGTTCGGTAAGATATATATTAACATTTTTATCTGTGTCCAGATGTGTTCTGCCAGTAGGCACTCCAGATGTGTTTGAAGTTTCTTTGCTTTAATGCATTCCTGTAGTAAACACTTTATATCCATGTGTGTGTTCGCATATTTTATTCTTTCTGGAGTAAATATACTTTTCGATGGTGTTTCCCCCCACACCTTTTGCTTTCCTCGAGGGGACCATGTCAGTGTCAATTTTCTATTTATCATAAATCCAGCCACAAAGTAAAAGGGAGTTCTGAGAATTTAAAGTAATATAACCACTGGAGGTATATAATAATGTATGTTGCATGTGGGTAAAATTAGGTCAGGACTTAATATCTTTTTATCAAATGCTTGTCCCCATCACAGGTAAATAGTGCTAATTTAGTAGCTATTATTATTATTATTGTTATTATTAGTATTTTAATAGTAAACAAAATGTGTTAGGGACTCACTATCCCTTTTCCAAATTACAGAACACAATTTTTTTCAATACATTTGCATAAACTTTTAAAATGTTTTTTTCCCCCCAAAATATTAAAGTATCAAACAATAAATAAATAAATTTAAAATATATATATATATATCAAAATATTAAAGGACCACTCTAGGCACCCAGACCACTTCAGCTTAATGAAGTGGTCTGGGTGCCAGGTCCTTCTAGGGTTAACCCATTTTTTTTATAAACATAGCAGTTTCAGAGAAACTGCTATGTTTATGAATGGGTTAAGCCTTCCCCCTAATCCTCTAGTGGCTGTCTCATTGACAGCCACTAGAGGCGCTTGCGTGCTTCTCACTGTGATTTTCACAGTGAGAGCACGCCAGTGTCCATAGGAAAGCATTATGCATACTTTCCTATGTGACCGGCTGAATGCGAGCGCAGCTCTTGCCGCGCGTGCGCATTCAGCCCAGGAGGAGGAACGGAGGAGGAGAGCTCCCCGCCCAGCGCTGGAAAAAAGGTAAGTTTTAACCCCTTTCCAGAGCCGGGCGAGAGGGGGTCCCTGAGGGTGGGGGCACCCTCAGGGCACTATAGTGCCAGGAAAACGAGTATGTTTTCCTGGCACTATAGTGGTCCTTTAAATCAATTTAAAAGTTTATCCAAAAATATTACATCATTTGAAAAGTTTATTATATTCAGATCTCTATACTTTATTTATATAGGGAGTGGTATAAACCAAGGTTCTCTATCCAGTTAGCATCTGCTACTTGAAAATCTTTTTATTGAGCATCAATAAATTGTGATAACTGAAGGTAAACCTACAGGGAGTGCAGAATTATTAGGCAAATGAGTATTTTGACCACATCATCCTCTTTATGCATGTTGTCTTACTCCAAGCTGTATAGGCTCGAAAGCCTACTACCAATTAAGCATATTAGGTGATGTGCATCTCTGTAATGAGAAGGGGTGTGGTCTAATGACATCAACACCCTATATCAGGTGTGCATAATTATTAGGCAACTTCCTTTCCTTTGGCAAAATGGGTCAAAAGAAGGACTTGACAGGCTCAGAAAAGTCAAAAATAGTGAGATATCTTGCAGAGGGATGCAGCACTCTTAAAATTGCAAAGCTTCTGAAGCGTGATCATCGAACAATCAAGCGTTTCATTCAAAATAGTCAACAGGGTCGCAAGAAGCGTGTGGAAAAACCAAGGCGCAAAATAACTGCCCATGAACTGAGAAAAGTCAAGCGTGCAGCTGCCACGATGCCACTTGCCACCAGTTTGGCCATATTTCAGAGCTGCAACATCACTGGAGTGCCCAAAAGCACAAGGTGTGCAATACTCAGAGACATGGCCAAGGTAAGAAAGGCTGAAAGACGACCACCACTGAACAAGACACACAAGCTGAAACGTCAAGACTGGGCCAAGAAATATCTCAAGACTGATTTTTCTAAGGTTTTATGGACTGATGAAATGAGAGTGAGTCTTGATGGGCCAGATGGATGGGCCCGTGGCTGGATTGGTAAAGGGCAGAGAGCTCCAGTCCGACTCAGACGCCAGCAAGGTGGAGGTGGAGTACTGGTTTGGGCTGGTATCATCAAAGATGAGCTTGTGGGGCCTTTTCGGGTTGAGGATGGAGTCAAGCTCAACTCCCAGTCCTACTGCCAGTTCCTGGAAGACACCTTCTTCAAGCAGTGGTACAGGAAGAAGTCTGCATCCTTCAAGAAAAACATGATTTTCATGCAGGACAATGCTCCATCACACGCGTCCAAGTACTCCACAGCGTGGCTGGCAAGAAAGGGTATAAAAGAAGAAAATCTAATGACATGGCCTCCTTGTTCACCTGATCTGAACCCCATTGAGAACCTGTGGTCCATCATCAAATGTGAGATTTACAAGGAGGGAAAACAGTACACCTCTCTGAACAGTGTCTGGGAGGCTGTGGTTGCTGCTGCACGCAATGTTGATGGTGAACAGATCAAAACACTGACAGAATCCATGGATGGCAGGCTTTTGAGTGTCCTTGCAAAGAAAGGTGGCTATATTGGTCACTGATTTGTTTTTGTTTTGTTTTTGAATGTCAGAAATGTATATTTGTGAATGTTGAGATGTTATATTGGTTTCACTGGTAATAATAAATAATTGAAATGGGTATATATTTGTTTTTTGTTAAGTTGCCTAATAATTATGCACAGTAATAGTCACCTGCACACACAGATATCCCCCTAACATAGCTATAACTAAAAACAAACTAAAAACTACTTCCAAAAATATTCAGCTTTGATATTAATGAGTTTTTTGGGTTCATTGAGAACATGGTTGTTGTTCAATAATAAAATTAATCCTCAAAAATACAACTTGCCTAATAATTCTGCACTCCCTGTAGTGTAGTACATTTAAGCTGTGAATAAAACCTGGAATAATTATTATTTAAAATTAACCATCTTCCTTTAATAATACATATTATCTGTTTATCTTCTGTTTGTGATTTGGTTCTTGAATGTCCATCTTACATAATTTAAACAGTAGTAGATGACCATTCAGGTGTACAGACAGTTAAATTCCCTTGATACTGATAAATACCTGACTTACCATGTTAAATATTAACTATATGTCGTATTCCAGTGTAAGCTTTTTA
The DNA here is from genome assembly GCA_933207985.1 of Pelobates cultripes. Lineage (NCBI taxonomy): Eukaryota > Metazoa > Chordata > Amphibia > Anura > Pelobatidae > Pelobates > Pelobates cultripes. The sequence continues at coordinate 304,382,556 of OW240914.1, forward strand.
TAAAAAAAAGTTTTTTCCAGATATTTTTGGTTTAAAATAAAAGGGATAATGATAACATATCTACAGTATGAACAACAAAGATAGTGCAAAACAAGGCTGATTAATTAAAAAAACAAAGTGAAAAATACATCTAAACATTAAAGGGTTACTCCAATCCCCATGACGACTTCAGTGAATTTACGTCGTCACGGTGGTAGGAGTCTGGATGTTCAGCGTTCTTGCTTGAAACACTGCACATCCGGAGATATTTGAATTTGTGAGCTAGGGGCTAGTTACACCCCCGGTATCAATTCTGTGCATATTTTACTTCTGTCATCAGTGCCCACTGCATACTGGCAGTGTATCTGCAAGGGGAAGCTTGCTCACCACTTCAGTGCGCTTTTTCTTGCCTCTCTCCACTATTTTACTTTTTAAGGGGGAGGGGACCTATCCGCAATGCCCGACTGGGCAATGTAACACCAAAGCATAAACTGACTTAAAGGGCTGGAGTAATCCTTTAAATGGACACATGGATCTAGCCAATTCATTTCAATAGACATATTCAACATGACTAAAATAGTGTGTAAAAGAAAAATAAATGTGAATTCAATGTAAATTCAATTTCAAATTCAAAATTTCAAACCTTAAAGGTAAACTCGTTTTCTTTGCACTATAGCTTCCCCGTTTGTCAAGGTCCATCTCCGTGGTACAGAAGGTAGACAGCCACTAGAGGAGGAGTTAACCCTAACAGGTAATTATTGCAGTTTACAAAAACTGCAATGATTACCTGCTCAGAGATCCGAGTGATGGGACACTGCGCCCAGACCAGTTCAATGAGCTAAAGTGGTCAAGGTGCCTATAGTGTCCCTTTAAATTTGAAATTGATTTTGAATTCACCTTGAATTCTCACATTAGTGAATAGATAGACTTACGAGGTCATTCACTAAAGAATGAATTTCTGAGAATTGAAAGTGAAATTCAAACTTTAGTCCAAAATAGTTGATTTGGAGAGTTTTTCCAATTTGGCTATTTTGGGCTCAGATTCACAATTTACTTCCCAGTAGAATCACACTTTAGTGAATAATCCTACAAAGGGGGTTTTGATACAACTACACAATAACGTACTTTAGAATAAAGGCTTCAGATTGCATTACTGTGTTTCACTGATGTAATACAATAGCCACAGAGTGCCCTTAGGGCACCAGCATATGTGAACAGAAAATATCCATAAAATAAAAAATAAGTATCTTAAATTTTGTTGAAATTGCATATTAGTGCAGTCATAGTGGTTGTAATAAGGGCATATAACCTGTTTAGTCATAGTTTTTACTTTTCAAATTCTAAATATACCACTTGGAATGACATTAGCAGATAGTGATGAAAAGGAATATCAGGGTAAAATTGCATAAAGTAGTTTTAATCTTTAGAAAATCTACAGGAATTCAAGTGTGTCACATCAAATAATTTTAATCTTAATTGAGCGTGTTACATTTTAGGTTTAGCATTTTATGGGATCAGCTGTTAAAATTTAAAAGGTGTAATATAATACAGCAAGAGCATTTTAATCGTTTTGGAACAGACAACTAATTATATACAGAAACTACAGTTCAGCATGGTGGGACAGCTTTGTAAACTGATATCTTGGTAGACAATTACACAACATCAATCACTTTTAAATAGAAATAGTGTTTAGACTTCAAAATGAATGAAATGTTAAACATATTTCAGGACATGGACAACAAACATTTGGAAATAATTTACAAAACAAATGTAAAATCTAAAGAAGACTTAAATACTATCAACCATAGAAAATATGTTGCGAACAAAGCATATCTGTTGCTTGTAAAATATGTAGCAATTTGTTTTTTATAGCTTGAGTACAGTTCACGATGTAGGCTAACTGACAGTTTAAAGGGGGGAGTTTAGGAGATATAGACTAGCATTCTAATGACCCAGTATTAACAGGTTGGCCAAAGAGTAGTAACCCCTCTTACATATAAACCAATATGCAGGTTCATAAATTCTAATATAACAGAGAAGAAGTTGCTTTCAATCAAGCAATGAGTGGAAAAATAACATAATTTGATTAGGGTGGGTGATTAAAAGTTGCCCAACACTCCTTAAACTGCCATAATAACTGAGTGAGAACTCATTAGGAATCCCTTCTTATTAGTGGAGAACGGTTGCATATTCTTTCCAGGGGAAGGACAAAGGGGTCAATAATTCCAAGAATGAGTCTTTAAAATACCTGCACCTCTTGGTTTCAGTTGGACTTTGGCATTGGACCAACAATAATTAATGGGACCTTTGTACCCTGACATTTACTAGGCAGAATTAAGGACACATGCCTGTAAAATATATACATTTCTAGAATAAATTCTATGCCATTCACTATGTTGAAAGCCTATGCAGAATGTAGAGTGCCAGTAAGTGAGATTGGCAGCAGAGGAGATGTATATGTTTTGTGACCATGAAGATGGTTGGAGTGGTAATAGCATTGTCAGCATGTCCATACTCTCCTCATTGCCTTCCAATAATAAGATATTGGAGGAATATGACCAGACATAGAAACGTCTGCTGTGATTTGCATGTTTTGTGACAATGATGCCTCAGCTGTCCACAATGTGGACATTGGTGTTTGGTCATCCCTGTATTGGAAAGATGTGCTTGCTGGTCCAAATGGTGCAACTACACCTGGTGTGGATGAAGTGATTAGGCCAAGGGGACGGATCACAAAACTTGGTGTAGTCTTGTATATTGTAGTTGTATCTGCACCCACTCCTTTACTGCCTATGTCTGTTGCAAAAAGAACATATTATTACTACAGAGTTTGACTTACTATGTTTCTATCTTTTCTATAATTCATGGCTCTGTACATTACCTAAGCATATTTCATGATGTCTATATCTATACAATTAATACTTGTTGATTTTATTACTATTTACAGTGTTATACAGCTGAGCAAATGCAACACTTTATTTATAACAAACGTGAAGGTATTTTAAAGCACAACAAATGCAGGAAAGATGAAATGACTGCAAACGAACAATGAAAGACAACATTGACCAAGTAAGTGTTTGTGTTTCAGATGACTTAAAGGTAGGCAGACAATGTAATAGAGCAGCAGGAAATGCTAGCAGAATGCTTGGTTGTATAGGGAGAGGTATTAGCAGTAGAAAGAGGGAAGTGCTCGTGCCATTGTACAGAACACTGGTGAGACCTCACTTGGAGGATTGTACACAGTACTGGAGACCATATCTTCAGAAGGATATTGATACCTTAGAGAGGGTTAGGAGAAGGGCTACTAAACTGGTTCATGGATTGCGGTATAAAACTTACCAGGAAAGGTTAAAGGATCTTAACATGTATAGCTTGGAGGAAATACAAGACAGGGGGGATATGATAGAAACATTTAAATATATAAAGAGAATCAACACAGTAAAGGAGGAGGCTATATTTAAAAGAAGAAAAACTACCACACCAAGAGAACATAGTCTTAAATTAAGGTTTAAAAATAATATCAGGAAGTATTACTTTACTGAGAGGGTTGTGGATGCATGGAATAGCCTCTAGTTGGTGTTCTCTAGTTGGAGTATTCTTGTCTCCTTTATTACATACTGTGAATGGAGCTGGTTAAATTATTTTCCAAAATCCAATCTGTCTGTCACTCTGTCTGTCTTTCACTGTCTGCTTCTTTTGCATTAACTGCAGTTGTTAGGTCCGAATTAGGATTGTATTTTTGCCTTTTTAATGGCAGCTTGTAAAGTGACCCTTTAAAATTAAGGAATGGATTCACACATCTGCAGAAGATGTGTGGCCAGTGCAGGCTTTATGAATCTATTACCTAAACAGTGCAGGCATAATAATTTAAAAAAATACATAATATATATATATATATATATATATATATTTAATACATTGCTAAACACAAATACACACACCAGTCAAGCCATAAGACTTGCTTTTCCTACAGAAATCTCACTTTAACAGTGCTCTCACTACTACAAGGGGTTCTGGGTAGATGTATGCAAATGAGTTCAACAAAAAACCACATTTTTGGTTCACTTGTTTTGCTCCTCTTCCTGAGTTGTGTTTCAAAGCTGTTGTTTACAGAAGACACATACTCCAAGAAATCTATGCATAAAGTGGAATTATGAGGCAAAAATGTGGCACTTTGTTGAGCTCATTTGCATACGCCTACCCAGAATCCCTTGAAGTAGTGAGAGCACTGTTAAAGTGAGATTTCTCTGGGAAAAGCAAGTCTTATGGCTTGACTGGTGTGTGTATTTATGTTTAGCAATATATTAACTATTCACTTACTTCAGGTGGAATGGGTTTTCATCCACACTTTTTTCCCCACCACAACTATGTTGTCCTATGTCCTATGTCCTATGTCAATATAGTGAGTGAATTCACTTGTGTAAATACATGCAGGGTTAGCAATGATATTAAAAATGTTTATAGTCGAGGGGAGTTAAGGTTTGAAAGGGGCTAATACCCACGGTAGGTTACACTGGGTGTTTAGTGTTTATAGGATTGAACGTTTGAGGTGATATAAGGCATATTTTGGACTATTTGTTTTAGGGTTCGAGTCGGGTTGCATTTAGTATTTGGATACAATGGTTTCCTAGGATTATTGACTTTAAATTTAAAGTTGGGTTACCTTAAGTATTGGGATACATGGGGTGTTTAATTTTTCAAATTAAGCCTAGCATAAAAGTAAACAATTCTTTTTCTTTGAATGTTAAATTTGGGACTAAGGAATGGGTTTGTTTAAGTTTTGGGAGCGGCAAAATTTAAGGTTAGGGAAAGGTACATTATAAGGCACCCCCCATCCCCACAGGACAGGCACCTGTAGGCACATGCTTACTCTGCCTAATGAGTAAGCAGGCCAAGTGTGTGGCACTATCAGTATGGACCAAAATCATGTAGAAATGTTTCCAGGCTGTTGCAGAGGAAAAATGGAATCCTACCAGGTATTAGATCATTGAATCTAAAAAATGTGGCCAATGAGTGTGTCTAAAGCATATAAATATGCATGATTAACACTGACTGGATTTAATACTACTGACAAAGACAAATACCCTTAAGAAAAGTCCCACACTTCACTGACATTCCTCCAAAGCAATGTAAATTATTTCCAGAAGTATTTCATGTGCCAAACGATAGTGACAAATATAAACTTACAAACAATCGAACACATGACTGTAATTTACCAAATCTATCATGCCATGGACACTCATACAAATACTGACTTCAATATTAATGACAAACCCGAAAGAATCGATACTAAATTTATGTATTTTGTTGTTAAATCGATAACGTCATTTTTAGTATTTTGAAATTATGGAATGTTATGGGGTCAGATTTTTATCTCTTAAATAATATTCTTTCTTAGAATCTGTACTAGTAGAATCACATTTTGTCTCTGCAAGAGCAATACATTTTATGAAAAACAGCACTTTTTCTGAAACAGAATTAAACTACAGCACATTTGACTATGGTTTAACATTAAAGTGAATGTTTCGCCTAAAAACTAAAATGTAGGTTGTAAAGCACCTAAAAATATAATTTTGTTGAATTAAAGCACAGTGGTTTCAGATGACATAACAAATGAAAATGAGAGGGTGAAGTGGCCAGTGACCATTGGGATCTTTCTGCTCAGCTGTAATAATAGACAGACGTGGATGTGTCTTGGTTTTATTCATTCAACAGTGAATTGTAGACACTTGAAAACCAAACTGCAAAATCTAGGGAAAATAGTCAAGCTGTGATTATCGCTGATTTGGAGAATATTCCAAATCATATATTTGGTCAAAATTTTACAATTCTGCTTCCCATTAAGCCACAGGCTGCTCACTGTTTACTAGACATGCCCCTACTCGCGGTATAGCGAGTAGGGACATATTTTACTAATACTAAGTAATTCTCTTATGCCCTGCTTTTTGCTCTCCATAAGTTTAAAGCGTAATCCAGACGTGGACTCTTGCTCACGGTGCCTAGAGAGATATCAGCTATGCCTCACTGATGATGCCTAACAAGGCTGAAACGATCATCTAGGATGACTTTAATCTTCCTGATGTAAACTGGAAAACAAAATTAGCTACTTGTGCCAGGAGCACACATATTCTAAACTCCCTACTGGGATTGTCTCTAAAACAAGTTGTTGAGGAGCCAACTCGTAAAGAGGCCATACTAGATTTAGTGTTAACAAATGGAGATTTGGTATCAGATATTACTGTAGGTGAAAGTTTAGGATCCAGTGATCATCAGTCAATGTGGTTTAATATAAGAACAGTGACTGAGTCACACCACACAAAACAAAAGTTTTAGACTTTAGAAAAACAGACTTTTCTAAAATTAGAATATGGGTAGAGGAGTCATTATCAGACTGGAGCAATTTAAATGGAGTCCAAGAGAAATGGGATTATTTAAAAGTTGCACTATTGAAGGCAACAGAAAATTGCATTAAGCTTGTCAGTAAAAGCAAAAAATTCAAGAAACCACTGTGGTACTCCGCAGATGTGGCCAAAATAGTTAAAAACAAAAAGTTAGCATTTAGGAATTATAAAACAACCCAGAGTGAGGAAGACAAAATGATCTATAAGATTAGGCAGAAAGAGGCTAAGCAAGTTATAAGAGCTTCCAAATCACACACAGAAGAGAAAATAGCACAGTCAGTAAAAAAAGGGGATAAAACATTTTTAGATACATAAATGAGAAAAGAAAAGTAAAACAAGGATTAGTTAGATTAAAAACAAAAGAAGGAAGGTATGTAGAAGAGGATAAAGGTCTAGCTGACTGCCTCAATGAATATTTTTGTTCTGTATTTACAGATGAAAATGAAGGAAAGGGACCTCAGTTGAAAAAAAGGATAAATGAGTCATTTATTACACGTGAGTTTACAGAGGAAGAGGTTCTATTTCAACTGTCAAAAGTAAAGACAAATAAGTCAATGGGACCTGATGGAATACACCCAAAGCTATTAAAAGAGCTTAGTGGTGTACTAGCAAAACCATTAACAGATTTATTTAACCAATCATTGTTAACAGGAGTAGTCCCAGAAGATTGGAAGTTAGCGAATGTTGTGCCCATTTACAAGAAAGGTAATAGGGAGGAGTCGGGCAACTATAGGCCAGTAAGCCTTACTTCAGTAGTGGGGAAAGTGATGGAAACCATGTTAAAGGATAGGATTGATGAACATCTAAAACACATGGATTTCAAGATCAGAGACAACATGGGTTTACTTCAGGGAGATCATGCCAAACTAATCTTATTGATTTTTTTGATTGGGTAACTAAAATTATAGATCAGGGTGGTGCAGTAGACATTGCTTACCTAGATTTCAGTAAGGCTTTTGACACTGTTGCACATAGAAGGCTTATCAATAAACTGCAATCTTTAAGTGTGGATTCCAATATTGTTGAATGGGTAAGGCAGTGGCTGAGTGACAGACAACAGAGGGTTGTAGTTAATGGAATATATTCGAAGCTTGGACTTGTCACCAGTGGGGTACCTCAGGGATCTGTACTTGGACCCATTCTCTTTAATATTTTTATTAGTGATATTGCAGAAGGTCTTGATGGTAAGGCATGTATTTTTGCTGATGATACTAAGATATGTAACAGGGTTGATGTTCCAGGAGCCAAATGACAAATGATTTAGGTAAACTAGAAAAATGGTCAGAATTGTGGCAACTGACATTTAATGTGGATAAGTGCAAAATAATGCATCTTGGGCGTAAAAACCCAAGGGCAGAGTACAGAATATTTGATAGAGTCCTAGCCTCAACATATGAGGAAAGGGATTTAGGGGTGATTATTTCTGATGACTTAAAGGTAGGCAGACAATGTAATAGAGCAGCAGGAAATGCTAGCAGAATGCTTGGTTGTATAGGAGAGGTATTAGCAGTAGAAAGAGGGAAGTGCTCATGCCATTGTACAGACCTCACTTGGAGTATTGTACACAGTACTGGAGACTGTATCTTCAGAAGGATATTGATACCTTAGAGAGGGTTCAGAGAAGGGCTACTAAACTGGTTCATGGATTGCGGGATAAAACTTACCAGGAAAGGTTAAAGGATCTTAACATGTATAGCTTGGAGGAAAGACGAGACAGGGGGGATATGATAGAAACATTTAAATATATAAAGGGAATCAACACAGTAAAGGAGGAGACTATATTTAAAAGAAGAAAAACTACCACAACAAGAGGACATAGTCTTAAATTAGAGGGACAAAGGTTTAAAAATAATATCAGGAAGTATTACTTTACTGAGAGGGTAGTGGATGCATGGAATAGCCTTCCAGCTGAAGTGATAGGGGTTAACATAGTAAAGGAGTTTAAGCATGCATGGGATAGGCATAAGGCTATCCTAACTATAAGATAAGACTAGGGACTAATGAAAGTATTTAGAAAATTGGGCAGACTAGATGGGCCGAATGGTTCTTATCTGCCGTCACATTCTATGTTTCTATGTTTCTATGTTTCTATGTTGCTGTATCTCTTGTGCAGAGGAAACTTTCTGGCATTTTGGATCTGGACTACCCGTATGGGTGGGACCAGTCTGATATGTTTCAGAGATGTTCTCTCTGTAATGGCACAAGATGAGCTAAAACCAGCTTGAGAACTGAGCGAGGACCCACCGAAGGGCAGACTATTTCAGCTGCTGCCTGTTCTCAGTAGTCTCTTGTGCCCTGTTTTTTGCTCTCCATAATCTTTACTTAGTATTAGTAAATTTGGCTGAAAGACCAATTTAGGTCTTTCATCTTTTTTGTAGATAGCTCCCTAAAACTGTGGGAATTAGGGAGTTATCTACTTATTCATTCCTGTCATTCCATTTACATTTTATATGAATGTGTGTTACTTGATTGTTGTAATTCAGAACTTCGGCAATTCAGCAATTCAGCTATTCGGACATTTGGGAGTATCCGAATGTCCGAATTGCCCGAAATTCATCCGATTTGACATTCGGACCGAAACAAATTGCACATGTCTAATAAAAGGGATGCTTACAAGGAAATAAGTGAAATAGAATCAAATTAATGTCTAAAGAGGAAGGGAGCGCATTCAGAACAATAAAGAGGAGCGTGAGAAATAAAAGGTGCATATGAGAATAAAGAGAGTGTATAAGACATATATTGAAGGTCTACAAGAAGGAAGAAAGAGTTTAAGTAGAAAAGGGTGGAATGATTCACTCTACTACTTTGACTACGGGATTTTGACCCTAGCTATTTATTTCATATTTATGATTTTTTTTCTGGTCCCCTGACTGTAACCTTTTTACAGTTTATTTTGCATTTCTTTTTACCTTTTAAAAGTGTTATCATTAAACCAGTCCCCTCTAGGTTTATTATCTCTATCAAGGGTTCTATTTCAGAACGTACAATTATATATAAAAGGAGAGATATTGAGATATTGAATCAGACATGACGGAGACAATCAAAAGCATGTCGATTTGGAACATCACAATTACGCAGGTTGACCCATTGCAAGATAACAACTTAGTCTCCGTTATATTATGAGTATAGACAGTTTGAAGATAGTTTCCCTTTAAAATATTTTTACTCTGTTTTTTGGACTGAAAATGACCTTTAAAAATATGAACAGATTTAAATACAATCCAATGTGCAACCTAATATACATCAAATAATCTCACATTCCAAAAAAATGATTATGTTGAAGCAAAACTGCTACAAGAAAATCCATGAAGATGTCTGGCATTAAACGCTTTTATGTTTGGATCATATTTAGAACATCGTTTTGATTAAATAATTACATTGTTCTCTGCTGACCATTCCTGTTGAAACTAAGATTGATCAGGACTCTTTACAGCTTTGGATAGGTTAATGTGAGTTTCCCAGAATGTCCTCATATAACTTGTGGACTCTACTGACATTTACAGCATGAGATCACAACCTTGTAAACATATTTCAGAAAACCATTACATAGTTGCCAATAGTTAAAAGAAATTTTAAAACGCTGTGACAATTATTTCAAGTTCTAATAGATATTACGTTTAAGCACAACAGCAGTGTGATGCCAATCAGGCAATCAGTAAGTGCATGATTTGCATTGTGCAACGTAAACATCACAACACAGAAACTATGAAATTTGGACCATTAGAAAACATTTTTTAACAATGGTTTCAGGACAATGCATGTATTGATGTAAACAAAAAGCTTCTCACTATTTTTTCATTCCACAAAGATGCACTTGTCTGCTGGTTGTGCTTCCTTGGCAGATAGAACATTGCCTAGCCATCAATAAAAAAATGTATACATAATTAAAGGGTCCCTCTCAGGTCCATATTAATGCATACATGAAAACATGTCACAGATAATTTCCTGCACTCGGGTTTTCTATGGTGACATAACTTAGCAGGGGAATCATAAAAAAATTACTCCCACTTTTTGTTTCCACAATGAACCTGACAAATGCTACATGATAACCATGTTTTTGTCACAAAGTAGTCCAATAGCATTCAAAACATAATTTTGATTATATAAGAGGTCAGAGGATTGACATGGAAAGTCAGCTTATTAGAATTTTGGTGTTGCGTAGACAAGGTTCTGTATTGATAGACATTTAAAGGGTCGCTGTAAGACCATAACAACTTTTCATCATTTTGGTTATATTGGTTATATTGCAGAGAGCAGCATGCACTTGTTTTTCTACCCAGGGCAGCTTATATTTGTAGAAATCTTGGCAGCTAAACTCCTCCCCCTCGGTAAAGATACAGCAAAATAAAGTTTTACTTCCTTCTTTGCTGTCACAGTTCGCATCGTGCCAAGCAGACTGCCAGGTGTGGACATCACTTCACAGGGCTTGGCTGGGATTGAACCTGGGTCTTCTTCATCCCAGTCAGTGATCTTACCTCATCACTTCTCATGTTCATTCTTGTTCATTTGCTCATGCCATGGTATCTGCATCACTAGCCTGGACTACTATCACACCTGCACATGGTTCCTGACTAAGTAGCTTGTTAGCAACCTTTATAAGCCCTGCCTTGCCACTTCCTCCTGGTCAGATCGTTTTGTTACCTGTCTTGGAAACTGTTTAGTTCATGTGACTCCTGCTTTGACCTTCTGCACAGTTTACCGTATTTGCCTGATTTCCGCCCGCCCTGACCTTTGGAATGGTACCTGACTACTCTATTGGATTTCCCTTGTCTGTTCTGAGTATCCAGGACTACTTTTCCTGCAAAGCTCAGGTGCATTGTTTTATGACTGTGGAGATTTCTTCCAAGAGTCTCCTCGGTTCATGTTAAACTGCAAGGGTGTGCCTTAATTCACCACTTCGGACTCCCACCTCCAGGTAAGACCCTTACATTTGGAGAATCAGTTCCATCCTGATTCTGCAAGGCAGACGCATTCCAGCAGAGTAGCACTATGGTAGTTGTACTGCCTGAGCCATGTGACAAATGTCCCCCTGCTTCTAGGTGCATATTTTTTGTTTATTAACAGTCAGCATTGAGCATTAGCACTCCTTTTTGTCTGCTACTTTGTGTTATGAAAAATGCACAGTTATCAGCCTGCCCTCACCACTACACTCAAAGTGAAATAGGCAGTCACTAACGATAGGCTTTATAAAACTTTACTGCACTTAATGGAATGTATGTAGTCGATAATGGTGGAGGCAAGCTGTAGGCTGTGCACTTTGCATTGCTGGTCAGCACCCACAAAATATCCACCACTTCCTGCTCTGATTCTTTTATGTTTTACGTTCTACTATATAACCTATTTATATAACCTTTTTACATAACTTTCACTTAAATTAAGTCGAAATATTTTTTTTTTCGGCAACCCGACAAAAATAAATTGTGGTCCAACATAACCGGACCTTTTTAGATACTGCTGCTTCCTTATTGCTTAGTGACCAACGTGCAACAAAATACAATATAAATGTCCTCAGGAATACATTGACATTTCTTTTGGTTCCAATTATGTCTAAAGTTAAATTGTTTCCTATTTATTAGACTATTTCAATAAAAATGACACATGACTTGCTCACAGCATGTCCTTCTTATATATTTAAATGTAAAGGTATTTATGCACAATGAATCAGAATAGCAGTCTGGAAGTCATAATTATGAAAATAAGACAAGGAAGTTGTTCTTAATCTTGTAAAACTTCATTTAAATAAAACAAGGACATAAGTGGGATTACCATTAGAACTTTATATGTTTTATTTGTATCTCTATGACTCATGGTCTATAAATGCCATGCAAACGCATAGAAATTAATAGCATCAGGCTCTCATCAATTGAGGTATCATGCAATTTGAGGTATTAAGCAAGAGTAGAAACAGAGCCACAATCCTTATACAAAATAAAATTGTCCTGCAAATAAGAAGTAATGATAAAGAAAAAGTATTGACACCAGAGAAACTAACCTCACATGTTTTTGAGCAACTATACTTGCTCTGTTATACATAGAATTAATTCCTTCTGAGCCTTGGGCATAACATAAATTCAATACTTTCCTGATATGCGGGCCAGGGAGCTCGGGAAACCCTGGATGACCATGCGTATTATTATTATTTTTTATTTATTTAATATTTTACCAAAAAATATAACCAGCAATCCACACACCACAATGGGAAAAAAAAAGTTCAATGCAGAGACATTGAAGGGTGAAAATCACACCTCTGGATCTTTGTCAGTTTGACAGAATATAATTCAAATGTGAACAGATATTTTACTGCCATTATGAAGTCAAGAACGATTTTTCCCCCTTTTGTGGCAGAATTGAAATGACTACAATTTAGATTTTTATTTTTGTCTTCTTTTGGACATAAATGTTGAACAAAATGGACCTTATTCTTTTTTCAACCTTCATACTATGTAAATATACTATGTAAAGATACTAATATATTTGGAGTCAGAAAATTTAAACTGAGAACTATGTAAAGGTACAATAACAGATTACATAATGTTTCAAGACCTTATTGTCATTGAATTATGCATATAACACACTATAGCAATTTTGTACATAATACATCCAAAATCATGTCATGTGAGAACTTATATGAAACAAATGAGAGGTAATAATTAATAATGGAATGTGTTGAGGTGTGTTCATTTTCTAACTTTGAGAACATTAAAATGTGTTGACAAGTTCATTTAGAAAATGAAATATGACAGGTATGCCACACGTCGTCAGAATTTAGAAACGATGATCATTACAAAGGAAAGATATATGATGTATTTAGATTATTAGTCAGAATTATTTTATTATGTATATAAATTAAACTAGATTACATTAGCTAACATTTATTGTGCCCTAATTGCATTACCTCATTTTGTTAACGATGACTACAGTATGACGCATACTTTTTACACCCTTTTAAACTGAGCATTAAAAGATTAGGTATTGACTCATCTATTAGAAAAAGTAAGAGAATTGAAATGGAATTCAAAAGGCAAAAATCTTTCTAGTCACTTTTAAGGTAAGTAGGTAAGCAGCCATCTTTAGAAGCCAGCATTACCATATATATACAGGGAGTGCAGAATTATTAGGCAAGTTGTATTTTTGAGGATTAATTTTATTATTGAACAACAACCATGTTCTCAATGAACCCAAAAAACTCATTAATATCAAAGCTGAATATTTTTGGAAGTAGTTTTAAGTTTGTTTTTAGTTATAGCTATGTTAGGGGTATATCTGTGTGTGGAGGTGACTATTACTGTGCATAATTATTAGGCAACTTAACAAAAAACAAATATATACCCATTTCAATTATTTATTATTACCAGTGAAACCAATATAACATCTCAACATTCACAAATATACATTTTTGACATTCAAAAACAAAACAAAAACAAATCAGTGACCAATATAGCCACCTTTCTTTGCAAGGACACTCAAAAGCCTGCCATCCATGGATTCTGTCAGTGTTTTGATCTGTTCACCATCAACATTGCGTGCAGCAGCAACCACAGCCTCCCAGACACTGTTCAGAGAGGTGTACTGTTTTCCCTCCTTGTAACTCTCACATTTGATGATGGACCACAGGTTCTCAATGGGGTTCAGATCAGGTGAACAAGGAGGCCATGTCATTAGATTTTCTTCTTTTATACCCTTTCTTGCCAGCCACGCTGTGGAGTACTTGGACGCGTGTGATGGAGCATTGTCCTGCATGAAAATCATGTTTTTCTTGAAGGATGCAGACTTCTTCCTGTACCACTGCTTGAAGAAGGTGTCTTCCAGGAACTGGCAGTAGGACTGGGAGTTGAGCTTGACTCCATCCTCAACCCGAAAAGGCCCCACAAGCTCATCTTTGATGATACCAGCCCAAACCAGTACTCCACCTCCACCTTGCTGGCGTCTGAGTCGGACTGGAGCTCTCTGCCCTTTACCAATCCAGCCACGGGCCCATCCATCTGGCCCATCAAGACTCACTCTCATTTCATCAGTCCATAAAACCTTAGAAAAATCAGTCTTGAGATATTTCTTGGCCCAGTCTTGACGTTTCAGCTTGTGTGTCTTGTTCAGTGGTGGTCGTCTTTCAGCCTTTCTTACCTTGGCCATGTCTCTGAGTATTGCACACCTTGTGCTTTTGGGCACTCCAGTGATGTTGCAGCTCTGAAATATGGCCAAACTGGTGGCAAGTGGCATCGTGGCAGCTGCACGCTTGACTTTTCTCAGTTCATGGGCAGTTATTTTGCGCCTTGGTTTTTCCACACGCTTCTTGCGACCCTGTTGACTATTTTGAATGAAACGCTTGATTGTTCGATGATCACGCTTCAGAAGCTTTGCAATTTTAAGAGTGCTGCATCCCTCTGCAAGATATCTCACTATTTTTGACTTTTCTGAGCCTGTCAAGTCCTTCTTTTGACCCATTTTGCCAAAGGAAAGGAAGTTGCCTAATAATTATGCACACCTGATATAGGGTGTTGATGTCATTAGACCACACCCCTTCTCATTACAGAGATGCACATCACCTAATATGCTTAATTGGTAGTAGGCTTTCGAGCCTATACAGCTTGGAGTAAGACAACATGCATAAAGAGGATGATGTGGTCAAAATACTCATTTGCCTAATAATTCTGCACTCCCTGTATAAAAAGATGTTAACTTGGCTAGGGTTAGATACAAACATAGAAATTGAAATTTCATCCCAGATCTTTATTTGCTTAGATAGTTTAGGCTAACGTAGGCTTAAGTAGTTTTTGCTTATCAATAGCTTAAGTTTTGTTGCATCATTTATGAAAACAAATAGGCGCCTATTCAGTATAGTGTGAGCTTCAGTCATTTTGCAAACAAAACAGAATAGTTCATTTTGAAAAGAAATGTGGAACTCATCTATTCATTGAAGTCCATTTTGTTGCACAGTAAATGTTTTTAGGATCTGTGGATTCAAATGATGCATACTTGTCAGCTTGGTTATATTTAGCTCAGAACAAAAAAATAAAATAAGAGTCTCGGAGGACTTATTTGAGAATGAAAATAAGAGCTGCAAATACATTTATTTCAATTTGAGTATTCGCTAATTCTTTAATTACTGCAAAGCAACTCTTGGGTTTATTTCTGAAGAGAAACTCAAAAGAAACTAACTTTAAATCTGAGCAGTTTATTGTTCAATGGAACATTGTGTGTTAGCCATTCATAATGAGCAGTTAATATATTGATCAAGTATTAAATGTGATTTAACACACACACACACATATATATATATATATATATATATATCCAGGTCCAAAAGCACTCTAGGGACTTGTATAAGTATAAAACCTCGTTTTTATTGCTTAGAAATAGAAATATTGAGTTTCAGTTTGATACCCAAACTTCCATCAGGTCCTGATGGAGGACATTACTGCCGACAAGCACTGGGTAAGTACTGACTTTATAAGGAGTGCAGGATTTTTTATTTTTTTTTATATATATGTGAGGGGCAAAAAGCAGCATGGCTCCAGTTACTACAGCATTGCTCCTGGACATAACTTTCAAGGTAAACAAGACAGGATTGAGACGAAAGTCACTAGAGATGACCCAAACTGAAGACAAGAAAAGCAATAGTCTCTGAGTCTTGGGCAGGACATATGAATACATCATACAGCATACTTCTAGGTTGAGTACTTGGAGTGCTGCAGTAATATAATGATTTCACCATAACTTAGCACTGCACTCATTTTGTGGTGTTTCTGTGGTGGGGTCCAAAATCTAAACACTAAGTATATTTGTTCTGTTATAATTTTCAAGGTGTATCCAAAGAGTGTTGTAGCTGCTTTCTAACCAAATAAGTCATTAAGTGTCACTTTGCAAAGTGCCTTTATAGTCACGCATATTTGTATTTTTTACATTTTAGAAGTTGCATGCATTCTAGGGCTGTGGGATATACCGAATAACTGATCTTGATACTCATGTTGCCAGGGAGCCTTATTTATTTTATGAACATTTGGATTACAATGAATGGCATGGGAACCAAAAAGGGGTGGGGCAGGCCACCATTAGGTAGCATATGTAAAATCATGTAGTTTTCTGTAGGCAAATTGATAAATTGTGACTAGTGAGTCTACTAGTAGAACAGGATATAGATTTTTTTTAAGCCACAGGAGCTCACCATGTTGATACATAAATATGCAATTTCACACAAAAAAATCAATTATTCAATAATGGTATAGATTATATATTTTTAAAAAATGTACATTGCCATATGATCTTAAAACATTGTCGGAGGTGTAGAGTTTTACCACACTTATCCCCACATTATATTTTCACAACTTTAACTTTAGTGAATAGACCACTTTGTTATATATCCCCAATACTCATAGAGTTTGGTTACCAATGAGTTATTTCAGTTTTAAAAACAAAAAATAGTTTGACTAATTTACTATCAGCATGAATGGACGCTGAGCCTATGGATACAGGCCCAATACACAAATATGTTTCAAGTGTTTTGCATGTTTGACATAATATGTGTGAATTCCCATTTATTTAGTAGGCTAGGTGGTAATTTTTTTTTTCAGTTTTGCTTATAGTGCCTTCTACAGTACCATAACATATGCTAAACACATGCATTTATCATAGGTTTCCAAGTGTCTTGATAAGCTGTTAACTTGCTAAATGAATTATCATCCTTTACATTAAAATACAGATCCATTGACCCATGGTTGCTCCGGAGTGTGGTGCTGCTTCTTACATGAGTGCATAGCAGTGACATTAATATCTGGTCATTGTTAGATATGTGCTTAGAGCAATCGTTGTGCAAAGTTCTAAAAGTGGAGAAATAAACACAGAATGCTCTTCATTCTGTCAACAAATGATTCTTTATAAATAATCCCCAAAAGGTATTCATTCAATGTGATAGCTATTAAGCTCCCGAAGTCAAACTAATGGAATGTATCTCCTGATAGCTTCAACCTTACATTCCTTCAAGTTTTTCTCAATAAATCAACTTATCCATGTGTTCATTATAAAGAAATGGTTATCTACAGCGTACCGAGATTACAAAGCCAGTCTTATATTATATTGTGATATCTCACACCTTACAATATTAATTATCTGCTAAATACAGGTTCTAACCTTCTGCTTTCCATCAACTGCTAGTTCAACAGGAAAATGAGCCTTAAAAACAGTAATAAAAGTAGCCCCTTGTGTTTCTGTTAGTATAACTTGTGTTTCTGTTAGTTTTTAAATATAATTTAATCTTAATTAACCATTAAGGACAGCACATTCCTGTAGACTAAAATTGCCTTTTCTGGCCAAACTTGAAAGTCTGTGTGATGTTCTACAGCAAGATCCAAATTTAATAAATCCGTGGAAATGCATATGGATTTGCTATATATGCACAAATTACTTTTAAAATATGCTAATGTTCTATTTTCTCAAAAGATAAATAAATGTGTTATTCAAGTCTAAATTGCCAGGAGCGTGTTCTCAAGTACATTTTATATGATGAGGTTTGGCAGATGCTGGAGATTAGATAATGCCACTATAAGGCATATTGGAGTAAGCATCTTTTTGTGTTAAGAAGTCCGCTTGTTTCAGCATAAAAGTAGAAATGTCTTACTTAGGGAACACATTAAAAGATATTAATACTTTTTGTTGGCACAAAAGGATGCATATACAGCATTAGTACACAGTATTTCAAAATATGACAGAGTATAACGAAAGAGTTGAAACTGATACTAAAATTGGGAAGCGTTATAAGGGGACAAGTTACAGATACGTGATAGGGAAGGTCATATGCATTTTTTAAATTTATTTTATTAGTTCCTATTCTGCAAAGTACACACTTGAAGACAAAATATCACTTATAACTGCTTTTATGTGATGCTCCAGTTTCTCGCAAATGTATTAAAAACTTTGCAAATGACAATCCAGTTGTACACGTTACAAATAATAATAACAAAATCTAATCATTGGGTGAGATTCATCCAGATTGTTCTTTTTAAAATGGTCTATAGTACTAAGAGTGAGGCAATCACCATGGCAACCAGTGGAACCAGCAAGCACATTCCATTGGTGACTCCCCCTCTTTTAGATGTTGCACTTCTAAGAACAGAACACTTTGATAAAAACCCCCCATTGTTTAATTTCTCCTTTTCTCTGTATGCTTTCTCTGTCCTGACTGCCAGGTGCAAAAGATGGAGTGTATAATAATGACTGACAGAAAGCTAACATGGGGGCGTCCAGTTGCAGAATAAAGAAGTGTTGATTTATACATGCAGTTGTTTTTTTTATTTATTTCTATTTTACGTGTATATCTCTATATGTGTGGGTATATATATATATATATATACCCCATTGTGCAGCGCTACGGAATCTGATTGCGCTATATAAATAATAAAAATAATGATATATATATATATATATATATATATATAGGTGTGAGTATGTATGTATGTATATATATATATATATATATATATATATATATATACGTTTCACAAAACATTAAATTTCATATTGTGATGTGTCCTTCTGAAGGGGAGTAGTTATGGGCAACATGCTACATTTGGAGTAATCACTATGGAATTCAGTGGAGTGTTTCTGCTGATTTGTCCACTTCAGAAGTTTTTTCCTCCGAGCTGTTATTTATAGATAAAGTAACACTGCTCCCCACTCATTTAACTGATTTATAATACCAGTATATTTTGTTCATGAGAAAAAAATACTATAACCTTCAACTTAAGAATATGATATGCTGGTGCATTATCTGTAAGATTTGGATTAAATATTTAAACCCCAAGTTTATGAGGCCATGTAACAAGACACATGGCAGCAATGGATGCCTATATATTTTATTTATCTATTGACCTTGCTGTTTATTAGTCGAACGTGTGCTTATTCCCCTCTTAAATTCTTTAATAAATGCCACCATTATATTGTTACTTTGTGGACAGTGTTCTCACATCTCACTCCTTTGATCGTCTCTCCCGTGAACTTAGTATTTACTGTAAAGCCTTATCTTTAACATATATTTATATACTTATAAAAGTACAACCTATCTCCTGTCCCTTTGCTTGCCAACAGTCTTGACCTGTTCTCTGCCCATACTTCCTCAACTA
Organism: Pelobates cultripes; assembly: GCA_933207985.1. NCBI lineage: Eukaryota > Metazoa > Chordata > Amphibia > Anura > Pelobatidae > Pelobates > Pelobates cultripes. The sequence continues at coordinate 304,402,048 of OW240914.1, forward strand.
TTAAAGCATATTTCATCTATGGAGTGTGTAGCTTTGGAATCAATTGCCCCTTGATTAAAGAAAGAAATGCTTTTCTTCCAGCAATTTACAAAATCTATTAATTTAGCACTCCTGTGTGTCTATGCTCCACATGCTCTAGACAACAGGCTTGTCTGAGCAGGCCACTTTTTAAATACATTTTCCTGTTTTTATTTACACATTTTGTCTGGATTGCAGAATTTATTGGTCCTCCATATTTGTTACTCCTCCTCTCACTAATACTAATAATATTATAAAAAGTTATAGGTGAAAGTATGCTTAGAAAAAAGGGTATATAATAGAATATATTGTAGCATCAGGTACAATCCAAGTCAGTAGCATAGTCAGAACTTTAGTAAAGGCAATGGCACTTTAAATTAGTCTCTCAAACTAAAGTACATACATGCCATGGGGATTCACGTCAGACTAATGATTTGGAATGTTGATCTTAAAGGATCACTATAGTGTCAGGAAAACAAAGCGGTTTTCCTGACACTATAGTGCCCTGAGGGTGCCCCCACCCACAGGGTCCCCCTCCAGTGGTGCTAAAGGGGTTAAAATCCATTAAGCCACTTACCTTAATTCAGCATCGGGCTCACTCGGCGCTGGTGACCAGTCCTCCCACTCCGACGTCAGCTCCCCCGGCCGACGTCACAGGAGCGGAATGCGCATGAGCGGCAAGTGCCACGCGTGCATTCAAAGTGTCCATTGGAAAGCATTTCTCAATGTTTTCCTATGGACACTCTGCTTGATGGAGGCATAATATACCTCCAACGTCGCAGATGCGCCTCTAGGGGCTGTCCGGAAGACAGCCACTAGAGGCTGGCTTAACCCCAAATGTAAACATAGCAGTTTCTCTGAAACTGCTATGTTTGCATCTGAAGGGTTAAAACCTGAGGGACCTGGCACCCAGACCACTTCATTGAGCTGAAGTGGTCTGGGTGACTATAGTGTCCCTTTAAAGGTATTTATTGTATAAAGAAATTTGGTGAATAAAATTGTGACTCAAGGTATACTTGGATGAAACAGTCGGTACTGGTAGATAGGAAAAGCTGAAGTGGTAGAGGTTAACACAGTAAAGGAGTTTAAGCATGCGTGGGATAGGCATAAGGCTATCCTAACTATAAGATAAGGCCTGGGACTAATGAGAGTATTTAGAAAATTGGGTGGACTAGATGGGCCGAATGGTTCTTATCTGCCGTCTCTGCTTCTATGTTTCTATGAACCAGTGGGAACGTTGAGGAAGGGATGAAAAGAATACAAAGATGGTTGGAAATACTCTGAGTCAGGAAAATGTCCAATAAAAAAGTGAAGAATTATATGTTCAACATTTCAAGTTTTGAGCTGCAAGCCAGGCATAAAAGTTTCTTGCCATAGAAGAATCCTCCTACCAAACGACTCTGGAGAATATACAGGGCAGTAGCACACACACTAGCCCCACTAAAATGTGACCTCAGATTCAACCGGTAATCAATTCGAAAGTTAGGAGACCTATTTTAACTTTGATGTGATTAATAGTTATCTTTAAGTGCCCATGCAAATCTTCAGGTCTAAGGAACAGAGATGACCTTATTCACCATCTCTCTGTGAAGTATGCAAGCTATTCATTGGAGCATTTGAAAAACTTCTTTCATGGTACCTGAGGTGGATGAGGGCTTGTCACTGACAGGACGATTCCTACAATCTCTAGGTTTAAATTGATGATGCCCTGCTCTATGTTATGATGTCTATAGATGTCAGCCACTGTTTAAAAGCTGCTGCTTTCAAATAACACTGAGGAACAAAGCAGGTAGTAGGGGTACACCGGTCAAAGCTGATCTTCCACTCATCAGGGCTGAATTTCTGCTCACAAAGGACTAGATGGTACATAGGGTGTAAGCCCTGATTTAAGGCTGGCTGAAACTTAAGAAGGCAACCATCTCTAAAGTTGAAAGACATGTTCAGTATGTGAAATGTCACATATTCAGCAAATGTGTAATAATGATGTTAACTTTCCTTTGTGTTTACTTAAAAGGCGTGTGGCACTGTACTTTCACAGTAGGTCTAATTGTATGCCCTCAAGTAACCATTCTGACAAGTCAAAATTGCATTACAAATTGAGAACCAAGATCTGGCATTACATCTTGAACAGACATGTCAGGCTTTGGAGAATAAAAACAATGATTCACCCTATGCAAACTTCTGTTGAAACATTATATCTATTGCATGTCTAAGAACTTGGCATCTTGCGATTCTTTAAAATATATATCAACAACTGAATAACGTCAAATTCTTTTTACCCAAACCTCATTAGACTTCTCCTTTTTGAGTTTACACCTTATATCCTTATGTGATTTCACATTTAACATGGAACTTGCCTGTGACCTCTAGAAAGATGATGTTTCGGTTTGCTATAAATGAACTGTCAGTGTTCTATTTTTCACCTTTGTTATAAATATGTATTGTTCTTATGGCTTAGCACTCTTCTTTATTTTGGAGGTCTGTATCATTCTGGGAAATTATAAAGGCATAAAATAAAACGTAGATAAAAATACACAAATAGGTCAGCGCTAATAAACACAGATAACTAAGAAAGGCAGCAACCCTAGAAAAGGGATTCCCTCTAAAACCCTTTACAAAAAAATCACAGATGGGAAAAAAACAAAAATGAGGGCTACGCCACGCAAATATATAAGAGAACAATTAGTGAGTCTAAAAAAGTGGAAAACAGATGGTTCCAATCAAGGGGGTAGAGTGTCTCACATTAAAAAGTACTAGACATGTGCAATTCGTTTCGTTCCGAATGTAAATTTCCTAAATTTCCAAAGTGCGTGATTTTGGAAGTGCCAAATTGCCGAAGTGCTGAATTTCAGAAGTGCCGAACCGAACCAAAGTGCCAAATTTCGGAAGTGCCAAAGTGCTCGGACTTCTGAAAAGTGGCAAAACAGGAGAGGGAGGGAAAATTAAGGGATCTAACCCTAGGAATCTAACCCTAGCCCTAACCCTACTCTTACCCCTAACACTACCCCTAACCCTACCCTTACTCCTAACCCCTTGCCCTACCCCTAACCCTAGATGTGTAAATGGTTGTGGGTTAGGGGTTGTCATGCCAAAAGCATGAGTTGGTGTTTGATGTGTGTTTATATATGTTAAGAGTTGTTTTTTGTAAACCTTGGGATGACATTTATTATGGTCTTTGATCTTGCACCAGGCCTAGACCATAAAACATCTAGATAGCCATCACCAGAGCTGGACACAAGGAATTTCATAGAGTGGGCAATAGACTGCCAGACCAGCCCCCTCTGATCCCCCCCCAGGGGTCTGCCCACTGAGAAACAACTAGTTTAGATATATGAGGGTGTTGGACTATCCAGGGAAGTCAGTTATTCATTTTTCTTTTGTCAGTAACTTCTAGGAGACCTATACCATCTAAGACTCCCACAAGAATTCTATATGGGGTAAATATATGTAAGGAATTTCTTGTGTTTTCTCCTATTTTATTTTATGTACTGTTTTGCAATTTGTTATCTGTATGTCATTTATTTCTGTATTTTGTACTCAGCACTGTGAATCCTTTTTGTCAGATTAAATGTTTACTTAATCAGCTTGTGTCTCTGTTCTCTATGAGCTTCACTCTCCAGAGGAAAGCTCAGGTAAACACGTTACCAAAAAGGGGTTAACTATATATGTTTTATCAGTAAAAGTAGAACTGTGATACTATAATTCTCCTGTGTGTGGGGTAACCTAAGACGCCCGGGTTTAAAAGTCTTGGTGGTGGCAGTAGTACTAAGGGGGATAGTGTAGTAGGGATTGCAGGGGTTAATTGAGTGGTTGCTGGGACTAGCAACAGGTAACCAGGGGTCTGGTGTCATTAACCCTGTCACTTCCACACTCTCCCCACTGTCTCGGCTGGGCCTATAGCCCACGCTCGTGACAGGGGTAGTGGTAGGATTAGTGGTAGGGTTAGGGGTAGGGTTAAGGGTAGGGGTGGGGTGGGGTTTTGGAGTTTAGCGGTAGGGGTTAGGAGTAGGGTTTAGGGTAGGGGTTAGGGTTAGGGAATTGCCGTAGTCCTGACTTGCTGAATTGCCAAAGTCCCGAATTGCCGAAGTCCCGAATTTCAGAAGTGCCGAACCGAAGTGCCAAACTCCCAAATTGCTGAAGTCCCGAATTGCCAAAGTCACGAATTTCGGAAGTGCCGAACCGAACTGAAGTGCCAAATTCCTGAATTGCCGAAGTCCCGAATTTTGGAAGTTCTGAAACGATCAGAATTTTTTGCCCATGCACATCCCTAAGAAATACCCCTCTTGGAGTATGGGGTGAAGATATTCTTAAGGTCAGAGAGTACAACTTGGCTCCAGTTTTCTCAGGTATTCATAACATATGGAGAGATAAGAGGTAGAAAATCCAAAAGTACAATGTGTAAAAATATTAAGCAGGATAAGATGATATTTACCTCACATTTGTTAGAACTTGGCCAGCTCTAGAGTATCTTGCGTACATTAGTACAATCCCCACTTATAGGATATGATGTGAGTATATAAAATAAAATGTAACTTTTTACAGGAAGGTTGTAGTATTTTAATAAAGGTTTTACTCAATGCTGCAAACAATTTTAATATATCTTTCCAAAGCAGGTACTAAAAAAATGACTGAACATTCTTTAAAGGAAATTGACAAACTATAAATTCTGCTTTTTTTTCTTACTGACTTAGAAATTGTGATAAAATGTTATTGAAACAGAAAATAGATTTGCTACTCTTGTACCAAGCACATTTGCATTAAAAGAACACTCCAAACACCCTAATCAGTACAGCTCTGGCTCCTATCACTACCATCCATGCTTCCAGAAGTTCCTGCCACTAAGCTAAGCCTGCATGTGCAAGGCTACACTCATTGGCTGACAGTACAAAGCAGATGCTCTCAGCCATTGTTTGCATGGCCGGACTTGGCTGAGTGGAATGGAATACAGAAGTTTCTGGCATCAGGAAAGGTGGCATCAAGTGCCTGGCAGGACGAAGGCAAGTTTTATACCTTCCATGATAACCAGTACAGGCTATATCAAATAAATTATCGTATTTCTAGATGTCAATGTACTATGTACTAACGTCCAACACTGATTTGTTTTTTAACCATCTCTGCAAAGTTATGTCAATATGCCATTTACCAACATGTGTCTAAAAAAAGTTCTGGTCACACTAAAACCACTCTATAAGAAACCAGCGGATCCAGGTAAACACAATCTAACATAGAAACATAGAATGTGACGGCAGATAAGAACCGTTTGGCCCATCTAGTCTGCCCAATTTTTAAAAATACTTTCATTAGTAACTGAAGTCTAAGACAGCCTTCCCATGCATGCTTAAACTCCCTCACTGTGTTAACCTCTACCATTTCAGCTGGAAGGCTGTTGCATACATCAACTACCCACTCTGTAAAGTAATACTACCAGAAATTATTTTTAAACCTTTTGTGGCATTAGTCACCATCATTGGGAGCAGAAGGTTACAATGGTTCCTAAATGGCTCCTATGTCTCAGTCATCCTGTGCCCATTATAGGTGCAGGGTGTTTATAATGTGTGTGAGTATGCTGTTAAATGTTTTGTCAGCTCTTCTATACCGCTAAGGTTTGCTACCAACTAGGTGGATTTGGCTGTGGAGCCTGTGTAGTACCCTCTGTTGGTACCAACAGCAAAATGCACTACCTGAATAGCTAGGCTAGTTAATTTTAATATTCAGGTAGATTTGCATATTGCAAATTGTGCAGGCAGGAGAGATATTTTGTGCTGGTTATTGTCTACCCAATCCCTTTATAAATATGGTATTATGCTATTATAATTTCCTGTATATTTTTTGACATGTTTTGTTATTTGAACTTTATTATGTTTGTCCAAGCAATGTATATGTAATGATCATATGGCCTAGTCCCAAGTAAAACAACATTATGTATGTTAGTTCCTTTTGGAACTTGTGTCCTGTGTGGATTTTCAGGGATTCCTGTGATATAGTCTTCTGACTTGTTTGCTGGCTGAAGGATCCTACTAGCTCTGAGATAAGTCAAAGGAGCTAAGCCTGAGAGCTGCAAGTGCCTTTGTAAAGGCAATAGCAATCACATTGCAGACAGAGGTGGACATCTACCTGGGCTGCAGCGAAATAGGCAGAGGGGATGACCATTAATGTAATATAATCGTAATCCTCAAAATGTTTCACCAGGCTCGAAACATTATTATGCGAGTGTGCTAAATATATTACATAAGACCCCATAAAATGCCTTATAGTCTGTGCATTAAGATAGAATACAAGCAAACCAGAATTCAACCAATAGAAAGCGAATAAAAACAAAACAAAACTGAGTATATTTTATAACCTACACATTTTGATCATAACTTTAAAAAAATGAATAGTTTTATCTACATATTGTCGACTGATATACCCTAAAGTATTACCTTCATGATCCTTCATCCCTCTTTAACCTTAACCTTCCATGCTTTGGCCCATACCATCTGATTTTATAATGAGCTAATGAATTCTGTTTTTGCAAATATTATAGGTTGAAAGAAAATAGTTTTTCCCCCTGTTGGTGCCCACCCTCGGCTAATCTGAAAGTAATGCATCAAAGTTCTGTCATTTTTATGTTTATGTTTTTGATAATAAGAGGAAGCACAGCTGCATTGCAGCATAACACTATTTATTCAATGCTAAACTCGAAACAGATGTGCAAGGAATGTCTATATTTTAAACAACTGGATTCTTTGTATACTATCCCGAACATTATTCCTGGTGACACTACTTCATTTTCTCTTGTACTAAAATTACTCTTAAAATCTTTAGTTTCGTTTAGTGTTTTATTTTTAAATATATGTCTGGTTTTGATTAGACTGACACTAGTAGTTTGTTCCCGTTTTTAGTTCGGTAATGAAATATTTCGCTAAAAACTGTCCTTGATTGAGATTTCTCTAATGTAAGCATTGCTATTTGTAATCCGATTACAGAGATAGTCATAAATTCTATATAGTCATACATTTTATGGACACATAAAGATTGTGTTTAAACTTAGTAGTTGGCTGTCTAAGCACAAAGACATATTTTGTATTTTAGAAACATATCATTTCATCCGGATAAGAAAAAAATTATTACATTACCGCTGTGATGGCAATACTTGGCACTACAAAAACCATGTGGACTTCAATTTCCCATGATACCCAGCCAGTCTAAACATCTTCAATGCCAATGCTAGCCATCAACGGCTTAGAAATAATAATAATAATAAGGCTGTATCATGCAGAGTAACACTATGTGTATTTTATTTTGTTACATAGTTAAATACAATAAAATCGAATTGAGACAACAAAAAAAATCAAAAAAAGCTACTTGTGTTCACATAGTTTAAACCTGTAAAGTTTTAAAAGTAGTCAGCAATAGAAGGAGAAAGTTAAAATAATTCTTGCTAGATAAACATATTTTGTTTTTTATTTGAATCATCAAGTGTTTTAGTAAACCCACTCAAACTATAAAATTCTGTAAGAATGACTTGAAGCATTTTTCTGTTGCGAGTTATGCATCTAATTAAATTTTGATGGCCTGAAATCACCTCTCGTTTCAGTATATTCATCAACACTGTTTTATTCCATTATTAAAGTGTGGGAGTATTGTGGGAGTATCTGCTTAAATAATTTGAGAAAGGCAAAGATATTTGGTGTGGCACTCAGGCATAATTATTGCTGCCAATCCAGGGCCAGTGGCTGGCTGCTTGCTGTTTATCAGACATGCACCTACCTGCAGCATATCAATCAGGGGGCATAGGTAGAGTATAACAAAAAACATTTATACCTCCTCCACGCCCCTGCCATGCTGTGAGTGGGGGCATGTTGGTTAAACAATGTGCAGCCAACAACTGCTTGCTGTTATAAAAACTGGCAACTGGGCAGCTATTGCTGCCCAGTTGCTAGTAAGGTGTTAATATTAACACCTCAACCATTCTCCAGATTTAAAGAATGGATGTGATCCCACATTGGCATCAGGCGGGGTCTTTAAAATAAATAAAAATGGAGGTTAAACATCACAGTCCACTCCCCTGCCCCATTCGTGGGTGTGGGCTATAAATGTTGCTCCCACCAGTAGGAGGACAGGGAGGACATATTGCCCCCACCCTAACGCCCATGGAGTGGCGATGGGAGAAGGATCTAATAATTCAACTAGGGATCTAATAATTAAACAGGGGGGAACCTAGTGTCAAATGCCTCTCTGATGCCTTGTCCTGACAACTTGATCCTATGATGTTCACGATGAGGTTGCCACTCTAATTATACCTTCATATACCATTGAATTGTCTTTGTCTTCTTATTAAAGAGGATACAAGTCAGACAAATAGGCACCACTCAAGAAACTCTCTGACAAGTTGTTCAAAGCACCTATGGAAAGAAGGGACATATTAGACCATAATCATAAATCCACTGGGCATTTATGTGTACATACACTGATTCTGCCAAAACAGCTCTAATGCGTTGAAGCATAGACTCCACCAAAACCTTTTGAATGTGTTCTGTGGTATCTGGCACCAGACATAAGCAGCAGATCCTTTAAGTCCTGCAAGTTGGAGCCTCCGTGGATCAGATCTGTTGTTCCTGCACATCCCACAGATGCTTAATCAGATTGAGATCTAGGGAATTTGGAGGAAGACATCATTTTTTAACTCTTTGTCGTGTTCCTCAAACCATTCCTGAACAATAATTTTTGCACTGTGGCACTGGGTAGGAGCCCTAATGAAAAGATTCATGGTGGGTGGACCTAGTGTCAAACCTGCCTCTGTTGACTACTGGCACTATCCTCACCATCCTCCCTGTTCTGCTTAAGGGTGGTGATAGTAGTAGGGGAGGAAGTAGCACTGATAGTAAGTGGTGACTGGCACTATAAAACATACATTAAAGGAACTTAACATGTATAGCTTGGAGGAAAGACGAGACAGGGGGGATATGATAGAAACATTTAAATACATAAAGGGAATCAAAACAGTAAAGGAGGAAACTACCACACCAAGAGGGCATAGTCTTAAATTAGAAGGGCAAAGGTTTAAAAATAATATCAGGAAGTATTACTTTACTGAGAGGGTAGTGGATACATGGAACAACCTTCCAGCTGAAGTGGTAGAGGTTAACACAGTGAAGGAGTTTAAGCATGCGTGGGATATGCATAAGGTTATCCTAGCTATAAGATAAAGCCAGGGACTAATAAAAGTATTTAGAAAATTGGGCAGACTAGATGGGCTGAATGGTTCTTAACTGCTACCACATTCTATGTTTCTATGTTTCTATGTGACAACTGAGAAGAATCAGATACAGCGACAGAGGACCTACTGCCTGCTCTAGTACTTTCTTGTTCTGCTTCTTCCCTCAGAAATACCAAATTGTAGTATCTCTGCAGATGTTGCTTAATACTGGTGCTTTTGAGGTTACCCTTCACTACTTTGCTGCACAAATTGGCCTTCTTGGAGGCACCCAAAGTGACCCTAATCTTTGCTTTATTGACACAATATATTACACCCCACCCTTTGCCTTGAGGCTGATGAAGATGCCGATGGATTTGCATCAATGGCATTGGAAGCTGTTGCAACAAAAGCCTGTACAGTCTGTACACTAGCAGTTGGTAGATTAATGCTAATGGAAATTCCGATGGAGGTGGTAGAGGTTATGTTGAAGGTGGTGGGGTGGTGGTAGCGGTGGTGCTGACGACAGTAACCATTAAATACTGGTGAATTTGATTCAGCCAAATTGCAGTTTGGACAGAAATTAATCTTCAAATATATATATATATAAATAACTCCAAATAGGTTATGCTGGGGAAACATTGTGATTGAAAATCCCTTCCACCTGAAGTCTGTGGATAGTTAACAGAAATCACAAATCTGTAGTGATGTTATTACCGCAAAGGATTCTGGGTGGGCATATGCAAATTTGTTTAACAAAGAGAGCAAAAAACACAAGAGAATACTGAGAACAGGAAGCAGCTGAAATAGCCTGCCCTTCGGTGGGTCCCCGCTCAGTTCCCAAGCTGGTTCTAGCTCATCTTGTGCCATTACAGAGAGAACATCTCTGAAACATATCAGACTGGTCCCACCCATACGGGCAGTCCAGATCCGAAACGCCAGCAAGTTCTCTCTGCACAAGAGAAACAGCAACCCCAGACGAGCGTTTCAGCCTTGTTAGGCATCATCAGTGAGGCATAGCTGATATCTCTCTAGGCACCGTGAGCAAGGGGTCCACATCTGGATTACCCTTTAAATTTATGGAGAGCAAAAAACAGGGCGCAAGAGAATACTGAGAACAGGCAGCAGCTGAAATAGCCTAGTTTAACAAAGAAACACATTTTTGCCTCATTCTGTTTTAAACATAGATTCCTTTGAGTCTGTGTTTGCTGCATACAACAGCTTTGAAAAACAACTAAGATGCAAAGTCAGTACCACTTTGCGGTTTGTAACATCACTGCAGATTTGTGATTTCTGTGGGAAAAGCAAGTCTTATGTCTTGACTGGTGTGCAGATTTTTGTTTAACATTGTAATATATAAATATATATATATCTCATGATTATTTTTTTTAAAGGGCGTATCGTATCTTCAAATCCTGAAGCTCATGGTCATGGCATGACTAACACTGCACAACATTATGCTTCTACTTTCAGAGCAACATTGTGGCACACATGTCTGAGCCGTTCTAAAATTAATTGGAGTAACTCATCTGGGCAGCAGTTTTTATTTGCAGCTGCCAACATAAAAGAGACACTATAGGCACCCAGACCACTTCAGCTCATTGACGTGGTCTGGGTGCAGTGTGCCAAGCCCCTTAATCATGCAATTGTAATTATTGCAGTGGTTAACTTCACCTCTAGCATATGTCTACCAGACAGTCTCTAAATGCATTTCCGTGTGGCCTGGCTTCTTTTGTCCACCTAACTGATGCTGGACGTCTTTATGATCTGCATGAGGACATCCAGCGTCCCCCAAAACCCCATAGCAAAACATTATACATTATACAATGATTTCCTATGAGGGAAGTCCTAATGCGTATTAGGTCGCCCACACCTGCTGACATTGGCGGAGGAGGGAAGGTGGAGCCTTAATGTCCGTGGGACATCGGGGCTGGAATCAGATAAGTGACAGAATATATTTTTTAACCCCTTCAGCACCAAAGAGAGGTTGGGAAGGGAGGGGGCACTATAGTTTCCCTTTAAGTCACTATCTTTCACAGAACTGATATGGTGGGAGAGGGACTGGGGATGCAAATACATTATTCCCACAGTAAATATTCTGACTTAACAGTCTTAACTGCAGACTTAACTGCTGTTTGCTGCTGTCCAGGATAAAACTCCTACAACTTTCAGGCATATCATAAGGGTTGCAGTAAGGTTATCCTAACTCTAGCTCTATTCTTATACAGTGAGGGTATAAAATATTTGATCCTCTGCTGACTTTGATGGTTTACCCACTGACAAAGAAATGATCAGTCTGCAATTTTAATGGTAGGCGTATTTTAACAGTGAGAGACAGAATAACAACAAAAAAATCCAGATAAACACGTCAAAAAAGTTATAGATTGATTTGCATGTCAATGAGTGAAATAAGTATTTGAATTGATTGTCAGTGGGCAAACATTTAAAATCAGCATGGGATCAAATACTTTTTTCCCTTGCTGTATATTGTAGGGTTAAGTAAAGATATATATGCAATAGATCATGTTGCATGAAGCTTTTACAGGTTTAGAGTGTTGAGGAAAATATGTAAGTAATTGTATCATGATGCATATCAGTATGGAGGCTAATGTTGGAGGTTTGATGGTTAACACATATTTTGTTGTATTTCCCTTGATAAATATGCAGCTGTGCTTGAATGCCATGGGAAATCTGAACAAGATTGACATAAACTTTCTTTATTTATTGGATCATTGTGACACATGGTATTGGATGTTTCCAGCATTATTTAATGCCCCATGTAAAGCTAAGCTTGTCCAGAAATAATTTAAGGAATGTGTCTTTATTACTGCAGTGGCCCAGCCTGTCACCAGGTTTTAAACCAATTCAGCAATAGTGGGAAGAGATGGAAATTATTAATCTTGAGTACTGAATAACAGGGAGAAGTAACGGCGTTAAAGGAACACTATAATTTTGGTGTATAGATCATGCCTCTGAATTTTCACTGCTCAATTCACCACCATTTAGTAGTTAAATCACTTATTTGTGTTATTGTTTATGCAGCCCTAGCCACACCTCCCCTGGCTGTGACTGACACAACCTGCATTAAAATAATATAGTTTGACTTACTTTAAAAGTTTTTATCTCCTCCTCTGTAAGTTGAACTTTAATCACATACAGGAGACTACTGCAAGGTTTAGCAAACTGTTAATAACAGTGCAGGAGATAAGACATTCTAAATTAAACAGAATTTGTAATAAAGTATATGTAACCATTTGATGACTCTTTACAGGAAGTGTTTAGGAAGGGTGTGTGAGTCACATATACGGAGGTGTGCCTAGGGCTGTATAAACAAAGTGAACTCTGAACGCCGACACCACCAGCGAGGGGGTCTGTCTACCCCTTGAGGCCCATTGAGTCCACCTGTATTCGTGTGAAGGACGGTAGCTCCTTGTCCCTGACTCTTTCAGGTATACCTCTTAGACGGATATTTCACCTCCTGTGTCTGGACTCCAACACAGCAACTGTCTTGTGTAGCTACTGAACCTTTTGGCTAAGCTCTTCCACCTGACTCTTGGTCTCCTGTATCTGGCTGCCTCTAACATTCATTCTTGTTTCAACAGGCTAGAGTTATGTGTGTATAACTCCTAGTTTGGTCTATGTTTCTTGCAGATCTGCTTACCACACCTGCCTCAGCTCTAGCAGCAGCCTCTTTCTCTCCCCTTTGGTAGATGGGGAATAGTCACCATCTGACTCAGACTCCTGGTATACTCCTCCTGAGGTGACCCAGACCATGAAATCAACATCACCCTGTGACTCTTCGGAGGTCTCAGCCTCGTTTCGTGCCTCGGGTGCCATCTTGGATGGTGGCCGCACCGCATGCCTCTTGAAGGAAAGCCAGATATCTGGCATGCTGGAGTCTTCTGGGTGGCGGGACTTCTTGTACCTGCATCCCATGTCCCACTGCCAGCAATCTTAGTAGGATTCAATTAATCGCAGGGCCATGTAGGAGCACGTGGGTTTGCCTTGTCATTGGCCATGCCCCCCAAACTAAAGTTGTTTTGGTGGCTATAGTGTCTATGTAACATAAGCTAGAATGCCTATGGAACTCTGTCAGTACTGTGGGGAATCTAATCAACTAAGGAAGACTGCTTTGAAATGTTGAGGTGGCTTCCTCTCAGATAATATATACTGCCAAATGCATGCACCCAAATAAATTATTAGTAGGATGCTGAGGAAATTCTCAGTTATACTGTACTCAGAAGGATATAATAGTGCATTAATTCTAAACACTGCGTGATAATAAAGTTTAAATATTTTGGCTAATTTTTGTTTAGTTTTCATTACATTTACTTCATTTGACTTCTGACAAAGTTTTATTACTAATAATAAATCTTCAAAATAAAGGAAAACTGCAACACATAAAGCAATTCATCTTGCTGAAGTGTTTTATGGGTAAAAAGTGTATCCTTTTTTTTCATTTTATAGAAATGTTGATTTCAATAGAAGTCGTCACTTATATAGATTAACCATTTTACACCTCCCAGCTGTCAGCCAACAGCTGTTCCTGTTACTTCCTGGTAGTATAGCTCCATTGACTAAAGACCCAGGCAATTGCCCAGAACACCTTGCCTTCTCGTTGAGCTGCATTGGGGAGTCTGTGATTGGACACTTACAGAAGGTCTGTGAATGGGAAGGAAGGGTTTTGCAGTAGCTTCAGATACTAGATTTGAAGCTATTGAAAGCCAAGACATCTTATATCGTCAAAGAAAACAGGAATAACAAATTACGTGCATTAAAATGTAACACATTTAATACAGATACAATAAATAGTCATTAACATAACCAATCAAAATCAAAGTCCATAATTAAAAAAATAAATCATTGCTCCAAAACATTAGGTTCCTTGTTTCTGTCCTTTTCTACAACTGAATCTAAAGCATTAGATAGATCAAGCCTACCAGCAAATGAAAGGCCCAACATTCACAGTCCATATTTTGAGGCATAATTGTTATTGTTTTAAATGTGAGGACCACAGGAGTCCCTTAACATCATCCATAAAGCGCTAACTTTATTTGAGATACAGTTATCAGGAATGATATCTACTTGCTGAGAAGTGGAACTTAGATTTTGTATAGCAGTGACACCTGCTGGCAGTTTAACAAACATCTGTTCACAATAATGTCATCAGCAGTGCATGTACATTAAGCAGCACCCTGCTCCCACCTGTTAGGGTTATCCGTCTGAGACAGGTATTTCTTTGTTTCTGCTATTAATTACCCATTTTGTCCTATGACTGACCTATCTAACTTCAGTTGCTGCCTCTTCCTGTTTAGTAGGATCAAGCAGAGGGAATCCCTCCTGTGCACAATTTTTAATTTGAAAAGAAAAAAAAAAAGAAAATTGTAACTTGCTTTAGTATACAACTACACTACTATATCTTTGAAGAAACTAGATACCCGAGGTTATTCACCTAGGAATATTTGGACACATTTTATCACAAATCTTTAAAAATACTAGTTATAATTACATGGTTATGCACTAAAGCTACAATTTCAAGACGCTTAAAGTGATTTAAAATTTTGGGCCAGAACAGCCAGATTGGATAACATTTCCACAACAGCTTGCAATTCAGTTTTAATGTTTTAGCTGAAAAAAAATTGAATTGACATTGAATACTCTTTGATTCCTTTTCTGCACACTTTAGTGAATGACCCTGTTTTGGTTTCCATACACATTCACACATTATTGTAATTTTGCTGTGAATTTTATAATCTTGTTGTTGGTTAAGGCAAAATTCAGACTTGCATTTCTGACAGTTTAATTAATTGGAGCCATATTGTCATTTGCAAAAAAAGAAAAATCAGACATTTTCACATGAGGTAATTTGAAGATTTTCATGTAACTTTTTTGAGACTGATTTCCTAATTAGAAGTCATATTTCTTTTGTTTGTTTGAACAAACATTACATTTTTGTTGAGCATTTGTTAAAGAGCTAATGTATCCTGCTTTTGGAAAGGCATCATATAATCAAATATAGCAATATATATCTTAGCCAATATATCCCCATCATGGTATACATCTTGCAAAAGTGAATAAAACAGAAAATTTCATATAAGGTATATTGAGTATTTTCATTAGACCATTAAACCACCAATATCTGTCAAAATTTGCAGTAATATTTGTTCAACAAAAGTTGTGCCCATACTTTTGCAATTTCAGTGAATTCCATTATGACTTTTGTATTATGCCATTTTAACACCCTTTATTTGTGATACCTTAAGGATATTACAATGTCAAATTAGAGGCATGCAGTAATTTTTTGACATTCTTCTGATTTGTTACTTGGTCTCATGAGTCTTACACCTAATTGCAAAATTTAGGCTAACATTACCTAAATGTTCAAATTAAAGGGACACTATAGTCACCAAAACAACTTTAGATTAATGAAGCACTTGTGGGGTACAGATCATGCCATTGAAGTTTCACTGCTCTTTTATCTGCCATTTAGGTATTAAAGGGAAACTCCAGTGCCAGGAAAACAATCAGTTTTCCTGGCACTGCAGGTACCCTCTCCCTCCCACCTCCCATCCCAGGTAGCTGAAGGGGTGAAAACCCCTTCTGGTCACTTACCTGAGACCCCGCCGATGTCCCTCGGCAGTGGTTTCGGGTCGGCGTTGCTCCTCCCAGTAATTACGTCAGCCGGTGGGCGAGACTGATCTCACCCGCCGGCTGAGGAAACCTAATGCTCATGAGCGACAATGATTTTCAAAAAAGATTTTCATTGCTTTCCTATGGGGAATTGAGCAACGCTGGAGGTCCTCACACAGCGTGAGGACATCCAGCGACGCTCTAGCAAAGAAAATCTTTGCTATGAATCAGGAAGTGCCCTCTAGTTGCTGTCTAGTAGACAGCCACTAAAGGTGGAGTTAACCCTGCAATGTAATTATTGCAGTTTATAAAATTAATTACAGTTGCAGGGTTAAGAGTAGTGGGAGTTGGCAGCCAGACCATTCCAATGGGCAGAAGTGGTCTGGGTGCTTGAAGTGTCCCTTTAAATTACGTTTGTTTCTGTTAATGCAGCCCTAGCCACACCTCCCCTGGCTTTGACTGACACATCCTGCATGGAAAAAAAAATAGTTTCACTTTCAATCAGATGTAACGAACTCCAAAATGTTTTATCTCTTGCTTTGTAAACTAAACTTTAATCATTGACAGGAGATTCATGCAGGGTATAGCAAACTATTAGCAGAGCAAGAGATAAGGTATAAATTAAACAGAATTTGCAATAAAGGAAGTATAAACATTAGATGGCTCTTTACAGGAAGTGTTTAGGAAGGTTGTGCAAGTCATATGCAGGGAGGTTTGTCTAGGGCTTAGGTGATTTAGCTCCCAATAGGCAAATAATTAAGCAGTGAGACTGCAGGGACATGGTCTAAACACCAAAGCTGCTTCTATAAGCTAAAGTTGTTTTGGTGACTATATAGTGTCTCTTTAAAGCTGAGTTGGAGGGCATTTTAAGATAATCTTTTTTTGCCTAAGTTTGCAGTTTGAGTCGCAATTGACTTAAAATTGGTCTTTAGTGAATAGGGCTCTGTGTCACTACAATTCCCAACATCAAGCTTTGACACTGTGTCATTGGAACCAACAGAAAACAATATAAGGCATTGAAATTTGACTTCTTAAAGTAGCATTCCTATTTAACTAAAATCTTACTGTGCTTACAAAGTCAAGGATTCAGAATATTCACAAAGCACCAGAACCGAATGCATCCAATAGGGTGCACATTTGCAAATTATTTTTCAATTGCTTTATTCAAGTGAATGATAATTTAATTTACTATTTTCCCACTGACAGTCCAAGCAGCCAGTGAGGAAATAGTTTGAAAGCCCTAGCCAGCTGTCACATCAAATAAATATTAAATTAATGAATAAAACCTATGGGGGTAAGTAAAACCCAAATTACTATAAGAGAGGTTTAAAAAACCTCCTTATGCCCCATCTGCCATGTGGGGCATATCTACTAAATATTTGTAACTAGTGACTAGACCACCAATACTGCCCATTCACTAAAAAGGCCCCATCCCAAACGTATGGGGCCTGCACAGAATAAGGGGACATAGTATGCAGACGGATGTTTTTCCCCCATGTGGTATAGGGCCATTCAGACTTGAATGAATAACCCTGGGAGTCTCATTTTGCTTGTAATCCTAACTCCACAATGGGACTTTAAGGCAGAATGATCACTAGAGGATCAGATACTTTAGTTGTCTGATTATGTGAATGTCATAAGTCTGGTGTATTTTATTGTTGTATAATAGAATATGTGCTTTCCTACATTCCATAAGAGCAGAGCACTTCGTCTTCTTTGCTTTGCCGTGATCTACTAGCCTCAACTCTTGGCCTTGTTGCTGATAAAGATGTGGGTGGGTTTGTATATTTGGAAGCTGTGACAACACTAGTCTCTAATACTACCACTTATTTGACTAATGATAAAGGAAAGGGAGATGGTGGTGTAAATAATATTCTCACTGGTTGAGCTGCTTCTGGCATTGGTAGGACATGATCCTCCAACTGTTTCCATTAAATTATGCAATTCTATTGCAGATGGAGATGGACTAAGACAAGGTGCCAAGTGAACAGTACGTGCAGAAAATAGTGGACTGCTGTCTCTCTCTCTCTGGACTCGCCTCTTTTACTTCTTTGGTAACATAGACCTCCTGGGATAGAATTCAACAAATGTCTGGAGTGGTGGGATAAAAAGTCATATCATAATTTCTAGATTTGTCATCACCACCAAAACCAGATATTGGAGACACCACTTGGGTACTCTGCTCTATCTCTTCGGTAAAGAGTGGTTTTAATGGCACAAAGTATCAAAGTAGCAGCAAATGTTATTGCAGCATAAATAGGCTGAGAAACATCCAATTGCCTCCTGGGTGTTAATCAGACTTATTGGACATGCTGCTAATGCCACAATCCTGCAGCTGAATACTACTAATAGTGATGGTGGCAATAGTGGTGAGGGAGGAGATGTCAGTAGTCCCCATGGCTGAGGAAAAGGTGTTCAGACCCTTAGAGGCCATGGTGCTACTGATGATGGTACTGGGAAACCTGATCCCTTCCCCTATCCTTCCTTAATTTCTTTTTGGGATTAGGACAACATTGATGATGGTGGTTTTGTTTTATCATTACAATTTATTTGGTAGATGAATGATTGTGAATTGTATAAAATAACAGAACGTTATTCAGCAAACATAGGTGTCCATGCAAACATATATTTTTGTTGAATAAAGTTGTATTAGTTTACACAATCATCAAAGAAGATAGGCGCCTATCTATAATAGAGGGATTTATTTTCTGGTGGCATACTCCAGACCTTTGTAGCAGCAGTGGACAGAAGACTGAAAGATCTACTCAATGCTTGTCTGAGCAAATTGATTACTTGTTGCTGCAAACCAATGCTATTAACACAGTCCATAATCTGTGGCAAAAGAGAGGCATACTGGTTGGGGAAGAGTTACCTATTGAACTTACCATGATGTCATTGTCTACTACTCCCAGCAGCAGTGGTCACAGTAAAACAGGGATAGGCAACCTTTGGCACTCCTGATGTTGTGGGCTACATCCCCCATAATGCTCTTACACCCATAATGCTGGCAAAGCATCATGGGAGTTGTAGTCCAAAACATCTGGAGTGCCAAAGGTTGCCTATGCCTGCAGTAAAACATAAACACAGCAGAGGTTAGCATCTTTGGGATGAGACTGTTGGCTGTTTGGGGGGGGGGGGGAAATTGAATTAGCCAAAAGGAGATCAGTGCTGCTGCTTCCCCTTTTTTTAAAAAAAAAGCCTTTTATTGGAGTGGTTTCTTCCTGCCGGCTGAATCTGGAAGTTTGACTATTGCCTGCTACCTCCACAGACTCAGTTGCTAAAAGCTGATTGGGTGCTGTGATTTTCCACACTGAAGGATGATCACTGATGCTATAGACTGCATGTGTGGGAAGGCTTTGTTCTTCTCAGGGTGGAAGGGGTGAAGGGGTTGTCATTTGCCCACTCATGTTTTCCATGCATTTTTGTGACATACCATTTTCTTCTTACTTAAAATAACTCCTGCTCTCCAGTTTTCATTAAAACAAGATAGCAAAAGGAAAAAAACATTACAATCACTCATTATACATTAATTTCTCTCATCAACTATCAAATATATAATACAAATATAATATTCTCGCTTTGCCAAATCAGAATTGGCATTGCAGAAATGCCTGATATTGCATAACCATTAGTCTAGGCAATATTGTAGTCATTTTTGTATTGCAGCCACAATAGGTGCCTTTTTTTCTTCTGTTTTGTATGAATTAATTCCATAATTTTTTGGTGAACAAAATTCTGCTGAGCCAAACTGCAACATGTGATCCTGGCTGTTTTTTTTTCAGGATGAGGTGGTTTAGCTGAAATAAATCTTTCTATTAAACAAGTGTATTACTTAACATTCCTCTGAATCTACCCCATTTGCTACCCTAGCCTAATATCTAAATATAATCACCAAGATACAAAAAAGACCTAAGGGGTGTTGCCACCCCTTAGGTCTTCTATCTTTAAGAGTGCAGCGCTGAATTTTGTGAGGGCACAGTGAATTACCTGTGATTCAAAGGCAATTATCCTTTATATTCTCCAATGTAATGTACATACAAAAGAAAACAGAAATATATACAGATAATTGTGCAGTATGTTAAATGCTATAGTGAAAACTTGAGTGAATAAATGATATATCTACACTCACATTTTTTAGAGCCTTTTCAAGCGAATTAGGCTCTAAACTTGCGTGCGTCTGTGTCTTTAAGGGTAGATCACACGACCCCTCCCTCCAAGGTAGAATGTGTAATTTCCTCTCCACAGCGTATATAGAAGACACAGAATTATCGAACTAAGTGTAGCATCCTTTGTAATATTTTTATACACTTAAAAAATAATTTAAAGTGCTCACCTTGTTTAGAGCCTTTTGGTAACTGGCTCTAAGTATATAGGCCTAGTGTCAATTTGTGGGGTGACACTACCCCTTCCCTGGAATCACTGGTGCTGGATACAGTGAATTTTTAAAATAGGGGAATTTATTACAGAATATATAAAATCAATATAAAAGTTTTTCTAGAAAATAAAAAATAATAGATAAGAACAAAGTATTTCAAGTATTGGTGGTCTAAGAAAAAATGATGAGTCCACACCTATTGTAAATATATTCTAATATCTAAATATGCTCTTAATCATGACATTAAGATTAACACTAACCCAATAACACATACCTTTTCTCCGATTTGCTGCATCTATAACATTTACAATAACTATAATCTCACTCTATCCCTATCAGTTTCTGAATCTGTGTTTTCTCTGACATAGATCTATGATTAAGTGTAATTACTGTATGAAAAGTGACCAGCTCACTTCTATACGCACAAGAGGATATATGGAACAAAATTGGCTTCCATTATTAGGGATCGTTAGACTGATTCAATAGAGATTTCAAATAGGATTTCTGGAAGAAATAAGACAATTTCCCCTCAACCTCTACTTAAATGAGAGCTTTTGTTCTTCTATAATCTACAAAGAAACCATCATATTTTCCAGAACTTATGTATTTTACATCCTCATTGTCTAGATTTAACAAATATCCAACGTGCAGAACTTAAATAATTAAAATACACGGTTAAATAATAAAATATAACCAGAATACTAAGGCATATTACTGGACATTAGAATGGCCAGATTGAATGCTTAAAATATAGAATGGTACAGAACAAGCCAAGCCAAGGTCAAAAAGACAGAGCGTACATAAATGGTAGGACAAGCCAGAATCAAGGAATACAGAAGGAAGAATAGTCAAGGTGCAAGTCAGGTCAAAATACAATAGATTCCATAAATATAACACACTCTCTGATACCCACAAGGAAAACCACAACAGAGCACTGAAAAATGTTTCAAATGTGCTTTAATGGCCCTAAGAGGACATGGATAGATTCTTGGCTGTCAAGTAACAATGGAAAGTGTTGGAAAATTGGAAAAAATTCTTGACACATTTGTGTCAGGAATCAGGATGGAGACTTTGGAGCCATAAGAGGGCTCCATTTGATAGCGGATGCCATCAGTCATAACGTAGGAAGACAGCTCGGCTAGAGGACATGGGACCGAAGTGCGGCAGCTCCAGCATGCCCATGACCCGCACTGGAATGTGCCGATCTGGAGAGGAACCGATGGGCACTGTGACACTCATGAACCTACTCTTAGTTTTTCAACATTTTCAATCCACATTGTGAGTTGAGCTAAACTGCAGAATATAGCATTAAAGTAAACATAAACTATAAATTGGGCCTTTTTGTGTTCTTTTGTCAAATAGAGAGGTATGCAATATTCAGCCAAATGTAATATAATGCCATGTTTGGTTATCTGAAATGCTTTGAAAAATTTCCGCAAGGATCTGAAATTAAATGGAATTTTTGTAAAAGAAAAACAATAACACAATCAATGTTATGTATTTATCCATTTTTTAAGCAATACAATTATTTGATCCAAAGTATTGTCTCTTTCATAGACATGACGGGCTGCTAAAATGTATTAACCACTTCCTTGCAAGTGGATGCCAGAAAACATGTAATGGATACATATGTTTTAAAATGAGAAAATGATTTTATGAAGAGCATATGTCACTGGTAACTTGGGTCAGATGATCTATGGGGAAGAGCTGAATAAAAACATTAGTTATTTGTGCCAGACATGAATTTAGCTTTCTGTCGGCGATTTGTAATATGAATTCCAGCTTTGAAATTCATTCCAGGTGGTTTAACAACACTGTACAAACAATACTCATGTCCTTTATTGCCGGAGGATGGATTCGTTTCTCATAAAAATGTGGTCAATATTACCAGTTTTTGAAGACTAATACAATAGATTGATTTAAATAAGCGAAGATAATAGACGGATATGGGGTGGTATGTATACAGACCAACATTTCTCCAAGCAAACATGTATTGATATAGAAATATAAAAACTGTGCTAGAATAATTGGGTTTGGGTAGAATAATATATCCACAAATACTAAACATATGAAGACAAAAAAGACTATAATATTCTTTATGACAACTGGCCAACAATGACTGAATTGCTTTTATTGAAAACTCTAATGTTACAAAGAGTTGTATTTCAAATGGCAAAAATATATTCTCTGGCAAGTTGATGAATTATTTATTAGTAAAAATATATGTTATCATTTTACATAAAGATCTGTATCAGGATAATAACTTTCATTGTCCACACCACAGAAATGTGCAATATCTAGCACAAGACCAAAGCTTGTTTTCTATCTGTCTGCCTATTTGTCTGTCTGTCCGTCTGTCTGTCCATCTGTCCGCCTACCTATCTATCCAGCTATCTATCTGCCCGTCTCTCTGCATGGAATTCTAAGTAAATGTCAAATGTACACTATAATAACTGTAGTGAAAACAAAGATTACTTAACGGAGATGTTAGCCATTCTTCTTTTTTGGCCTAAAATTCATTTTTCGAAAGTTACTTTGCTCAGTTTATATTCACCGAAAACGTGTCTGATTTGCTGTGACTGGGTAGAGATACAAGCCGCCAACAAGAATAAAAATCCATCAGTGCATGAATGCAGTAAAAAGCAAAGAAAACTGAACAGATAATCATGGATAAAAAAACTTTTTTTTATAACTAGTTGCAAACATGTGGAGTTTGACATCACTCCGAAAAAGCACCTTAATATAAAGCGATCTGACACTCTTAAATGTACTAGGAATACCACAGGACCAAGACCAGACAGCACATCTAGATTAAGAGAGAGTTCACAAAAGATGTAAGGAAAATAATAAATAAAGAAGTATTAAAGAAACAGTGACATAAAGCACTTTTATATAGTAATATAAATGGAGACGGAAGGTTCTACCATCTAGACCTGCCGGGAAGACTGGGCTATGGGTTAGTGGATACATTGAACCAAGGTAAGTTGGTTTGACATCACTCCGAAAAAGCACCTTAATATAAAGCGATCTGACACTCTTAAATGTACTAGGAATACCACAGGACCAAGACCAGACAGCACATCTAGATTAAGAGAGAGTTCACAAAAGATGTTAGGAAAATAATAAATAAAGAAGTATTAAAGAAACAGTGACATAAAGCACTTTTATATAGTAATATAAATGGAGACGGAAGGTTCTACCATCTAGACCTGCCGGGAAGACTGGGCTATGGGTTAGTGGATACATTGAACCAAGGTAAGTGGATAGAGACCGATGGTATCAGGCCTGGATCCAAACTTTCAAGGTAGCATCAATAAATGGGTGCATGCATATCTTTCTTAGCAATTCTGTAGGTTCAAACCAGGTGCCGGCCAGGATTACTTCCTTGGTTGTATTCCATTCCAGTCCAGCCCAGCATTGTGTAGAACCAAGGTGATGCTACTTGATGATGCAGGAAAGGTGCATCACCTGGTAGTAATTCAAGAAGGAAGACATAATCCACCTATCTGCTTAGGCTGTGTCATTTCAGACACCTTGAGTCTAGGTCTGCCACTCTTCCACACGTATTGGATGAGGGTGGGGATGAAGGAGCCAAAAAAGGCTTGGGGAAGATGTACCAGGATCATTTGATAAGTTATAATATTCTGGGTAGTAGATTCATATTGATTGAATTAATTCATCCAAACCAAGAAAAGTATGGTGACGACCAAGCAGCTCTAATCCTATCTAGAATTGTTAGAAAGTTTTATTGGTACAGTTTGGCTAGGTCTGAGGGAATTTGTATCCTGATATATTGAAGGTCCTCTTTCCACCATCGAAACAGAAATTGAGACTGCAGCTGTGAATGTATAGATATGTTAAGAAACTCAAACTTGACAAGGTTCAATTTAAAGTTGCTCAGTTATCCATAAAACTGAAACACTGCTATGATATGCAGGAGAGAGGTAGTTTGTTGATTTACATAAAACAGAAGGTCATCATCAGAAGCAGAAACCTTGTGGTCCTACCCTTTGAAAGCCAAGTATATTCTAGTTGCTCCTAACCACAGTGAGTAAAGGCTCTAGAGTGTAAATAAAAAGCAGAGGCAATAAGGGTCAACCTTGACATGTACAATTGGTGGTGCATATGGGATCAGTATGTTTACCCATAGACTAGCTGTGGATATCGCATATAGGTTCCGAACGCTACTTCAAAAGCCATTGTCAAAACCCAGCTTATGCATAAATGTCCAGTCTACCCAGTCAAGAGCCTTCTCCGTGTTAGTAGGGAGGAGAAACAATGGGCGTCCTAACCTGACAATCATTTTAATACACTTTTGTTTGGATTGAGAGTTAGCTGACCCAGTGCTCACTATTTTGAGACTATTCTTTTTGTTTCAAAATTTCCTAACAGAAAATGCTGCAGGCAGAAAGAACACACTATTTTGACAAGCAATGGAATGTGACGTATGGTGAGTATAGGGTAAGATAACTGAAAATCCATAAAGATGGCTGTCAGAAAGTGGGAATGGGAAAAGTAGGTAAGTAATGAATTCATAAAAAAGATTGTGCTGGTATATAATATGTCATAGGTTATATTCAGGGCCGGCGCTACCTGTAAGGCGGACTAGGCAGCCGCCTAGGGCGCCCCTTGGGAGGGGGCGCCGCCAGGAGCGCCGGCCCCGCTCATGCTGCAGCCGCCCGAGCGCTCTGTAGAGAGCCTCAGGCGGCTGCAGCTTTGCCCGGGCGGTGCGTCCATGAGGGCGGACCGCACCGCCCGGGCGCAGCCTGAGGAGAGGGCTGACAGGAGGGAAGCGCTCAGCGCTCCCTCCTGTCATTCCCTCTATGTAGCGTGGCTGAGCCCTGTATAGTCGGCGGGTACAGGGAGCATCTGTCTCCTGTACCCGGCCGGACTAACAGGAAGTGCACACATTGCTCTCTGTACCCGCCGACTATACTGGGCTCGGCCACGCTACAGAGAGGTAGGGAGGGAGGGGGGGGAAGAACAAATTGGGAGGGGAGGGGAGGGAAGGGGGGGAGAAGGAATCTGTCAGGAGGGGGAGAAGGAATCTGGGATGGGGGGGAAGAAGGAACCTGTCAGGGAGGGGGGAGAAGAAATTGGAAGGAGGAGGGGGGAGAAGAAATTGTCAGGAGGAGGGGAAAGGAAATTGGGAGGGGAGGGGGAGAAGAAGGAATCGTCAGGGAGGGGGAAGAAGAAATTAGCAGGGAGGGGAGAAGAAATGGGAGGTGTGGGAGAAAATAAACGGGTAGGAGGTGGGGAGAAAAAAGAAAATGGTGGAGGAGGGAGGGGAGAAGAAATTGGGAGGGAGGGGGGGAAGAAATTGTCAGGGAGGGGGGAGAAGAAACTGGGAGGAGGGGAAGAAGAAATTGGGAGAGAAGAAACTGTCAGGAGAAATTGTCAGGGAGTCAGGAGGGAGAAGAAATTGGGAGGGGAGGGGGGGAGAAGAAATTCTCAGGGGCGGGGGGGAAAGAAGAAATTGGGAGGGGAGGGGGAGAAGAAGAAATTGGTAAGGGAGGGGGGAGAAGAAGAAATTGACAGGGGGGAGAAGAAGAAATTGGTGGGGGGAGAAGAAATTGATGGGGTGAGAGTGACAGGGGAGGGAGGGGCAATGAGAGTGGGAAGGGGGAGGGGAGAAGAGAGTGACAAGGGAGAGGGGGGAGAAGAGAGTGACAAGGGAGGGGGGAGAGATTGACATCCATCACACACACATGCAATGCACCCCTTGCACACAGAAAACACACACACACAAATGCATTACACACAGACACACACACACACAAACAATGCAACCCTTACACACACACACACACAAACAATGCAACCCTTACACACACTCAATGCACCCCTTACACACACTCAATGCACCCCTTACACACACTCAATGCACCCCTTACACACGCACACACTGCATCCTGTACATACACAGAAACACACCTTGCAGCCCTTACACATACAAACTCAGATTCACACAATGCATTCCTTACACACATATCAGGACATCCCCTACACACTCCACCCCCTGTGAACAAACTCATTGGTGGAACATGAAGGTGGACCCTGGGACCCAGACCTTGAGCTGTGTAAAGGGCCCCCAAAAAATGGAGCTGCTTCCCGTTCTCCCAGAACATTGATTTTTGTGACCACAGTTACAAACAGCCTCCAGAGAGCCTGTTCTACACCAGACCAGTGGAGCCAGACTGCAGCTAGAGCCCATCATCATCCTCATCTGGTTGTAAGTAGGCAATCTAGTATATTATTCGTGGCACTAATCTCTAATTTACCTCACATTAAAGAAACACTATAGTCCCCAGAACCACTGCAGCTTAATGTAGTTGTTCTGGTGTCTATAGCCTGTCCCTGTATGCCTTATAATGTAAACACGGCGGCACTGCAGCACTGGCGTTAGTTAACATGGCAGATCATATGGGTGGAGCATTGTGATGTCACATGGGGGGGGGCGGCAAACTTTACTTTTGCCTAGGGCGGCAAAAATCCTTGCACCGCCCTGGTTATATTATGATATTAGGTTGTTTTTTTTTGTTTGTTTGTTTTTTTAAGTGTTCCTTTAATTATATGGCTTAAATCATTCTGAATTTAATTACTGTCAAAACCTGCTTTTCTGACCTTCCATGATAAACACTGGATTTCTAGTCCACACTTAAAGGGTCAGTCAAGGCACTATAACCACTACACATTGATCATTACTGTTGCTTACTTTGCCTAACTAGGAAAGCAAGTTTTCCAGACCACTTACATCTCTTTCACAGGCATGTTATTTGTTATATCGCTAAACATAATTTAATGAATGGAGCAAAGAAAAAAATAAACTCCTTTTGGATTTGACTTTTGCTTCACGCAGATTAAAATTTCCTAAGCATTGTAAACATCCATGAATTTATAATTTCATTTAATTTTATCCAGAATCTTGAATTAAGTCATTTCACTTCAACATTTGGGTATGGTTATAATTATTTGCTTACATTGTCCAGTTGCTACACTGTAGCACTTTAGATAAGCCTCCATTGTCAAATATAAGAAAACCTAATTTAAGCATTTATTATATGTATAGTATACTGCCAAATCCCTAACACAAGCCCTTTGTGAATAAAAAACTATCAGCACCTACCATCAGGCGGCAGTGGTTTAATTGCTTTCAACACCATCTGGCTACTTTAGACCATATGTTCAGGCAGAAGGGATTCGTTTAGTCGGGTAAAAACTACTCTGGTTTCCTGCCATTGATCACCTAGCTATAGCTATACCCCAGCTATACTATAGCTATACTCTAGCTAGCCCCAAAATTACCTCCCTCCATTTTATTGCTTTATCTTTCCCCCTTCCTTATCTCTCTACTTCACATCTTCCGATGTGCAGTTTCCTATAATTGTAAAACTCATCGCAACTTAATCTGCAGTTTAGTTTATGCCCAAATAATAATAACAAATCTCTATTTAGTTGATATACCGCTTATAAAATCATGCATACATTTGCGTTCAAGTCTCATGATTTACTCTATGTAACCTATTACCAAATCTCTCCTCACATGCCTAGTCATTTACCAATGATCGGAAGATATATAAAGCCCCCATCCTAGCGCAGGTCAATACCTTTTGCATTGCTCTTGACCTGGTTGATTTGTCACGAGCAATCACTCATACTTGGGATATTGCTAGAGTGGTGCCTTTTATCCCTGGTGTTGGACAGGACTCTGTGATATAATTATACAGAATTTGTTTTGCATCTCTGGTACTTATAATAAGGTTTACCGTTTTGTTTTTTTCCACATCTGCTACATACATTGTGTTACCACTTTGTGGTTTTGTTGCAGCCTGTGCTGATATATACTGGTTAGCCACAACATTAAATCCACCTTCCTAATATTGTGTAGGCCTGATATATGGACTGAAACATTGACGATTGTACACGTGTCTTTTAAAACAAAAAAGAGTTTTGACACTTATTACGAAGCCCTCTGGAGTGATATCATCTTAATATATACATTTTGACAGAGATTGGTGTTAAATGAAAAATGTCAAAGTGCCTGTATAATCTGTGTTAAATAGTTTTTGTCATCTTTTTCAAAGCATAAAAAAAGGTAAGTGTACAGTGTGCAATGCGCGTATACATTGCAGACATCACTTCGATATAAATGTATAAAATGAGAACATTATATTGCGAGGTAAGCAGTTCACAGCATGTGATAACATGATGTTCACAGACAAAGATATTAAGCCAGCATTATTAACAAATAATTCATGAAGTTTAAGTGCATTGTAAAACAAGGCCTATCTAGGCGAGAAAAGAAAACCTCCATTAACTGCAGGAAGATAATTTTGTATAGTATGGTACGCCATCGCAATATTAGGCAATAAAATACATCATGCGACAGACAGCCTAGATAGGGCTAACGCATAAACAGAGAGATAAAAGAAAACATTCTTTTGCATTGAGGTAATGCATATTCCGGCAATATCATGTAACTTAGCATACAAAGGGTACAGCCAGTGTATGGTCCTGAAGCGAATACGGCTTAGCGGTAAAGGAAGAACTTTATATAGCCATAAATATAGGCGTGTGGTATTTGTACCCATTAATGTAGCACAATCAAAGCACTGCCTGTGTGTGGTTGAGCAACGAGCAGGTAACGTATCAATGCAAATGCAAATATGTAAGTCAGTAATATATGCCATAGATTGTCGTCACCTTAAACAAACATTTACTAACAAAGTAAGTAATAAAGAGATATGAGTCACTTCAGGGAGGACCGTATTATAGCAATCTGTGTTGCCCAGCATGGTGAGAAAAGGGAAAAAAAACAAACAGACAAACATTGCATCCGTAACATCACTTCAGCAAAGAAATACAGGGCTGTTTGTATCTCTGTAGCGGTGTGTACTCAAGGGTACTGACCCCCATCTGTGACCCTCAAGTCAAACCAGGGCCTCCAGTTGGGAACTCCAGGGTACTGTGGGCACTAAGTGGCTGAAGAATTCGATTGGGCTCCCCCCAGCAAGAGTCCATGGGCTATTCGCCTCCTGCACTTCCCCAGAACCTCTGAAGCCACCATGAAGCGCTTGTCTCCAAATGTCTCTCCCGGCACTGGTCTCACAATTGGCATTGATGCGCACCCCCAACAGCCACCGGTACACCGGGTGTTTGCACAATCTGATCCCACAGGACTGGCAGTGTGAAGGACAAGTTCTCCTGGCACCCCTCCAGAACCAGAGGCTCGCACTTTACCGGCGGGTAGTCAGCAGGACAGCAACCCCCAGGAGTCTATAAACAGCCCGTTGCAGCCTCTCTCAGTTGATGGGTCTTCTCTCCTGCGATGCGATTCCCAAGATCCTCTGTGCCTGAGAGATAATTGTGTGAGAAAAAACTATAACTTAATTATGTCTCAGGTACAGAAAAATATACAATATTTTAAAACATCCAAAAATCTATTTTAACAACTTCAGAACCCCACGAGATCTGAGAGAACACTTTGCCAAAATATCACTCAGATCCCTTCAGTTGTTCGGGAATGCCATTCATTTCCCGTGGGTTCGTGGGGTTGTGTATCCGAAAATAGTTCCACACCATCGACGACCGTGTACCGCGGCCCTCGTTTGGCATACAAAATGGCCACCAATTGATTGAACATGTGCGTTCGGTTATATGAACGGCAGCCACACAGGGAAAGCACTTGAACTAAAGACAAATTTGTGGTTAACAGCCAGAGGTTGACAGTGATTATGAAGGTGCGAACAAGGGGCCACACAGTGAGAGGGTTCGGTAAACGAACGGGGCATACGGACAGCCGAACAAAATGGAATAAAAGTATATTTCAGTTCTCCATTCCGCTACACTTTTATTCATACTTAATAATACATTATATATACTTATATATGGCATAATAAATCCTAAGATACTCTATATTTACACCGACAATGATCAAGTGAAGCTGGATCTTTCTTACATCACCACAATATTGCCAACATTTTGGTCTACTTTAAGACCTCTATGTGGACTGAAATGTTGCCAATCCTGCAAATTTGATAGGTTCGTTGTCAGTTTGTTTAAGTGATAGAATTTCAGGTATCCATTTTCATGGTTTTGTATGAGATGTTTTTCAGGTGTGATTTATGTGATTTTTGCATTATAAATTCAGAAACTGTGACAATTAATGAATCTCTTTGAAAACTTGTTATTAATCAAAGTCTAAAAGATCTCAACATCCATTGTGTATTATAAACAAAGAATAATAAAAAATAAAATAGTCAAATAGTCCCTTTTTAGATTCTCCTGGCATTTTATCCTGATGGCTTGAGAGGTAATTTCTCAATTAACGTCTAAAAAGTATTTAAAACATCCCAATTTGTTCACACAGTGCCAAAACAAACCAATATATAATTGTCTGATTTAACTGGCAAGATTTACAATAACATTCTTGGTGCCACTTCCAGTAACGCTGTGTGTTTTACTTGTTGGCAGTTCTATTGCTTTTATAGTGTAAATAATGGTGATTTGAATGATATTTTGCTAGGAAACAGGACTCTGCATAGACAAACCCTACCAGGAGAGGTCTGAATGTTATCGAGTGTGAACACGTTATCACAATATTTTAATTTCCAAATTCCATATAACCACTGACAAACATGCCACAATTTATAGAATTTAGCCAAACATTGAATCTAACATGGGAGAATTTCTAAGTAGTCTGTTCATTATGATGATGGAAATCTTTAAGATTTTTGATTTTCTATAAATAAATTGGCAGAAGGGCCACTTAAAACACCATTTCAGGGGAAACTTCATTCTGTAAAACAGCCATATTGGAGACTTTTATCTAAGGAACCCCCCCCCCCCCAAGTTGGCTTGTGAACACATCTAAGGTAATATTTTTTGCATATACCTCAATTATTATCAGTATAATGTTTACTGACTGGTTGATGAAGACCCATGGTATGTAAGGTTAAAGGAGTCAGAGGGATAGAGTACCTCTTTATTATGATATTATTGGTTTAGTGTGTTTGGGGACTTTATTATCACCTTCCACCCAACCACTTGGATCTGGAATTGGTAACTTTTGGAACTCCTGATCTTGTGGAATGTGGACATCTCCACTGGTGCTTTGTCAGCTTTATGGCTGTAAGAGCATTATGGGAAATGCAGTTCACAACATCTGCAATGCCGAAGGTTGCCTACCCCTAACCTAAAGAATAGAAAAGTGGTAAGCAGACAGTTTGTTTGCATTCCAGACCCCCCCACACAGGGTGGTGGAAAACTGGGTGGTCATTCCTTGAGCTTCCCAGATTAATACTAAAGTCAAATGAACTCTCTCTTTTCAATAAAATAAATCTTGTGAGAGAGCTGACTGGCTCTAACGGGGCAGAAGGAACTGATTATCTCTCTGTTATTACTTGTTTGTACCTTACAGACTCCTGAAATTAAAACGGACAAGAGGTAGTTAAAGAAGAAATATAGTTTTAGAAATACTAAACTGTATTCCTAAAACAGTGGTGCTCTCTGGCCTTTCATCGCAGCCATCTACCCCCATGGCACATAAATGTTTAAATAAGACTTTATTCACCCACCTGATTCCAGCGCCAATGTCCCTCGGTGCTGGATCAAGCTCTTCCTCCTCTGACATAAGCAGATGGTGGGGACCTAATGCACATGTGTGACAAGCACAGTGTACGCATTAGCCCTTTTCCATAGGAAAGCATTGCAGGGCATGAGGATGTCCATTGTCATTTCATGGAGTCAAACTCCATAAAACTACAGGAAGCACCTCTAGTGGCTGTCACTAGTAAACTAGCAGACAGCCATTAGAGGCAGTCTTAACACTCCAATGTAAGCATTGCAGTATCACAAAATCTGCAAGGTTTTACATTCTAGGACTAAGGGTGACAGTGACAATGCACCCAGACCACCTAAATGAGATGAAGTGGTCTGGGTGCCTATAGTGTCTCTTTAATAAGATAATAATGCAGTACACTTGGGGTAATTCACTGAACAGTGGATAAACCCTACAGGATAAAGTAATATAAACTGTGAAAAACTTATCCTGCTGGAATATGTTTGTCTGGGATATTTTAGTTGCACCTCAGGAGGGGAGCGCAGAGCAAAGCACTTTGTTTGTTTCCCTCCACGCAGTCTGACAGGAAGCCTGAGCAGGGAGCACAGAACTGTTTCCTGTCAGTCAGGAAGAGGGAAAGAAGCTCCTCCACCGCAGTCTGCGGCTCACCCCACTACATTAAGGAATGAGGTGAACTGGCACGGGGGAACCTCAAAGTGGGAGGCGGAGGGGAGGACAAAGAGACAGGGACAAAACAAACAGGGAAGTTTTTGGGGAGAGACATCCAGGGGCTGGTGGACACACAAAGAGACAATGGGGGAGACACAGAGAGACACAGAGTGGCTGGGACAAACACGACGAGTTCACTGTTGTAAAAAAAAAAAAGCCCCCCCTCCAACATATGGCCCAATGGTGGGGCATTTATTAACTAGTGGGAGGGACATAGTGTCCCCTCCGAGCCCCCACCCATGGGGGACATACCTATTGTCCTCCTCCCCAGCCCCCACCCACGAGCGGCGGGTGGGGACCCTAAATGAAAATGGTGGGGGGCCCTATTGTCCTTCCCCCAGCCCACACTCATGAGCGGCGTGTGGGGGCCCTAAACAAAAATGGGGGGGATCTATTGTCCTCCCCCCGGCCTCACCCATGAGCGGCGGGTGGGGGCCCTAAATGAAAACGGGGGGGAACCTATTGTCCTCACCCCGGCCCCCACCCTTGAGAGGCGGGTGGGGGCCCTAATTGAAAATGGGGAGACATGTATTGTTCTCCCCCCCCGGCACCCACCAATGAGCTGTGACAAGTAAATGTGCCTGTCATAGCACTCTGATTCGTTGGCTTGGAATCGAACCAATAAGATTGCTCTGAGCCATTTTAAACAGCGTGGGAAAATTCCAAAGAACTTTCCTACGCTGTGTAAAATGACTAGCACTCTGATTGGTTGGATTGCAGAATGTTCTGAGTCAAATTGCAGGGCATGTGAAGGCTTTTTACCCCTTTCCCCGCCCCTGCTGAGCTCAGTCTGCGCTGTGCCCTCACTGGGTGAAGAATGATGAATTTTTAAGCATCAGAATTTTTTATATCGATCATGATTCTGTACCCAATGCTGAGACACCTATTGGTAGTTTTTTTCTTTTTTTTTTTTTCATTTATACCAGTTAGCTATTTAGGGGTTATCCCCCATTTTTTCTACCACTACCACTACCCGGTCTCATACCCTTATTTAGGCTCTGTGTTTTTTTCTTTTTTGTTAGTAATCTATTGTTTTCATTATACAAATGAGTTGTTGAAAAAGATGCCGAAATACGGAATGCACAAACGCAAGGAATGATGGGAGTTGTGGTTCCGTATAACCGGAAGTGACATTTCCGGAAAAACCATATGAAGTTGCTTTATATTGAAATTTTTTTTTTCAAATTTAACAGTGATATCTGTATAATATATGTCTCTCTCCCTCTACCATTGTACCTTTTTATTATACAAATTGCCAATGCTGACAAACACGCCAAAATACAGAACCTATAGCCACAAAAAATGAAAAAGTGACGCATCGGCACTGCAATGATATTAACAGAAACAGCTGATGAAAGGAGAGTGGACAGACGAACAAACCACAAGGATTGGAGGAACAGCGAGGAAGGACGAGACAAGCCACCATGTAAATTGCAGAACCCGGAAGCAACACTATGACCGATTGAAAAAGCCTAAGAATATAGGAGAAACGCGTCTCGGAGGATCCAGCTACTTGGAAATTTCTTGTAGTATTGATTTTATTAATTTTTTATTATTGTATTTGTGTTTTATCACATTTGTTACGAATAAATCAGCACCTTTGTGCATTTAAAGAAAACGGATCCTGTTCCAGTGTTGCCGGGTACCTAAGGGAGGCCTCAATTGACACACAAGTTTCTATACTTAGAGCCAGTTTGGAAGGCTCTATGCCAGGTGAGCACATTTTATACTATTTGTATCACAGTTAATGTGCCCAACTGTCTACACTTAGTGCATATATCCCCACCTTTCTTCTCTTTTGACAATACGGAGAAAAGTTCCATCCCTCCAGAGGAGTCAAAGGGGTTGTATGCTACCTAAAAGCATACCTGCTGAAAAGTTTGGAGCCTATCCCTAAAGGCTCCTCACCATGTGAGTTTGCTACCATTCGCTCTCTCTGTTCCCCATATACCAACAATCTTGCACTATATATTGTTTATTTCTCTCCTTCTCTATGTATGCTTGAAACGAACCATCCCAAAAGAATTTTCTAAAGGTTGAGTTCAAATAACAATATACAGCGCTGCACTAAACAATCACTGGAAGGTTGTTGTTTTTTTTTATCTCTATACCTAAACTTTGTGTATATTTTTTTATATTCTGACCAGTGGGTGGTTTTGGAGCACCCACACAGTGTTCTAGCTGCTATACCACATATTACTTCACCTTAAGCGCTTATACCACACACATTTGTTTAGTATATTTATTTAGCTTTATTGTCTTCCCCCTCACTATTTTTAGGGTAAAGGGGGTAGGTAAGGCTTTATTTAATTTTTTTTGGGTGGTGTGGTGACTAGGGACTTGGGGACCGTAGACACCTGGGAGTAGAAGGGGGAGGGGGTATTTTTCATTTAGGTCCCCTCCCTATTGTCTTTTAGGGCCCCCATCTGCCGTGCATGGGGAAGGGTTGGTGGGAGGACAATAGGTCTCCTCCATTGTCATTTAGGGCCCCCACCCTCCGCTCATGGGTGGGGGCCAAGGGGAACCCTATGTCCCCTGCTTAGTTGCATAGCCCCCACTCGCGGGGCAAGGGTGAGGGTTACGGGGGGACACTATGTCCTCTCAGCTAGTCAATAGATGCCCCACCATGGGGCCATTTGTTAAAAAGGGGAGGGCTTCCTAAAATGTTTTTTTTCCACAGGCTCTTCACTATTTAGCAGACATGCTCCTACACACGATATAGCAGAAGGGGCATTAGTAATATTGGCTGAATGACCAATTTAGGTCTATCAGCCTTTTAGTAGATAGCTCCCCAATACCGTGGGAATTAGGGAGCTATCTACTTGCAGCAAGAATAGGATTGGAGTTTCATTCATTTGAATGAAATTCCGATCCAAACAAAAAGTCCCGAATTGCATCCTAACACAAATGGGCAAAATGTTCTCATTCTGTTAGGGCTATGTTTGTAGTTTTGCCAGCATTCAGGAAACTGAAAGGAGGCATCGCAAGATCATGGAGGAAAGATGAGAATTGTGGGAAATTGCTTTGACCACAGGAAACAGAGCACACTTTGCTCCTCCACTGGTCATAGCTGGTCAAGCGTAGGAAAAATACATAAGACAAATAGTCCCTACTTTGTCTTATGTTTTAAAGAAAACTATAGCAGAGAGGAAGAAATGAAGAACAGATCCCGAGCGAGGGAGAAAAGATGAAACAATTGGGCAAAGGTAAGTTTGGTGTGACAGTGCCGCTTTAAAAACACATCTACATATGGTTTTGTGAATGCAACACATGAAACAGAATTAAATAACTATCTCTGGAGATAGTGAGAAACCATTTAAAGGGAAACTGTAATTTCCCAGGATATTTTAAAGTAGTGCTCCAAGCCCCGTATCATCTAAATTAGTTGTTATGGTGTCTGGAGTGCCCTGGCACCCCTTTCCCCTTTGTAAGGAGTCAAATATTTTTTGAACTGCTTGACTACTTACCTGGTGTTCATTAAATGCAGGCCCGTGCCTCCACTACCATTGGAGCAGGACGTTTCTAAGAAATAAACTTCAATTAGCTCACCAGAGCAAAGTCCTTTAATGCAATGCTCCTTGTCTACAAGCACTTAAAGGACCACTATAGTGCCAGGAAAACATACTCGTTTTCCTGGCACTATAGTGCCCTAAGGGTGCCCCCACCCTCAGGGTCCCCCTCCCGCCCGGCTCTGGAAAGGGGAAAAGGAGTTAAACTTACCTTTTTCCAGCGCTGGGCGGGGAGCTCTCCTCTTCCGATCCTCCTTCTCTCCTCCCCGTCGGCTGAATGCGCACGCGCGGCAAGAGCTGCGCGCGCATTCAGCCGGTCACATAGGAAAGCATTCATAATGCTTTCCTATGGACGCTGGCGTGCTCTCACTGTGAAAATCACAGTGAGAAGCACGCAAGCGCCTCTAGTGGCTGTCAACAGACGGCCACTAGAGGAAATAGGGGAAGGCTTAACCCATTCATAAACATAGCAGTTTCTCTGAAACTGCTATGTTTATAAAATAATGGGTTAACCCTAGCTGGACCTGGCACCCAGACCACTTCATTAAGCTGAAGTGGTCTGGGTGCCTAGAGTGGTCCTTTAATATGTTGGCATTAAGCTTCAACATGCTCTTCCATTTTAGACTCATTTTATATTTCTTATCACCAGTTATAGAACTTACAAACATATAATTTCCTGGCTAGCCATGAAAGTATTAAATGTAAAAAAATATACTTTAATGGAATTGCTCTGTTCCAATTATTTAATACATTTGTGATAAAAACTATTCTGTTTTGTTTTCATATTATTTTGTTGTAATTTCATCACAGCTTAATATCTTGAATTCTTAAAAATATAATGAATAATGTTTATCAAAACACTGGATATACAGCTAGCACAGTTAACTAGGATAACAATATCCAGGGGTTCCTTGGAATTAAATTGCATGTTTTTACTTTTTTATTTATTGTTTTATTCGTTTGCAGAAATATTAGAGTTTGATGTGCTGAATATCGCACAAATTAATTCCGAGTGGTCCACAAATAAATGTATAATTGAAATCAGTGAATCATTTTCACACACTGTAGATAAGAAACTAAAAGAAAAGAAAAACTCTTTGTATTGGCGAGCACTTGCGTTTTCCCCACATAACAACACGTGTCGGAAATAGAATTACTTTGTTACACTTAACAATTCAAGATATTTGTAATAGTTTTTTTTTTTTTACTATTAGAAACTCGTTTTAGTAGACATTTAAATAAGATGAGAACAATCTGGAGACCGTTACAGAGAAACCAAAACAAGTCAATATATAATTTCAACGGTTAACTATATTTACCCACAAATGAATTAATTATAAAATTGAGGAGTATACAGGTTCAGCATATTTAATCTTTGTGTACGTTTGAGGTAGAATAACTTGTAATAGTATTTGCAGTTTGCACACCTCTTAAAATAATTAAAGGATCACTATAGGGTCAGGAACACAAACATGTATTCCTGACCCTATAGTGTTAACACCACCATCTAGCCCTCCAGGCCCCCTCATGCTTCCATGATATAGTAAAATATAGTAAAAATCTTACTGTATTCAAGCCTGGAGCTGTAAATCTGCATGCTGTTAGACTCAGAAAAACAAGCCATGTGGTAGCCTGATCCAATCACAATGCTTCCCCATAGGATTGGTTGAGACTGACAAAGAGGCAGATCAGGGGCAGAGCCAGCATGATTCAAACACAGCCCCTGAATTGAATCAATTAATCTCTATGAGGAATGTTCAGTGTCTGCATGAAGAGGGAGGAGACACAGAATCACAGGATGCTGTGCACAGTGCTGCCCTGTGCTCTGCTGACAGCAGATCTGAGTGGATGGAGGCATATTATGCCTCCATCAACTTAGAAGTCCCTCTGGTTCACTCTGAGTGATTACAACTGGAGGTGTTCCTAGCTTTCAATGTAAACACTGTATTTTCTCAGAAAATACAGTGTTTACATGAGAAAGGCTGCAGGGAGCTATAGTTCTCACCTGAACAACCTCATTAAGCTGAAGTTGTTTAGGTGACTATAGTGTCCCTTTAAGTTTAAATGAAAGAAAACTGTCTATCTTCTGTGATATACTATTTGTCAACGGGTACAATACATTGCATTCTGTTAATCTTTTCAATCACGATCATGTTTCACTTCTGTTTTACACTACAAAATGCTATATGGTTACGGTGCCAGGGTTACCCTGCGGGAAGCACTAAAACCGCTTACGAACAGGTTGACACTTACCTG
The DNA here is from genome assembly GCA_933207985.1 of Pelobates cultripes. Taxonomy (NCBI): domain Eukaryota; kingdom Metazoa; phylum Chordata; class Amphibia; order Anura; family Pelobatidae; genus Pelobates; species Pelobates cultripes. Next base: position 304,440,303 of record OW240914.1, read on the forward strand.
GTTCTCTTTGGTGACTGCAGTCTTTTTGATCTGCACTGATATACTAAAGCAGAAGTTCTTATTTCACTTTAGCAATATTAAATTTGGGCAAATTTAGACATTATTTGTTGGTTGAGCATATCAGCTTTTGCTCTCTGCTAACGAATAATGTTGCACAAATTGATATTGCTACTACTGAAATGTAAACATCTACGTTAGCATGTCAGTACAAACTAGACGTAAACAGTTGCCAAACAAAGAAAAGTAAGTGACAAGCTGTTTATAAACAGTTTGACAGCTTGCCTTCTAATGGTGTAGGGGAACTCCTGGTACCATAGCCACTACACAATTCTCTAGTTGTTATTGTGCATAGAGTATTTATTTAATATAATCTAACAATAAGAAAGAATGGAGGGAGGGATGAAATGTTGATCAGTACACAACATGGATTTTTTTTATAGGCTATTTTTGATAGGTTATAGACTTTTTTTTCTTTATCTATTTTTGCCATCCATACTGCTACAATTTATCTTTTTGTATGCTAATACAAAAGGGAGGGATGCCATATAAAATATTCACAATATTTCTTTCAAGGATGTGTCACAATAATTAAAAACGCAATGTACATCATTTTACATTGATTCCGTTTGATGTGTCTCTGAAAAGTAGTGTTTACACAAATGTGTTCTTCGACATGCTAGATATCCATATTGTTTTCATAACAGAAACGTCCTTGGTAGTAACAGGTGCAACATATACTTCTCTGATTGAAATAGGCATTGGTTAGAGTGTGCCTTTAATTCAAAGATGCAAAGGTAAAGAATCTAAACATCCCAAAAATTGGGTAATTTCATAATTATATTTGTGGTTTGGATAATTATAGCATAGAATGGATTTATTTCCCTGCGTGACCACATAACATGTAAAATTATGGTTGACTATGCTATATTTTAGGGCAAGTGGAATTTACAGTTGATTTCGCCTTGAATAACCTTTTTTTTGCATTTGGTGTATTGTAGGGATAATAAAAAGAGACGTGTATAGCAACTCCATAACAAAAGAATCACTGAAAAGAATTACTTCCACAAAGCCCACCTACTAAATAAGTATCCAGTGCTCTCCAAGACTCCACATGCTATTAACCCAATGTTTACATTGTATCACAAGTATGCCTTTATGCCACAACATTATCTGTACATGATTGGAACCCTTACAAAAGAAATTAACTTTGAAAACTATGAAATCAGGTTGGATGGTGGACTGGCCTACAGAAGGGATTGCCTGTGATGATGGTAATGCCAAAAGAGGTTTGTGTCATCCTTATAAGAATAAATGTCAGGCTGACTGATTGCCTGGCCCCATTCAGGGTTGCACTTGCACAGAGTGCTTTTGAAGTGCTACTGGCATGGGCTCAATGCTCTGAGTTTAATAAGAATTCAACAAGTGTGTGTGAAATTATGTGTTCTTGCTATGTGGACTGGTGGCATTTTCCACTGTCCCTAGATATATATGGGACAATATAGCCATATATTAATGCAAAGTATAATGGACAACATGTCATTATGCGGTCCAAATAATTGTTTTGGGGACTTTTATGCCATATCATTCTGTCAATCTTTGACGCTATTCCTAATCTTAGCTAACTCTAAATCTAGTAATAACTAAACCTAGCTAACGTAAACCAATCCTAACCCTAGCTAACCCAAGCTCTCTGCCAATTAATTATAGCTAATGCCACCTGAAAAATTGTCTGAACGGTTTCTGTGAGAGCCAATCACAGTAATTACATGAAGTAGCTGTCAGAAATGGCATATAATACCTATGACTCCAAGGGTGATCAAACAGATTGAGAACCAACTTATTAACGGACTGTATCTTTTCAGAGGCAGCCAGTTATTACCAGTTTTGTCCATGATTGGCAAGACTCATAATTTGTAGATCATTTACACAAAAGTCATCCACTGTACATCTACTGTCATGTATTGTTTCACTGATGTGGACATAAGTGGTGCATCCACCATCATACAAGGCTTAACTGTGTGATGTATCATAAGAATATGAAAGTTTTTGTCAAGTACTGTACTTTTATTTTTCTCGATATATCCATGGCAGCACCACTACAAGGTTAGCTCTGCCCACCTGGCTGATTAGGACAGGAAATACATTAAAAATAGGACATCCCATTCTGTAGGCTCCTGTAGGATTGTAACATCCTCAAAGGCTAAAAAGGAAAACAGTGGGATAAAAAAAAACTGTTGCTGTCAAGGATATATCCAGGAAAAGAAAACTACAGTAAATATAATAAAATTATCCGTATTCCTGGCTAATCCTGGTAGTATCACTACAGGTAATATCCATGCTAAAATAAGAAGGGGAGGGTGGGGGGGAGGGGGGGAGGGAGGGACCAAATAGGAACAAAATAAAAAAATTTAAAAAACTAATTTAAAAATGGCAATAGAAAAAACTATATTATGGAATAAATTAAGAGGCTAATGACAAAATATTTCTCCCTAATTGAGAAGAATTTTGTGCATGGACATCCTAGACTTGGTGCCTAATAAACATATTTGCTGATGGCCATGTATGGCTCTGCAGATGCTTCTATAGGAGCATTAGTCGCAGCTGCACAGATTGAAGACAAGGATCTGGTAGAATGGGCTCTTAGACCAGGACTTTGATGTCTTGAGCCTGATAAGTCTTGGCAATTGTCAAGACAATCTAACGACACCTTGAAGACTGCCTCCGATCAGTGATCTTAGGAAGACAAATAACAAGGCATCTAGCAACATCCAAGGTATGTAATCTGATTGCCTCAGGATTAGACAATGACAAATAAAAAGATGGTAAGCCAATCTCTTCATTCAGTTGGAAGTTTGAGATGACCTTAGACCTGAGCTCTGTAATTGTCAAAAGAACAATTTTATCAGGATAGAAAATAGTAAAAGATTCTTCTGCAGATAAGGAAGGGGTACACCATTCATTTCAAGTAATAACTAGGTTTGATATATTGTTCTGGAGTATATAAATGTTGAGGGACACTAAGCTTATCTATAGAGGGAAGGGGTGTATTTTTCTGACCTACAGGGGCAACAGTCCTATGTGTAAGGAAATCACCTCAAATCTACTGTAACTGTATAAACCACAAAGTTAAAGTAGGAGTGTGCTTAGTGTAGTAATTGTATCTTAAAATTGACCAGAAGTACAGTTTCTAATATAATATGTATGGTTTCCAGGTGGTCTTGTAGATAAACTGAAAAAAACATAAAACAATAATAGACAAAGGACTGCTAATAGTGTAGTATTGTAAAAATAGTAATAATGTATTTAAATATACATAAAATGAATGATAGATGGACTCTTTTAATAGATGACATTTAAGCAAGAGATTACCGGCATGTCAAAGGTTATAGAATATAGCCTTTTTGAGGATCTCTATACCTTTGCTGTGTTTTGGAGATACTGACTGCTGGAGGGGATAGTCTTCTGTGTTTGCAGCATGCCACTCTATTCCCTGGTCTTGTCCATGTGTCTTGTAAGGGCTGATAAAGCAGAGACATGAACACAAAGGGAACTTTAGAGACCTTTGTCCAGACCTGCGTAAAGAAATTCCAGGACATGGGATACTGACAGAGAAGTAATAGTGAGTTCTTTATTGGTTGACCAGTCTGCAAAGGCCATCCAAATCCTGTTGAATGTGGAAGCCCTAGATTTTCTTCTTGCTTGCATCAACTTATTTATTACTATTTCAACCCTGTGGAAATCAGGGTCCACTGCTCAGTCTACTTGCCATAAAATGTTGGGTCTTTCCGTAGAAGCTCTGGAATCAAGTAGGAGAAACCAGGGATTACTGGGATTACTGAGTAGGAGAAACCAGGGATTACTGCAATGATCGTAAACTGTTCAGCTTGATCTTTTTCAGTGTTTTCCAGATGTGCAGAAATTTATGAAAAACATAGAACAGATTGCAGGACCAAGGGTTTGACAAAGCATCCATGGCCAATGCCCTGGGATGAAAAGCTTGGGAGAAGAACACAGGGACCGGAGTATTGGAGGCTAATGCCATGAGATAAACCTCTGGTAGACTCTCTGGTCTTTCTTGAGACCATCTCTAGAACCTTCAAAAGCAACTGTCTTGAGAAAGAAAAACCATCCTCAGAGTGGCATTGAATCAAGTAAATAGAAAGCACATTTTCTGTCTTGGAATGATCTGGCTTTCTTGGTAATTAACAATCCAACCAGAGTTCTGGAGAGACTGGTGAGCTTTGACTCTTTGTTTCAACAGCTTTTCTCTTCTGTTGTCCACCAGAAGGATGCCATTCAAATAATGAAAAATATTAAGACTCTGTTTTCTCAAGTCTGCAATTATTGTAGAAAATGTCCTTGAAAGGATCCTTGGAATGGTGCTTAAACCAAAATGCATAGCTCTGAACGGGAAATGATCCCCCAGAATCGTGAATTTAGGAACCTTTCCAACTTATTCAGCAGCGCTTTACAATAGCTAGCAAAGCTGTTCAGTCTCCCTATTGTAATCCTACATGTTACAATGAGGTAAAACACGGATCTACAATGTAACACTGTACTGAGATCATCATAAATCTGTCCTGCTTCTGCAAGCCGAGGTGTGGCATTATAAACTACATACAGGGCTGGTGCAAGGATTTCTGCTGCCCTAGGCAAAGATTCATTTTGCCACCCCCTCATGTCACTCACTCACTGACAGACACACACACTTACTGACAGACATATACGCACTCACTGACACACACACACAGAAACTCACTGACAGACATACACATACTTACTGACACACACATACACAGAAACTCACTGACAGACATACACTCATTCACTGACAGACACACAGACACTCACTGACAGACATACACTCACTCACTGACAGACACACACACTCACTGACAGACATACACACGCTCACTGACAGACATACACTCCCTGACAGACATACACTCACTCACTGACAGACACACATGCTCACCGATAGACATACACTCAGTGACATACATACACTCACAGACATACACTCACTCACTGACAGACACACACACACACACACACACACAAAGATACTCACTGACATACATACACTCACTCACTGACAGACAGACACACACACACACACACTCACTGACAGTCAAATACACACTCACTGACACACAGATTCTAACATCCAGCCTCCCTACCACTCTGGGGTCCAGTATGGGTCAGCTCCTCACTCCTCCAGCACACTGTTTAGTAAGCTGGGGCCGGAATGACATCATATTCTGGCTCCCGGCATCACAGAGGGCGCGCAAGGGAGGAGTGGGGAGCTGCAAGAAGAGCCTCCCTCGTCGCCCACACTGCTGCCGCCTGCCGCTTCTCCTCCTTCATTAATTGGCAGAGCAAGCACCTGTCATCAAGGTAAGCAGGTGCCTGCTCTGCCATACTGAAGGACATCTTCAGGGGCACCCTTCGGTGGCCAAATGGCCACCTCCTGGGACCCCTGTGACAGGGCTTCTCTCGGCACCCCTCGGGTGGTTAAGAGCCGCTCACCCAGCGTTGCGGCCCAAGACAAGAGCAGGCAGCCCACCAGGAAATATCCCAATGGGCCCTCCAGCAGGCCTGAACCCTAGGTGAAGTTGTCTAATGGTAACGCCAGCCCTGACTACATACACTCTAGTTCTTCGCCAGCGCGCATTCCATCGCTAGCGATAGTAGCAAAATGGCGCACTGAGTTCTCGAATGGAGAAAGGCAAATAGGCCATTCGTCACGAATAGGTAACAACACATTTACCTAAAAAACCTGTCCACAGCCAAGAGGACAGTAAAAAAGACTGGAGCCATAGGTAAGTGGATGTCCGAGTTATAATGTATTTCCTGTCTTAATCAGCCATGTGGGTGAAGCTTACCCTGTAGTGATGCTGCCATGGATTTGACAGGAAATTATATTTCAAATATTGTTGTACAGTTGCATTTATGAATGATACCACCTACATTTACAAGGGCAAATAGTTTTATTTTGCACAACAAATTTGTTGTAGTTGAAAATGTAACAAAATTATAGAGGATTAAACAATACTGGTCTAAGATGTTTCTTTATTAATTTATGAGACATAAAGGTTCATGCTAGGTTACTGTATTTACAAGTATGATTCAGATGTGTTTCAGTAAATTATATGACCGCAGGGAAAATTAATTATTTATGCTCCAAAAATACTCTTTCAAACCTCAGTTCAATTATGCAATTTTTTTTCCCCAAAGGAGACACAGGGTGCAGCTTGACATTGAAGACATACATTTGTTATAGAACAAAAAGAAGTTCAATACTTATTTCCAAACTGAATTAAGTTCCGTAGAAAAAGCACAAGAGAATGTAATCAAGTTTTGTTAGACTGATGAACCATTATTGAACTTCCAAAACAACATTTATGGCTTGAATTTCTACAACACCAAGTGCCACTTTGTATATTTGCTTAATTATGTTTTGGTTCAGTTTTTGTCAAGTATATTAAAAAATGTTCTGAATTGTATGTGGCTGTTTTTCTTTAAAAAACATACAATGTCAGGAAGGTAACATTCAATAATCAAAATCATCTATGTCAGAAACGAAACATTTTTAGAAGAAACACTAGCAGTATTATTAATACATTCAGGATGAATATCTAATTATATAAAGATTTTTACTTAGATCGCTGTACCAAATGCATTGGCCTGTACATGTTGACCGTTTGCATAGAGTAGTAATATCTCCAGCTTGCATTTCTTAGTTTATAAAAAAATCTGTATTTTAAATTGTATCACAAAAGGAAGAATTTATTTTAACTGTAATCACTATCTGATAAGTCACAGCACATATTATAACTCCAAATGTTTTTTTAGCGTAGCAAGAATTTGAAGCAAACGATGCATAGCTACCATATAAACATATAATAAAACAGCAATTCTGTATACACATTCTTTTACACAAACTTAAAATTTTTAATTATGTAAATTTACACACTTTTTTTTTTTTTTAATTCTTTATTTATATTGTGCAAGTTATAACAACAAAGCTTTGTAGGCCACGACAGCACTTCCAAGCAGAGAAATAGGTTTAAGAATCATAGTCATGGCATTCGGTTAGACAGCACATTTTTGTATTGTAAATTGCAAGATAAGGTCTATTCTGGTAGAAAAGGTGTAGAATGTAGTGTGCTCTGACAGACATTTTGAGTAGGACACAAGATTTAGAGGAGGAATTGAAGTAGAGAAAACGGGTAGGCTCCACAGACTGACTATTCAAGTAATAATACGTTTGTTCACGCTAGGCACAGTTATAAGCATAATCTACAGAGTTTAGATATTAGTACAACATTAGCTAATAATTGTAGATATTTTGTTAAGTGGCAGCAAGATTATGAGTGACTCAATATGCATATGCCTATCATGGCAAAAAAGGGTTAAAACAAAAATAGATGGCAACATAACATATAACATAGTCAGCCAGGTAAGCCAAGGTGTCTGGTATAGTCCACTGGTGCCCTGCAAGGTGGGTCATCTGGTCTGGCAGCCTGATATTGATGGGGTATCCACGCAGGCAGATCCGCTGAGGGATTAGAAGCCCCCTCCGTGCTGTGTGCTCTGGGTACCCTGCCGCTGCTGGTTCCTCGTGGCCATCAGTGGGGATCCTGTACAAGCTAATCTTAAGGCCCTGGAGGGCAATCGCGGCAGCCAAGCCTCATTCGTGAGTAGGTAGACAGGGACTTCCAAGATGGGACATCACTTGTGTTCAGGCTTATGCTCAGCAAGCTGTTGTTTCCGCATGCGGGCAGGCGAAGCTATGTTGCGTGGTATTGGTCGCATTGCCGCCATTTTGGTGCCCAGGCGCATGATGCACAGTGCCAGGTAGGCTGGATGGTGGGCCAGTGGAAGGTAGTATTTTCCTCCAGTGGGGACCGGGATAACCCCCCGGTCCATGGGGGGGAAGCGGGACCCGCGAGGCGCATCGCACGGCCGTTGCATGGCAGCCAGGTTTGCAAACAGGACGGCGGCCGTCCGCCCCGCTCTTCACCCTCATAGGCCACAGACCCCGAAGCCTCATATCGCCCACAGGGGCTCCGAAACTCCCGATCTCGGGGACCGCGGTGGCTCCAGCAACTGCCCGGATACCTGAGAACTTTTGGGCACTAGTATTGCTGTGTTGCTTGAATTTTGTGCCAAAGGAGACCCAATTTTGTCAGGAGCCTCTCCAACCCGCGACCGGTCAGCATGGCGTCGGGCCCCGCCCCCTACACACTTTTTTTAAAATAAATTTTTGTTCAGTCTTTATAAAAATATTTGGGTAATGAAAAGCATATACAGTATCCTATAACTTTCAGTCATCCACACATGGTCTAAAATTGTAGTGTAAAAGCAAAACACAGTCTCTCACATACAGTAGGTGTGACAAATATAGATAAAAATGCAAATACCTTGCTATTAGGTATTTGTAAGGACCCTGAAGGCATAACTAGCAGAACAGATTACAAAAAAAAATGGCAAAATAATGAAATGTCTGCATTTGAGCATAGTGTCCACAAACAGTAAATTCAGTTAAACCATATGCTTCTAAAATAAAGATATTTTAAACTTGTACAGCAATCTTTATCACTATTTAGGGTGGTAATGTAATGTTAACAGTGAAATGCTCGAGTTCATTCTGAACCTGGCTGTAGGAATGATATGACCCATTGAAACTCCCTTTGCTGTTTAGAAGTAGTTTGACTTGTACCTAATGTATGGAATGTATCTGTTCAGGAAATGTGAAAGTGTATTTAGATGTCTTTTGTGGAACAGCTTATTTCAGAGTGGATTCTTTCAGTGAATTGGAATAATTAGAGTGATGGGTGTCTAGTTTGAAGCCTGTGAAAAAGAACCACGTAACTACCCAACCGGTACAAAATGAGTAAGGTGCCACCACTTCACCACTGCCATGTTCTTTTTAATATAATTTTAGAAGAGCATGGCAATGGTAACACTTGGAAGAATATTACAATACATCGTTGGTAATAGTCAATAACAATTTCTCACATTTGGCAGAAATTTCAAGATGGCTGTCAAAGGTATAAATAAAAAATATGTAATTTACTCATTAGTCTTAGATGTTGAGGTCAATGGTGCCTTCATAGGCTTTTCTATTATGCCAAATGTATTGATGATACTAATGGGTGACAATGCGCTATTAATCCCATATGTTTATATTGACATTATATTTCTTTGAGGTAGTTAATCATTGTTCTTTGAGTTATTGTGCACATGAGTATGTTACATTATTTCATAATGTTATACCATTGGCACAGTGTATATTTGTCCTTTAATGGATTAATGATGAATTACTCAATAACATTTCTCACACATGTCTTCAGGTCAGCCGCGGTTTTTGTGGTGTTTGTTGTTTTCATGCACAAATGCTTTCAAGTCTTGTGTGGTGTTAAATTAAATAACATTTTGATCATTCCATTGAGGTTTCTAATGGTTCTTTAGGAAGATTGTATTTTTTTCAACAAAGTGTTGTCAAAAAGTATTGGGATTATGACATTGTAGTCTTATTAACATTGTTATCAAACAAGTCATCAGCAGCAGTCAATAATAATCAAACAGTAGCTAGGAATGTAACATTTTGTTAATGCTCATTTGTGAATTTTCTTTAAAACTGATTTTCAAATTGTTTTGGACAGAAATAATAATTTAGTTTATATTAGTAAAATGCCTATTTACTCAGTATAGTCACAATCAGCATTATTCAATCTTCATGTGATTAACTAAAATGGCCGCTGGGGAGTTTCCCCTCTAACATCGACTAACTACTTCGTGTAACAAGATGGTGCTGGAATCTGGGGGAGACCCTCATGATACCAGTGACATCAACCCTTGTAGGCAGAGTATTAGAAGAACCACTTAACACCTAACCAATTAATGATGTATTATTTCATGTTATCTCTGGCAATGCATATGATGTAATTCTGCTTTAAAAGGGACTTGCCGTCCCCTCTGAATAAAGTTTTTCCTAAGTTTTTCATTAGCTAGAAACTTGTGTCTGGTGTAAAATTACTTCAGGAGCGTGCACGCACTTCTTAAATTTTGCCAGGGGCAGATACACAAAGTAATCAATTTATTGATTGATTTCCATTTCACAAATAAACATAGTTTTTATTAGTTTGTGGATTTTTAGATCTTTTTGGAGCAGCTTGCTATGTAACAAGTCTTCTGATCTCAATGAGTATTAGAGATCTTAGAGATCTTATTCATTTGTTTACCCTGGATTTAAAGGGGAATGAACCAATGCCAATTATCTGACAGAATAGAACTTGTTTTGTTTGAAGCAGGATTTTAACTGAACCAGGATGACATGTGCATGCAGATTTGGCTGAAATGTAATTCAGAAGAATTTGGTCCGATTGGGAAAACTCCATATCTCAAAACCCCCACGCTTTACCACCATTTCTTACCATTTATTAGACTTCATAACTGTGGCAAACCTAGCCACTTAAGACTATTATGATGTATAAGGGTTGCCCTGGAGAGACTGCAGATATATGGCTTATTTTATGTTGTTCGGTTAAATATGTGATAGAGAGCATTCGTATGCTAGCGGCGCGAAAGCCGCTAGCATTCCTATGGTAGGTTCACGAACAGTGACTTTCAACACTGTTCGTGAAACGAACCAAGTCCAGGGGGTTGTGTGGCTCCCATTACGGATTGCAACAATATACCCACCCTCTGTTAATCGGGTCTCAGGGTGGCCGCTGTTCGTATACTGACCACGCGGCGGCCATCTTGGTTCCCCTTTAAGCCCAGCGGTGTTTGGTTGTCGTGTGCCTGGAACTAAAATCGGCTACTCAACGGCACGAACACTGCTGGACTTCCAGACCATTCGGGACCACCGGTCCTTTGGTATTTTCATAAAAACCATCCATTCGTATGTTTTCCTGTGTGTTCGTATTAAACGATGTTTCATGTGGCATTCGGCTAATTGTGCTGGGAACTGAGCGGTAGTTCCCCGAAGGATGCGCTCAGATCCCAGCTATCTATACAGATGTCATTCGGTTAAATGGCACAAATAACGTGCACGTTAGTTGCAATAGGGCACCAATTAACTTATGATGAGACTATGGTAAAAGTATTTAAGATATGGATATCTAGATCACACAATGAGATCAAAGAAAAGTCAAATAAGGGCTCAGGTCGCTGATTCGATATACTATTGGTGTTAGCACTTACTACTGTTATCGTATAACAGATAGCTGACACTACGAGCATCAGCCTTCTTCGATTTATATGGCTGTTCAGTCCTCTATTCATTCTGTATCAATCCGGTTTTCGTTTGGATCTTAGATAACAGTGGTTGTAGCGGGTGGCTTAGTAATAGAGTAGGATTTTTATAAGTGGTGCCCTCGAAGGCACATTAGACTCAGCAATATATAATAGCCTTGTAGCATCTTTCCCCTTTCATTTGTACTCTTGAAGCCATTTACACTATTACCAAGATAACATTGTATCAATAATATATTGCTAATTTGGGCAACTTCTATTATCCTAGTATTACATTGCTACACCTGCTACACCACTTAGATTTGTTCAAACAGGGAGGACCGCACTTTCCTTTTTTTTGTTTTTTTATTTAAAAAAAACGGAGGCTCATATTGTGCATATCTCTTTCTTTACATAACATACAGCAGCAAAGAGAAACCAATGATAAAAAAGGATGCTAACATGTGACCTCCCAAACTCCACCCCCTCATGAGCAGGCATCTCTATAATCCAGGATCACACCCTTCAACTTCCTCTTTCTTTGCTGCTCTGGATGCAAGCTAAGTATTTTTCAGACCTCCTTTTAAAACTTGATAATTACTGTATATAATGTCTGTTTCCTATTAGACAAACAGCCTGCTGGCTGTCTGACGTATGCAGTTAGTTGTCTGCCTGTTTCCCCTTGCTCTCTAGCCTTCGAACTCCTCCCTTGTGTGTTCCAAGCCTCATTTTCACCCGGCAAGCATCTTGGATTTTCGGCATTGCCGGTTTTCGCTGCCGAACGCTCGTTTTGGGGTCCCATTGGTACCTGCTGGTACCCCTTGGCCCTGGCTCACCTTCTAACCACTTTATTCCCCCTTTTTTTGTGACCTGACACCCGGTTTTTGCGATATCGGGCGCGCGTGTGATGGAATCAGACAAAGCCCATTCACTTCCGGTCCTTCTCGGTCGGCCTCTCAGCTCCTGTGTGTGCTCATTGGTGGCTGTACCTCCTTTGAGTTACCCTCTGTGCTTTCCTTGCCTGCCTCTGACCTATGATATACAATGTTTCAGTCTAAGCAGACCTTCCCCTCACCTACCAGGGAGCTAAGATCAGGTCCTTCCCCTGTTCATGAGACCTATGACCCTTCCTACCCCACTGAGCCCAGGGATTATACCCCTGTTGCTCCAGGGTATGTTGCAATGGCATTTCAGCGTTCCCTGTCTGATGCCATCCTATCTGCCATGGGGAATATGTCATCCTCTCTCTCACAGTCCATTGCACAGGCACTGATGCAGACTCAACCTGCCCCCACCATCTAAAGCGGGCCCTTCAGGGAATCGGTCCAGGTCCCCTAAAGCTATGGGCAAAATCCCCTCTGTGATTGATGGTCATAAATCCATCCGAGATAGCATTGAATTAGCATGCAAAAGAGCAAAAAAGTGCCAGAGTCTGATACCGACTCTGAATCAGAATTCGGGTCTCAAGAGGAGGCTTTGATGGAGTCTGACATTTTGAGTCCCTCTTGAACCATGAGGATGATAATAGCTTTGCAATAAAACACAATCCAACTCATATATTTTATTGTGAAGAATACTCTTGAATATTGGTTCTTGGCAGTGGATGGCAGACAATGCTTAGCTGCAGAGCAAGTTAAAAGGAATGGCCTTGAAACTCATAGATCTCATGCTCTGCATGAAAGGCAACAAACGACATCTGGCATACTATGCATCATTATATCTTTGTATTTGTTTCACTGACAGGGATTGTTATCACTTTTAGCTATTCCCCTTTTCCCAAGAAAAGTTCATGGCATTGTAGAAATGTAGAATGTACTTGTGTTTGGTGTATCTGTGAATATGTGTGAATGCAAGTTTGTATATGTGTAGTATCTGTGTATTATGGATGTGCATGGGCAAAAAATGGTTTGGCACTTCGGCAATTTGGGACTTCGGCACTCCGAACTTCGGCACTTCGGTACGGCACTTCCGAAAAACGGGACCTCAGCTATTTGGGAATTTGGCACTTTGGGACTTTGGCACTTCGGCACTTTGGGACTTTGGCACTTCGCACTTCGGGACTTTGGCAATTCCCTAAGCCTAAACCTACCCCTAACCCTAACCATACCTCTAACCCTAATTTATTTCCCACCTTCTCTATCTTCCCATTAAATCCTCAATTTAATATATTTGGATACACTTTTACAAGTATTATTTTAAAATATTAAAATGTAAAAAAAAATCATATTTAAAAAATATATCAAGTTCTAAAAAAAAAATAATAATGAAATATTTTTCACAATATAACATCATTCTAAAACTTTATTTCATATTTCCAAGTTTATTACCGTATTTTTCGCTCCATAAGACGCACTTTTTTTCCCCTCAAAAGTGAGGGGAAATGTCTGTGCGTCTTATG